>JACVCZ010000006.1:6033425-7240110 GCA_020829145.1 Drosophila nigrodunni | reverse complement strand
GAATCTGCTTTGCAGGGCAACAACAACAACAACAACAACAACAACAACAACAACAACAACAGCACGAGCCACAACAACAACAACAACAATGGGGAACTGGATTCCTGTGCGGAGAAGCTCAAGGAACACGCTGCGATTCTGCTGCAATCTCCGGTCCTACTGGGTGCTCCACAGGATCTGCCCATGGACTGCAACACGAAGGCCACGCCCATTTCGTCCAGCACAAATGTGAAGAGTCACCAGCAGCAGCAGCAACAAGCACTTCATCATCACCATCATCATCACCATCATGAGAATCACATAACGCCCTCAATCAGTTTGATTCCCATCAAACAGGTGCGTCTGCCTTTCACCTGTTTGCCCTTCCCTACTCAACGGAGCTTCTTTTACTCCTTCTTTTACTCTGTTTCAGGAGCCACTGCTGGAGGATGTGGACAAGAAGGAGCTGCTGAATGGCAGCAGTGCTCAGTGCGATGCCAACAGCGACTCGGAGATTGCTTCCAACAACAACAACAACAATAGCAGTAGTAACAACAACAATCGAATCACCTCACTGATCAAGGTATGTCGGGGTGGAGGTTTCCTAGGAAGTGTGGATAGAGAAAAGGGTTTCAGGAGGGTGTGTCGAAGGAAAATGTCTCTGAGAAAACTTTTGGACTGTTCCAAAGAGGTTTAAGGCAGCGATGTCACTCTTCGGTAAATTCGAAGAGTATCCCAAAGAAGAGCACTTCATGAGCGCCTAAGTCACTTTAGTATACTTAGAGGAGAAGATTTCCCGAGTGTACCACGAATGTTCCCTTAAAGATTACTAAGATCGAGCTACCTTAGTCCTAATGTGTACTTGGTAGCGTCTCTAGGTAGTGTTCCAAAGGAGGTGAACTAATGGAGTAGCTTAGAGAAAAAGTGGCCAGGGAGCAGGCTTAGGAAGAGAGCAGGGTTAGAAGAGGATTTCATGGTAGTGTTTGAGGTATTTTTACGCCAAAACTGTGCCAAAACAAGTGAGCCAAGAAAGTTGTCCAGAAAGGCACTTCCAAGAAAGCGTTCCAAGTTACTGCGCCGTGAGAGGACTCCATGGAAGTGTCGAAGGTAGTTTTAAGTCGAAGTGAGTAGTAGTCGTAGTCGATGTAGTGTTGCAAAGAACTGTTCGATAAGTGGTTTCAAGGGTAGTGTCAGAGGCAGGGTTCTGACTAAGTTTTCCTAAGAAAAAGTCTTCTAAAAGCATACCAAAGAAGGAGGATTAGCCAGAGTTGCGTGCTCCAGGTGCACGAACCGAAGAAGAAGTTGCTTAGATGTGGCCCAAAGAACTCTTCCAAGTGTTAACCTCCATAAACCCTTCCTAAATACTGTCCCAAGGTAGCAGCGCAAAGGCTATTCATCAAAGGCTGCTCTCCATGCCTCTACTACTCCCTCCCCTTCTCTCTCTTCCTCGCTGTCTTTTACTTCCCTACTCACTCTATGCTTTCCTTACAGGTTTCGCCGCTGAAATCCCTGCTCCGCGAGGACCTTAAGCGACGGATCTGCGCCAAGGCGAACAACCGCATCACGAGGAATGCAAATCCGCTCGAGCACGAGCTGCAGAATATGCCGCAGAATATGATGAACGGTGGGGGCAGCAATGCCACAGTGGGAGGCGTGGCTGGGGGCAATGGAAGTGCAGGGACGACACCAAATGGAAACCACAATGGGAACAACGCGACGCCGATTTGCAATGGAACAATTACGTCGACGGGCCAGGAGAGTGATCTGCTGTTGAATCGCAAACAGATACTCACATGCCACTTTTGTGGCATTGAATTTCCAGATGAGACCCTGTACTTTCTGCACAAGGGTTGTCACTGCGAGAGTAATCCCTGGAAGTGCAACATTTGTGGGGAGCAGCTCAACAATGTCTACGAATTCAATTCTCATCTGCTGAGCAAGTCTCATCAATAGCAGCCACAGTATGCTGGCCACTGAGAGCAGCCAGCAGAAGTGGAGAAGGGAGGAAGGAGGGAGGAGCAAGGAGGGAGGAGAGAGGAGATAGGAGTAAAGAGAAGCCCAATTTAGATTTTAAAATCAAGTTTATTTTCGAGCAGAAAGATAGATTGTAAAATGAGAGCTACGTAGTGACCTAATCCCCAGACACACACACACATACATACACATACAAGAGTAAGCGAGAGGTAGGGTGGGAAGAGCGACAGAGAGAGGGACAGGGAGAGTGTAGAATATGTAGAAATTTGTTAGCAAACCCCAAAATCCTGTTATGTAGTGTTAATTATTGCAATTTTAGTCTGTAGTCTTGTGTAAGGCAATAAAATCTATATATACAAAAATCTATATATATATATATAAATCGATTTCCAGCCAGTTAAACTGGCCGGCTCGCTTACGTCATACGTAACGTCAAAGCGTAACGTAAGCCCAAAGGAAGAAAAGGAAACAAACGCGTCAGTTTAGTGTTAACGTCTCAAAGGCGTTCTCAAGGGTTTTTAAACTAGGCATTTTCATAAAACACACCCACACACACCCACACACCCCCCCCACACACACACAAGGGCTTTCAATTCGTTATGTTTTTCAGAGTTTATAAAGCGCAAAACAATAAAATTAAGTGCAAATTTCATTATAATTACAAATAATCCAAGATTTATAACTAAAACTATATAAAAAGTTATGCAGATTTACAGCTATATACAGTTATATATACTAAATACAGTTATAGCCGAGAACAGACACAACCTTAGCACACACACACACAGTCGTACAGCGAGAATTCAAGTATATACCTAGAATACATCTAGTATATTTCTAGTATATATTATTATACTCGTACCTTTTACTTAGCTCTTAGTTAAACTAACTTATATATAAACAAACACACACAAAACTTGCAATAATAGTTAAGCGTTCAGCTGGGAAAACAGCGCTTTCAAAAAGCAAACCCAGAAATAATCAAAAAATACCGAAAAAATACCGAAAAAAATACCAGTTTTTCTTGTAAAAAAAAGTTAGAGAAAAAGTTCGCACAGTGCTGCTCAAAAGTTTGCATACAACACAACGGACACGCATGTGTGTGTGCGTGTGAAGTAATTTCTTTTTTTTTTATAAAAGAAACAAAAAAAAAATACTAAAAAAAAAAATACTTAAAAATACGATGCAAATGTGATACAAAATTGTTGTAAATAATTGGTAAACAAACGAGTAATTTGTTAAAAAACTATGCCTTAGATGCCTATATACGATACGAGCACGTTTTGCGTATACACTGTACAAAAAAAAAGAAGGAAAAAAATCAAGAAAAACAATTGTAAAGAGATAAACTGTTGATTATATAGTTAACTTTAGTGTAAAATCAAAATTTTTGTGGTAAACCAACTCAGTTCCCCACTTACCCACTTACCCATAACCCTCCACTTCCACTTTCCCCAAAACCTAACCTCACACTTTGCTGACGTCACTCGGGGGTTGTATGCAGCCTCAAATTGAGCTGCTGTGCGCCAATTTTTACTTCAGATTAAACATCCGTCCATGAGGTTCACAAATTTCTAGAGTTGAAATCTGAAACACACACACACACCTAAACTTATATATAAATGTAGTAAAATTTACAACAAAATTTGTTAATTTTATTTGTAATTATTGTTTCAAGTGTATTGTTAAGAATATTAGTGAAGAAAGCAATTAATTGTTGGTTTTTTTTATTGGTTTTAGCACAGTCAACTAGTTTAGCATTAAACACACACACACACACACACATACACACACACACCTGCACACACTCACACTCATACCTGCATTGCTCTTATCTAGCCAATTAATTTGCTGTAAATGGTTTGTTGTGTTCACTTAATTTTTAACTTAAACTTAAACATTATCATTAAATTTTACAACTTAATAATAACATTTAAATTAGTTGCTAGTTGCATAACTTTTTTTTATACATATTGTTTACCACTTCTTTTGTAACTATAAAAAACACACACACACACACAACTAAAAAAAAAAAAAAAAAAAAAAACAAATCAAAACTCACATTGTTAATTAGAATACGATCAAATTGTTAAAAAGCAACGGGGGGTTATAAACAAATGCAATTTTGAAAACAAATACATAAAATATAAAAACGTTTAACGTTTTCTTACCCAGTAAATGCAAGAAACAAACAATTATTGAGCAATTTTTAGCTAAAAAACTTTCATGTTGAATTTTTAATAGAATTAAAATGGCTAAGATCTGAAACAAAAAACAAAATATAAATAAAAACAACATTTACTTAATTAGTAATTATACTTATACTTAGCTACAACAACAATAAAAGGCATGTTAATTTTTTTAAAAATAAAAACGGTTTAAAACAATACAAAAAAGACACGAGAAACTCATTTCCTGCATTTAAATGGCAGTTGTGTGGAATTTCCCTGCTGCGTGGGAAATTATTCAAATAAAGTACCACGCGCGCACTGCTTGCCCGCGCACTGCTGTTTCGCTCCGTACTGCTTGCCAAGCAGCACAGTGCGCTTAACGCTGATTGGCTAGCACTGTCACAGCCAATCAAGGCAGCGCAGTACGCTACAGTGGTGCAACAGCTGTCGAAACAAGCAGCAAATTTATGCGCAATGCGCAAGCGCTAAAATCGTTGTACATACGTTTATATATATACGTGTTGAATGACAAATAAATCAACTGCAAGCGAAGCTTAGTCAATGCCGAGTGTTTGGCAAAACAATAAGCAGAAATGCAGTTGATAAAAAACACTAACAATAAAATTAACATTAGTATAAATATTAACAGTATCAGCAACGTTTGTATGTATACTCAGCTGGATTATATAGATTAACCGCACAAATCCGCTCAGTCAACGTCAATGTGGCACATAGTGCATGTGTGTGTGTGTGTGGACTTGGCTTAGACGGCTTTTCTAAGCAGTTTTGGATTATGCGTATGGCTATATCAATGTCGGAAGCAGTGAAAAATCCTATTTCCATTAACATTTTCATTTCCATTACCATTTCCTTGAACCGCAATAGTTGTTGTAGGCCATTTGCCAATTTTCTTGTTGTTGGCCTTAAGCCGAGCTCGGTTTTGGTTTGGTTTTTGGGCCAGCAGCGGCAATTTGTTTGCAGTTTTGTTTGCGATTTAGGGGATAATGCGCCATAAAGCCAAAACACGATTGACTGAGTACAGCACGGCGGCTGCAACTAATAGAGGAGTCGGGGTAGGGGTAGCTAGGCCCAGGGGTAGCGGAGGGGCAGGGACTGTGAGTGAGTCTGATCGCTGCTACGGATAATGCATGGAAAGTCCATTGTGAATACATCAATAGACATAATCGCAACATCAATATTTACCCTATACAGTGGTATACCCTAGACACATAGGTGTGTGTGCGTGTGTGTGTGTGTGTGTTTAAACAATGCACACAAATCCGTTGGCAACGTTCCAATGAGACGATTAACACCTTAAATATGTCATTAGAGGCGACAAATGGAAAATACATTGACAGCCGAAGGTTTTCGATAATATCTGTGGCATCCACAGGCAGAGGCACAGGGACTGCCACAGTCGCAGTCGCAGTCACCTCCTGTTGTTGTTGTTGTCGACGTCTCCGCTGTTGTCAGTGGGTTTTTAATCAAATGACAGTTCTTTGGATTCCAATTCCAGTTGGTGTCGTTGAAGCGCGTGTTTTTATTTTTCAAACGACGATTATTTGACCCTAAGCCGATTTGCTTCAGATAACGTTCACACACACACACACACACACACACACACACACACACACACGCACACACGAACACTCACAGACTCCTATATTAATTATATATATATTTCTATCCTTTTTATATAATTTCTGCCTTTTAAGTTGTCTTTGGCCCAAAAGTCATAAGCCTTTTTTCTTCAACTTTCTGGCCACATATTTTAAGTAGGCATGTGTGTGTGCCAGTGTGTGCCTGTGTGTGTGGGCTCGCTTAGATCTTGACACTTTGTAAGACGATCTGCTTAATCCACAAATTCCAAGTCTACTTAAATGAGCTTCAATTAAATGTCATTGTTGACTGTTATAAAGCTGTGCTACGCTCATCAACCTGTGCGACAAACTGTTATAAAGTTTAAGCGTTGTGTAAGTTAAGTAATTTAGGCGTTAGTTTGACTAACATTAAACTGAAAATATAAATAAATAAACAATTTGTTATTTTCTTTATATATTTCAATATTATTTTCACTGCATTTTAGTCAAATTTATATATTTTATAACTTAAAATAAAGAAGCCAAAAAGACGTGAATTATATTCTAGCTTAGTTCCTACATGCACTACTGACTACGCTTTGCACAATCGTTTTCTGGTTATAATTATAATCAATACTATAGAATAATTGATACATCTCTCTCTCTCTCTCTCTCTTTTCCAACTTAAAGCTTCACTTTTCAGCCAACTCCGTTAAATCTCTGATTTCCATGGGCAGTATGTTTGGAATCTCTGCCATTCCTGCGTCCCTTTAAATCAAAAATCTTTCGTGTTAGTTTTGGCACACACTTTTATTGATCTGGTTGGTTTTTTGTGGGCTTTTCCCAATCCTCGCCACAAATGTTGGATCAAGTTCATTACTTTTTATCCCCAGATTAACTACTAACTATTAACTATTAATTAATTTATCAATTTGATTAACTAAATTTTTTTTTATCCTTTTCAGTTAAAATAATTTTTATAATTTGCACTTTTTAATAATCATTAATATTAATTTTAGTTATACATATAAATTTATTTTTGGTTAATACTCGCGACTGATCTTAGTCGGCGTTAATAAATAAATATATAAATAAATTGATAATGCAATAAATTCCATTTTAAGTGCCTTATTTTATGCAAACTATGCGCCAGCTATTTTTAAAAAGCTTTTCTTGTAAACTATGTACATATGCATGAAAAGTAAGTGTCTTTAGTCTCCAAGAAAGCTTTTATGATTTTAAACAGCTTGAAAGTTGTTTAAAAGCTTGGAAAGGCCTCGCGAGTGTTTACTTGGCTCTGTTAAAGTGTAGCTGCTTATAAAACTTGTTCTAGCTACAAAAAGCTATGAAAGCCAAAGCCAATTACTAGCCAATTTAAAGCTGTCTAAGCTGCACAAAGACCAAATGTTTTTCTTAAAGCGCCTTACAGAAGAATTTCTTAACCCTCTACTTCCCAAGACCGCCTGCAGGCGGACAATCTTATTTGATGCCCCAATATGCTTTTTAAAATGATATTGTTCAATTCTGTTATTTTATCTATTTAAGAAAATCATAAATTTTGATTTGTTACCTTTTGCAGCTCACAATTGCCTGAAAATCGGCTGTTGGAACCATTAGAATGTAAAATTTTGTGTAAATAACAGAAAATAATTATTTTTTGTTAACCAAAATTTCTAAAATAAAAAAAAAATAGATTTAATTGTCATTGCTGCATTGGTTAAACTTATAAAAAGTGTATCAAACTTGTAGGAAAGAGTGTTCTTAAGCTTTTTATTTGAGGTGAAAGTTTCAGGCGTTTATCCCTATAGGGATTCTGAAACTGTAAGATTCCAAAATTTTTGCAGAACAAACATTTTTTTAAGCCATTATCATTTTTTTTAAAGAGCTCGGGGAAGTAGTGTGTTAAAATAACAAAACTAAACTCACAAACTAATTTAATTTTATAAATTTAAATACTCAGCACAAATCTGTTATAAGTCAGTTAGCTATTTAGTATTTTTAAGCAGAACCTGTGCCTGCCTATACATTACAGGGTATTATTTGACTTGGCTCAACAGCAGCCTCTGCTGCTAAATTCTTTAGCCAAGTTACTCATTTGTTGACCTTTCTGTTTGATCCCACACACAAACCAATCCAATTCAGTCCAGATTAATCATAAACATGACGTCATCGGGGCTTCCAATTACACTTAATTGTTAAACATTTGCAGTTGGGAGTGGGGAGAGCAGAGGGGAGAGAGGGGAGAGGGGAGCGTGGAGTCTCTCGGACTTGCTAATAGATTCACTCACAAATCTGCCACAAAAACAGATAACATTTACACGTCACCAGAGGGCGGTGGGTGGGTGGGAGGTGTGCGGTGTGCTGTGCTGGGTGGGCGTGTCAGTTGAGGCGGCTGTTGGTCTATTCCCAGCTGTAATACAATAAGTTGCAGTCTTTGGCAACGTTTCAACTAAGTAAATTTGAATCTCAATTGAATTGAGAGCGGTGAGAGATTTGGGTATGGCAGGAGGGGAGAGGGGAGAAGGCAATGGCTTTGAGATTGGGACTTTGGGAGTTGGGTACGCTCGCTTTATGCCTGTCTGCGCTCGTTGTGAACCCAATTATCTTTCAATAAAAAGGGGCCAAGCGAAAGTGCATCCTCAAGTTACAAGCGGGAAGAGATAGAGACAGAGAGAGCGAGAGAGAGGGAGAGACAGAGAGAGAGGGGAAGAGACAGAGAGAGAGCAAGAGAGAGAGGGAGAGAGACAGAGAGAGTTGTGTTGGATTTGTTTTTCTAACGGATTTGTGTGTTTGGCAAATCCAAAAAGCCAAAACGGCAACACTTTATTACAGAGGGTTGCAGTGCGTTCTCTCTCTCCAACCCTCTCTCTTTCTACCCCCCTCAGCTGTCTCGTTGTGTAACCCAAATCTTGCCTGCGGGCACAACATTTTTATTAATTCATAACTCAATCGGGGCTGCATTTTTTGTTCGAATTTGATTCGACTTTAATTTTCCAAAACAGTTTTTCCATTTTGCTCTCGTAATTTAATACGATTTTTCAATTTGCAGCGAACAATAGCGCACATTGTTGTAAATTGATAAATTGCGTAGCTAATTGAAGCGTTTTGTATTATGCTTAAATTAGTTAGTAACTAAGTTGAACTAAAACACAACTGCAATAACAAATTGTGTAAAAACATTTAAATACAATTTGCATTTGCCTCTTCCTTCCACTCCCTTCCTCTCTCTCCATCTCTCTCTCTCTCTCCTCCTTGCCCACATTTCCATTTTCACTTTTGTTTCTAATCCGTTTGGAAAATCTTTAAATCCCCGTCGCAAAAGGGCAACAATAACAACAAACAGGAGCGGAAAACGCAGAGAAGCAGGAAAAGTGAAAATGCGGAAATGTTTCAATCACTTTTTGTCCGTAGCTGAGTGCTTTTGTTAATACCCTAGAATGTGCAGAAGGTTGGGAGTGTTGTGTTTTGGTTTATTTAGAGCCTGTACTCAAAAAGAGTAGAGGGGTCTATGAGGTCGAAAGAGACTTTTACGAACCTATAAGAAATGTTTATTCGAGACGATTTCTGTCTGTCCGTGCATTTAAACACCTGGATCTTGGAGTTGATAACAGCTAGAGCCACTAAATTTGGAAGGGAAGTCTGTTTATGCGCCAGGCAGCTCAGGCATATTTTAAATTTGTGCCACGCCCACTACCGCCCACGCAAATCACTAAATAAACATTTTCATAACACCATAACTTGCAAACTACTAGAGCTAACTTGACCAAAGTTGCATATTATATGTATGATACCTTTGTAACTATCCAAACCAAGTTTGGTCTGGATCTGTCGACTATATTCTAAAGATCTTATAGAACAAGACGATAAAAAGTGAGTAAATGTAGTTTTAATGGACCGATCTCAACCAAATTCACAGAATATGTGCAAGTTCTCAGTCTGTTTAACCTAATCAAATTTAGTTCAAATTAAGCCACTGTATCTTATAGTGTCCACAGGGCAAATCGATCGAAAGTTGATTTTTTGCATGGAATAATGCGCACTCAAATAAATACAGGGTCTTTTGCAGTCGGCTCGCTCGCCTGCAGCCTGCTTCGACCAGTTTTTGTGTGGAATTGCGGATAAACCGCAAATGGGCGCAACCCAGTTCATCTCTAGTCTTCCTGCTTGGGCTCTTTAGCACGAACTGTGAAATGTTCTTCGGGTTTTCTTCTTTTCTCAGAGCAGCCACAACAGCCACGCCCTGTTGTTGCCAGCGCCCTTTGTTACCCCTGAAATGCCAGAAGGAGATGGGTATAACATACTTCTCTTTTTGGGATTTATGAATTACACATCAACGCTTCAATTTCCCGTTTGTATCTCAATCTTAAACTCAATCTCAAAATTTGTATCTGTAGCGGAAATTTTGGTGTGCACCTTTCGTTCCTTTGTATCTTTTTTGGCTGCAAAATGAATCTGACTCCGTGTCGCAGGGCAAATCTCATTAGAGACGATTTGGCAGAGTAAGAGGAAAGTGTGGAGAGGGGGGTTGGAGTGAGGAGAGCGGGGAGAGGGGACAGTGAGACAGTGAGAACTTCAGGTGATTGCTCATCTTACACTTGGATTTCCAACGATGCTCAATGACAATTAAACACAAGTGTCGTATTATTTGTAACCAAAAGCCAGTGCCACGCCTTCTTAGCTACCCACACCGCCTACCTACTGGATTTTCCACCTGGGAGCTAAAGGGTTTTTCCGTCTGGCATGTGCAAAGTGTTTGTCTTGCGCTTTTAGCGCTGCAAATATTGTGACAAAGCCAAAAGTTTCCTCAATTTGTCACGCCAAATTATCATAATAATGCAGACTACCCTTTGCCCCACTGTGCCTGCCACAGCCCCCCTCTCTCCCGCTTAGGACTGTGTTGACTCTACAATTGTTGGAACAGATGCGTCTGTTTTACTCTATTTACAGCAAACCTCATGTTGTCTGGTCTTTGCCTCTGTTTGTCCAGGGAAATTGCATTGCCAACAGTTTCTCTCTTCTCTGCTTACACCCCTTTACCCACTACACCCCCTCGTTGTGGTAATTTCACCCCCCAATGCAGTGAATTCGTGCAACTCTTTTTTGTATTCGGTAAATTTTATTCAAAACTCGTTTGTCTATTTACAGTACATTTACGCACTTAATGATGGGGTTCATTTGGTGCCCCTTCCCCTGGAAACTGTCTATCCTACAGCCCCTGCTCCACTCCCCTTCGCCCCCTCTGTCAAACCGCGCTAAAAGTGAGCAAATGTCAGTCAAAAGTCTACAAGATGTGAGCATCTAAATGCTACACTCCAAATTTTGTGGTAAACGAGCAGCAACAATGATAAGCCGCTGACACAGTGGGGCAAATCAAGCAATTTGTGCATGTACCAATTTAGTTTTGGGCGGAAACTAAAGCCTAAAGCTGAAGCCTGAAGCTAGCTAAAGTTTTACATTTTTGTGCTGGGAAATGTGCTTGCTGTGCCCACTGTGCTGTCTGCTGAAGTTTGTTAAGCAAATGGCGCAATTGGAGCTGGAGTTCGGGGAAGACGCGAATTAAATTGCGAGAATCATTTGATGGCAGAACGAAGGGTGCATAAATTCAATTTTGAATAGACGTAAAAATTTCTGGAAATGTAGGGGAAGTGGAGAGGGCAGTGGAGGGGGCAGTGGATGTGGATGCTGATGTCGTTGCTCGTTGGTCGGCTTTTTATTTTGTGGTTTAACTAATTGAGTCGCCTTGTAAATATGTAAATCATAAAAGCCAAAGAAGAGAGAGAGCAGGAGAGTTAGGCACAGAGAGAAAGAGAGAGAGAGAGAAAGAGTCAGAGGAAAGAGAAGCGTTAATTTGTTAAAATAACAATTGTGCGTCTGTCTCACTTGACTGTTTGTTGTTTTAGCTGTTGTTGCCACAGACAGTGGCAGCCACACACACACACACACACACACACTCAGCTGACACTGCCAGCTGACGACAAATGCTGCGAAAAGCTAATTAAAATGCATGAGAATCATCGAAAGTAATTGCAATTCTATTTATCGGCTATCGATTGCGACATGGAAATTGAACAGCTGAAGACGCGGGGAAGGGGAAGGGACAGTGGGTAGCAGGGAAGGGGGCAAAATGAGGTCAAAAGTGTCACATCATGCTTAATGATGACGATGACGACCGAAAAAAAACAGACACACACACAAAAAATTGAAAGGGAAAACGCAAGTGGAAAATTAACTGACAAAGCGGCGTATACGCAATCTGCTGTAGATTTGTAGACTGCGGAGACTGAGGAGACTGCGGTGACTGAGGAGACTGAGGAGACTGAGGAGAGCGCCAGCTACTGATAATTGCAGGCGCTTTCAAGTGTTTGACTGACTGAGAGACTGACAGTGAGACAGACCGAGGGACGCACTGACGGACTGACTGACTGACAACTTCCACATGGAGCTGTGACTCGCTCACCTTGTAATTTGAGACCAAAATGTGTGCGCGACTCGCAAGAAGGAAGCACTTATTACAACTAGTCAGTCATCTAGGATGGGGGTCCAAATCTGTAGACGCCACAGATTAGATCACATATAGTCAGGCTATATATATGCTTTATATGTGTGTACACTGAAAGAAAGCGAGAGCAGGCAGCTTTACAAGTAGAGGGCTCAAGTTTAGGAAATGCGCTTTAAGTAGGAGCATAAATAAACTTAAATAAGTTAATTAAATTAAAAAAAAATTAAGACACTAGTTAAGTAATGGAACATATAAATAAATAAATGTTAGTTCAAAATAAAATATATATTTTTTATATAGAAAAGTATATATTTAATAATATAAAATATCTTCGGCTCCGAAGTTTAAATACCCTTGCAGTCATGAATATTGCATTAATTTGGTTTCAATAACAATTATTTCTATGGTAGTTATATGATTTAGTAGTCCGATTTGGATGAAATTTGGTCAACAGATGTGAGACATCGGTCAATAGACACCGAAAATGTACATACTAAGCATTTTCAACCGATTGTTCCTATGGGCGCTATATGATATAGTGGTTCGATCTGGCTGATTTTAACATAAGAATGGCGTGCAGAGAGAATACAGATCTGTACCAAATTTCATCACGATAGCTTTAAAACTGAGAGACTTGTTCGCATAGAAACAGACGGACAGACAGACGGACATGGCTATATCGACTCGGCTGTTGATGCTGATCAAGAATATATATACTTTATGGTGTCGGAAACGCCTCCTTCAATGCGTTACAAACTGCAAGGGTATAATAAATAATACCGAAAAATAAACTGAATAAATCATTTAAAATATTTAATATATTTAAATTGAACAATTAAAAATGATTTTTACTTTTTATGTTATTATAAAAAGATTTAGACACTGCTTTGGAATTAAATGTTCTATTTATTATATAAGAATATTGATATCATGTGATTAATAAATTATGAATTTTATTTTATTTTATTTTATTTTATGCCTTAAGTTCTTAACCCTTAAAAGCTTTGCTATGTGTGCTTTAAGCTTTCCATTTCTTTTTTTTATATTTTCCACTTTAGTTGCTTTAAAGTACTTCATATTTTTGAGCAGTGTATAGAATGTGTGTTTTGGCTTTTGGGCAAATGTTTCCCAGGGCACTTTTGTGTGTGCTGCCCTCTCATAATGACGATGATGCGTTGCATGTTGCACATTGAAGGCAGAACGTTGCATGTTGCACTATGTGTGTGTGTGTATGTGTGTGTGAGTGTGTGAGTGTGAGTGACAGTGACGCGTCAGTTTTAAGTTTTTGGTGGCCCTGCCACAGAGTCGCAATCGGAGTCAGAAGCATCTTTATGGATCTGCATCTACTGGGCTCAGTCTGCGTGTGTGTGTGTGTATGTGTGTGTGTTTACGGACGGATATTTTCATAAGGCAGCTAAGTAAACCACTCAAGTAGGACATGTCATCGTTGGCGCCAGTGTTCAACGACGCCGACGCTGATGCCGATGCCGATGCCGACGCCGCTGTCAACGTCGCTGCCTTGGACAGTGTTCAGTTTTTACCATTTACCATTTAACGTTAAACATTTTTCCATTTATTCCATTTTATGGCAACTCAAATGTTCATATTTTTGTAGTTTTTTCTGCCTTTTTTGATGTTGTTATTTTCCCTTGTTTTTGTTGTTCTTCCTCCTCCTCCTCTCCTTCTTCTCCTTCTGCTTGTTGACTTCTTTTTGACTGCATTTGCTTGGCTCAATGCATTTGTATTTTCCCAGTCAGCATTTGTTGTTGTTTACACAGAAATTGATATTTTATTTCAAAATAAGCGAAATAACAAAAGGAATTTTCAGTTTTAAGCTGCCGCTAAGGCAAATAAATACACTGAGAGAAATGATTTTGAATTTAAAACAAAGCAGATGTGGTAGAAATATAATTCAGTTTTACTTATTTTAAATAAAGTTTACTTTAAGTTAACTAGAAAATTCTAATATAGCATAAACTGTCTTAAGAGGACACCGCTGGACCTGTCCAGAGAATGTGAGGAATAAGGGAGAGAAAAAAAAGGAACCCAGGAGAGAGAAGTTTAGAGACAAAAGTGAAAAAATTCAAGTGTGAGAGTAGTTCGGTTATAAGAGGTTTTACTGTAGTTTAAACTAGATAAAAATGTAGTTTTTTTTAAGGAAGTGGCTGGCATAAATATATTGGTTGCTGCAGTTTTGAACCATCGATGAATTGTCTTCTATTTTGGAGCAAAGCTAACTAAATATAGAATATTGTATTTAAATTAATATAGAAATATAGAAAAAAATATATTTATATTGACATATCCCAATTTCATTCTATTACTTAATTATTTCATTTATCAATTTAATTAAACTAACTTTTTTAACATTTTTAATAACATTTTTATAATTTACTCTTCACCATAGTCATTAATATTAATTTTACTCCTACATTTCTCTTTTTTTTTTTTTGGTTAATACTGCAACTGCTCTTAGTTGAGTTAATAAATAATTAATTAATAAATAAATAAATAAAACTAGCTCAATACTTATGTCTGCCTATTGATTTTAATAAATTTTCTTTTAAAAATACTTTGTGAATTGTCTCTAACTATCTCAAAGTGTATATTAAGGCAGCCTTGGCGAAAATTGTTATAATTTCTCCCTAGTGCAAGGCCGATCTCTGCTTTTATCGGGTCTTTCTCAAACTCTCAAAATGGAGTTGAACCTTTAAAAAGTATTTAAATACCCAAAACAGTATTTTCTAAAATGTTTAACGTTCTTTTTTTGTATCATTCTTAATTTTCCTACTTCGTTTTTGAGTTTGTAAAAGCATTTAAATACACAAAAAAGTATTTTCATCAAAAAAAATGAATTTTCCCTCAATTAATTCTCGATTTTCCCACTTGATTTGGAGGATATGTTAACTAAACCCCTTCTGCTCCAGACACCCCACCCTGTTTTATTCAAACCTCCCTACTGCTCCACACACCCCACCCTGTTTTCTCTGCCAACTAAATTAAAAATGCCAAGTTTGATGTTCGGTAATGATTTAAATTCTTAACTGTTTTCATTTCGTGTTTTATTGCAATCTAAATGTAGACGTAAGCTCTATGATTTTTGCATACTTAAACTCTATTTACAATATGTACGTACACACACACACATACGCAGAAATTTCGAATGAAAAATGAAAAACTCTTGAGTTTTTCCTTTTTGTTTAGTAGCTGCTTTCAATTTCAATTCAATTTCCAGTTCAATTCAGTTTCAATGTCAATTGTTTTTGCTTCAATATCTTAAATAACTATCTTTGAAAAGTGTGCGATGATCAGTAATCGAATAACTCCACGGGATCAGCTCAGGATCATCAAATGGTGCTTAAGTGTACTATAGTTTGAGTAGGAAAGAGCTTGAGGGGAGTGGGAAGTTATTGCTTTTATTTCAAGGGGGTGGAGTAGGGGGTGGATGGAGGGAGACAGTACTTAACTAATAATAGATAACTTAAGCTAGGAATTGAAACAATTTTTGTAGCTGGGCCTTAAAGTGGTGCAGGGGTAGGGGGGCGTGGGGTGACAGAAACCCTTGGGGCCTCTAGGGGCAAGCTCTGGGCCTCTAGATCCGCTGATATCATGTAATGTCGGGCGCACTGTGCTTCAGTTCCGGAGATGTGGAGAATGGACGATGCAGCAGTTGTCCACTGTGATGATAGCCCGTTGTGGTGTTGGTGGTGCTGCTGGTGGTGCTGCTGTGGTGGTGATTGTTGTTGTTGTTGTTGTTGGCGGCCACTGCAACTGCCGCCGCTGCAGCTGCCACAGCGGTCGAGTTGAGCTTTTCGGGAGAATTGATGCGCAATTTGGGCGGTGGTAGCGTCGTCGCTTGCGGTGGCACCACCACACCACACTCCACACTATACGCAGCCGCATAGCCCGGATGATGAAGATGCTGTGCTGCCGCTGCTCCAGAGCCACCGTTTAGTGCCAACGATTGTGGCAGCTGTGGGTGTGGCCTAATCACAATCGGTTGTATGGGAAACTGCTGTGATATCTCCTTCAGGTTGCTAAAGCTTTGCAGGTAGCAGCCGGCATTGAACAAACTGCTCGCTGCATCCAGTTTGAATGGTGGCAAGCAGCCAGGTAACCCAGCAGTGGGCACACCACCACCTGGACCACCTGCACCACCTGCCCCACCATAGGCCGACGGCAACTGCTGTGGCGTGGGCGAGGGATGCAGTGCACTGCTCAGATCCCTGGGCTTATCATCGTCCACACTGAGACTCTCCTCGTTGGCCCCGTTGGACATGCTGCCGGGACTGTGCTGCAGCTGCAGACTGCTCGGCACTGGTGAGTGTGTGCCCAGCGATATGTCCGAGTCCGAACTATCCGACGGCGTAGGCGATGCAGCGCCATCTGCCCGTCGGCTGCGGCAACCGAGGCCAGAGTTGTTCTGGTTGTGCTGAATGCTGCAAGAGGAGAGGGAGAGGGGAGAGAGAGAAAGAGAAAGAGAAGGAGAAGAGTTTAGATTAGTTAAAGATGTAAGACATCATCATCAACATTAAATATGTCTATTTTATTTAAAAAGTTATAAAGTTAAACATTTGCTTGCTTTCATATAAAAAATTAATAAAAGTTACAGAAATTGTGATTAATTTTATCTTTCAGATATAGTGGAAAATACATGTCTAGGAAGGACATGTACTGACCAAGTTTGATCCAAATCGGACAACTATATCGTATAGCTCCTATAGGAACGATCGGCCAAAAATATGCTCTAAACATGAATTTGTATGAAAATGTTCTGTGTTTGCCAAGCTATCTTATTTATAAACTAATCTATTGCACTAATATTAATATCATACCGCAGTGTTAATAACATATTGAAACTGAGTAACGGGTATCCTAAAGTCGCGAGGCGACTATGGCATTCTTTCTTGTTTTATCAATTGGGTTTTATGATTTTTCTTTTTTTAAATTATGTTTCTACCGACATAACTTATGAACAGTCGCTTATGACACATGATTTTTATACTCTTTAGTTTAAGTTTCTTAAATCTTTTGATGTCGCCTATTAGTTGGCATTGTTAATCACCGTTTACACACTAAATTTGTATTGAATTTACTTTGATGAGCTCAATTTTTAAAAATAAGTAAAAACTATTTCAAGCTAAAGATATAAATTTGTGGATTACATAGTGGGTTATAAATTTCATCAATCCCATTTAATGATTAAATGTTGAGATATATATGCATCTAAGAAGAGATTTCAAAGATTATAAATTAAAATAAAGGGAGACTTGCCAAATTTCCTAATAAGTCTACTAAATCTTAATGAAGAATGATTTAAGGGGATAGAATAGTTATTCCCCTATCCTGAAGAGAGTTCCGTAGGCTTACGATTGTATCTAGGATTATCTGTAAGATCTCATTTGAAAATCAGAACAGTTCATTCGTTATAAATCTTTATTTTTATACTCTCTGCAAGAGTATATTGGGTTTGTGCAAAAGTATGTAACAGGCAGAAGGAGTCGTGGCAGACCCCATATATGCACACATATAATGTCATACGTATGTGTATTCGCATACAAACAAATGGATGTGTGTTTGATTATGCTTAGATTGTTTTGTTTCGACGTGTTTTAATGCAAGTACTACACATTGTAATATCTTGATACCCATTTTAATAATTTAATCGGGAAAAATGCAGAGAGTGTTATACGGTTGGGCGTGCTCGACTGTACTTTTCTTTCTTGTTAATTTTAGCCTTTTGAAAAGCAAAAGATTTTAATGAATACATGTATAAACAATGCATAAATAAAATTTTAACTTAATGTTGTGTAATTTACCATTCGATTAAGAACTTAGTAAAATAAATGCGCAACGTTTGTGTAACTCAGCGCTTTAAAAGACTGGTTAGAATCGTTGGCAACTCTAAATATTTAAAAATAAATACAATACTACAATAACTGCTTAAATTGCTTCTAAATTCAATACTCAAAACTTATTTAAATTCATATATACAAAATTCAGTTGAAATAAAATTCAAAGCCTTCAAAACACAGCCGATTAAAATGAAATGAAAATGATGCGCTTAAATGTACGATGATTAATTTAATCGACAATTAATCAAACATTTGGTAAAAGTAAATCAAATTGTGAGAGATGCGAGCTTTCAGAATTCTCATTCTCATTCTCATTGTGAGTTATTAAATGAAATTTAGATGCAAAGACAAACAGAAATTCACAGAGTTCGTTTAGCGATTTAGTAATGCTTTCAATACATTGTGGCTAGAATGAGTTACATGGTTAATTAGTGAATGTGGCAAGACAAGAGGCAGGTTACTGGTTACTGGTTGCTGGTTGCATGCAGAATGTGGCATGTTTGCGGCAGCAGACACGCCCCATTAGGCGGCTCATTTGTCGTCGTTGGGCAGTCGACGGGCGGTAACGCTGGCCATAAATCTGAGACGACTTTCACACATGGTTAAGACAAATTATTTGAGGTGAGGCACCCAAAGGTGGCACAGCAAGAGGACGCGATTAGAGAGAAGCAACTGTGCAACAGTGCCACAAAACGGCGGCAACAACAAATAGAGACATCACAGAGGCTGAGGAGCTGAGAGGCTGAGAGACTGAGGAGATTGAGCGATTTGTTGAGACTGTCGAGAGTGCCACAAATACATCATCATCTGCATCACAACATGACTCCTGCACTGTCATAATTATCGGTTAGGATTCGCTCAACTTGCCGCAATTTGTTGACCCATCAGCATTAATAATGCCGCGACTTCAACTCGAACTGCGACTCCGACTCCGACTCCGATTCCGATTCCTAGTGTTTGGGAGTCCAGCAAAACCATTCGCTTGTCCTTTTGCGGCTCGTGTTGTGTGATTAATGATCTTCCAACTGGAAACGGGGCTAGCAGAGGGGGCAGAAAGGGCTGTAGGGCCATCAGGGGCAACTGGGGGCACTCACAGCTCAGTTGAAACTGTTGGAAATGTATCTGCGGCTACCTTTTCTTTGTTGTCTCGAGCGAGGCATGAAAATGGAATCGTTTAGCTGCCTAATGCGCCAACTTGATGGATTACCCGAACCCCCTTCCCTTTCCTTGGGGCATCCCGCTGCTGGGATACCGCCAAATGTGTTGCCTTTTCTCACACATGCAGTTTTTGGTAATATCCCCAGTTGTATCTTTATTTTAATTGCCTCTTTATTAAGATACTTTGTAAGCTATCTGCCAGTGATCGAAACTGCTGACGGTGAGTGAACTCAGGAGCAAGTTAGAGGAGCTCAATACTAGTGACAGAAGTGGGCTCCACTATGGCTAGAAGACTACACTGCAAATGGAAGAAACAAAACTAACAAAACTAGTCAAGAAAGCAGCTCCAAATCTTAAAGGAAGTTGTAAGTGACTGGTGACTAAAGCAGCAGCAATTCATAGCCAATTTAAAGCTCAAATTATGAAACTTTTGTTTTATTAACTCTGTGACTTTATAAATTTTAGATTTAAGAATTGTTTACTACTTGCAAATCAACTTTTTTCTACCCTGCCAAATGCGTAAAAGTTCTGCCAAAATGGCGCATAATTTGGTGAAATTGTAGCTGACTCTTTCAGGCGGTAGCCGCTACGCTTGAATGGAGACAACTGCCGGTTGCTGGTGTGGCACGGGTCTCGATGCCAAGGCCAACGCTTCAGCACGCTCGGCTTGAGCCAACTTGGAGCTGGGTACGAATCTGATACGGATTCGCAGATTTTCCAAACAATTGACTAAGCAAAGGGAGTGCAGAGGGCGAAGAGGGGAGTGGAGAGGCGAGAAGCAGACCCCAAAAGGGTTAAGGCAATGCCAAGAGCCGTACCTACAGCCGTACCTATGCCAATACCGATTCCAATTCCAATTCCAATTCACTTGGCAATCTGATACTGTAGCACCTAAACGAAACCGAAATGACACGTATGTAATTACCCGCGTGGACACAAAACTGAGGCTCAGCTGACAGCGCAGAAGAGTAGCGAAAGTGGTAGACAGAGGGAGCGAGGGAGAGACAGAGAGAGGGAGAGCAAAAACCCTTCGCTGCCCTTTCCTTCTGGGCTAGTAACCCGAGACTGAGACATTGAAATGTTATAATCGGCTCATGTCAGAAGATTCATACACACACATGTAGCTGTAGCTGTATCTGCATGTGTGTGTGTGTATCTCTGTATCTTTGAATTGTGAAAATTAATTCAGCTGCAAGAGCTGCCGCTGCTGCTGCTGCCGTTGGTAACATGAGCTGATCATAGGCCAAAATCCAATACAAAATATTTGAAAATCTGGCTTTAAAACGCTGCCAGCAACAAAAGGCTGTGAGACACGCCCAAAAGCGATTGAACTGTATTAAAAGTGGCACAGAAATGCTAACAGCGTTTGCAGAAGTCAACAGGCAAGACTAGCAGATACCCTGTAGGGAATAACATACATCAGTAGCAGTTGTAGTTCATTAGCTGTTAAAATTATTAAGCAAACTTTAAGCAGTCACAACTTTTTGTTGAGATAAACTATTTTTAAGGGGGAGTGGTTTAAAAATAAACCGGCATTTGAAAATTTATAGCTTTTAGAACTACTTTTATCTATGGCTACTAAAAAAGTTCCTACTAAAAAGCCACTTGACCTAGAGGTCTAATTCACCTAGACCTAGAGGTAATTGTACTCAGTTTTCCCAACTAATAATTAGAGTGACTCTACTTACTTCCCAAAATAATTCCTCATACTTTGAATCACTATATTCCTACACAAACCCTTAACTTTCTTGCTAAACTCCCTACCTAAAACTACGCCGAACTGCTACCTACTTATACCTCAGCTTACTAACTCCTTGGACGAGCATTATCGCTTAAAATTTCCATTACAACGTGTTCTCAATAATTGTGTCATTCAAATTGAAAGTTATAAATTGTGTCAATATTTAGACAGCAGCTGAGAGAAGTGTCAAAGTCCCAGGGGTTCGTAGCTCTTAAGTGGACCGAAGTACAGGGCTACAGGGCGTCAGGCTACAGGCTACAGGGGTGGATTGTGAATTGCGCTGAATTGGAATAGAGTTTGGAATGTTTTTTGACTCGATTTGGAATGGGTGCGAAATGGGCTTTTCGGTTTGTTTCGTCACTAAACGCAATCAACGTTTATTTTATCCTTGTTGGCCTTTTTTTCAGCTCTTTTTCGATCTGTTGACAAACAGGATTTAAATTTGCTCAATTTAAATATTGTTATCATTTGCTCGAAAATGGAAATTGTTTGCGCAAGTTAGACAAACACACACACACACACGGGGAGAGAGAGCTGGCTTAGACTACTTCTTGGTTGCCATTCACATTGATTTCCACATCCGGTCATCAGCAACATCAGCGTCATCGATGAGCTTGTCTTGGCTTGAAGCGACATGAATCGTCTTGAATCGACTCTTTGTTAAACTTGTTATTCATTCTTTATTTCATTTTCATTTATTGCTTTAATACACTTTCTACACGCTGCTGAAGTGGGCGAGGCAGTCCCCCTCAGTCCCCTTTAGTCCCCTCTTCACTTCAACTTGAACTTCCATGTATATATAGTAGATATATACATGGGATTGTATATTTTTCTCACAAGCCACCGAAACGGTAGTTGTGTTGTGCAAACATCTTCGAGTGCCTTTGCCTGGCATGGACTCGACTGGACTGTATCTTGTAGCTTGTATCTTGTAGCTGGTGGAGGTATGGGTATGTGTATGGGTATGGGTACTTATCGACTTCGAGTGTGCCTGTCCGAACGCTCAGCCAAGTGGGCACTCCGATTTGGATATTGACAATGGCTGCAGCTTCTGACTGTCTACTGCCCCTCCCACTTGCCTCCCCCGCCCTGTCTTCAGCGACCTTTCTTCATTAGAATTCAAACTGTTTGCTGGGAAAGCTCTTGAGCTTTGATTTGGCTGCAGAGTTCACAGGGTTTCTCGTCCTTCAACTTCTCACTTTAGTTCCCAGCCTCTCCCTCTCTCTCTCTCTCCTTTCCCCACTCTTTCTTCTCTGGGGTAGTATCAAGAGGTTGAGTTAATTTCTTCTCTCGTTTCGTTTCGTTTCGTTTACCCAAATGCGTGTTTCATATTTTGATTGATCATTGACATTTACAACATATTTCTCTTTATTTGTTTTTGTTGTTGTTTATTTGTTGTTGTTGTCACTCAATTTTATTACACTTTGGTACACAAACACTACAAATCTGCCCTCTCACTCCCTCCTCTTGCCTTCCCATTTCAATTGCCGTTGATTTCATTTCGCTTCGCCTCATTTCTCGTATTCTGAACTTGACAAATTGTTTCGTGGCATGTTCATTGACACCCGCCCACTGTGCCTCCCAATTTGGCTTCTGTTTGAGTGTGTGCGTGTGTGTGTGTGCGTGTGTGTGGGTGCCCACCACATTTTATAGTGGCTATCACGAAACTCGCATTTCATTTTGTGTCTAATTCAGTAATTCACGCAATAAAATAATCTCTGTTGATTTTGGGAATTACACGAATCTCAGTCCCAAATTTCATCAATTTTATCAAGTGGTGCTTCATAATTGAATGAACTCAAGTCCATAATTTTGCCAATTGAATTAGCTAACAGCAAACTGAACAATTATTTATTAAAATCTATTAATTTAAACTATTTTGTTAGCTTTCTTAATCATTTTGTTGGCTACATTTAAAATGACGCGTCATTTTAATTAAATTTGCTATCATTTTCGACTTTTATACGGTCACACCTTTTTGGTATGTTGCTTGAGGCGCAGCCAACTTAACAATGGCCTGGCAAATCATGTGTATGACAATGCAGACTTGAATTTAGCAGTAAATTTGGGTTAAATATTTTATAAAAAACATACAACTTTGTATATTTTTATTTATTATCCCCAACATACCTTTTTACCGTTTTAAAATATTATTTTTAACATTTTCAATAGTTAATTGTATAGTTTAATCTCTATACGCCCACATGTTCTTGATTTCTATACCAAGCGCAGCCAACTTAATAATGCAAGCTCCACTTAAGCAAAGAACTAGAATTTTAAAGTGAAAATAGGGGGCTACAGTGAAAGCTTCCTTGGCCGGACAGCCACGGTTCCAGTATTTTTGTTCGCCTAAGGGAGATGTCCGCCTAAGAGAACGGATTTTGTGTGAAAATCATGCTAAAAAGCTATAAAATGCGTACGACTAAGGGAGCTGTCCGCCTAGAGAACGGATTTTCATACAAATAGCTATAAAATGCGTACGACTAAGGGAGCTGTCCGCCTTAGGGAGCTGTCCGCGACTAGAGCTTTCACTGTATATGGAAAGTTTTGAAGAAAAAGTTATATGTTTTACTAACACACAAAGCTTTATAAGTATTATTGTAAAACAAACTAAAAAGTGCCCCGTAAAAGTGAGTAATAAACTAAAGCATAAGCTTACACAACTGACCGCTCTTTGGTATTACGATATAGCCTTTCTTTTGTAAGTCTTGGTAACAAAACGCAGCGAAGCATAACAAAATCGTTAACACTTTTAGCCGTTAATGTCTTAATTACTACCAAAACTGATTCCTACCAAATCGAAACGAATCGTATCGAATCGAATCGAACCTTTCTAATACAGTTGCTGGCTGTCTAGTTAGTCGCCTTTGATTGATTTAAAGAAGAGCCGTTTGTCAGTTATAGATAGGCCATAAGACCCTACTACTTCAGCTGCCTTTTGGCCATTGTAGCCTTTTTAGCCAGCTTTTGTAGTGCTGTGTTGCCTTTTCTCTGGTGTCTCCCCTCTCCCCTGTCCCTTCTCCCTTTTAACGTCTGCTGTCTGTGCTCAAGTGCAGTAGCAAAAATGTTAACAATTTTTTCAGCACTCGCAGACTTTGAACACTCAGCGCCTTTTATGCAGACAGATTCAGTGTGTGTGTTGCAAGCACTGCCTCGCTGCTCTCCTCTCCTCTCCACTCCACTCCCCTCCTTCTCAAGCCTCGCAGCTGGTTAGAATGTCTCAGTTCTCGCTCTCTCATCATTATTATTATATTGCTGGCGCTGTCGATGATGTTGAATGCTCGTTGAATGACAGTCGCTCTGTCTGTCCCACTGTCCCTCTGTCCCTCTGTCCCACTGTCTCTCTGGCATATGAACGGCTTTTAATTTCATATTTTTATATTTTGTTTTATTTTTTATTTCTTTTTTTTTTTCATAACTCAACCGAGTTGCCGGCAATTTCTTGACTTGTTGTCTGCTTTAATAGCACGATGACTACACGAACAGCCAAAGTCAAAATTTTCAAAACTCAAACTAGGACTGACGATGCGACTGGGTTGTCCACTTGTAGCACTGTAGCTTACATGGGGTACACAGTGAGAAAAGAGTGCAGATACCACTGGGACATTTTAAGGTCCTAAAGAAAATTACTATGACTAACTAATTCAAGTCTCGTTACTATAACTCTTAAAAGTTCAGTCTATACGGAGACTATTTTTTAAGAAACTTCAAACTTTGTCTAAGTGTTCCAACAGTCACTTTAAGAACTTAACCAATTTTTATACAGTTGCTGACTTTCAACTCCCCAATTTCTTACAGTGTACACTCCGAAAATGATCTGTAAAACTCGATAACAGTCACTCAACTTGATGCAGTCGCTCAACTTTAAACTGAACTACTGAAATTAAGTTTTAAGCTTAAGTGAGAAATCCACAAATTGTGGTCTGAAGTGGCAAGTACTTGACTTTTTCGCGCTGTGTATGCGTAGAGAAAGGAGTCAGTGCGTCAAGATGGAGTTGTAATGTTGCATGTATCTGTAGCTGCACTTGTATCTGTATCTGTATCTGTATCTCACTAACTTTACAAGGCAAAATAATCGCCATCATTTTAACTAATGACCCGTTCCAAACAGGCGCTACACTGAGTACCCCGTAGCCTCCCAGCCTCCTCTTCCACTGCTGCGCTTGGCGCTATTGTGCAGATTCATTCAGCTCCTAACTTAATAAACACGGTTCGCCTCGTTCGCCTGCAAGATTTCTGAAGAATGCCAAAATGTTGTCTCGTCGGTCTTGGAGGCAGTAGGCTGCAGGGCGGGGGGCGTGGGCTGTTGGCTGTTGGCAGGGAAGACAGCAGGTAGAAGCAGTAACTTGAAATATTTTTGCGCATCTGCAGGAGCAGCGTACTTGAGTTCATTTTGGGGAAGCTTACGGAGCATTTTGTGCCAAGTCATTCCACTTAACTTGCCATCTTTCACTTAGCCGTGGTCTCCGCGTCTCCAAAGATCCGACACAACCACGAGACCCGCTTCCCCAGCACCGATTCGCCTTCTCCTAACCCGCTTAGCCCCCTTTGAATTCGCGTATCTTCTTCATTTCAACTTCGCGCGAATTGGTCGAGTTTTTACTCATTTCATCCGCTGTTTCTCCGCTCTCTCCTCTGCTTCCTCCTCTTCTCTGCTTCATCTACTTCTTCTGCTTGTGCTTGTGCTTCTTGCAGTGGTTCAAGTTCTTCAAGCGGTTACACCTTTTCAGCCAAAGCCAACAAAGCTTTACATTGTTGTTGTAACGCTTGTTCTGCCTTCTCCTCTCCCTCCTCCTCCCCCTCTACTCGTTGCTGCTGTCGTCATCGTCGGCGGTCATTTAAATGTGGCCAAAAGCGACGACCGCAACAAACAAACGAACGGCAGAAATTGAGAACGCTTCGATAGATGCCGCCGTCATCGTCGTCATCGTCATCATCGGATTTGGATTCAGATTCGGATTCGGCACGGATCAATGAAATGGAAATGGCACGCAAACGCCACAGCAGGGCAACGGTTGCTCCTCTGTCCCTCTGTTCCCCTCCTCTCCCTCTCCCTTCTCCCGCCTTGCTGCGTGTTGCTCCTGTGTGCCATTCCCGCTTCCACTTCCACTTGGCTGAGAATAGATATCAGTTTACGCCCGTTTGCTTGACGGCGCTTTCAGCAGCAACAGCTCGTATTACACACACACACACACTCACACACACATAGAGTGGGTTTCACTCCTCCCTCCCTCTAACGGCCAAAACTAATGATGCAGTGAAGCGTTTCCCACTCCTCGTTCCATTAACTTACCGATTCTTGGCAGCAGCGGCACGATCCCGTTGACGTCGATTCTTAAACCAATTGCCAACTTGTGTTGGATTCAGGCCGGTGGCCTTGGCCAGCTCACGTTTCTTGGTTGGATTCGGATAGGGATCCTGTAGGTACCATTCGCGCAGCAAACTTCTCGTACGCTCCTTGAAGCAGTGCGTCTTCTGTTCCCCATCCCAGATCGTGGGCGGCAGGGGGAACTTTTTGCGTACGCGATATTTGTCAACGGGGCCTTGGGAAAGTCAAAGATCAGATGTAGATATAGTAATTATATGACAGAACATCATAAAGATATAAGTGAGTGTAATCTTATAGATACTTTATAGACGTAAATAAAGATACGAATATTCAAACGGATAGAAATACACAAAAGGAAGAAGGAATTGATAAAAATACAAAGTTAGTAGGAATATATGTATATATAGACAAGAATATAGACAAGAATATAATATAGATATAGATATATATAGATAGATAGATATAGATATAGATATAGAAATATATAGATGGTTATAGATATCTATATAGATAAAGATATAGATTTCCCTTTCATATAGATAGATATAGATAGATAGATAGATAGATATACAGATATATAAAGATATAGATTTCTCATTCATATATACATAGATTTAGATATAGACACAGATTTACATAGATATAGATATAAATATTTATAGAGAGACAAATATAGATAGATATATATAGATATAGATATAGATAAAGATAAAGATAAAGATTTTCCTTTCATATAGATATAGACATAGATTTAGATATAGACACAGATTTAGATATAGACACAGATATAGATATAGGTATAGATATAGATATAGATACAGATATAAATATTTATAGATAGATATATATACATATGATAAATATATAGATTTTCCTTTCATATATAGATATAGACATAGATTTAGATATAGACTATAGGTATAGCTATAGGTATAGACACAAAAACTGACACAGATATAGATAAGGACCTATTAATAAACATAATATAGTTAAAGACTAAAAAGTAAGGTGATGATATAAAGATATATATATATTTTAAGTATTGAATATGAATTTTTAAACGAATAAAATTATAAAAGTATGAAAATGAAGATATTAATGTTGGAGCTATTCGGCATATGTAGATACAAAAAATATTTTAAATATACTTAATAAGTCACCAAAACTGCTTCAATTTGGAATAAATAAATGTTTGTTTAAAGATAAAATTGCATCTTTAGCTTCAGAAATAGAAAATAAAGATATTTTTATGGAGATTAAGAAAGAAAGTGAAATACTATAGAAATATTAACAGCTGTTGGTATAACTAATGCATATAAACACAGATAAATATTTAAGATATTACAAGAAACAAGATGACTTACAGACCAAATAACAGACAAAATAGATAAAGGTTGAAAAAGTAATAAGTTAATTTTAATGTGGTTTTAAGGCTTGAAAAACCCAATTCTCAATTCTAATAATTATAACAAATTTAGCAAGCTTTAAGGCGGTTTTAAGAGGTAGATACAAAGTTGCACTACGTGTAAATCAGTACAGCACAGGACAATATACAGTTACTCACCTAGAGATCGACCACGCAGCTTCTCGGCCTCAATGTAATGGGCTTCTAGCCACATTGCCTGCAGTTTGCCATAGGATGCTTTAGTGAATTTATGATTTTCTATTATTGCATAGAGTTCCCTGCCAGGAGGTAAAGAAAATGTAGTAAAATAACAGTTAGCCAATGAAAGAAATGCAGTCGAGGATTCCAAATCAATTGGGTGGAGAGAAAACACTGTAGAACATTCCAAAAACTGAAATCAACCCTAAAATGCTGAGTCTCCTGCTGGGCATCTGGTAATGAATTCACACCCTTCAGCATGTAACTCCCCCTGATCCCAAGACTCGAACTCGACCATATGTATTTTGAAACAATTTCATAAGCATTGATTGCTGTCGTTGACAGCCAAGTTGAGCACGTCAAATTGTTTTAATTGGAAGTCATTTATTTAGCAGCTCAAAGCAATCAAATCACTTGGCCACACAAATCCGAAATGAACGTAGTATATAGCCATATATGACTAGCATTTAGTATATATACTACTTAATTAATTGCTTTGGCTTGTGCTCAATCATTAAAAGTTCAATAAAACTTTGGAACTAAACTGATTTAATTTTATGGACTTGCAAATGTATGGAAAACAGTCGAGTTATCCCATAAGTTTCACATAAAAATATTTAAATAGCCAAGCAAATTGTTGCTAATATGCAAATTTAGAGTTATCTTATGGCAGTTTAGTTAAATTGTGGCATAAAAAAATCGTTTGTTTATGGAGTTAAATGTCATTAGTTTCACAGGTTTCAACAACTTGGCTAAAACACTGCTGTTAAACACTTGGGCCATTAGTCAACGGCTTTTAGCGAGTTTTGTTGGATTGTCAATCTGTCAGTTGTGTCAGCTGTCATAAACAATATATCAAACTTGATTCAGGCATCAAGGAGGCTATAATGAATACGCGCATAAATGTAGTTTGAATGCTTCAATGATATGCGAGTAACTTGGCTAAAATGGTGAGCCTGAAGTGGCGACGTGTTTGTCCACTTGTTAATAACCAGATCTTGAGGCCAGTAAGTAAATAACGTATACGATCTGTCTGTGAGAGTATCTATGACCAGGCTGAGTAGTTTGTCAATCACAGAAAGTTAATTGCTTCACTACAACTAACTATCTATCTAACTACAAATCTATCTTATAGATACAGCTTTTTGGAGAACAGTTAAAGCTGCTCAAACGAACTGTTTCCGGCAAATGCAAATGATTTGATGATTTTTTATATTTGCGCTTATTTATTGGTAATTTGAGAGTTTAACAAAACATTCCACTGTGAGACGGAAGCGCTGTGAGAGCGAGAGGGGAGAGAGAGGAACAGAGACACACTCCTATAGCTTTTGCTAGGCATTGTTCGCTCGGTGTTTTATTAATCAAAAGTCTGCCTCAATTGTTTGGCCACAGCGAGTTCTTTAATTAGTAAATTAATGCCATTGTTTATTAATTTAAGCATCTCATTGTCTGCTCCTAATTCGTGTCCAACTCCAACGCAGACAAAGCTTCTGCTTAAGCTATCAAATAACCCAAAAAAATTGTGCCTGCAACTCAGGTTAATCAGCGCTGATATTTGAGATGTTTTTGTGCTTTTTGAAAGCAACTCACTAAATGGCTCGAAATGCGATTGGGATTTGGGTTTGGGTTTGGTTTTGTTTTTGGCTTTGCTCCTACCTGAAATTTCCGACATGATAGGCGACAACGGCCCGAGCTCGTAGCACTGCCTCACAGTTGAGGATCTCGTGCATGTTGGGCAATGCAACTGGGAGACTCCATAGGAAACGGGCGAGTCTCTCAATGTCACCCGAATCCTCAAGCGTTTTGCATACGATCTCGACTTGGGCGGCGGAGAAGGCGAGTGTCGGCACCGCCAATATTGGACTGGGTGCTATAATCTGATGGTGTGTGGTCGGCGAGAATGTCTCGGATGGGGGCTGCTGTTTGCCCTCCGTCGGTCCAACGGCCATTTTATGCGTTGAATCCACTGTGAATCAATTCGCATACTATTCCCAACCAAAACGAATGAATTTTGTGCCGAGTATCGAGTAGGTTCAATTTATAAATCCTCTACACACGCACACACACACACGCGGCAAACACACACGTACACTCCTGATCACAGTCACTTGAAACAATCTTTGTATTTATTATACTTTGTATTTTGTTATTAATTCCATTAAACAGTTGATTAACTTGGCATATTGCTGTTTTGGGCTTATTGGAGGGATCACTCGCGAGTCGCGACACTTTTGGGATCCTTTTGAATCGATATATATTTGTTGTATATACAGTGGCTACCGATACCAGCGATGGTATTGCTCCAAATGAATGGCAATGAGGCGGCTGATGAATGCGATACCCGTTGACAACCGCAACGTCGACGACGGCAACGGCAATGGCAACGACAGCGACTGGCTGCTGATCCAAATCCGGATTCCGTTTGCCACTGAGACCGCGACTGGGGCGTGCTATGGATATAACCAAAAGAGAGCGAACGGAGCGACCAACCAAACGAACAACCGAGCGCACAAAAAATATCTCAAATAATGGTCTTGTAACTGAGCTGCCTACTAGGCGATGGACGACGACGGCGACGGCAATGGGAACGACGCGTCGTTGGTTACGATGGCAACACGGCAAACGCACAACAATGACGCGCCACAGATACAGATACTCTGGCAGCAACAGAGCCCAGAGCCAGCTAGTAGCTACTGCTTGCCAGCTGCCAGATACAGCTACAGATACACTCAACAAACACAAATACGTATACAGCTACAACAAACGAGTTACACACACAAACACACGCACACACACAGCTGAGTAACAGATACGGATACTGAAACACCACCATACCATGTCACTACTACAGTGGCTGAAGCAGAGCCAAAAGCCAGAGAGACTCAAGCAGAGCCAGTGACAGTGGCAGCGACAGAGGCAGAGACGGAGGCAGAGGCAGAGGACGCGGCTGTTGGGTAGGCGTTCCTGGGCCACTAGAGTCACAGCTCGCATTGCGCTGAGTGGCCTGCCTGGTCTAACCCTCTAGCCATCTCGCTCTCGCTGCTTGCTCATGCTACACACGCTGTGCTGTGAGTATGGCTGTCCTGCTCACACGACGGCATTGTGGCTGTGGTGGTAGTGAGCGCCGGTTGCGTTTAACTGTAATGTATATAAGCCCTGCACACACACACACATACACACAAGCAGAACACGTATATCACTGTTATACATGCATACAGTTGCAATTGCTGGGCTATTGGAAGTGTAGTAAAGTCAGAGAGAGGAAGGGTAAAAGAGAAGAGAGCAATGGTGTTGGTGTTGCTGATGAGTGAGAGGGAGCAGTTCGTTGATATTGATAAAGAAATCAAATAAAGCGGCAGCAACAGCAACAACAAAAAGCGCACAGTGGGCAAAGCTCTTACAAGCACTAGGGAAATTAAAGGAAAGCATTTAATGTTAAATCAGTAAATAATATAAATTAATAAATATTTATGTTTTAAAACTAAATTTGTACTAAATAATTGTTAAATATTTATTTTTAATTAAAGTAAAAATATTTAAAATATTTCTGCTGCATTTAAATCAAGATACAGTATACTTCTGCCCTACAAACTAGTCATAACTAATGATTAATTATGTATAAGCAAAGTAAATGGCATTTTCTATGCATTCTGAACTTTTACTAGATTTGCACCACTGTTACTGCAACATATTGTGTAAGTGTAGCGCAAAAATGTTTGACATGATGTGGCTGGTACGGTCGTGACTGTGCCTGTGCCTGTTCTAATGGCAACGCTAAGAAACTTCACCCCATCCCGCCCTACCACACTCCACCCTACCCCTTGAATTCCAGCTAACCCCGTGAATCCGTAACAGAATACAAAATACTACGTACTACAACAAATTCAGGTTTCATTTTGGCAGAAGAGAAAAGTATAAAAAAATAAAGGAACTTTTGATTATGCCGTCAAATAAGGGAAATATTTACAACAGTCGTGGTTTGCTGCTTCATCATAGTCAACGTCAGTTGGGAGTGGACAGAGGAGGCGTGAAGGGGGGGTGTGCAGCAGCAGTTGGGGGTGGGGGTAGCGATGTAATGTTCGCGCTTTGTCGGAGTGTTAACAGATTAGTTGTTTACATGCCACAAGTAAATGAGTTTTCAAATTGCCGCCATGCAGAGGCGTGCCACATGCCTCAGTCACTGCCGCAGCCGCTGCTGCTGCCTCTCTCTGTCTCTGTCCCCCCACCCGTTTCGTTGTAGCTGTACATATGTATTCGCCATTGAGGCGATACATCGCCATAGCCATATAACCATATAACACCATATATTAGACCAGTCTCAGAGTCAGAGTCAGAGCCATTGCCGTATCCGTATCTTGTATCTCGCCCCGACGCTTTTGTATCTGAAACCGGGTGTCGCTGCAGCTGGCAGTTGCCGCTGCTTTTGGCTCTTGTTAAATCTGAACGATGACTTTTTGAGTAGTTGCTTGAGCATTTAGGATAATTGCATTACCAGCGAGTGAGAAAGAGAGGAGGAGAGAGAGAGAGAGAGACAGAGACTGACTGGCTACTCACTGCGATTGTGTCGCATCAACAGCTTGTAGATACATTGAGATTACTCTAAGATACACGCTCAGATAGCGCACGCATTGCGACAGCTCCCACAGCTTTTGTATATAGTATCCATCATTATGGTATCTCATAGATACTATCTATCAGCCATTATGCGCAACCGCGTTTCATTTTGGTATCATGCAACATTTGTTAAGCACGACCACTCAAATTGGTAGATAGATTCGCCGTTGAAGTTTCGAAGGTGGGCATCTTAAAATTTGCTTTGAGATACTGCGTATCTTTTGCTAAATTGTAGTTTGAGAGCTTTAGTTTTATATGTCGATACTGTTTGATAAATATTTTATTATATGTAGGTGGCTAAATTGTATCTTTTACTAAGTGTAACATCTTCTGATAGAGGCAAACATTTTATTTTATTAGAAAAGAGCTTGTTGAAGTACACACAACTCCACGTATGTGTTTTAAGGGGTATACTTTCGTCACTAGCACTTCAAAATCTATCTTTTTAGACCCCGAACTCTAAAAAATAGTAGAGTAGAGTAAGTTTGTCAGAAGGGAAATGTGCGTAACAGGCAGAAGGAGGCTTGGCAAACCCCATAAAGTATATATGTATATTCCTGATCAGCATCAACAGCCGAGTCGATATAGCGATGTCCATCGGTCCGTCTTTAACGCTTTAACTTTTCTTTAGGCCTGTTGTTGTCTCCCTAATTGTCTAATTGCGCTCAGAGATCTGTGCCGCTCTTTGTGTGATTGTTCGCGGACGCCAGCAGAGCACACGAAAGGTTTGTGTGTTTGTTCGCTGTCATCTGTGGCGCTAACAAGGAGCACTCTCTGTTTACTGTTTACGATAGGCTACCGCACTCTACTCTCTGCAATTGAATTTAAATTACAGTCTGCCGCTTGCTGCTGATTCTGATCGCCTGGTGTTTCACCCAAAGAAATCTTCGATTTTGGCCTTTCGCGGATTTTTTTTTTAGCTTTACCGCTGCGATCTGCAGTGCCCAAAATCGTTAGAAATTCTTGCTGAAATACCAGGCAAACAGAAAGATCAGCAGGTCGCAATGCAAAAATTATTTAACAATAACATTGAGATAACATTAACATTGAGTTAACAATAACATTGAGTTAACATTAACATTGAGTTAACATTAACATTGAGTTAACAATAACATTGAGTTAACATTAACATTGAGTTAACATTAACATTGAGTTAACATTAACATTGAGTTAACATTAACATTGAGTTAACATTAACATTGAGTTAACATTAACATTGAGTTAACATTAACATTGAGTTAACATTAACATTGAGTTAACATTAACATTGAGTTAACATTAACATTGAGTTAACATTAACATTGAGTTAACATTAACATTGAGTTAACATTAACATTGAATTAACATTAACATTGGATTAACATTAACATTGAGTTAACATTAACATTGAGTTAACATTAACATTGAGTTAACATTAACATTGAATTAACATTAACATTGGATTAACATTAACATTGAATTAACATTAAATTAACATTAACATTGGATTAACATTAACATTGAATTAACATTAACATTGAATTATCATTAACAATGGATTAACATTAACATTGAACTAACATTAACATTGAATTAACATTAACATTGAATTAACATTAACATTGGATTAACATTAACATAGAATTAACATTAACATTATCATTAACATTAACAATAATTTAATTGCTCTTGAATTGAATTTTGTCGCTTTCTACTGATTCTGTTCGCCTGGGAAATCTGCTAATCTAAGGAGTTTCACATGTTTAAACAGAAATACCAGTTAAAAATTAACAGAATTAGCTTAAACTTTTTGGCCACGACCCCTACCGACTCGTTCGACTGTAGCCTTTCTTACTTATTACTTTGTAGAATAAGTTAGAACACTAAAATATAAAGTATTTTAATATAAAAAGGTCTTCAATATACCTACAGAACTATTTAAAGACATTTTTACTAAAGGGACAAATTTTCAAAAAAATCAAAATTTCAAAATAATTACTTAAATGTTAACTCATGTAATCCCCATAAAAACAGGCTAAGCAAATAACACAGTGTAGCTTCCTTGTGATGAACACTGATTCAGTTAACAAACAAAAAAGCAATTTCAAATTTCATTCAAATTGCCTAACGAACCAGTAATCATCTCTCAACTCTCCCCATTCCTCTCTCTCTTCGCCCTTCTCTGGCTACTTTGCTGGGGGCGCTAATCAAAGTATCCAACTGCAGATGCAGATACTGGCATAACTGCCAAACTGGTCACAGATACAGATACTTTGACAAGCCCAAAAGTACTATACTATCATGCTGCCAAATTGTGTCACTGGCTCAATGAAATCATCCGCTCAGTGGTCCATTAAATGACAAAATCCACGCTCGCGTGCCCACAACAAACAGCCACGCCCACAGTGAGGGGTTGTTAAACAAATGGCTAAAATGTAATTAGGCCAAATGTGAGTGCGAGTATTGCCAGCCAAAAATCCGTTATGCCTGTGTGAAATCTCATTTCGCAAAAACAATTAAAAGGCAATTAAAAGTGTTTTCAAGCTCGCTTCGCTGGGCCCCAAAAGCCAAAAAGCCTTTAGATAAATATATGTAGATATATATTTTTGTGGCGGGGAACTAACCACAACAAGGGCCAACAGCCAAAAGCAGCAACGAACCGTTTTAATAAACTGAAAGAATAATTTTGGTTGCTTTTTCGTATTTCGCTCGAGGCTAGAAAGTTGAGTTTTTCTGGGGCGCAGACAATGTGGCAAGGACCTTCTGCATATGCCACAAAGAGAGCGGTACTAGAGACTAGCTGGGATACTAGAGATAATTCTATTTATAAGGTTTTTTGTTGACAAACCCTCTGTAAGTTTTTGTTGCCTTTGAGACTCAATTTGTTTAAGATAATTTAATCTGATTTCATGTACCTGAATATTTATGTGCGACAGTTTTGAGGGAAGCTCGGACTCGACATGTCAACACCCCGCACACACACACACACTCACACACCACCTGGTTGTGGTCCTCTTGAATACCAATTTATAGTACTACGATAGTACAAAAAGAAATAAATTTTATTGTTGACAAAAAGGGATCAAAATTCAATTTAAACGTTAGACAAATCGTTTTTCCCATTGAGCCTTAAGAGCTCTGCGTTTCCGTTTGTGTACCTTCAAGTTCGTTAGCCCTTTAAGCATTTTGGCTCTTTTGGCCAATTCAGACAGCACATATTAACGCATGAAATGCCAATGTGGTCGCAAAGGAAAAGACTGGTAATTAAAAGTTTTGTCCTTGCGCAAATATTTAATATTTTAATTTATACGCAATTTAATAAATCGTCAAATATCAGAAAGTGGACACGCCAGGCGCACTGATTGAAAATACTTGTGTACACAGGCGGTGATACTGAAGGGGGAGCAACGACTAGTCAAATACCCTGTAAGCAGCTCGAACTTTGAGGTTTACTAAGATATTTTTAATACAAAAAGTTGACAGACAAACTACAATGAATTAAAGAATTACATAAATATGGTAGTAGCCTGTGAAGGTCCAGCATACCCTTCAGCTGCTGGGTATAAAATCAAAATAGCTTTATAAGACGACATCGAGGGGAATTGGGAAATCGAGGGCCGAACACGATCACCAATTGGGCTCCGAGGATGATGAAAGATCGGCGCTGTGCGAAGGCATTCGATTAATTTACATCGTTCTTTCTGGGGACCGACTCGGACTGCGCCGGCGTTTAGCAAAAGATTGGGAGATTGGTAGATTGGTAGAGTTGTTGACTGAATTGGCAGATCGGAAGAGTTGTGGCCTGGTCTTCAGACACATATTTGTGCTGACTCTGTGCTGTTGGTGCGATTGGGCTGCATTCCATAGTCATAAGGCTCCGCTGGAATGCCTTTGGGCATTAGGTTGGACCAACAAACAATCCGAACAATGCACGGCAAATGTATTGAGCTGTATTTAATAATTATGCCCAAGGAGAATGGTCAGAACACAGCTCAAGTTTCGAGTTGCAATCAGTGTTGCCAATTTAGCACATTTCGGACTGTAAAATAAGTCAAAGTAGTTAATTTATGTGCTAAGAATATTTAAAATAATAATTAGAGCAACTAAATACTAAAAGTATTTGCTACATTTTAATTAACAATTTTCTAGCATTTTTTAGGTTTTTTTAAAAGCTATTTTAGCCAGCTAAATGTGCTCAGCACTGATTGCAGCTCCAAAATAAGTTGAAGTTGCGCTTGATGAGTGAGAGTTGTGTGAGTGTGTTTGTGTGTGTGTGTGTGTGTATTTTTGGCGACGGCAAAGAACAGAGTCGCAATTTTTTGGCAAGTTTTTTTTTCGGCCTAATGGAAATGTCAAAGGCTCAGTGTCAGCTGCGCGCTCAGAGCCGTCAAGAGGCGAACATTTGGTTGGTAGCTTTGGTTTGGGCCTTTTGGCTACTGTGCAGCACTCTGCGCATATTAATCAGTTTCAGAGCAGGAGCAGCACTAACGACTGCTCCAATGTGGCAAGTGATACGCGATGCGGTGCGAAACATGCGTGAAATCTTCGCTGCTTTTCGCTGCTCGACAAGATTAGGTTGCCACCGTATGTGTGGGTATTGGGTGTGTGTGAGTCGTGTTTGTTGTCCAGTTCGACTTGCTTTATTAAGTTCTTAACTTTGGATACCCAGTGGCAAGGGTATTAAAGGTAAAGAGCAGTAGGGAAACTTTCCAGCTTCCAGTATAGAGCACGTAGGGATACTTTACAGAGTGCTTTTCGGTCGGGTGGGCTTTAAGAAACTTTCCTTTCTGGTTTTTCGCCGTCAACACACGCAAAAAGTGTGACATTTTCGACTACTGCAGCGAGGAGCGTATAGAGTGGAGCAAGGAACAGGAGTGTGGGGCATGCAACGCTGCGGCTGCTGCATGTAGACAGTCGGACAGCCTGACAGGTAGAGGGCAAACGTAGCCGTCTTGCGACTGCAGCTTTAATTAAGTCATTAACACCAATCACACGGCTGGACACACTGCCAAACAACTGCAACAATATCGAATTTGCCATTTTTGGTCAAAATTATCTGGTTTGCGGTCGGGCCAACGATACTGTTGCCAATAAAATATCAATTATGCGTACGCTGCTCGACTGTTTAGCTCGTTGGGGATTTTTTTTTACAATTTGATGGCAGTACTCTAGGGAATTCTCAGTGCTTTCATTTATTTCTTATATATTTTTTTGGGTTTCCCAGGCGTAACTATCCCACGGTTAAACTAATGACAGCTATGAAAACAAATCGCTTTTGCATAACAAGCGCTAACAGGTTAATTACCAATGCGATTGCTTTACACATCTCGCCCGTAATCGTAATCAGAGCTGAAATCGGTGTCTACTAGCCCCAGCGCAAGTCTCTCAATCGGTATCGGTGCTAAAAGGCCTGATTATGTACGGCATATTTCATGTAATTACGCCAAGCGGCAAGCTTTCGCTCATCAAAACAGAAGAGTACAAAAAACACACACACACACACACACGGAGCCTATAAAAACAGCATGAAAAGAGAGCAACAATTATAAATAGTGCCCTCTTCCTCTGCCTGTCTCGCTCGGTAGCGAGTGTCAATTAATGAGCGACGTCTGGCTGATCTGCCGCTCTCTCAGCAGCTTGGCACAAAAGAGAAACGTCAAACAGCGCGTCAAATGCGCAATGAGCTTAATTTGTTCTGCGCCTGCGCTCACACACACGTACTAAAGCGACAGCACAAAAAAAACCTAGACAGCCATCTCGCTCGCACTCAATTGTCACTCAATCGGCCTTTTGTTTCAGCAGCATGGCTGTTTAAAACAAGGGGATGGGGAAGAGCAAGCAAGTCTCTGGGTAATTGAACGCATCGCGGCCACTTTATTTTTTTTGCGCCTGCTCTTTCTTGTACCCTGCAGCAGTAAATGACTTGAAGGGGCATGTCAAATGCAGACATTTTAAAATGTTTCTAATATTTATATATATTTAAATTTTAATAATTAAAATTACTTGACAATACTTTGAGAAGCTGACTCTCTTTATTCAGCGCTTTGTAAGCAAGAGAAAAGTAACACCATTTGAGTGTAGTCGCAGTTCTCTTAGTTACTACAGGGTATTTAATAGTCTACGACTGCAAATTTGACTAAATTGCGGCTCTTTTTTTGACGTTCTATATAAATTGTTGTAACGCCTATTCGGAGCAGTGTTTTGGCAAGGGGCAGCAGAGTGGACTAGCGGTGGAGCGGAAGGATGAGAGAGGTAAGAGAGCGGGAGGGGCAGAAACAGTGGGGATATTATATACATGCGCAGTCGATTGTTCTTAACATAACTCATTAGGCCGCAAATACTAGGCATGAGTGTTGATGTGGTCGTAGGGAATGTTTCTGTATTTGTGTGAATGGGACTGAAACTGGCTGGGCCTATTAATTAGATAACTATCTTGAGAAATTGCCCATTTTCAAATAGTCGGCGAGCATTTGTGTAATTAGATTTGCTTTTCACAACATTTACGTTTACGTTTCTTTTTTTTGTTGATTGCATTTGTCGACGCGACTTGGCACGTCTCGACTTGGCTCGAATAACTTGAGTGATTAATCATAGCCGGACCAACAGCAACTGAAACAGAGAGCGGGAGAGGGAGAAGGAGTAACTGTGCAAGCGAGACAGCTAGACAGACAGGAACGTGAGGTAAAAAGAAGCTGAAAAAAAATACGCCTTGCGGTTTGTCACAATTTATGAGGTGATAATTATTCATCGCGACCCACAAAACTGTCATAATATTGTAATTAACATTAAGACCCGCAATGAAATTAAACGCATTTCATTGCAATTGCTGTTGGCCAACTGTTGTTGCTCATAACTTTCACCAGAGCTGACATCTCGGACCCTAATGTGTCCTTTTACCAACCAGCATTCGTTTCCTTATTTCCAGCCGCTCAAATCGAATACGGAAATGAGCCACCGCAGCCGTCAATCGATAACATCGACGATGTTACAAAAAAAATGGAAAGAAAAGTGGGGAAAAATGTGAAAAATGGCATAAAACGGAGCTGAAAAATCCACAAACTAATCACCACTAAAAGGAAATGAACAACAGACCAATGAAACCTGGCCACAGTTAAATGCTAATCCAAAGGCGATGGCAAAGAAATCAAATCTTTTGCTATTTGCAATACGAATCCTCGTACTCCCTACTTTATTTGACACCATGACAAATTTCATTTAGCCAAGAGTCTAGACCTGAGAACAGAGGATTCTAGATGTAAGATAAAAAATTTGGTAACAGTAAACTGCCTTAAAATATTTTATAATTCAGTGTAAATAGGGTTTATGCAAGTCAGCAAATCAGATACTTTTGTGGGAGCTTAGGCAGTGACGTACAAATTGAAAAATGTATATTAATGCTATCTCTGGGAAATCTAAATTGAAAAATTTGACAAATAAATCTCAGTAAGAAATATGAGCACAATATTTTTTGAATTATAAGATTTTTGGGCTATACTATTCCCTTTTTACATGTAAAGTATTAGAGTAACTTTAGTTTTTCATAAGTTAACTATAGAAGGACATTTTAGCTTTTTTTCCTTTCAACAATTATATGATTTATGGGCTAAACTGTACTTTTTTACATGTAAAGTATTAGCGTAACTTTAGTTTTTCATAAGTTAACTATGGTATAACTTTTAAGCTATTTTTCCACACCTTCTTTCCTTTTATAAATCTACGATTTCTCACCGATTTGCATAAAGGTAACAACATTTAGCTTTTCTATTTAATTATCTGCAGTCATCCCTTATTTCATAGTTTAATACATAATTAGTATTGGGCATTTACTTATTTGACTTTTGTAATATATTTGACAGCCCTACAAAATGGAACTAGGTGCTTGAAAACACCCTTATCAAACTGTGTATGGTTCTAAACGCGATGATTCCAACTGAGCTTGTGGATTATGTTAACATTTGGCATTTATGTTACTTGTAATTTGAATCTCAACATGGAACTCAACACTCGGCTAGTTGATTGGCAAGGCCTTAGCCGGCCCTTTGTCCCACTCCTCTTGCTAACTTCATTTTCGTGCCACCTTTTCAGCAGAAATTCAGAAATTGAATGGGAATTGTGCCCTCCTAATGACATAATGGACTTTTCGCTCCATGAATTTCCCATTTTGCCATTTGCAACAGTAACTTATTTTTTTAATTTCATTATGCAGCACAAAAGGGCGTGCCTGAAAGTTGCAACTGGGTCTGTCTACGGCTCTTTGGACTATACGAAATGCTCTTTGGATTGGGCAAGGAACAAAAAATCACACATTGTGTGCGAAATTTCAATTTATTTGTATTACAAAGTTTGAACAACACGAAGCAAGGAAGAACTAGAAATGTATCTGGACAGGAACTTTACAAAATCTGAGCCTCAGCCTCAGCCTCGACTTCAACCTCAACCACTGGCAATGTTGCCACATAACGGCTTTTTGTGGCATTCAGCTTGGTTCGTCGTTCGCCGTTCGTCGGGGGTTGTTTCAACACTTACTTTCTTTTGCCACAAGCTGACTTTGCTGCTGTTGCATGTGGCGGAATATGTGACTCTTCAGTACCAGAAATAAAGGGGGAGTGGTTTGACGCCCAACCCAAGAGGCGCGACCATGCGGCGCCATTTACAATAAACTTGCGAGCAGTGGCGTAGATGAGCAAGTAGGGCATGAAAAGGGTATTTATTATTAGTTCTTTTTCATGAATTTTAATACTAAAATAAAAATAAATTGTAGTTTTTCTTTAAAAGGAAATTCAAACTACGCCACTGCTCTTCGATGTATCCGTTCCAGTCTCTCGGCAGCAGCCCCTCTCCACATTTCACCTGCCACTCGACAGGAAGCTCACGTACTCAATGAACATATTACAAAATGCCTTCTATGGCTGTCATATGCTCATGTAACTGGCTGACAGATCTAAGGAGGAGTGAAAGAAGAGGCAGGAGAAGAAGGAGGAGGAGTAGATAATGGGAGGGGTGACCATTTGGTTTGCTTTGAATTCAATTTGAAGTGGGTACGAATACTGTACACTGTGAACTGATGCTGTGCCTTCACTTCCCACTGTCACTTCCCCTTCCCCTGCCCTTCCTTTTCTTTTCCTCCTGTTCCTTTTGTCAGTTTACGAACATGTTGAAAATCACATAATGTGTCATTTAATAATCAAGTACAATGACGACAACGGCACACACAATGTGCAACAACTGGCAATTGTAGGTGAGAGGGTGCGGAGGGGGAGGGAGAGTGAGGCGTAGAAGTGGGGAGGGAGACAGAGAGACACAAAAACGAAACCAACAATATCGCCATTAGGCATAAATTTATGGGCGAGTACGAATCCCGTATGAATACACACATACAAACATACATACACATCTACAACGGCCATTGGCACAATCAGAACATGCACACAAACATACTCACACACGCACATGAACACATGTGCTCTATATTAAACACTCTCACACACACACACGCTTGCATTTGCACATATGAAATGAGACTGAACTTGTCAGCAGATGAGCTTTTGTGCCCAGCGCTCTCTTTCACTCATACGCTCTTCCTATCTGCCCGAGTCACTCCCTCTCAGTCTCTCCGCTCTTTGCACATCCCTGCGGCTGATTTTGGTGCCTTTAGCTCTGTGTTTGCTTTTACCGTTCGTCGACGAAAACAAAAAAGTTAAGTAAACGTTAAATGAAAAATTCAACTCAATTGAATTCGTTAGCGCGAAATGTCGTTTCTCTCGTTACTTCATCACCATGTCATCATCATCATTATTATCGTTGTCATTATGATTATTATCTACAGCATCTCTTTATGTGGTTGTTGTTGATGTCATACGGCCATTGTTGTTACGTGCCTGGGAAACGTGTTGAATGAATGGCAGCCATTGGGCAGGATACTTTTGGCAGGCATTGTTAAAAGGGTCGTTTTAGACACATTAAGGTAAAAACATTGCAGAGATTCTGTGATCAGCGATCAGTGATCAGTTTGAGACAAAGCTACAAAAAAGGTCACATCCTTTATAATTGTGTGCATGCTCAACTACTAGAAATTCAAATGAGCAAGCGCACTGCTTTGTGCAAGCAGTCACAAAGGTTTTTTGCACTGCTTTACTTGGAACAGTTAAGAGGAATTGTATCTTTTGTGTGTTGTTAATACATTTTAAAGATTGTAAAGCGGATATTATGTAAAACATTTAAAGCAGAGCGGGAGTAATTTATTTTAAATGTTTTAGAAATAAGTGAACTGCAATCATAAAATATTTCTAATATTATTTTAGACTATTGTAGTACAAAAAAGAATACTTTCAAACTTAAGCTTTATTTAAATACCATATTTTTCCAACTCTTTCAAATTCATTTTAATCTTCTTTATAACAATTTCCAAAGTACTGCCTATTATAGTTTGTATCTACACGTGATGTTAAAGCTATTTGGACTGCTGAAATGTAACTGCAACAACAAACAAACAACAAAGCGTAAATACCTGTGCCTCTTACCTGTTTTTGGGCCAAAATATATTTTCTATGGCGTCAGATACAATTTGTTGCTGAGTAATTTTATTAGTTATAAATAAACAGGGGCTTAAAGGGGAATTGAGAGCGGGAATAGGGAGGACTTGGAGGGTAGATGTCTGTCTGATACCCACGAATGGACGACGCTGCAACGGAAGTTGAAAATAACCCAATGGAGCAGGTATAAAATACATGTCTGTGTATGTATCTGTATCTCTATCTATACATATTTATCGCATAATACCGAAACAGAAGAAGAAGCAGAAGCAGACGATAAAGAAGTAAGAGACTTTTCGGGAAAAATGGTTGATCATAATGATGATGACGGCGCAACGACGATGATATGGCACAAATGCGCGAAATGCGAATGAATAGATACATATCTACAGCTACAGATACATATGTATGTGCTTCTGATAATCGCTACCGTGCGGGGGCAACCAGACAAATTGCCATTTACACCACTTACAACAGCAGCAGAAGCAGCAACAGCAACAGCAGCAGCGACGGCGCCGACAAGTGCCAGCTACAGATACAGATACATAGATACTGCTACCAAAAGATACATTGTGTATTTATAGCCTTTTCATCTAGCGTTGTCTCGCTTTGTCGCAAAGTGCGGCAATTGCGCGTTGCAAAGTGGGCGTGCCGCTGCCTAGGACACGCCCCCTTTTGCCAATGGCAGACCACAGGCACATGCAGAGAGAGAGAGAGAGAGCGCGAGCGAGAGAGGGAGAGCGAGAGAGAGGGCGAGTGAGTAAGAGATACAGGCATGTATACATAGCGACTGCTACAGTTACAGATTGAGATACTTTGTTGCATTGTTGCTGTTGTAACTGTTGTTGCTGTTGTTGTAGTTGTTGTTGCAGCCGCAGATTTAAGAAGCTGCCGTTGACGTTTTGAATAAATTTTAATTGAATTCGCACAATGAAACTGTTTACTTAACCTGCCACTTTGCCGAGATGAGCTTCAGATACAGATACAGATACATTGTATATAACTAGCGCATGTATGTGCATGCCTGTGCATGCGTGTGTGTGGCATGCATGTGTGGCATGTGGCATACAATGTGCTGCCATTTAGCTCTTGGTTTAATTACAGCTGCCGAGAGATTTGAGCTTAACACTTGTTAAATACGCAAGTGTATGTGTGTGTGTGTGTGTGTGTGTGTGTGCGTGGCAGAGTGCCACAAGTTGGGGCAAGCTAATGAGTTGAATGTGCTTCAAACTAATTGCTAATACACGAGTACATAGCAATCACACCATTGTGTATGTGTGTGCCACAGTTTGTTGCACTTGCACTGCTGTTAGCCCTTTAATGTTAACGGTTTGCCATTAACGTTAACACTTGTGTGCTCTTAACCTTTTTGTTAAAACGCAGTTTACACTGCGCCAAAAAGTAGTGTTCGTTTGAGGCATTCACATTGAAATGCTCCACTTTTATTCGCTGTGTATTTTCACAGAAGTAATGACAAGCGACAAGCGGCTAAAACTTTAACAAAATGTAGTTCTCATAAAAGATACAAATGTATCTTTCTGGGTTAATCAACAGTCTACGCTATCTAGCTCTAGCTCTAACCCCTTTCTAGCTCTCTTCCTCCACCTCTTTCTTTCTCCCTTACCCCTTCTGCCCCGCTACCCAATTCCCTTTCTCTTTTCGCTGATTTTCAACACCTTTTATTTTAGCTTATACTTTTCATCTTTTGAGCCATGAATTCCTCTCCAATTCCCCCACAGTTACACGCCCCTTCCACCTTCTGCCCGCCCCCTTGGCGCTTCCGTTTGTCGGGGGAATCACGTGTCAGGTAAAATGTGTGCACAGAGCACTCCTTCATTAAGTTAATAACAGTTTTTCCCCCCGAAACCCAAACGCAAGCGAAGTACAAAGTGAAATTGCGAAAATCCGCTGCACAATTTCCACTGACACTTTTCCAGGGGGGTGGGGGTGGGAGTGTGTGTGGGGGCATGCAACACGCTCTGTGTAATTTGCCAATGCGTTGTTGGCCTTTTGATTCTGCAACGGTTACAGCTTTTTTCCTCGTTGTTTGGTTTTCAATTTCAGCCACTGTAAAAGTATCTGAGACTGTGTTTTACATCTTGATTATCTTCCGTTTTGTTTACGCTTACCCGAAGCGGGGCGGGGACGGTGTGTGTGTGTACTTCTGTCACTCCCCCTTGACACACAATAATATTTCTATTCAAATCCATTCAAGGATAAGAAGTCAATCAGTCTTCAAAGTGCCAAGGATTTTGCACTTTGTCCAAAAATTCAAATTCTCTACGAATTTCCGAAACTGAAAACTTAATCCGTCCGAGGCTGAGACTGAGACTGAGGCTCAAAAACAACCCCAAGACGTTCTGCCAAATTGAAACTGTAGCGCTTGAGCCCCTGCCCCTGCCGCTTCCGCTGTCGCTGCCCCCGACACACCCTCTATCCCTCTGAGCCAACTCGAAGGCGTCTTCTGGTGGCACGTGGCAACACGGCAAGGGTTCTGGCCCAAAAAAAAACCCAAAGGCAGCAGCTAAAGACGAAGCCAACATGTCATTCTTGAATTTACCCTTTCGACTCAGACTGAACTGGAGACGAGTTGGCATGGCCAGCGTGTATGGAGAGATGGGTTAACAGGGGGCAGAGGGGGCTAAGGTAGTGCGGGCACAACGGTCACATTATCGTAATCGCATCCTAATTGCGAGAAAATTACGCCCACGTGCGGCTTGTAACCTGATCAGCATCAAAGGAGCGCACAGTCGATGGAATCTATTGTCATCAGAAGTTGATTTCACTGGCTTTAAGCGAGTACTCGCAGTTTGGCCTGAATTCTGACTTGTCAATGGACTGCAAATAATTTTTATTGATTTGTTTAGCTGGCTTAAAAAGGGTTTGGTTGAAGTACTGCTCTACTACCGCTTCTAATACCACTACTACTTCTAGCAACAATAATAGTACCACTACTACTACTATTTCTAGTAACAATAATAGTACTATACAACAACAACTAATACTACTAGTACTAATAATACTACAACAACTACTTCTACTACTAGTACTAATACTACTACTACAACTACTACTACTAGTACTAATACTACTACTCCAAAAACTACTATTTCTAATATGACCAATTATAAACAATAGTTAATGTGACTACTACTTCTATTAATACTACTACTACTAATATTGATACTACTTCTAATATTTCTACTGCTAAATACTACTACTTCCCATATTTTTCTTATTTCTCATTTCGATGCAACTAATCTAATTAATGTTTCTAGTACTGCTCATACTTCTACGACTATATTCACTTATATTTCTAAGTTAGCTACTATTTCTACTACTGCTACTTTTACTACTATTTCTTATAATACAACTATTACTTTTTAAAATCCAGCTAATGCCATTACTACTACTACTACTAGTAAAAATACAAATTCTACTATATCGAATATTGCTACTATTATCTTTACTACTATTTACAATTTAGCTAAACTAATTCTACTGCTTTTACTAATATTACCAGCAAATTTTTAAACCAACTTACTGTAAATATCCCTAATATTTATATTTCTATATTCTTTATTCTTTATCGACCAGTTCTGCTACTATTAGTAATATTGCCAATTAGAGTAGCTATTTAGATGTTTCTAGCATATATCTACTACTATGACTTTTACCACTTCTACTACTAAAACTCTACACAAAATGATTCCAATTCAAATTTGTAGTTTATTAAACAAATTACCATTTAATTTGTTGAATACGGACTCTGACAAGACGAATTGCATGAGATATAATTTATGAAGACCTCCGCTTTCTATAAAAGCACGACTATTCCAATTTTTCGGGCTCCCCAGAGGCCATGAAAAAGCGCCAGAGAAGCGGTACCAAAACCGCTGCAAGCAACTGGCCAACAAAATAAGTCCAAAGCCCATTAAAGGATGTTTGGACGACAGCGGGAGCCAAGGAGCGGGCAAAATTTATGCTACAACCGCTGATATGGTGCTAAAATAAAGATCGAATAGAGTTAAATGGTATGTATGTGGTATATGTGGTACTCACTGTAGCACAGCATAATCCGGATATAATGAATCCAATGCGAAGGGAAATTGAATCGTAGGCACCTTCGCTCCGTTTGTCCCAAATGGCACAGAAGGCCAGCAGAAGAAAGGCGAGTAGAAAGAATTCAATAAAGATGACCTTATATTCTTCGATGCCAGCGCCCACCAGGGTGAGACAGATGTCCTTGTGATCGTCGGGGAATGCTGCATAGGCCAAGCCAAAGCCAGCGAATGCGCCCAAAAATTGACAGAGAAAATAACACAACATGAGTTGCCATTCCATTGCACCAACGATTGTGGCACAGACACTGACCCAAGGATTCAGATGGCCACCGCTCATGAAACAAAATATATGCATCGCTGTGGCATACGAGAATCCCCAGCCGAAAGATACTTGCACCACGTGACGCGAATATTGAGCTATTGTGCAGCCCAGTGTCATCACCAGAGCTGTGCCCGTAAATTCGGCCAGGCATTTTTTTGCCAACTCCAAATCAAACTTGAAATTTCCCATTGTTTTTATACAATTTTTTGTACTTTTTTTTTTTTTTTTCTGAAAATTGTATTTAATTTACAAAACTAGAGTAGCTAATATATTTATAGTTTCTTTATAGTTTCATCTATTTGTTACGTGACCAAAACTCAACTGAAGTTTTTTTCATGAAAATATATAAACAAAACTAAAATAAATAAGAAACGCCTACTACAACGGCAGAAAATCGGAATTTGAATTTGACATGGCGCGCACGATAGTTGTTATCGATAGCTGGCCAGCTGTGCGCCAGATTGCCACAAAGTCTGGCAGCGCTGCCAGTTCGATTATTGCATATTCGATAAGTTTACGAATTCAAACAGTGCAAATAATTGTAGAACAAAATGTCACTATAATTTCTATTTATTCTTAAGGCAAATATTTCTGACAGTACTTTGAAATGATATTGTTTGTAATGTGTTGGGTTAAATTAATCGCCGCCTCCAGCAGCTCCAGAGCTCTCGTCTTTGCCCTGCAAATAGAGGAAACGCCAAGCGAGTGACAGTAGAATGGCTGTAACAAGCGGCACACTCATAAAGATATATATATAATCCCAATATTCAGCGGCAATTGCTGGCCAGAGTGAACGAAATGGATTCATACTTGCACCAGTATATCCAGCCTACAAACAAACATTAATTAATTGCAATTTATTTAATGTATCTTTTGGATACTTACTCCCGCTAGGCCACAGGCGGTGACTACGATGCCGATTCGCAGAGACATTGTCTCCTGCATCTTCTCATTGGCCACGTTCCAGGAGGCGCACATCGCAAGCACCCAAGCTCCGGTCATGTAAAATTCCAGTAACATAGATTTCCACCACGGTTTTATCGTGACTTGTGTACAGCAAAATTTGACACTCATCATTTCGTTACGCACCAAACCGTAGGAAATTCCAAAGCCGCTAGCTGAGCCCAAAAGTTGCATTAAAATGTAGAAAAGTCCATCAATAATGTCCACGTTTTTCATGATCATGGCCGCAATGGAGATACATGGATTGATATGGGCACCAGAGAGTATACGGAATGCTTGTGTCGCTGCTATCACTGCACTTCCCCAACTGGCCGAGTAAGCTATCGATGCTGCGGTCATTGTGCCAACGGAACAGCCCACAAATTGATAGAGTAGACTTGCCAGAAACTCCGCCAATAGTTTTACAAAAAACTCTTTATTGAATTTACCCATTTTGTTGACTAGTTATAAAATACCGTTTTTTTTTGCATACAAAATTCAACTGTAAACGAATATAATTTTGTTCAGCTCGATTTAAGTTTTCTGTTGCTAATTGAGTGTTTTTTTTAATTTTCCGTAGCTCGTTGAGTTGATTTGTAGCGAAGGCCTTCTCTGATTTCGACAACTGGCGACAGCATTTGAAAGCGATAGCCCAGGCCGACTGTAATATTCGATAGTTACATTGCCTGGGTGACCATGCTTACACATTAGGTGGCAACGCCATAGCCGGTCGCCTTGCAACACTGCACAGTTGCAAAACAACCCCCACACAAAATGGCACAAACATTCAATTTTGAATTTGAGTCCGACTTCAGTCCGCAGACGTCGGTTTTGCCAAGTAAACGTGCTTTTATTCGCGCTGTTCGTATTCTTATTTCCGTTAATCCACTCACACACACACATTCCTACACACATCTAATGCGTGTGTCGGCGCGCGGAAGCTATAAAGTACAATAGACAAAAAGAAAAAAAAACGAAGAAGAAATTCTGCCACTTGCTACGTTGCCACAACAAAAGTCCTAAATAGGCAGCGTATCAAAATTAATAATAATGCCCATGTTATTGCTCTTTGCACTACAACAACAACAACAACAATTGCTATACAATTTTGCATCGTCAGGTCGTTATATATACTGTTAGTTTCGCTCAACACTTCATCGTCATCGTTGGCGTCACAAGGGACACTTGAATAAAAAAAGAAGCGAAAAAGAAAAAGGAAAAGCAAAAGAAAACACACACGACTTGCGGTGGTCATTCAACAACCTTTTTTTTGTGGAATAATATCGATTTTCCGTTATAACGTTATACACACACTCTGACCGAGTTTATACACATAAAGCCGCGCGCAAGCACACGCCCCTCTTCAAACCACAGACCATCCTCCCTCTCTCTCACCCACCCACCCACAGTAGCAGCAGCAAGGGTAACGGTAAATGTAAAGGGAGAGTTTGACTCTGTCTCAAATGCCTATGCCTGAGTGCTGTGATTGCGAACGCGATTGTGTGTGTGCGTGCGTGCGTACGTATGTGTGTGCGTGTGTGTGAATGAGTGAACTGTTGATGCAAAGTGAAAGTGAGCAATGTTTAATTGTTGCACATCGGGGAAATCAATTCTAGAAGTTCGCATAACTCGCATTTAGAAGCATGTTTTATTTGGCACTGATCAAATAGGGACGGACAAAACATTTAAGGTGAGTAAATAGTAAATATTACCAGCTTTTTCTCATGAATAGAGAAATGTTCTGTAGTGCAATTTTTATGCGTAGCTCATGCAGAGTCAACATATTGTAGAACGGACGGACTGTACGTGTTTTGGCTCAATTAGTTCAATTTATTTTTAATCCGACTTCTGTGCAAAATTACAAACAAACACACAACAAATAAAATCGCGCATGTCGTATATTGTGGGCTTAATTTGTAATTCACTTTTTTTTTATGCCTGTTGTAGTTTTATTTCTATGTCAAGCGCTCACCTTATCTCGCCTCTCCTTCGTTGTCTTTGTCTCTTTCTAGCATCATCAGAACATCCAACGACAACAACAAGAACAGAGGCGACAACGCAAGCTTTGACGTCGCAGTTCTCTTAACGATCATTGAGTTGCAACTGTGTGTGTGCGTGTGAGAGTGAGTGTTTTGCGAAAGAGCTTGCGTCTGTGTGAGAGAGTGTTTGAGTGCTTTCCAACATGGCGGGACAAAGGCCGCTGCTAGTTCAATACACTCACGCAGTGCTCACAGTTAGCTGTCTGCTCTTGTTCTTTTTATCTCAAACTTTGGCTCAAGGGTCGTCCCAACAAGTGTGTCCAGAGCAGAGTGACATTTCACCCTGCATTTGCACAGTGAAGAAGAATGGCTTGGACATTTTGTGCGAGACAACGGATTTGGCGCATATCACCAAATCCATGGGCACCCTAAAGGGCAAGAGTCCAATTATATTTTACCTGAAGCTGCGCCACAACAATTTGCCAAAGCTTCAAGGATTTGTGTTTCTGGCTCTCGACATTCGTCATTTGACAATACACAACAGCAGTTTGGCAGCCATCGAGGAGAATGCTCTAAGTTCATTAGGTGAGTGCCAAGTTCATGCATAATTAAGCCAAAAGAAATCAATAAAAACTTTCTTTTTGAATTCGTAGGCAAAGGACTCACACAGCTGGATGTTTCACTCAACCAGATGAAAACGGTACCTTCTCAGGTATTGACTCTGACATTTTTTATTGCATACTTAGCAAGCGCACATATCGATAAACTGTGTTATCGGTATGGCCACGCTGCAGGGCGGCAAATTTGAAAACAACTAATAATCCAATTAATTCGCAGGCACTGCAACATTTGTATCACCTGTTAATCTTGAACTTGAATCACAACAAAATCACCGTTATACACAACAACGCCTTCGAGGGACTGGACACGTTGGAGATACTCACGCTCTATGAGAACAAAATCACACAGGTCGATCCCGAGGCATTCCGTGGCTTAGAAAAGTGTGTAACTTGATGAAAACTTAAATTACTTATTAATTAATATTAATTGTTTAATTAGAAAACTGAAGCGTTTAAATCTTGGTGGCAATGATCTGTCGGTGGTGCCACAAAAGGCACTTTCCATACTGGATACGCTGAAGAAACTGGAGATACAGGAGAACAAGATACGTACGATCAGTGAGGGTGATTTTGAAGGTAAAATAAATAAATTTTAAATAAGTTGTAAGTTAAACAGTCTATTTAAACTATTCAACAGGTCTACAGAACTTGGATTCATTGATTTTAGCTCATAATATGATCACAACCGTGCCTGCAAATGTTTTCTCCCATTTGATTCTACTCAATTCATTGGAATTGGAGGGCAATAAGATCAGTGTCATCGATAAGGATGCATTCAAGGGTCTAGAAGGTAAGCAGGCAGTTATGGAAACTCAAGTAGAACAAAATAAACTAATTAACTGATTTCACAGAGAATCTGCAGTATTTACGTTTGGGCGATAACAATATACATGCCATACCCAGTGAGGCACTGCGTCCATTGCATCGTCTACGTCATTTGGATTTGCGTAACAACAATATCAACGTATTGGCTGATGATGCATTCACCGGCTACGGCGATTCCCTGACATTTGTCAATCTACAGAAGAATGAGTAAAGCCCGCTAAAGTGCACACAATACTACTTAGTTTAAATGCTTTTACTTAAGATTATTGTTTACTATTGCTATCATTGTTATTATTGTTTAATTGTAGCATCAAAGTGCTGCCCAGCACGCTGTTTGAGAACCTCAATTCGCTGGAGACGCTCAATTTGCAAAACAACAAACTGCAACGCATTCCACAGGACACCATGGAACCGGTCATCGATACCCTACGCATAATAGACATCACTGGCAAGTCGTGCATTCGGATTTGATTGAATCTTTAGACTAATTTGGTTTACTTTATAGATAATCCATTGAATTGCTCGTGCGAATTGACCTGGTTCCCCAAGCTGTTGGAGGATCTGAAGAACAAGGACGATGAAATGTCACAGAAGAAGAAGCCATTGTGCCACATGTCGCTGGACAATCGCGAGTATTTTGTGCAAGCGATGCCCATCGAGAAGATGCACTGCACTGGCCTCAATGTGAGTCCCTCACCCACGAGCGGCGGTCTCATGCGGATACTGCAAGTGAACATTTTGGCCCAAATAGCCATGTTTAGCGTGGCGTTTCTGAGTAGCGTTTAAAACTGCTACTTCAAAGCAGTAGCAGCATTTAACACGCAATCGTATCAATTGCATTCACATCCGTTTAAATCCCTTTAGTTGCAAACACAAACACACACAAACACATTTATATAGATGATCCCTTAGATGGATCATCATCATCAGACATAGACGAAGTGATACTTATGCCCCCTCAAAACCAATACCAAAACTAACCAAAGAACTTTTGTACGCCTACAAACCTTTTTCTGTGTTGTTGTATTGTATTTTTTATTATAGATTATAGTGAATCCGTGAATTATGCAACTCTGGCAATTGTTAGACTCAGAATGCACCCAACCAAGAGCAACAAACAACCCAAAAACAACAGCAATATCACCCGCAAGTGCCCCCCGATCGTTAACTGAATTACTCAAAATACACCCACCTTGTTGAATTGATAATTTCGATGTCAATGCCATAAAACGCGCTTTAAAAGAATACACAAAATATGATTAACAAAATACACACACCACACTCACACACACCTAGCAGTAGCCCGACAAATTACTGCGAAAAACACAAACAAAATATTAGAAAAAATCGTTCAAAATAATGATCGTTAATTGTTAACGTTAACACTTAGCCTTGTATTAAGAGAACTAAACGTAATAGTAAAAGTTATCGAATGGCATACAAGAATGTATCGTAGCCTAGGCTTAAGTACAACCACAAATAACATACATATTATATATAAAGCTTATGTGAAGAATTGGAAAACGTAAACATATCTGGAGAACGTGAATTGTTAGCTGTTAAGCAATGTTATTATAATTATTATTATATTATTATGTTTTTCTGAAAGAAACTTTACTGCATACACTACTCTATATGTGCTATATATACTATATATATTTAAAATATCTATTTATGTAACTATCTATTGTGTGTAGTAGTTGTATGTCGTCGTCTTGTCGTTGCTGTTGTGAGATACAATCATTATAAAGTTTATTGTTCATTTAACTTTTTGCTATAAAACAATTTTATTCAAAGCACAAAAAGCTAGTCGAAATTTTTGAGAAAACTTTCTATTATTTACAAAGTAATTAATAATCTAAAAGAAAAACAAAAACAAAAATTGTACGCGTTCAAAAAAGATAAATCATTTGCATCAATCAAGAAGAACTGATTATGGAATAAGTAGTTTGTACTCTTTATATGCAAGTTCGAAGCAGAAGAAGATGAAGGAAAGTTGAGAGTTTGAGGAGCAAGAAGCGGATACTTTGTAGTGCCGCATATACACACATACATATCAATTATTGTGAAGAATACATAATCGTTATATATACTACTATAATGTAATATCGTAACATATCAAAGGGACTCCCAATTATAATTGGGACTCCACTCAACTCAACTCAAACAACATTTTTTAGATCTACTTTTGAAGCCACACACGAATGGAAATTGTTGATACATATGTTTTTTTGGATTACGTTTTTTTTTTCATTCTGAATAATCCGATATTTGTCTAAGTATGTTTCTATATATATGTACCTCTATTGAACTCTATTTTAACTAAGTTATACATACATAAATCTTTAGACTATTTATATTTATACATATTTACATTTACACATTCGATTAACAAATTTTTACACGGTCTTTCGATGCTGCTCAGACTCGTCAGTTCGGTTGGGTCAATTAACCACTGGCGAGTTGACGCATCGGCAAAGATTCAACGAAATATTTCCAAGAGAATGCGCTCTAAAAACCAACTCGGGTCAGTTTTGGCACTAGCTGTTCTTTTTTAAATATTTTGAATTGAGATCGGGAAACTAAAGAAATCCATGAGGCAATCAAATCAATTGTTAAATGCTTCGTTGCAGAGGTCAAAGTGTGTGAGGAGAACATTATAGCCATGTTCCCACACAGACTTTGCTTTCTCAATCGAACCACTTGCGATTTGTGAAGAATAAAGAATCATATTGGTTACTAACTTGGCAGCTTGTTTCATTTATTAGTCATATGGCTTTAAAGTACAGGGTCTTGGGCAGTGGAAAGCCATTAAAGGCGCTGGCAATGGGCACAGTGTAGGCGCCCATGTTCGGAAAACCAATCAGATCACCTCGGTTCAAGTTGGGCAAAAGCAAATCCTCCGAAATCTAAAGGGAATGACTTTGATTAGCACGAAACTAAACTAAGATTTGGCTTTCAAATTTACCTTGTCCAACGCATCACAGCTGGGACCCCAGATCAAGCTCTTAAAAGTGGGCAGGCGCTCAGCGTTGTCCTAAGAAAACATAATCATTAGCTGTGGTTGAGTTTCATGGAGTTTTCCCTCTATAATTACCAGGTAGTGCTCTGCTGTCACCGTCTGATGATCATAGAGTATGCAATTGAATGAGCCGTAGACGCCATCGTTCAGGTAGTACATAATCGTGTCCAGTTTGCCAGCGGCATTGCGCACTTCTCTCTTGGCATGGATCTTACAGATGAGCGTGTAAGCAGCGGCCACAAAGAATCTGCCTGGTTCGGCTATAATCTCCACGGTACCATCGTTAAAGTGTCTATCCACCGCCTTGTTCACCACACCAGCTATCTATAAAATAGAAATTTAGTTACTTAAACACATAAATCCACTTATTTCAGCTACCTTTTTAAACTGCTCATCGTCGTTGCCAGGAAAACCGCCACCAATGTCCAGTAAATTGAGATCATAGCCCAAAAGTTCACCAAACTTGAAGATGTTCTTGGCCTTTTGTATGGCACGATCGTAAGCTTCGGATTCAGTGCAGCCAGAGCCGACATGGAAACTGGTGCCGGTGACCTGCAAAGACGGGATTAATCCAACATATTAATAAAAAAGTGATTAGATTAAAGTCACCAACTGACTCACCGTCAAATCAAGCGCTTTGGCGAGCAGCATCAAAGCCGCGGCATTGGTGTCCGCATCGCAACCGAATTTATCACCCAGTGGACACTGTGCGGCCTTTGCCTCACACTTGAAGCGCACAATCAGGCTGAAAAGTGAAACGTTTAGAAAAGATTAAAAGCTAAAATTGATAAGAAACTCGGATTTGTACACACTTGGACTGGGGATAGTGTTTGTGTAGCTTGTAAATCTCAAATTCGTTGTCTACGGTGCCTTTGAGCACGTGATGCTCGCGAGCGTAGTCCAAGTGACTAACGGGACGACAGGGATTGGCAAATATAATGCGTTCAGGCGCAACACCGCTCTCTAGCACCTAGAAACGTAAAGAAATTATAATTAAAAGGAAATCCAACTAGAATAATTCAATTCCGCTACTAAATTCCAATAAGAAAATCATTAACCTACCAACTTGAGTTCATTTTTAGAAGCGCAGTCAAATCCCACGTCCAGTGCGGCCAGAGTTTCCACTACAGGAGAACTGTCGTTGCACTTCACTGCGTAGAAGGGTTTGATGCGTGGCAAGTGCTCCTGCCACAGCTGCAACTTGCGCTCCAACGTCGTCAGATCGCATATATTCAACGCCTCGTCGGCATTTTCCAACTGAGCATCGGCTATTATCTGTGCTACATTCAGCTCCTTTTCGCTATAGTAATTGATTTTATTTTCCGACATCTCGCTACGTCCACAGAACTCAACGGCGTCTGATTAACTAGTCGGTAAGTCGATTCCGGTCCCTTGAGCTTTCGTTTAGTCGTTATCACGAAACCGAATTTCAACAGTTTGCAAAGCATTTAAAAATTGAATTGTGCGCGTGTCCAGACAAATGTCCATTTTGGTATTACCTATAAGGGGTAGGGGTTAGGCAGAGGGCAGGGATCGCACAAACAATGCAACTCTAATTAGCGGGCAGGAAAGGTCAAAGTAATTAATTGAGTTTCCAACAAACACACGCACACACACACACACACACACACATGCAAACATACGTACGTGCCATGGAAATTATTTACAACCTACAATATTTGGGATCGTAAATAATTTTAATGCGTCGAGCATGTAAAATCTAATAAAATGTAAATTTTCAGCCAAAGACAACTTCAAACTGCGCATAATTGAAGCACTCCAGGGTTACACTCACACTCACACACGCACAGTCGCATGTGCATTTATGCATTTCAATAACACACTGCCCCAGGGCTGCACCATTGACAATTGGCAATAACCATAAAAGTGCTCTTGATATGCGTGGAGTGTGGGTGACCGTGCGTGTGAGGGAGAGCGTGACAGAGGGTTGGACACTTGCGTTTTGTACGCCCTCTATGGGCAATTATAAATTAAAATCAAACCATTGAAATCGATACAGCAATTGACAATTGTCAATCGTTATCGATCAAAGCTTAATTGGCCGCAGGCCGCAGAGCGCAGTCGTTCACCCTTTGGCCAGGTAACGGTTAGCGGTTAACCGCTTTCAATAAATATAAAAAAATAAAAATTGTCAGCTGTCAAAAAGTTATTGAGCGATTGATACAAATGCATCAAGTCACGCCGCCGATCCGCAAATGGACAAATGGAAAATTGTAAGAACTGAAAACTCATTCTCCATTTGCAATCAAATAAAATGTACGTGTGTGTGTTGTTGTTTTTTTTTTCTTCTGCCCAGTGCAATTTGCTGCGAGTGTCATCATTCATTCATTCATTTCGTTTCATTTAAGTGTGCGCTTTTGAGTGCTCACACACACACACACATACACGTACATAGATATGCAGTCTCTCTCGTTCTCTCCCTCCACTCTTAAGTTTGAGTGATGTGACAAATGTGCGTACACGCCGCAAAAGTGCTTCAACTGTTTCAGTTCTCAACGCGCAGATTTACCGTTTTAAAACTGGTTTTTACAAATTTACACCAAAATGCATTTAAATCATTTTGTAATAAGGCCGGCAAATTACAATTCAAATGTCATTAATTATTTGAACTGCCTGTTTTCTATTACCAACTCAAACGCTTTTAGTGTTCAGGAGTCTTTGACTCAATGCCCATCAATTCTCTGTGGAAAGCCGAACCAATTGCGGTGTAAACGTCAAACTGACAAATTTAAATCTTGCTGCATAATAATTAGTGTGCTGATCAGGTGTAATGTTCAAAAAAACCATTAAAATAACATTTAAATGTAAATTTAAATAAATTAATAGAATAACTTAATTAACTGAAGATTAAATAGTTTTATTTCTTTATTTATGAATGTCTCTTTAAACAGTATACTTGAGTTTAAATTTGTAGTACATAAAATCTTTTATTGAAAGAAACAGATTTGAGATTTCCATGTCCTTTGATTGCTGTTTCTACAAGCAATTAAAACATGTTGATTTACAGCCGCAAATTGGCGCCAGGCCGCAATAAAAAAAGCTTTGAAGAGAGAGGAAGAAAATAGAGTGGAGAGAGAGAGAGGAGTGTGACGAAGAGAGGCGGGAAGTGCCTGGGTTGAAGGGCAGACAATAGTCGCATTACCACATTAACATATTTTGTAGGCTCTCGCGAACAACACTTGCACTCAAGGGTCCACTTGAATTTTTCACACACTTGCACACACACATGCTCACACGCATACTTACACATGTTTAGCATGCAAAATCTGCGCTCGGAGAATCGTTGAGCCTTTTGGGTTGATTTGTCAATGTTAGTGCGCCGATGCCGATGCCGACGAAGTCATCGGGTGCTCAGCAAAACAGTTAACGCTCGTCTTTTTGGCACTTGCAATTCCTGGCATGACTCATGCGGCACACGAAGAGCTGCACTGAGAGAAAGTGCGGAAAATAGGAAATAAGACTGAAGGTAATTAAAATTTTGAACTATTATATTAAACTTCAAATTAGTGTTTTAAGTGCATTTAATACAATTTAAATTAAGTTAATTATTAGAAATTAAAACAATGACTAAAAAACTATTTAATATAATTTTTTTTTTCCAGTGCACCCACAATACACACAGTTCTGGCGTCCTTGCCCCACCTGTCGCCCAACGTTGGCGCCTGCCACATGCCACATGCCGCACGCCACACGCCGCATGCGACGAGAGCAGCCGAGGGTTAAAATCCAGTTTCTATTTTCATTTCTCTAATTTTGAAAATTCAGTGTTGTTTTGTTTGGCCGACGGAGCTGCAGCAGCCACAGCAGCAGCAGCAGCAACCACAACAACAGCAATGCCTCAACCATTACAATAACAACAGCCACAGCAACAATAGCAACAATCAGCAACAGCAACAACAACAACAACAATAAACAACAGGAACAGACATGTCCCATTTGCTGAGGCGCACCAAGAAATCCTGTCTCAAGGTGAGTTTCCTTTGCGGTTCGTTGGTTTTAGTGGTTTCAGTGGTTCGCTTTGTTGTTGTTTCGCTGGTTTCGCTTGTTTTATTGCCGCCCTCTGGCGTTGGCTGGTGCAATCAATAAAAAATCGATGACCTTTTCGGTAGCCAACGCAATATTAGCCGCAAAAATTAAGTTTGCCGCGTTAAATGTTTAATACACTAAGTAGTTTAATAAGAGCGTAGTTAAACTTTTTTGTTGTTTAAACAAATGTGTGTAAGTTTTAGCTAAGGTTTGTCTAAAAAAGCCGGTAGCGCCTGTAAATGCCTTAAAAGTTGCATTTTAGGAAAGTTTAAACACATTTTATATTATTAACTTAAAGTTAAAGTTGAATTTTATCGAGATAAGTAGTCAAGTTGAATAGTTAGTGACAAAAGCATTAAGTTAGTCTAGCTTAGGAAAGTTGAAAGTATTCTATACTTTACTAAATGATATAATAATCAGTTTTAAAAAGAGTAAAAACAACTGCTTAGGAACAAGTTAGTCAATCCTAGATTTTGTATCAGAATATATATAATTATAAAATATATACAGTAATAATATATATGTATAATCATAATCCTTTTTATATTATTAGTTTTTATAGTATTATGTTTTTGTCAAGAAGTTTGTAACGCATTGAAGGAGGTGTTTCCGTAACCATAAAGTATATATATTCTTGGTCAGCATCAACAGCCGAGTCGATATAACTATATATATAGTCTGTCGGTCTGTTTCTATGCGAACTAGTCTCTAAGTTTTAATGTTATCTTAATGAAATTTGGTACATATCTGTATTCTCTCTACACGCACTTCATTATGTTAAAATCGGCCAGATCGAACCACTATATCATATAGCCAACATAGGAACAATCAGAAGAAAGAAAATTGTATTTACATATCTACAACAAAGGAAGCCTATATATGTATGTACATTTGGTATAAAATCAAATGTGCAAACCAAATTTCATCGAGGTGGGACCACTATATCATATAGCTCCCATAGGAACAATCGGTTCAAAGAAGATAAACGTTTTTTCTTTTTAAAAATTAAAAACCACTGCTCAGAATTTATTTACTTAGATTTATTTACTGTACTTATGTTCATTAATTTAATTAAAAATTTAACTTACCTAGGAAATAAAATCGTGTCACTAAAATGCATAAACTAATATAGTTGTATTTTTAGTACGCATATTCTATACTATAATCCTGGCTAAGGATTAAAAATAAAAACTGCGCTTTAGAATTTAAATATAGCAAATTTCCCCTTTTTAATTTCAGTTGCTGCGCAAAATTTCCACGTCAAAGCAGCTTTTTGTGCAGCGACTAGACGAGGACATGGAAGATGAGTACGAGCAGCAGCAGGAAGAGGAGGAGGAGGAACTGGGCGTAGAGGGGGAGGAGCAGGTGCAGGTGCAATACACACTAGATGCAAAAAACGAGAAGCAATACACAAGCAACAACAACAACAACAACACAGAAACATCCGTCCAATGTTTGGAATATGCCTGTGAGGCAGAAGCCCTAGAGAAGCAACAACGGGAGGAGGAGGAGGCGTGGCACTGGGGGCTGGCAGAGGAACAGCAGCAGGAGGAGTCGATTAGCATAAAATTCGATCTGATAAATTACAAGCAGAATGTGAGATATTTGAGGCACACGCCCTCCAACTCCAGTCTCGATCTGCAGCAGGAGCAACCGCAACGTGAAGTGGCAACAGTGGCAACAGTGGCAACAGTGGCAACACCGCGTGCCACCTGCAGCGTTAGTGTTGGCTCCAAATTCGATGGGAATTACCACAATGTGATCATCATGGAACAGCCACCAAATGATGATTATCCCATTGTCAAGTGGGACATCAATGGCAACTCGCTGGATGAGGAGCCATTCGATTTGAGGCAGCACTGGGATGCCTTCGACAGTCGCTGGCGACAATTGCAATCGTTTCAGAGCAAACGACACTCGCAATCACTGCGATCGAGTCATCATTCCAGTGCCTGCACCCTGGAGACTTGGATCGATGATGCTGAGCTGGGATTGTGTGATGACTCGCACAATTTGCTGCAAACCAATCACAACAACAACAACAACAACTGTAACCAATGCCTTAAAAGTTTCTAAAGAAAATACTAAAAAAATACTGAAAAAAATACTTAAAAAATACTGAAAATATACTAATAAAACATAAATCATACAGAAAGTATTTCTTGTGAAAAGAAACCCCAAATTTTGATGAAATATACGCAGTGCGCTCGAACTCACTACCGTTTTCTTTACTTTGGTAGGACAAAGCTGCTGATTTTGTAGCGAATTGGGCGCTTTTACTCCCACACTCGAGAAATTGGTAAGAAAAATCCATTAACAATAAGAGCGAAACACGAACAAACCTTTCTCTGACTCGACATGCATTAAATGCACTTCAAACGCTTTTTTTTCAGCCCAAGTAGCGTCGAAACGGTGCCAGACAGTGCCTAGCCTAAAGACAGACAGAGAGGCAGAGACAGGGAGCGAAAGAGAGGCCGAGAGGACGGTCACACGACCCGCACGTGCTGAACATGCGTGAGAATCGTCGAACCTTTGGCTTTCCCACGAGCCATTTCTCACTGTCGCTTTGCTGGCTCAAGGGTGAACTGAACTACGAACCGCTTACCGTTCACCGCTCACCACCTTCCCCTCTCCCCTCCACCCTCTTGTGCCTTTCAGGGGTGGGTGGCTACGTGTCCTTGCCAAGTTGCCAAGAATGTTGTAACCTGAGCGACAGCAAACTTTTTGTTTTTTTCATTTTTTGGCCGCAGCGAATCAAAAGCACTTTTCTTAATTTATATTTAGTATTTGAAATCGATAGCAAGTCGAGTTTTGTAGCGCACTTAGAGCGCATTAAGCATACGCCGCGTTTAACTTTTATTTTTGCCGCTCAAGTGGACAAATTTAAAAATACTTTTGGTTTTATTTTAAGGAACATGAATCTAAGACTTAATCAATTTTATTGGCATTTTTGCTTACTTAAGTCCTTAAGGCATTCAAATTAATCAATTGATTTTGTCGATCTTAGCTTTATGCGAGTATGTTTTATAGGTAGACTTTTCATTTCATTTCATTCAGAAACTTATTACTTTGCTGTAGTAATTGCTACTTTCCCTTTAATCATAAACAAGATGATTTTATTATACCCTTGTAGAGGGTATTATGTGTTTGTCACGTTTCCGACACCATAAAGTATATATATTTTTGGTCAGCATCAACGGCCGAGTCGATATAGCCATGTACGTCTGTCCGACTGTTTCAACGCGAACTAGTCTCTTAGTTTTAAAGCTACCTTGATGAAATTTGGTACAGATCTGTATTCTTTCTGCACAAAGTTTCAATCGACCAAATCGGACCACTATATCATATAGCTCCCATAGGAACAATAGGTTGAAAATGCTTAGTACGAACATTTTCGTTGTCGATTGACCAATTTCAATGAAATTCACGCAGAATGTATTTCTAACTGTGTCCCACCTGTTGACCAAATTTCATCCTAATCGGGCTTCTAACTACCATATAACTAACAATAACCAAGTATTTTGGTTATTGAAACCAAATTAATGCAATATTCATGACTGCAATGGTATTTAATCCTCGGCAAGCCGAAGATAACCGTTTTTTCTTGTTTTTCATTATCTTTATTTTCAGCACATAAAATTTAACATCATAAATACAGACATTGATTATCAGTTTATTTACATTTAGTGGCAACTAGTTTAATTTAAATAAATAAACACATACAAGAAAGAGTGTTTCAATCAGTTTTAAGATTTAAGAATTATTACCTTTGCAGTAAAATAAATATATAAATAATAACAATAATAATAACAATAATAATAATAATAATAATAATAATAATAATAATAATAATAATAATAATAATAATAATAATAATAATAATAATAATAATAATAATAACAATAGTAATAATAATAATAATAATAATAATAATAATAATAATAATAATAAAAATAATAATAATAATAATAATAATAATAATAATAATAATAATAATAATGATAATAATAATAACTTTACAAACTTTGATTTTTTGTAACTGAAGCAATTCATTTAAGTCATTTACAATTATTCTCTGTACCATTTATCTAATAAATAGATTAATTGGAGTTTTGTTAGTTTAGTTGGCTCATATTTATTGCCACTAATGAAATATTTTGGATCTGCCCATTAGAAACACGTAATTGTGACACATATTTGAGGCATATTTCGACACTTACACTTAATTGCAAAATTTAAATTTCAGATATATTTTATTACTATTATAAATATCGTAATTATGGACTTAAATTCAGATTGTTTGCTACATTTTTTTTAACTCTAAATTAATGAAAGAGTTACACAGTTAGTTAAAATATTTCCCACTCAATAAAAGACTTGATTATCTCCCTCTAAACTCTTACTTAAATTGATGCAACAAATTCCAATCGTTCAACGTGGCAAACCATTAGCTAATTTTAAATATTGAGCGAGAATCGAATTAGAAATCAATTGTTATGATTTGGGCATGCAGAGTAGGTCAGACTGAAAGTCATAGGTCAACGCCGTCAGTGGCACCTGCTCCATAACCTTGACCTAGAAAAGGCGAGCACAAACAAGAAGCAGGAGGCGCTGTTGGCACTTGTTGGAGCCGCATGCCACTTGCTACTTGCCGCATGCCACACACGCCGCACACGAGCCGCCGGCAAGAGCGACGCTGGTCGCGTGCTCCAGTTTCCCCGGCAACAAGTCAACAAGGAGAAGAAGTAGAGACAGTAGAAGACAATGGCAGAAGCGGTGACACAATCACAGCAAGATATCATCGCCAAAGACTAAAACTAATACTAAACATAATAATCACTTGGTTTTTTTATACAGCTCGTGTGTGAGTGCGAGTGGAAGGTGTATAGCGCTTGCTGTCCTTGTTGCACTTGAGCTGTGGCAAGTGCTGCGCTGCCTGCTCATTTGTGCGCCCGCTGCTGCCTCTCTCTCTCTCTCGCTCTCTCTCTCCCACTCGCGCTGCTGTGTGATCACAGCTTGTGTGCCACCACCAACTCAAGTTTTGTGGCACGCGTACGCACACACACACACACTCGGGGGGTGGTTGCTGCTGCATCTTATTGGACCGCTACAAGCTCTGCCGCTGCCCGGCGGCAACCCTAACAGGAGTTGGGGGTTGGCCTGCACCAACGGCGGCCTGAACGTCCGTTAGTCGTGTGCTGCCAGAATCAGTCGAACGCCGTTCGCGCACACGATAAGTCACGTGCTCTTCCCGATCTACTGCCTGCGCCGTAGCAAGTTCAAAATTCTCTTCAACTGTTAACCGTCTTTTTGCTGTGTGTGTGGCCAAGTTTCAAGCTAGTGATAAGTGCAAGCAGCTCAGTCGTGCCAAGAACTTTTTGTTTATCAATAATGGAGCACAACATGCACGTGCAACATGCGCCACCCGCGCTGCATCATTGGGGCTACGCTGCTGCCGCTGGTGTGCCAGCCATGCCGCCAGCCACGCCACAAGGTCACTGGGTGCCGCCGCCGCAAGGTCACAGCCATCAGAGCCACCAGAGTCATCAGAGCCATCAAAGTCATCACTCGCAGCACAACAGTCTGAAGCGTGCGCTCTCCGAGAGCGACTGTGACGAGCTCTACTCGGAGGAATCCTCCAAAGAACAGTGCGTATACTTAATATACAGTGCAAGTTTTTAGTTTTTTCATTAAATCGATTTCTTCTTGTGCAGAATTTCTCCAAGTGGCTCCGGTAGCTGCCAACTGATGAGCAGAAAGAAGCGTCGCGGTGTCATCGAGAAGAAGCGACGAGATCGCATCAATTCTTCGCTTACGGAGTTGAAGCGTCTGGTGCCTTCGGCCTATGAGAAGCAGGGATCCGCCAAGCTGGAGAAGGCGGAGATACTACAACTAACCGTGGAGCATCTCAAGAGTCTGCAGTCTAAAAGTAAGTAACACTGGTTAACTAAATTTATCGATAGATTGTAGGATAGTTATGGGTGTGGGGGTTTTGAAATTAGTTCTGGGAAACCTCTAAGGAACTACTTTTTTTCGGGACTTAAAATGCTAGACTAGACCTTGGACCTAGACATAGACATAGGCATAGACCTAGACCTAGACCTAGACCTAGACCTAGACCTTGACCTAGACCTAGACCTAGACCTAGACCTAGACCTAGACCTAGACCTAGACCTAGACCTAGACCTAGACCTAGACCTAGACCTAGACCTAGACCTAGACCTAGACCTAGACCTAGACCTAGACCTAGACCTAGACCTAGACCTAGACCTAGACCTAGACCTAGACCTAGACCTAGACCTAGACCTAGACCTAGACCTAGACCCAGACCCAGACCTAGACCTAGACCTAGACCCAGACCTAGACCTAGACCTAGACCTAGACCTAGACCTAGACCTAGACCTAGACCTAGACCTAGACCTAGACCTAGACCTAGACCTAGACCTAGACCTAGACCTAGACCTAGACCTAGACCTTAAATCAAGTATATTATCCTTTGTGAAATATGGCAAGCGATTTTTCGATTATTTCTTTTACTTCTCTGTTGAATTTATCGATATGCGTCTATCGTTGCGTGTTTGATAGTTAATCGTTAGAAGAGCTTACAAATTTGTCTGGAATATATTTTAGAAAGTTCGTAGTACATGTCTAAAAAGGCTTACCATTCAGTAGAGGAAACAACTTAATTCTTTGATTATTTTTTACATTTTTAAAAAATATTTCTGAAACTAATAAATCGATTCTTCGCTTATTCTGTAAGTCATGAAAAAAGTTGATGGAAAAAAGTGATTAAACACTATTTTTCATTAAGAAACTCAATATTTAAGTGCTGATTTGAAAGTTTATAGAAAAATTAAACATTTTTCAAATAAACCAAGCCTTAAATACTCACAACATTTAAAGTTGTGCATAATTTTTGCCTGTTTTTTTTTAGTAATTTTATAGCCTTTTTATACTCTCTGCAAGAGTATATTGGGTTTGTGCAAAAGTATGTAACAGGCAGAAGGAGGCGTGGCAGACCCCATAAAGTATATATATTATTGATCAGCATCACAAGCCGAGTCGATATAGCCATGTCCGTCTGTCCGTCTGTCCGTCTGTCTGTCTGTCTGTCTGTCTGTCTGTCTGTCTGTCTGTCTGTCTGTCTGTCCGTCTGTCCGTATGAACAAACAGATTTCAGAGATGGTAAGAGCTACAAGTTCGAGCTTGGTGTCAAACGATCAGATATTTAGTCAGTCAATACAAGAATCTTTTTTTTTTTTTCGATGCCACGCCCCATTCGCCCACAAAAAGCAAAAACTGGACACACCTCGTGAAAAATTGGTGTTTTCGGCAAATATCTCAGTAACTATGGCACCTAGGATCACCAATTCTTGTACGGGAGTTCCTAGCGACAGCATAGTTGCATTGCCATCTATAAATTTGGACTGCCACGCCCACTTTTTCCCACAATTTATAAAATAGTTTTCAAGCTTCAATGCCGTTTTTCCGTATCGTACAGTATTGTAGTTTATAACTGGTGTGGAGACTAACTATATTAAACTATCCTGAAAGGCGCATTAAAATCGGACTATAAACAGAAAAACTAGAAGCGTTACAATATTGTTAATTGAACGCAATATCAACCCATTGGTGCAAGCGAGACAGAAACACACAAGCACATGCTCGAACGTTTTTTGCTGCCTGTGTGGCGGCAGCGCTGCCCGCGGTCGCTGGCTGCGCCGAATACACACATACATACATGCATGCATCATATATTGTCAAACGTATGTGTATTCGCAACAAACAAACAGATGTGTGTTTGATTATGCTTAGATTGTTTTTGTTTCAACGTGTTTTAATGCAAGTACTATTCATTGTAATATCTGGATACCGATTTTAATAATTTAATCGGGAAAATGCAGAGAGTATTATACGGTCGGGCGCGCTCGACTGTACTTTTCTTTCTTGTTAAACCTAAAAATACCTTAATTCACATTCTCATTGACTTAATGAGTGAACAGCATTGAAAAGCTTTTAAAAACATACAATTTTAGAGGTCTTTCTAAATTTCGCTAAAAACTTGCTGAGTTTTTAGACATAACTTTAGAAACACCCAACATTTTATTAGCTAAAACGCAGAATTTAATCACTTTTACTAGTGATACCACAAGAGCTCAAAATCCTCGAGTAATTGCCACACAATATGTGTCACATTACAATAAAACTGGATAAACAATGCTTAACCTGTTGTGGGAAATAAACCGCCGACAATTGTTCTTTTTTTAGGGGATTGAAATGATTTTTTGTTTTGGGCACGAGAGAATTCGGAATCTCGGCACTTCCCACGCTGTTGAATCGGGTGTTTGTGGCGATAATACCACCATTAACTAGAAACCACCACCCGCTTTTTGGTAAAGCCAGTGTAGAGTGTAGAGAGGTACCACCCCACCGCCCCTGAACCACTCCGTACTTATTTCAGGGGGTAGTTTACTTGTCTGCGCGTGGGAATTATTTCTTGATATTTTGTGAATTGTTATTGACTTTTTTTGTATCCCATTTGCAGCCCTGGACTCGTTGAACTATGATCCACAGCGCGTGGCCATGGACTACCACATCATTGGCTTCCGAGAATGTGCCGCCGAAGTGGCCCGTTATCTGGTGACCATCGAGGGCATGGACATACAAGATCCACTGCGTCTGCGACTGATGTCCCATCTGCAGTACTTCTCCCAGCAGCGTGAGATCTCGGCCAGCGGTGGTTACCAACCCAATTGCGGTGCTACGCCCTATCAGAGCTACGCACCCGCGGGCAGCAGTAGCTCCGCGTATGTGGCGAGCACTGGAGGTGGCTATATGAATCCTTCACCGCATCATGTTAGTCGCTCCAGTGTGTCCACCGCTAGCGGAGCAGGTGCCAGTGATGTGCTGCCAAGTGTGATTGGACCGCACGAGCCCCGAGCAGAGCCGGCACCCCAACAGCAGCAGCAGCAGCAACAAACGACACAACAACAGCAGCAGCAGCAACAACAACCGCAACAACAACAACAACAGCAGCAGCAGCAGACGTCACAGCACTACAGCCAGGATCACACAGTTCATGCTGAGCAAGCCCAATCCCAGCAGCAACAGATTCCCACCTACATTGATCTGACCAACAGTCACCGCAACGCGGTGGTGCCCGCCATCACCGCAGAGAGTCTCAGCTACAGCTCGGCACCACATCCGTATCCGGTGAGCGGAAGTCAGGACTACAACAATGCCAGTGCCCTTCAGTACGCCTCCGCGAATGGCGCCAAGCCCTACAGACCCTGGGGCGCTGAGATGGCCTACTAAGAAGCTAAGCGAAGATCCCTCGCTGATCAGGCAGCATTTATCATCAACAAACAGCATTAAGTGAATTTCCAACTCAGTTCTAGTCAGAATATCGGATCAAAGCCGAAGTGTGATAGCCTTAAGTTTTATACACCGAAAAGAAACGTGGGTTTCACTTCTCCCTAACCTCACAATTGTACTATATAGCTTAGGTTTTAAGCAAATTAAGTCAAACTTTTTAATAACTATACATCTCATATATTTTATACGGTACTCTTTTGTAAATAAAATGCATTTTTTAAAAATAATGTTGAAACCTTTTGAGTTCGAGTATTATAAATGGTAAAAAAATATTTTCACTTCGCCATAACTTGGAAACTACTAAAGCTGGACTGACCAAATTTACACATTGTGTGTACTGTACTACTATAACTATGCTAACCAAATTTACTTCGAATCGGACAACTATATTCTTAGATCTCTTAGGACAAATCTGTCAAATATGGAAATTTGTTTTAGCTGAGCGTTCCCAAGCAACTTCACAGTTTATGTGTGTTTATAATGTTTGTAAATATATTTACCAAGTTTAATCCAGTTTAAACAACTACATCCTATAGTTTCCATAACCCCAATCTGTCGATATCGGGGTCTTTTACAGCCTGCTCGCTCTACTGTAGCCTTTCTTACTGAGAATATGTATCAAGCTATTGGAATCAAGCACAAAAAATCTAAGTTTACAATTGTATAGTTTAAAAACTATGAAAAAAAGAAGATATGGTAATAAGATCATGATAAAAATCTTGCATATTAGAGAGGTTTAAATTTGTAGAGAATTAGGGTTAGAAAAACATAATGTCGTGAAAGATAAACTTAGTTTAACCCTTTAGTCCTCAAAAACAGTATTCCATACATTCTATTTACTAAATTTAAATAACAATTATTGCTAGTAAAGGATTTCTGGGCAGAATACACGTGACTACCTCATAGTCTGTACCAATTTGCGCACAAATACTCGTATTTATGCAAAACAACAAATCTTTTTGTTTCAAACCCATTGAACTGGAAAACATAATCGCGACTAATAAGCTGCGGCCACTGTGCGCGACCCAAGGCTACCGATGACCACTGTGCACTGACCACGCTGACCACTGTCCATGCGAGCCCTTTTGGAGGGGGTTGGGTCAAAATTTGAAATTTACATATCGACAAAAGCGTTAACCAAATATTGAAATACCCAAAAATAAATTAGTTAAGCCGCATAATTAGAAACAGGCTTTGCAAAGAACAGAAAAACGCACCCCGCCCAACCCCTAAACCAAAAACTAAAAAAAAAAACAAGAATTTTCCAACTGACAATAAGAAAAACTGAAAGTTAGATGAATTCTAAATGAAATCTTCAACAGTTTTCCAACTTCCCAAATTGCAGTAACTTTAGCTACCAACCAAATTGTAATAAGCGTTTCCGTGCGCAACAAACAAGTGCGAGATTACAACAACCCTTAAGAGGGAACTACCAAATATCATATATTGTCATGAAACAATCTTTTGCGCATTAATTTTAATTTTGCCGGTTAAACATAAATGTTTTCAATATTTATGGCGTTACCAGGATAGCGGAGGACTCTATGTGAGAGACCTTTTAGCTTTGACTTCCCACGCAGGCGAATCAGAGTTTCCACCCCACAGCAAAAATAAAACACAAACGGCATTAAAAAGTCCTGTGCAGTGAGGGGTGTCCTCCCCGAGATCATCAACATCAACATAGTCAACACCATCAGAGTAATATACACGTCAAAACTTCCAATTAGAGCCAATCATTTGGCTACGGGACACTATAGCTTTATTGGGGTGGTTTTCCACCGATATTCATACTGTTGGCTCGAGATTTGCGTACAAAAACACGAGCACAGTCCGAAAACGATTTCATTCCTTGGATTACACTCGCAGAGAGAGCAGCAGGCGAGCAGCGCTGTAACAATGAAACACTGGAACGTATGGAAGGGTGAAGCTCTCTCTCTCTCTCTCGCTCACTCACACACCCATATGCACTTACATGCATGTGTGGCAGGAAAACTAAACCGCTTGAGTGGTTTATTTTTATTGCGATTCGATTCAATTAAGTGGAATATTATGTGATTTTTTGAATGAATATTCATGTTAAAACCTGCCACGAAATTACCGAATTTCCATATGCAGACACACTTGATCGATTTTTGGCACTTGTTTTGCATTGTTTGTGCCTTTATGACAACATTGGAAATTGCAGCTGGTCACATACACAAATACATGTAAACTCGTACTTATGTGTCGCAAGCTTACGTGTCCTTTTTGCGCGTGTGTGTTTTTGTTCTATATGGTGCATGACGTTTATGCATCATTTATTCCTTGTGCATTTACATAAACATTATAAATGTATTCCAAAAGGTTTTTAACGCGAAAATGCATTCAAAAACACAGCAAATGGCGCACTTTTCCTCAAGTGTCAACACATGTGTAAACACTCACACACACTTACGATAATCAGATCACACATACATCAACAAGTTAGAGAAGAGCAAAGCGCGCAGCGGTCAATGCGAGAGAGTTTCGATAACTTTGTTTTGTTTATCGCTGTGAACGAGCATGAAATTTGTTTTGATTTCATATTTTGTTTTTTTTTTCGTAGTATTTGTTGAAACTATCGAAATTACAAATGTTTTTTTGATTGTCGGTCGTAGCGTATTTATTACTTGTTTATTAAGCGGCACGCGCATATTGCACCGGCAAAGCAGCAAATTGCCTACCATTGTGATGTAATGCCAATGATGCGTTTAATAAAGATGTGAACTTAACGCACGTTGCGCGCTCATTACAAATGTGGGCCAGTAAACTAGTGACGCCGCCGTTGACGACATTAATGCGCGGCCGGGGACTTGTCAAAATGTGCATGCGATGCAGTTGCACCAAGCGTAAGAACAAACTACAACACATTTATTATTTTTTAGCTTATAATTTTATATTATTCAACAAATTTATTCACACACACAAAGAAGCTTAGTGCCAGGGCACCTGGTTGCCAATGGTGCCCTTCTTGTAGAACTTGGCAGTAGCCGAGGCTGTGGTGGCCAGCGTTGGAGTCGTCGGATTTGGTTCATATGTTGGTCCACTTCCCTCGGCTTTTAGCACAGCAGCGCACTTCCATTGTCGCGTGTAGTTCATGCGCCAAATCCGCACACAGCCATCATCCCCAGTCGAGATGAGCATGGTGGCCAGCATATTCCAGCAGACGCGCCAAACGGGGCAGTTGTGCTCGCTAAACTTAAGTGTTTGCAGCTCAAGTTTGGCCTTGCCCGCAGAATCTCTGTGTGGAAGGGAAACAATTAATTCTTAGTGTCCTCTTAAGACTTATCGCCACTCTTACGTCACGCCGCGTATGTTGACTATGTAGAGATCCTTACTGGCCACGGCAAGCATGTGGAAGGTGCGTCCTGCGTTGGGTGCAAAGGCAACGTCTGTGACCGGATCAGTTATATCGTTGACAGTCTCAATTTTAACACATTTACGTGCATTTTCACTGTAATCAAAGAGGAACACTTTGCCCGTGGGCGTGGCGGACTCATCGCTGCCCGCCTGCAGACACTTTAGTAACGAATCCTGGATGTATAGCCAATTGCAAACTTACCGCTAGAAGCTGTGTGACCATATAAGTAGATGTATTCCACGACAGGCAGCTGAGTGACAATTTGTTGGCAATCTCATGCTGCACTGGCCACTGGGATAGATTCATTATATCGGGTGCTTCATAGATGCGTATAATTCCATCCGCTGAGGCGGTGGCCAAGAGCAGACCGAGGTATTTGGGCGCAAACTCCACGTCCGTAACGCTGGTACGGGAATCCACCAGCGTTGTGCGTCTCACCCAGCGTCGTGTGGGTGCATTTGTTGTGGATACCTTTTCACCCATGACCTCCTCCCAAACAGAAGCGGTGCGATCAAAGGAGCAAGTGGCTATCACCTGGCCAAACTCTGGATTAGCCCAAGATACACGCCATATGGAACCCGAATGAGCTTTCCAACTGCTCGTCACAGCCCACTTGCCCTGCTCGTCCTCGTCCCATATCTGCAACACACAAATTTGTTTTCGCTTAAACACAAACAAAGGCGCTATGAGCACTTTATTTTTTACCTTTACTGTTTGATCGCTGGAGCAAGTTGCCATTCGGCGACCGTAGTAATCAAACACAACGTCGTGTATAACATCTTTGTGGTCGGCAATGATTGGCTCTACATCAAACATGTTTGTTTGTTTTTATTTAATTTAGAAACCAACGTAAAAAAATAAAACGCGGCTTTTTTTACACCAAATGTTGCCGAATGTTGTGGTCGACGGCAGCTCGTTTTTTTTGCTTAGGTTGGCAGCCCTCATTTGTCGTTTTTCAGCACTTGTTGCCGCTATCGGTCATGCGATTATCGGCAATCGTTATCGGTCGCTGCCTAAAGAGAATCGGATTCATATTTACGCGTATAAAAACCACTGATAAAGTTATAAACAATTGCAAAATATGTGCATTAACATAAGTGTCACATTCTTTGAATGCTAAGCAAGTACAGCGCGCAATGTGTCAATTGAATTGAGCTAAAAACGTGCCGCAAACGGAAAAAGTAACCGCAAAGAAATCCACCCACAACAACCACAACCCAATTGGACAACCTTATTTTGTGGCCGGATAAAAACAGTTATAGACAACAAAATTGCTAACAAAAAGAGACGTGCAAAGCGCAACACAATGGAGAAGAGTAAGTCAATGGCCAGTCGAAGTGTTAATCTAAGCACCAAGTACCCAATTAATGTGCGATTAGTGAATTTTCATACATAAATATGTGCATTTGTTAATGCCTTACAAGGGGCCAAAGCACGGGTTATTCACCTCAAACAGAGCACACGGCGAACGAGCAACTTGCATAAATCAACATTGAAATAACGGTGAATCTAGTTGCTTAACCGTGTGAGTGTGTGTGTACAATAATTTGTTGTTTAATTGAATATATATTTTGCATTTGGTCAGCATAATTTCTTCAATATGTTTTTCTCTCTCGTGGTCTCTCTCTCGGTGCGCGCTCTCTTTCTCTCACCGCTTGGGCTGACCTTGATTTCTATTGGGCTCGTATATCGCGCGATGTCCGCATGACACTGTATGTGTGTTATGAGTGTATGTGTATGTGTGCGTGTGCCTGTACATGTAATTCTTATGTATGTTTATATCTTGCCGTGATTGTGTGTGCCTCGGTTGAATTGTAGTGGGTGGGTTTCAGAATAATTCTCTGAAAAGCAGTCACAACGAACCGGCTTCAATTACTTAATAGTTAATTTAGTGTATGTGCTGTAATTGAAGATGGAGCGTAAGACGCTTGGCTTAGCAGCAGTGACGTCGCGTATAAGTCTCCGAGATGATAAGATACATTTTACACATGTACGCAAGTGTGTGCATATCAAATCCCAGACGTCTCAAGTATAACGCCACAACAGAACACGCGACCACAGCTTACGCCTAGTGATAATCCAAAATAAGATGACCACGCGCCAAACATGAATAACTTTTCTAGGTAGCTGAAAATACACATTGTAGACATTGATAAGAATTCTTCCGATTGGTGAAGCCAAATTGTTGTTACCACTTACCAAAAATAAAAACAATACATAAACAAACGGTAAATCACGCAAACAAAAGTATTAATCATAGACGCCAGCGGGTGTATTGATTATTGTGCTGGCTCATAATAGAAATCGTAAGATGTTTGTGCGCCTTATCAGCTGGCTGGAAAGTCTTTAGTGACTTTAAAAAAACCTCTGGTGATGTTAAATAAAATTAAACTGATGCCATAGCAATGTAGCATTGGCGTGATCTGTTCGTGAGCAGCGTTTGTTTTAATTTGATTACACACACAGACACACATGTGAATCTAAATCAGAAGATAATCAATTTTTGCTCGTTCAAGTCATTTGCAATCAGTTTCCTTTATTTATTGACGTCCAGTCTCGGGTGCAATTTCGGTTTGTTGTTGTTGTGGTTGCTGCTGCTGCTTTTATAATTGTAATTGTTGTAGTTGCTGCAGTTTCCTTGATTGCGTTCGTGTTATCATGACCCTGAACGATGTCCAGTAAGTGCATCATGAATGTCAAGCAATAAAGATTAATTTTAAGTTACGCAACAACAACAACAACAGCCTTGACATTGAAAGCGGAGCGGCAAAAGTGCGCGTATTTATGTGTGTGTGTGTCACAGATAGAGAGTGAGAGAGATGCGCGTGAGAGCAAAATACCAAACTTGCTTGTTATCGATTTAACAAATGTTATCGAAGCTTAAGCGCCAAGCCACAAATTCAATGTAAGCAGCAAAGAAACAAAAATCTGTTTTAGACCCCGTAGTTAAAAAGTTAGAGGTGTTTATTTGTTTTGTCGGAAAAATATGCGAAGTATGCTAAACCTAGCGTGGCCGGCGCTGTAAAATATTTAAATTATGCCTAATTAATACTTTAATTAGTACGGAAAACTTTCAATTATAGTAAACGTACAACATTAGTGTAAATAATGCTTTGAAATAATTACGAGGTCTTCTCCAGCCGGCGCGCTTGACCTGCAAAGCCCTTTGAGCAATTTGCATACAAGCACAGCAAGCTGAAGCAAAAGCATGCATACACACACACACATGCAGCCACCTGCTGCTGCTGCTGCTGTCGACACAGACTTTTGGGCATAAGCACTTGATTATTGATAGTGACTGCGACGCCGACTGCGGCCCAGTGGGCAAAAGCAGAGGCAGCGATAGTGTACGACGCATTGTGGAATCGCCTTCGTTGACCAGTCGCATTCCAATCGTCGGTCAATCAAGTACCAATCGTGCGTAAACTTGTTGCTTCACGTCGTTGCGTGGCGGGCGCGTTTTTTAACACGAGCAAATAAATCAAATGCAATTAATTGCCAAATTAAATTGAAGCAATCGTGGTAAAAATAATTAATAAATGCTCACAAAATAATAACAAATTTAATTTCCTTTAGCTGTATAACGTGATATTTGTGTAGTTCTTATCGCTAAACAAGAAGTGGGCACTTCTTACTTAATCAGGCCATATTTCTAAGATTTGTGTATGGAAAGTTATTAAATTTCTGAACAGTGTTTACACTAGATATCGTATTGGATTGCATAATAATACAAGTTAAATATGTGTCTATATAGACGTTTCTGGGTTTTGTGTCTTTAAAAAAATGTATACCCTGGCACACTTACATATTGTAATGGTTAAATCGTTGACCTCTTCGATACACCAAAGCTAATTTGCATGCCCACAAAGCTGCTGCTGCTGTCAGTGGTATTATTCATGTCTGTTTTTGCTTTAAATTTTGAAAACGTAGTACTTTGTACCTCTGATTTGGGTTAAAACTTCGATTTGGATACTCTTTTAATAATTAATTAAAAATAGGGGTGAATGAATTACGAAAAATTCAAATTCTTGAAAACTTGTGACTGTTTTCCAGCAACTTTGTTGACTCATGTTAATTGGAAAACTATAGAATATTTATACATATTCAGTTCGATTTTACAGTTTCAAATTAAGTTTGACATTGAACTACAAAGTGTTGTTTAAAAATACTTCAAGTTCACCTTTAAAAACCGAATCGATGAGAATCTTAAGTATTGTACCTTCTTATATAAGCTCAGTACGATGTTGCTAACAAGTGATAAGCAAAGTACTTGACCAGAAATTTATATTAATCAAAGAGTATTGAAGATTCGCTGAAGTCAATTTATTATTAATAGGTTTTTTGTGTTCGTTTTCTTGATTGTTTCTTTTTTATTTTATTTATTTTGGAAACTAGTTTAGCGGTAATTATGCATTTAAGTTATATGTATTTTGATTTTTTTTCTGCTTTGGCATACAAATTCGTATGCCAATACGGGGATTAACCTTTTGAACTCACTGTGGCCTGCTGCCCTATAATAAAGTTAAACTTTTTGTTTAATAAATATTAATGTCATTAAAAAAACCGAATGGAATTTTGTAGCTTTAATTTGGATGTACTAGCTGATGTTTATAGCATTGTTAATCACTCTGGCGTTTATAACATTCCTATTGAAATTGCTCTTTGGTCGCGGAAGCGATCTCGAAAGACCAAAACCCCGAGAAATCCCGACTAACAACGACAACAGTCAAAGTAAGAATTGTATGCTTTTATTAACTTATTTAACTACCTAAAAAAGCTTAAAGGGTTCTGGTTGGTAATTGTGTAGCTCGGCAAAACTAGTTTTGAGCTCGGCTTTCAAGGGGAATAATGAGATGAGTAGATGAGAATTAAACAACTAACACTTTTATTTGTCGTTTTTAATTTGGTAACTGGGCGCGAAAGAGTCGAGCTGCTTCTATACCTGTGTATATTTAATTGTTTAATTTATTAACTTGTGGTTTTTCATTACATTGCAGACAACTCCAGTGTTATTGCGGCTACAGCGACAACATCGTCAGCAACAAACACAACAACAACTAAAAGTAGTACGGAGCAGCAACAACAGCAGCGCTATCAAAAGACGAGCATTAAGAAAGTGAAATTCTCAAGCGAAAGCCTTAAATCCTCCGACGTTGATAATCTCTGTGAGCAGTTGAAGGATAACGTATTGAGCGATTTGAGTAATTTTAATATCAATAATAATAACAACAACAATAACATCGATATCAAATACAACAACAAAATGAGCGAGCAGGAGACAACAACAACGACGACGGAAACAGCTGATACAACCGATGGTGAACGCCCAAGCTTTTTGGTAATATTTATAGCTGTTTAATAGCATAACAACTGCTGCTATTAATAAATGTAATTAATTTTACAGGTGGGTGACGAAATCGATGAAAAGGAGGCCATTGAAGCAGGTGAAGCAGGCGATGAATTTCCGCAGAAAATGCAAAGCGATGTGCGACAAAATGGCGACATTACGGAGCGTCGCAAGCGTCTTAGGTTAGTTCCGAACGAGCACATCAACAACAACCCCAACGACTATCGTAAATTAACTACGTCATTGTTGTTATGACTGTTGCCGACGCCAAACAAATCGCGCGAGTTTCACCGACAGAGATAGCAATACACGCTGGCATATGAAAACAACGTGCAGCGGCAAAGGCAAAAGTTTTTATCTTAAAGAGCTTTCAAGAGAGCGCAGCAGCAACTTAGAGAGTGACCGTGTGCAAGAGCAGCAACTGCGTGAGAGGGAGAGCGGAAGAGTGAGAGCGAGCTGCAGGTGCCTGCAATGCACTGTGGGAACTGTTGAGTTCTTGTTTATTTTCATTCATAACAACAATTGAAGCCGCTGTCAACAGAGGTCAACTTCTCTTACGACGCTTTCTCTCTCTCCCACTCTACTACACACAGAGACCACTCTCTTAAGCAAAGTGTATGTGTGTCGTTTGAATAACGGCGTCATCACGCCATGGTCGGCTTGGTTGCTGTGGTCTCAAGCTGCTGCTGTTGCCAGTTTTTAAGCAACTGTCGTGGCTATCGGACGTTAACATTTTTTTCCTTAACGTGTTGTGCTCATTGCCCAAAACATTTGTCGCGTGTGATTTTTGTTAGCTTTTCTGACCTGCTGGCATTAGTTTTTATTAGTTTCATTTAGACGCTTTTCATTGTGTTCCCAACGGTGAAAGTGTGCTGGCAACAGCAGAAAAAAAATTAATATTGATTTGTAATTGGTTTTTGGAATCGATGCGCTTGCATAATCAGTAAATTAGGAACAAGTCGTAGTTATTACACAAAATACTTCAACTTTGGACCTGTGAATGATATTAGCCTTGATTGCATTGGTCAGAATGCTAAAGCGTCGCGCCAGCAAACGTTTTGTCCTTGTTGAATCTGGCGAAGAGCCACAGTCAGCTGGAATGATGAATTCCAATGATAATGGCCCAAATACCATACCCCAAATTGTGGCCATTGATCAATGCAATCACGATGACACCAACAACAACAACGAAAGCAACAATGAGATTAACAATTCGTCATCGACAGCACCAACAAACACCTCGTTGCTCAGTGTACAAAGCTCCGCCGGCACATTAAAGTAAATCACAACGCAAAGAATTTTTATAATCCACTTGCTCATTATTAATTTTATAGCAAGTAAATATAATTGACTTATAAATGCAAAAAGCGTCCTCTACTTAGCGCTCTCTGTGCTTACTTATGCATATGTATGTGTGTGTGTGTGTGTGTTTGTGTGAGCAGGCGAGCGGTAGAATGAGAGCGTAAAGTAAACAATGTAAAAAGCTTTAAACCGGTTTGCCAAAAAAGCGCCACACTCCAAAGTTCGCTCTCTCGTCCTCTACTCTCTCGTTCTTTCTGTCTCTCTCATGCGCTCATCTAACATTGACCCAGACACGCACACTATGCAACACTATTGAGAGCACGCATTTAAAATTACCTCAATAGTGGGTGGAAGTGGGCGGTAGATATAAATTTATAATATAAAACATTTTAGTTAATTACAAAATGTTTATTTTACAGACCCAGCATGTCCCGTGGCACGGGACTGGGCCAGGAGCGAGATCAATATCGGGACTTTCATATTGCCACCACGGAGGAGTTTGTTAAACGCTTTGGCGGCACTCGAGTGATAAATCGCGTTCTTATCGCCAACAATGGCATTGCGGCGGTCAAGTGTATGCGTTCCATACGCCGTTGGTCCTACGAGATGTTCAAGAACGAACGTGCCGTTCGTTTTGTGGTTATGGTCACACCCGAGGATCTGAAAGCCAATGCCGAATACATTAAAATGGCCGATCATTATGTACCTGTTCCCGGTGGCTCCAACAACAACAACTATGCGAATGTTGAGCTCATTGTCGATATTGCACTTCGCACTCAAGTACAGGTGAGTTTTCGTTTATTTATTTTTTTTATTTTCTATTTTGCTTTGCACATTCCAACGACCTCTTAAAAAAATCAAAAAAAAAAAATCGTATGATTTTTATTTACGTACTCGTCGAAAACTCGTAGAGCCCTAAGAACTCTAAAGCTGTGTGAGTGTGTGTGTGTGTTGTGTGGGCAAGAGCGGGACAGCAAACACTAGAATACACTGTGCAACATAGTAGAGTTACGTTTTCAATATAAATAGTTGTTGACTTGAGCGTAAACTGACGGAAATCAATAGTTTTCTATCACTTATATGAGGAATTCTCCCGCCATGCTTCCTATGTCTCTTTCTTTCTCTCCCGCTCGCAGTTTCCCCTTCTCCTTTTCACACGCTCTCACGACTTATCACTTTGAACCTTAGCTTGGGAATGAAACTGTTAGCTATTTATGGACTCTTAGCTTATTACAAAGTTTTGACCTTAAGTACACGACTTTGAAGTGCTTTAAGTTTATATAATTTCCTTTAAATCTGTTCCAATTTTCTTTCTTCTTCTTTAAAACCCCAATAATTCAAACGGATTTCATTTTAGGCCGTCTGGGCTGGCTGGGGACATGCGTCGGAGAATCCCAAGCTGCCGGAACTGCTGCACAAGGAGGGTCTTGTGTTTTTGGGTCCGCCCGAGCGTGCCATGTGGGCGCTAGGAGACAAAGTGGCCTCCTCCATTGTGGCCCAAACGGCGGAGATACCAACATTGCCCTGGTCCGGTTCCGATCTGAAGGCTCAGTACAGCGGCAAAAAGATTAAGATATCCAGTGAGCTCTTTGGACGCGGCTGTGTCAACAATGTGGAACAGGGTCTGACAGCAGTCAGCAAGATTGGTAAGTCAGAGAACTGATTGGAAACGGCATGGCGCACTGATCCAACTGTTTTTAAAGGCTTCCCTGTGATGATCAAGGCCTCGGAGGGAGGCGGTGGCAAGGGTATTCGTCGTGTGGACACGGCTGAGGAATTTCCGGCACTTTTCCGTCAGGTACAGGCCGAGGTGCCCGGCTCTCCCATCTTTGTGATGAAGCTGGCGAGTGGTGCACGTCACTTGGAGGTGCAATTGCTGGCGGATCAGTATGGCAATGCCATTAGCTTGTTTGGACGTGATTGTTCCATACAGCGACGTCATCAGAAGATCATCGAGGAGGCGCCAGCAATTGTCGCCCAACCGGAAGTCTTTGAGGACATGGAAAAGGCAGCGGTGCGTCTGGCCAAGATGGTGGGCTATGTCAGTGCAGGAACTGTGGAGTATCTGTACGACCAAGAGGGCAGATATTTCTTCCTCGAGCTGAATCCACGTCTGCAGGTGGAGCATCCCTGTACCGAAATGGTTGCCGATGTGAATCTACCCGCCTGTCAGCTACAGATTGGTATGGGTATTCCCCTGTATCGTCTGAAGGACATACGTTTGCTCTACGGTGAATCCCCGTGGGGTTCATCGGTCATTGACTTTGAGAATCCACCGAATAAGCCCCGTCCCTCGGGACATGTCATTGCCGCCCGCATCACGTCCGAGAATCCCGACGAGGGATTCAAGCCCAGCTCTGGTACCGTGCAGGAGCTTAACTTCCGTTCCAGCAAGAATGTGTGGGGTTACTTCAGTGTAGCCGCATCCGGAGGATTGCATGAGTTTGCCGACTCGCAGTTCGGTCATTGTTTCTCCTGGGGCGAGAACCGTCAGCAGGCACGAGAGAATCTTGTGATTGCCCTCAAGGAGCTGTCGATTCGTGGTGATTTCCGTACCACCGTCGAGTATCTGATCACACTGCTAGAAACGAATCGTTTTCTGGACAACACCATAGACACCGCCTGGCTGGATGCTCTGATCGCGGAGCGTATGCAATCGGAGAAACCGGATATCCTACTGGGTGTCATGTGTGGAGCTCTGCACATTGCGGATCGTCAGATCACTGAGGCATTCTCCAGTTTCCAGACCTCACTCGAGAAGGGTCAAATCCAGGCAGCCAATACTCTGACCAATGTGGTCGACGTGGAGCTGATCAATGGTGGAATCCGTTACAAAGTCCAGGCTGCAAAGAGTGGACTCAATTCCTACTTTTTGCTAATGAACAATTCGTTCAAGGAGATCGAGGTGCATCGTCTGTCCGATGGTGGTCTGCTGATCTCCCTGGAGGGTGCCTCCTACACCACCTACATGAAGGAGGAGGTCGATCGCTATCGCATTGTGATTGGCAATCAAACCTGTGTCTTTGAGAAGGAGAATGATCCCTCACTGCTACGCAGTCCCTCTGCCGGCAAACTGATCAACATGATTGTCGAGGATGGTGCCCATGTGGCCAAGGGTCAGGCCTTTGCCGAAATCGAGGTCATGAAGATGGTTATGACGCTAACCTCCCAAGAAGCGGGCACAGTCACCTTTGTGCGTCGTCCGGGAGCAGTGTTGGATGCGGGTTCATTGCTGGGACACCTGGAACTGGATGATCCTTCGCTGGTGACCAAGGCACAGCCCTGCAAGAGTCAGTTCCCACAGCCAGAGAATGCACCCATCCCAGAGAAGCTAAACCGTGTGCACAACACGTACAAGAGCATACTGGAGAACACCTTGGCGGGTTACTGTCTCCCCGAGCCCTTCAATGCCCAGCGCTTGCGGGACATCATTGAGAAGTTCATGCAGAGTCTGAGGGATCCTTCGTTGCCGCTGCTCGAACTGCAGGAGGTGATTGCCTCCATCTCGGGCAGAATCCCACTCTCCGTGGAGAAGAAGATACGCAAACTGATGACCCTCTATGAGCGTAACATTACCAGTGTGCTGGCCCAGTTCCCATCCCAGCAGATAGCCAGTGTGATCGATAGCCATGCGGCTACGCTGCAGAAGCGTGCGGATCGAGATGTTTTCTTCCTGACCACCCAGAGCATTGTCCAGCTGGTGCAGCGCTATAGGAACGGCATACGTGGTCGCATGAAGGCCGCCGTCCATGAGCTACTGCGTCAATACTACGATGTGGAGTCCCAGTTCCAGCATGGACACTATGACAAGTGCGTGGGACTTGTGCGGGAGCATAACAAGGATGACATGCTGACGGTGGTCAATACAATCTTCTCACACTCGCAGGTGGCCAAGAAGAATCTACTGGTCACGCTGCTCATCGATCATCTGTGGGCTAATGAGCCGGGACTAACCGATGAGCTGGCCAACACGTTGAGCGAACTCACCTCCCTGAATCGTGCCGAGCATTCCAGGGTAGCGTTGAGATCCCGCCAAGTGCTGATTGCCGCTCATCAGCCAGCCTATGAGTTGAGGCACAATCAAATGGAATCCATCTTCCTCTCGGCTGTGGACATGTATGGTCATGACTTCCATCCTGAGAATCTGCAGCGTTTGATTCTGTCGGAGACCTCGATCTTTGACATACTCCATGATTTCTTCTATCACTCGAATCGTGCGGTCTGTAATGCTGCCCTGGAGGTGTACGTGAGACGTGCCTATACCTCCTATGAGCTGACTTGTCTGCAGCATCTGGAGCTGTCGGGAGGTTTACCACTGGTGCACTTCCAGTTCTTGCTGCCCACAGCGCATCCGAATAGACTGTTCTCCCGCATGAGTTCACCGGAGGGATTGGATCATGCCGCAGCGGAGACTTTGGGTAGCTCCTTTGTGCGTACTGGTGCCATTGCTGCCTTTGATTCCTTCGAACACTTTGAAATGTATTCGGATGAAATTCTTGATCTACTCGAGGACTTTGTTTCACCTGCTTTGGTTAGTGCCAAGGTCTTGGAGGCGGTGGAGGCAGTGGATTCCATTTCGGATAGTCGTCACAGCACCTCTATCAATGTCTCCTTGTCCGATCCCATTACCCGAGCCAATGCCGCCGAGGAGGCCAAGTCCACGGAGCCGATTCATATCATTAGCGTGGCTGTGCGGGAGACGGGTGAAATGGACGATGTGCAGATGTCGCAGATCTTTGGCAGCTACTGTCGGGAGCACAACGAGGAGCTGTTCCAGCGACGCATTCGTCGCATCACCTTTGCTGCTCTGAAGAAGCGTCAATTCCCCAAATTTTTTACGTATCGGGCGAGGGATAAGTTCGAGGAGGATCGTATCTATCGGCACTTGGAACCGGCATCCGCCTTCCACTTGGAGCTGAATCGCATGAAGACCTATGATCTGGAGGCACTGCCCACAGCCAATCAAAAGATGCATCTGTATCTGGGCAAGGCAAAGGTGTCCAAGGGACAAGAGGTCACCGACTATCGTTTCTTCATACGTTCGATCATCCGTCACTCGGATCTGATCACCAAGGAGGCATCGTTTGAGTATCTCCAGAACGAAGGTGAACGTGTGCTGCTAGAGGCCATGGATGAACTGGAGGTGGCCTTCTCCCACCCACATGCCAAGCGCACCGATTGCAATCACATTTTCCTCAACTTTGTGCCCACGGTCATCATGGACCCGGCCAAGATCGAGGAGTCTGTGACCAAAATGATCATGCGTTACGGTCCACGTCTGTGGAAGCTGCGTGTACTCCAAGCGGAGCTCAAGATGGTCATCCGTCAGTCCACCCAATCCCCAACGCAGGCGGTGCGTCTCTGCATTGCCAATGACTCTGGCTACTTCCTGGACATCTCCATGTACACGGAGCAAACGGAACCCGAAACGGGCATCGTAAGTGATGACTCTATGTCCTGGTTAAACAGTCGATTCATGCTCTGCTCTCTTCCAGATTAAATTCAAGGCCTATGGTGAGAAACAGGGATCACTACATGGCCATCCCATCTCCACGCCGTACATGACCAAGGATTTCCTGCAGCAGAAGCGCTTCCAGGCGCAGTCCAATGGCACCACCTATGTCTATGACGTTCCGGACATGTTCCGCCAGATGACCGAACGCCACTGGAAGGAATTCTCCAAGGCGCGTCCTTCGGTGGACATACGCATACCAGATAAGATACTGCTGGAGTGCAAGGAGCTGGTGCTCGAGGGTGATAGTCTGGTGGAGATGCAGCGCCTTCCAGGCGAGAATAATGTATGGATTCCGCAAGCTAATCCTCTCCAGCAATTGCCTTTAATTCTCATATCTTTGTGTTGTAGTGCGGCATGGTTGCTTGGCGTATTATCTTGGCTACTCCGGAGTATCCAGCTGGTCGGGAGATCATAGTGATTGCCAACGATTTGACATACTTGATTGGCTCCTTTGGCATCAAGGAGGATGTGGTCTTCGCCAAGGCCTCACAGCTGGCGCGACAACTGAAAGTGCCACGAGTAAGTTGAAAGTGGTCTAGGCTCCAAGGCAACTCCAGCTCACTTTGAATGCTACTGCTTTCCAGATCTATATATCGGTTAACAGCGGTGCTAGAATCGGACTCGCCGAGGAGGTGAAAGCCATGTTTAGAATAGCCTGGGAGGATCCCGAGGAGCCAGACAAGGGCTTCAAGTACCTCTATCTGTCCACGGAGGACTATGCCAAGGTGGCCAATCTGAATTCGGTGCGTGCCATACTCATCGAGGATGAGGGCGAGCAGCGTTACAAGATCACCGACATCATTGGCAAGGACGATGGCTTGGGTGTGGAGAATCTACGCTATGCGGGTCTCATTGCTGGTGAAACTAGCCAAGCTTACGAGGAGATTGTCACCATTGCCATGGTCACGTGTCGCACCATCGGCATTGGCTCCTATGTCGTGCGCCTGGGACAACGTGTCATCCAAATCGATAACTCCCACATTATACTCACGGGCTATGCGGCTCTGAATAAGGTAAGTTGGGGAAGCTACTGTCGCCTTCACTGGTACTAATCTCCACTCTTGCTCCTCTAGCTGCTGGGACGCAAAGTTTATGCCTCGAATAATCAGCTCGGTGGCGTCCAGATCATGTTCAACAATGGTGTGACCCATAAAACTGAGGCTATTGATCTGGATGGTGTCTACACCATTCTGGACTGGCTGTCCTACATTCCCGCCTACATTGGCTGCGATCTGCCCATTATAATGCCCAACGATCGTGTTGATCGTCCCGTTGACTTTATGCCCACCAAATCGCCATATGATCCACGCTGGATGCTCGCTGGTCGTGTCAATCCCGTGAATTCCAATGATTGGGAGAATGGTTTCTTCGATCGTGATTCATGGAGTGAGATTATGGCACCTTGGGCCAAAACAGTGGTCACCGGTCGTGCTCGTCTTGGTGGCGTGCCTGTGGGTGTCATCGCTGTGGAGACACGCAGCGTGGAGGTGGAAATGCCCGCGGATCCGGCCAATTTGGATTCAGAAGCCAAGACACTGCAGCAGGCAGGACAAGTCTGGTATCCGGATTCATCGTACAAAACGGCACAGGCCATCAAGGACTTTGGACGCGAAGAGTTGCCACTGATTGTGTTTGCCAATTGGCGTGGCTTCTCTGGCGGCATGAAGGACATGTACGAGCAGATTGTGAAATTTGGTGCCTACATTGTCGATGGACTGCGGGAATACAAGAAGCCTGTGCTTATCTATTTACCACCCAATGCCGAGCTACGTGGCGGTGCCTGGGCCGTGTTGGATTCCCTGATCAATCCACGGTATATGGAAACCTATGCTGATCCCGAGGCACGTGGCGGTGTGCTCGAACCCGAGGGCATTGTGGAAATCAAGTACAAAGAGAAGGATCTCGTCAAGACCATCCACCGTTTAGATGCAACAACAATTGGCGTAAGTTAAGCAGTCACCACCAGAAAGAAGATTTTCTTAAATTTATTTACTTGCAGCTCAAACGGGAACAGGATGAAGCTTTGGCCGCAGGGGATAAGGCAAAGGCCGGCCAGCTGGATGAGAAGATTAAGGCCAGAATTGCGGTGCTTATGCATGTCTATCACACAGTCGCCGTACACTTTGCCGATCTGCATGACACGCCCGAACGCATGCTCGAGAAGGAGTGCATCAGTGAGATTGTGCCCTGGCGCGACTCACGTCGTTGGCTCTACTGGCGACTGCGTCGTCTGTTGCTGGAGGATGCCTACATTAAGAAGATACTGCGTGCCCAGGACAATCTATCCGTTGGCCAGGCCAAGCAGATGCTGCGCCGCTGGCTGGTGGAAGACAAGGGCGCCACCGAGGTGAGCTACAGATTTCCCTGATTATGTATAGATATCTAATTGGTTTTGTTTCCAGGCCTACTTGTGGGACAAGAATGAGGAGATGGTGGCCTGGTATCAGGAGCAAACCAATGCTGAGTCCATTGTGTCCAGAAATGTGAACTCCGTGCGCCGTGATGCCATCATCTCAACGATATCCAAAATGCTGGAGGTGAGTACTAAGAAACTATTACCAAGGGATACACTTAAACCTTTGATTTAACCTCTTAGGACTGTCCGGATGTGGCGCTGGATGCAGTCGTCGGACTTTGCCAGGGACTGACGCCTGTGAATCGGGGAGTCGTTGTACGCACACTCGCACAAATGCAGCTGAACGAGGAATCCTCGGCGAATACCCAGGGATGATCCTACGTTAACTTTTAAGTTATGTTCAATGAGTCTCCATTATATATGTATATCGGATCGGATTATGGTCTGTGGATTGAGCAGACTTCCAGACAGTCAAGTCTTGCTTTTGTAATATATAGACATATATATGCTATAGCAAATGGAGCATATAGTTTTGCATTTTGTTTAGTTGAATTGTTTAAATATAATTAGCCTATATATACACTTATTTTAAACTAAATAGAGTTTAGTTTCTTCAAATGGAAAGCGCTTTTCGTGGAACTCTAGAGTCTAGGCATGGGCAGGAACATTTTTCTAGTTATTACGGTAATACGCGATCTACTCGTATCCTACAAATACTATATATATATATCTAATATAATATTGTATTGTTTACAAAGGCAAATACTTTCCGTTAGTTGTCTAAGACTTTAAATTGTTTATACACACACAAAAGATAAACCCTTTTTTGTGAATTGAATTATATATACGATATGTACATGTTTCATATAAAACCGATTTGAATTTATACATATACATCGATGTATATAAAATATTTCAATTAAATTTGTATAGTTTTGTTGTTTTTTTCACGATCCATGGGATCTGCGTTTATTTCCTAAATTCAAAATGAAATTTACAAATCCAACGACCACTGAACTTTGCCCGGCTGCAGTCGTCTTGATTTAAAGTAGATTATACATATATATATATTAAATAATGAGAAGTGATAATGGATAATGCTGCTGGCTCCGATTTAGTTCTGGTTATCCAGCCAATCGGGTTCGGCAACGCCAATCTTCTCGATGATGGAGTTTACTTGATAGCAAAGCGACTGAATCTGACGATCCCATTGAGGCAGCAGTTCTCGGTTCTCGAAGTGTACAATGCCCGAGATTTGATCAATATGCCCATTCATGCGTCCCTCGGTTATCATCTGTGAGGCAATCTTCTCGGCCTTGGCAGCGGGTATGTCCAGCAATGCACCCAACTCCACGAACGTTATGTTATTATACAACTTGCTGGCCGAGAGTAGATTGTGCTCGAAGACGGCGCGATCGAGTATGGATGAACCGTCGGGTGTGGCAGCCTTTTGATGATCCTGCAGCAGAGCCTCGAACTCCTGCAGCTCAGAGCGACGTATGATACGCTCGAGATACATCTTCTCGAGAATGCCATAGGCTGGTAAATGCTGGCAGCGTTCGTCCTTAAAGAGTGTGGCCAACATGCGGGAACGCTGCTGTCCAGCCGAGGCCAAGACCGTACAGATCAGTGCCTTTTTCAGTGCTGTCATACGTTCGCCCTGATCGACTATTTTGCGGTAGGAGAGTTCGTTGTAACGTTGGGCAGCTTCAATGAATTTGCGGCGATAGTCCAGAACGCGGGCATAGCACACTTTGTAGAGAACCTAAGCAGGAGCAAAAGGAGACTGAGAGATGCAAGAGAGGGAATGAACTTTGCCAGACTCACCTGCAGTTCCTCCGAGTTGGTTTCCGCTTGCAGCAGCGAGGCACGATTGATAAACAGCTCCGCCTGCACGGAATCATTGTCCTCCAGATAGAGACGTGCTATCTTCAAGTATGTGCCCAGTTTGCATTCAACGGAATACTGTTTCTGTCCCGTCTCGAGGGGAATTCCAACCAGCACAGTTGCCGCATCGCGCCACTGTTGATTGCGTTCATAGATGTTGGCCAAATGGAAACGAATGCCGGCTACTTGCTCCTCAAACGAGATGACACGTGGATGCACCTTCTCCAGTGTAAAGTGCGACAATTGCTTGGACATGTCGTCGGGCAGTTTGCTTAGCTCAACACCCACATCGTTCAGGATTTGGCGAGCAATAACCAGGCTAACATGTTCGTTGACAATGGCCTCCACAAAGAGCTTTAGTGTATCGATCAACTCGGGGCCGTTGTTGGAGAGCACATTCTTCAGCAGTTGGCGGTATTTGTCCGCTTGGTCCTTGTGTGTGCCAATAAAGTTGGTCAAGCCCATCAGCTGGGATCGCAGCGCTGCTGTAGTTATTCCCATCTTCAAATGCGGCTAGTTTTGACTACACTAATAAAATCAGGCAACTAATAATGTGTGTTATCGATAACGCGCCGGCTCAGTGTTAGACAATACCGACTTCTTCCAACAGAAAAGCAACGAGCTTACAACACTGCCCACCGGTATTTATCGATGGCTGTCGATTGTAAACAAAGGCAATTTACAGCACTCAACGCTGCTGTCTATCGATAGCTTCCGATTGTAAACAAAGCGGTAAACCTGGAGCATTGGACATGGAATTTAGAGCATAATTTAATTCAGCATGGAAGATGAAGATGACAGCATAAACTCCAGTCCCACACCAGTCAGCGCACGAAGCTCCAAGCGCTTGCGCCAGCGGCGCAGCCGGGAGGCAAGCAAATTGCACAACGCGTCGGAGTCGCCAACTGCAACTGACTGCGACAGAACAAAAGAAACCAATGAGGAAGTCAATTGGTTTGAACTCGATCGCTTGGACTGCCAGCGTGCACTGGAGGAACCGTTGCGACCACGTGCCATACCCGCTTCACAAAACTTCCTGTCGCTGAAGTTCATGCTGGAAAGTCAGCAGTTGCCGCAGGAAGAAGCTGCAGCAAATCCCAGCTCGATTGTGGAGCAGATTCTACACGACTTCTGTACGTCTCCCTCATTTGACCAAGATGAACAGCCCACCTATTATGTGTCTCCACAATTTCGTTTCTATAACAAAACCCTGCGAACTTATAGTCGACATCGTCCTGTGCTGCCCACAACGAGTGTACCCAACCACGCGGACGATGATGATGATGATGTTGCCAGCATGAGTTGCTCCTCAGATCTGTCAGTGCAGGAACATTTGATTACACAGCTACCCACGGCAAATCACTGCGACTTTGATGCAAACAGTTCGCAGCGGATTTGTGAAAATCTTCTTAATCTGAGTGCCTTTTTCACCCAAAACAATCCAAACAATTCCATTGATTTGCCCGCACACAGTGACATTGAGGCACAGGATGCCTCTGACATACTTAAGGACAATGGTTACTTCATCGGCAACACGGAGGATTGCAAATTTATAGAGGACAACGCTGATACCACAGCTGCAGGTAATGCATTTCCATAGTTTACATTAATCAGCCACTTAACAATTTCTTAATTCCCTTGGCAGTGGCTAAGGAGCTTAGCTTATTTACTGACCAGACTCACTTGGCAGCGAAGGAAACTCCAGAAAAAGCTGAGAACAAGCAAGGTAGGAAGCTTTTCCTGGAATCTACAATATTTATCATCAAAATTTAATTACAGAACAAAATTTATTTGGGGATTGTTTAAACTGGTTTGCTAGCGATCTGAGCACACAAGAAGTCTTCGAAAAAGCAGAGACAGTGGCGACAAATGATTCTAAACAGCGAGAGGAGACTGAATTCTTGGAGGATATACCCTTCAGCGAATGGCAGCCAATGGACATGCCAAACGAGGCACCAAAATCCACTGAGAATCAACAAGTGGCTAGCAATGCCTGTAATCAGCTGGACGAGATTCCTTGGAGTGAATGGCAGCCAACGTATACTCCAGACTCTGTAGAGTTTCGCACGGCATCCAACAAGACCATCGAAGTGTCCGAGGAGCAGCAAAGAGAGGCACACAAACTTATGGCGGATCTAGAATCAAGCTACTCGCAAAAAGCTAAGAAATCCGGGCCAGAAATTATGGTGGAGTTCCGCACAGCATCAAATAAGACGGTTAAACTAACAGAGGATATGCGCAATAAAGCAGCCATGTTAATGGCGGACTTGGAGCCTCCAGAGGGGATAGGCGAAGACCTTAATCCCTTGGAGCAGTCAGCTCAATTCCGCACAGCATCCAACAGGAGCATCGAAATAACGGAGCATATGCAAAAAGCTGAACATAATCTGCTGGCAGATTTGGAATTAAACCTAGTCAAAAAGGAAGCGGAAATTCTAGAGGAGATTCCATTAAGTGAATGGCAACCAATGGAAATCTCACAGGAAAAGGAAACGAATACAAACGATTGCAGCAGTCAGTTGGATGTGATACCAATGAGCGAGTGGCAGCCCTTGGATCTGCCAGATGGCCCACAGGAAGTGTCAAAGAATGAGCAGCAGGAAACAAGCTACTCCCAGTCCGTTGGACAAGTCGTTGATGCTTCCTCTGCTCCTGTACAGCTACAGTTTCGAACGGCAGGCAATAGGGCGTTGGAACTGACAGAGGAGATGCGCAGAAGAGCAGCCACATTGATGGCTGACTTGGAAACAGACAGGGAATCAACGGAAACAGTAGGATTTCGTTCTGCATCCAATAAAACAATTAAAGTATCGGAGGAGCATCAGCAAAAGGCACTAAAATTAATGGAGCATGTGGAGAACAGCTACTCCCAGACACACAGTGCAGTCAGTGATCATCCTGTACAGCTACAGTTTCGAACTGCCGGCAATAGGGCGTTGGAACTCACGAAGGAGATGCGCAGAAGAGCAGCCACATTGATGGCTGACTTGGAAACGGTTCAAGAACAGTCTAAAGATGATAAGCCTGACCAAGAAACTAAGGAAGACACGACTGCAGCTGTTTCCAGTAGTGCACTTAAATCCTCTCCAGCAGCTCGAAATGAATGTGATGTATCAACTGATTTCTTGACGACAGCGACTCCTAAGCCCACGTACTCCGACTCCACGAGCATCAACTCTGTTTTTGATACACCGAAGGGTACGCCAGAGATGCAGGATTCTCTTACCCAATTATCTGAGCGTTCTCCGTTGGACAAAGACACAAAGAGTTCGATTATAACGCGACGTAATCTCTTGTCGCTCAACAAACGGAGAAAATCGAAAAGGGATGCGGAAAATCAAAGGCAATTTACTCCTATGGCAGCGGCGACCAGCACACCTGTTCCAAGTCGCAAAGAGTCGAAGAGAGAGGACTCGCATTCGCAGTGCAAAAAGAGAGAGAGAAGATGCTCCCAGGAGACACCGCGAGTGCAAGACAACCGTGTTGGTAAACGGCGCAGCGAAGAGGCTTTGTCGCCCATTTATGCACCCACAAATAAAACACGTCGTTTGGGTTTAAGCCGACTGCGAAATAAATCATCGAATGATATTTAAAAAAGGAAAATACGTTATTTAAAATATACATACATAAATCAGTGTTGTTACCCGCCGTTTTTAAGTGCATTATAATGCAGGTCGTTTGCCAACACTACCATATGTGAGTTCCAGTCGCTCATTCCAATTCCAACAATTGGTAAGAAAATAAATAGTGTAATCTTTAATAATAAACAAATAGCTTTAAACACGAATAACACGCGTGAAATTAACAAAATTAGTGTGAATGTAAATAATAGGCAATAAAATTAATGGAATTACCGAAAATTGTTAGACGAACACAAATGTTTTGCACTTTGTTTACCTCCGCTTTGAAATTTCCAATGGAATGGGGGTGGGGAAAGGAGAGACCCAAATACGAGAAAGCAAAACAATGAAATACGAAAGTGACTTCATGTTTTTAAAACGAAAACATTGGCAAAGTTTAAATTGAGTTCAATTAAAACAGCTGGCGTATTGCGCTTTTCAGCAATTACGCTCATTTGTAAGACAATTGAAGTAAGGAATGCGACTAAATTGCCCCGTGGATGCTGTTTTCAAACCGTGTGCAAGAATTGCATATGTCAAGCGTTACAAACACAAACAAACATATTTCCATTAAAAATATATTTTTGTTCTTTATCAGTTATTTTTCAAATTCTGATATTTGTAATCTTTTGTCGCTGTTTGTCAAGGTCGGTTTTTATATTCTATTGCCTTACATTTCCAAACACTCACACACACCAACAAACGTACACCCACACAAGAGATGTTTTGTTTGTATTAAAAATCGCACAAGTCGCAACAGTAAACGGTACTTTTCCTCTCCCTGCTTGCGCTCTATCTCTCGCTCGCTCTTACCCAATCCAAAGTAGCGACTTTATCAGAATTTTGTTTTAAAAGGCACTAATATAGAAATTATATGTAGTTGAAAACACACAAAATAAAAATGAGATAGGCAGGGTTATGTGCTTCTAATCATTTGTCTACGTTCTGTTTCGCTGGCACAAAACAAAAAGCAACAATAAAAAGTCGTGCAAAAAGAATAGGAAAATTAAATTCGTTTCAGTTGAGCTCATTTTACATTTTGAAAACATTTATAGTATTTTCTGCAGCCCCACTGTCTGTTTGCTCCAGTTGTCAGTTCATTTAATGTTGTCACCTACAACAAAAGCCACGTCAGTTGGCAATTTGCACTTAACGCTCCTCGTATATAAACAAAATTTTAAACAATTGCAATTGCAGTCTGTGCAGCAGCAGCTTCAAAAGGAATCATAACAACAGCAACAACTCAAACCCTAAACAACAACAACAATGGGCGATCAATTCGATGGCTGCGAATGTGTTTGGTCACACGAACTGGCCATGCAGAGGCTGATTAATTTTGTAAGTAAATAAAATAAGCTTATTTAAATATTATAATTAAGTTGCTTCTTATTTAAGATACGGCAAAATCAGAATGCTTGCACAGACACTGAGTGCATTGATGGTAAGTGATAACGTTGGCGGCCATTTTGTTTAGCGGTTTGTTTTCGAGTTCGAATTCGCTTTACCTGAAAAATACAGGGTGGTCAGTAATGTTGCATCAATTTCTTTAAGTGGGAATTATAAGTGTTCTTAAATGAAATAATAATTTTAATACAAATATATAATATATTTATCTAGTGAGCGGACGTGTAGCGCAGCCTGCACAGGGTACCGGCGATTCTGGTGATAACTTAACTGTAGTTTTGGGCTTCATGCTACTGGCATTGTTCATGTACATTGTAAATCCCAGCACTTGGCGCCAGTTTGCTACCAACCATAACAGTAATAAGCCCTCGCGACGTGATAACAACCAGGATGGATCACCGCCACCGCCGCAACCACCGCCGCCGTCCATCAACTGAGAAGCAACTTCGTTTCATTCTTAAGCAAAATTTGCATTTTTGTTTATAAAATGAAGAAAACAAAAAGAAAACCGTAACAATTACATAAACACAATATGTATGTGTGTGCTATTTGCCTATATAACCATGTCCGAATCAGTGTCCGATAATAATCCAAGCATAATACAGGTACAGAGCAAACTAAATGCAAATTAATAATGAAACAACAGGTTTAAATGCTTAAAATATTATTTATAGTTTAATTGACGCAACTCTCTTGATCCCCCTCTCTTTCTCTCTACCAAACTCTGTCACTTTCTTACTACACTTGATATCAAATTTTGTACAAACTTATGGAATACGATCCTACATACAAAACATACATATACATAAATATATATATACTTATAATTGTATATTAGCAAATTACATATTAGCATGATTTTTATGTGCAATATCAAATTGAAATTGGTGAATAAAAACTTTTGGCTGAATCCAAAAACAGAAGAAACCGAAATAAATCAGTTTAATCATCGGCATTTTGTAGTTTCTCCATTTTCTGGCGTACGTCCTTGAGTAATCCTTTCATTTTCTCATATTTGCCCGTGGAATCGGGCAGATTCTCAAAATTAATGACGTCGCTGACTCCGGCCTTGAATTTCTCGCCAACGGGTAGTTTGTCGAATTTGGAGAACTTGAGTATGGGTGTGCCCTCGAAGCTGGCCTTGAAGATAGCGGGTTGTACGGTGGGGGGAGGGGGTGGCGGTGTTGGAAGTGACAGGAGTTTCCGTTGCCGTTGACGCCTCCACTTCCGGCGTCGTTTTCACCTTCGCTGTGGACTCCAGTTCCGTTTCCTCTTCCAGTTCCGCTTCGATTTTGGCACTTGAATCGTTTAGCGACGTGTTGGACTCCAGTTGATGCAGCAGCTGCGCCTGTTGCGCCCTCAAATCCTCCAGACTGGGCGATGGACTGCGAGGTGGTGCGGGCGGTGGCGGTGGTGCTACCATAGGTTCCAGTGGCAAAGGTGGCTGCACAGCTGCAACTACCTCATTCGCATCATCATCATCCAACTCCATATCGTGCTCCATGAAGTTCGTGCTGCTCTTCTCGGTCGGATTATGTGGCGCGGGCAGTTCAATGAGCTTTTTGCGTTTATAGGCCTTGGTAATGTTCTCGCCCAGCGATTTGATAAAGTTTGCCTTGAGCTGATGGTCCTGGAACTGTGGCACATTGTGATGTTGAAAGTCCTGCGGATAAGGTCAAGATTAGGCAAATACATTTTAAATAAGCTTGGACTCATCGCTTACATCATAGAACTTGGCACCTGGCTGCACATTGAAGCCGGGAAAATCAATAATTTTATTCACATCATACTTGAAGCTATCGGATTCACCTTCCTCCTCCTCCGGTCCCTGCACTTCGGTGCCCTGTAATGAGAATTTACAGCTTTAGCTTGGTTTTATAGTTAATTGCAAGATTTGCCACTCACATCCGCATTGAAGAGCGTAATGCCCGAGCTCTGGACCTTGGCCTCCTCCAGCCAGGCGGGTGGATAGCCCAACACACGCATGCGATAGAACATGAATGGCAGCTCTCCCCGACTGAATCCCATGGCATGCCGTGTCTTGCTGCTTATCCTGCCCGGGCGTATGTGTGCGAAGCGTTGTTCCGTGTCCACATGATACCGCTCGGTGCGGCTGGTCTTCTTGCGTGCTCGCTGTATTCTCGCCTGGTTACGCGGTCGTGTACACTCGCGTAGGGAATGATCTGTGTCGCCGCAGTTGAAACAGGCCGCTTGAATGCGGGGACGTGAGCATTTGTTTACCGCCTCCGCTTTCAGCTTCTTGCGAGCAGGCGTCTCCTCGTCCAGTACGTCGGTATGGGCACGTTTGTATGACGGCACCTGGGCTGCATTCAGCTTCGTAGCCGGCGTTGTGTCAATCAGAAAGAGATCATCATCTGGCGGCAGAGTCGACGGCTTTGTGTAAGCAACAATTGTACCTTTTATTGCATTTGCTTCGAAAACAAATTCGCTGTCCCCAAAAGTTCTGTGAAACACATGCAGCAGGCGTTCCTGCAGCCTCTCGTAGTAGTCATTGTGTCGAAACTTTAACTCGAAGATTTGATTCTCACACTCCTCTGTTTGAGGCTAAAATAAATTAATTTTTTCAAAATATTTAATTTGTTTTCTTTTTTTTTTTGTTGGTTAATTACTGTACCTGTACCTGCTTACTATTTGCCTCTTTTTTTGGCGGTGAGGGAGGCGGCGTTGTTTTGGCGGTTATATTGACAAACTCTACGTCGGTTTCATTAACTTCGCCTTCTTCCACTTCGCCGTCGCTTTCGATTGTTATAACCGAGTCATTAATTTCTATAACACTGCCGTCCATTTCCAGTTCTATGATTGTTTTTATTAATAAATACGACTTGATTGCTTTTGTTTTCAGTTCGTGAACTTTGTGGTTCCATAGTTCGTGCCTCACGAACTATCTACGTTCCAGGGCTGCAAGCAATATGAGTACAATTACTTTTTTAGTATTTAAAGTATTTTTTCAACTTAAGCTGCGCACAAACACCAAATTGAAGTAAATTCTGTTATTAATATCAGTCGACAGCTTAATTACATATAAAAAAGGAATGATTTCATTGCATTTCTTGTAGTCGTTCAAATAACTGTCAAAATCAACACATAATTTGCAGTGCTGGACACATTTTTACTTTCAAATCCGAAAAGTAAAGAAAATAAATATTCGCTTTAAATAATTAAAATAAACGTAAAATAAAATAAAGTCGAATTTATTTACCAAGAAGGCAAGTTTTATGGTTTTTTTAATTTCATTTTATTGAAATTTTCATGTTTCTACAAAAATTACTGTTTCTGCTGCTGCTTTTTGCAGATTCCGTTAGACGAAAGAAAACAGACAAAGAGAATGGCGCGCAACGGAGACAGCGATAACAACAGTTCAATTTATTCAATCTTGGCAGAGGATGAGCTCAAACCCAACTATGCAAATTATGTTGTTTGTCCATACGACAAACATCATGTTTTACGACCAACGCGATTGGCTCTGCATTTAATCAAATGTGGTCGCAATCATCCTGGCAACAATCTAATACGTTGCCCATTTAATACTTCTCACGTGTTGAAGTCAGCAGATTTGCGGGTAATTTTGTAAACTGCAATGTTTTGTATATTTGATAAATTTGAATTTATTTTCAAATAGGAACACATTTCCAACTGTGCCAATCACATCGATTTTATGCGAATTAATAGTAAAGAAGAATTGCCATCACAGACTCCGAGCTCGGGAATTCATGATCTAGTCGAATGCGCTGAGAACTGGAATGAGGAACCCGAGACCAAGGCTTACAATCCCCAAGAGTATTGCCAAAAGAATTTGCTGTTAAGAAATTGTGTGGGACAAGCGCCAGCAAAACGTCGTGAATTCCGAGAAATGCAGCGCAAAAAGTTCAAGGAACTCAGTGAAGGCAAAGAAATGTAAATAGTATAAACATAAACACATGCATGTGTGTGCTTGCATGTGATGTACAAATAAGTTACACACACACACATTAATTTACCGTTGAAGTATGCTACGCTTGAGTGTTGTAAGCGCTGTTTAGTTTTAGTGTTGGCTAACGTCAAAAAGACCTTTTTTCATTATGCAAAACGACTGTTGTAGTTTAAACTCACATTTAACGCGAACTGAATTCGTAAAATAAATATTTTTTTTTTTGTGATTCATTCACAATTACATGAAAGTATGTAGAATATTTAATTCGTTTCACTTCCGCGATTACTGAATTGCTACACGATAAGTGAAACAAACAGAAATGATGTGAATTCCAATTGGATATATGCGAATCAAGTGTTCTTGTTGGATTTCATAGTTAGCCAGCGCCAAAGACGTCATGTCTGTCTTAAAAATGAACATACAGAAAATGTTTATACAGAATCACCGTCTGAATTGCGAATTATCACAAGAATAAACATTAAGAATTCAACTTACAACTTTTGAGCGAGTGGCACAACAATTCTCTGAGGAGTTCCACGCGATCAAATAAAACTAATTTGAATAAAAGCGCGCGAAAAATCCCAACGACAATTATTGCATGCCAATGAGAAGTTGTGAATGATTTTTGTGCTTTTTACTCGAGATACTTGTGATTTCTGCAGTGAGCAATTCTACATAAATAGACTGAGATTCATCATGCTTTTTCCACATAAGCCATGGCTCTGCTCAGGTGCTGTCTACTGATATTGCTCCTGGCGCTCGCCGCCTGTGTGCTGGCCACGCCCACTTTGGACAAAGACAAAATCAACGCCATCTACGCACAAAAGAAGTCGATGTTATTGGATAAGCCAACACAGCTGATCAGCGCCTTGTCATCAAAGTTCAGCAAACCGAAGCCGGTCTTTGTGAAGCCCATTGTGGTGATTAAGCCGGTGGTTATTGGAGGTGGTGGCGGCGGAGGAGGTGGTGGCGGCGGAGGAGGCGGCGGTGGTTGGGGTGGTGGAGGAGGTGGCGGTGGTGGAGGAGGAGGCTGGGGAGGCGGTCATGGACATGGACATGGCCACGGTCATCATGGAAAAACTAAGCTTTTCACCAAGTTTTAATTTTTATTTAGTGAAAAAGTGTAATTATAAAATAAATGTGCATAACTGTATAAAATAAATAATAGATAAGCTAAATAAAATCTGCTACCAGTTCGCTCTCTCTACGTCGCTTTCCAGTGCCAGAAGTTTCCAGCTCTCTCTCCACTTTAAATGCCAGCTCTCTCTCCACTTTAAATGCCATTGGAAGTTTGAGTCCTTTACGTTTAAATCGCTCTCTCTTTTCCTCTCCTTCTTTGTTACTCTCAGAGAGAGTTTGAAGCTTCAGCACATACATACGCATACACACACATACAAAGCCCAATTGAGCTGATCTAGCGTTAAGAGCGTCTGCTTGTGTCTTTCAGCTAGTTTCTGGCTACAGACCAAAGATAAACTCGCCATTCTAGCCAGTTTAAAGCCAAAAATTGATTTTCTAGTAAAAATGTTTATTTAGTACCTAAAAAACTGATTGATTATTTATTTAGCGTGTACAAAATTTAGCTATCTCTTAGCCACTAGTGTCAGTTCTAGCGGATAACCCGCTGTTTGGAAAGTGAAAGGCTGACAATGTCGAGCAGATCCTTTAGAACATTTCAATAAGTGCATAATGACTCGTCCTTGGCTTGGCTAACAAACGGTCTATCCGTCTCACTGTCCTTTCCTCTGTTTTATGACAATATTTAAGTATGAAATGAAGCAAATAAGAAAATGGTCCTGCGGTGAATGCAGCAATAAACATTAATAAGCAGCTAGCAACAAGTGATAAGAGCGCATTCTAATCAACAGCCAAGCACATAATCATAATCATATGACAGATACAAAGTGAGTGGGATAGCAATACAAAGAAAAAGACAAGAATCCTGAATGGGAATGTGAATGTGAATGAGAATACAATCTATAATTTATACAGTTGTCTTGAGGGCGCTTTGTAATCAGCGGCAGAGGCGTTGGCATTATGCAAAGAGAGGGACACAGCAGCCCAACCACCCAAAAAATTGTTAACCACTCCCACTTAACCCCCCACCACTGTCCTTTCTAAGCCCTTTTCGTAAACGGGGCTATATAAGCGACTTGCACAGAAGTTTCGCAAAACATTTTGGCACAGTTTGCAGAACTCAACGCGGTTTTCTCCTCAGCAGTCGTAATAAATTTATTTAATACAAAATGGTGAGTACTACTACTGAACTAAATCTTTGGCTTAGATCGGTTTGGTTAACCGCAATAGAGACCACAGTGTTTGCCAATCATTTGTTGGCTTGCAAACTATTTTTAGACGCCACAAAACGGGTTTCAAATTAAATACAAGTACACAAAAACATAGTAAAAAGGCCACAAAGTGATATAAATTGCAATCGAAATTGAAATAGCTAAATTAAAAAATAAAAGCTTAGTAGGGAAATTTGTGGAAGGCACAACGAAGAATTTTTACTCTAAAATTTATTTAAGGTTTTAAAAATATAAACTGAAAATTTTAAAAAAGTGTAGACTTACTTTTAGGGTAGTTTGTTTTTTTTTTTTTATCTAAATATATAAATAATTTTGTATTCCATGTAGTTCGATTTAAGGTATGTTCAGAAATAACCCAAAGTTTCTTATAGTTTTATTATTTTGAATTTTACTTTAGAGACTTCCTTGAGATTTTATTGAGTGAAAGGAGGTTTATACTATACCTACGTGTACATACTTCTATATGCATTTTAAATGATAGCTGTGCTTTGTTTAAGCCCGACGAGTCGGTTGATCAGTTAAACAGTTAGACCGTCGCAAAACTCTCACTAACTAACTAACTAAAAATGTTGCCTTTCTTAAATGGCAGCAGTTTTATCTGGTTTCTGTGCCTTAAGTGTCACGAATTTAGATACGTCAACAACAGTTCTATAGATACTTGTACTTGTACTCAGGGGCGTATATAACTGCAGATCTCATCACGGTTGACCTTTGCCGGTCAGCTGTCTGTCTCTATCTCTCACTCTTGCTGTCCCTTTCCCACTGACTATGGCTTGTGTTTGACATTTCCTTACATTGTTTGACTACTAAGTATTTATAATTTGCGTGTGCGCCGCTCATTTAGTACACATACTAAGTACATAAGATATATCTTAAAATTAGTAACTAGAAATATGGCAAATTAACTGTCACACACACCAGTTATAGTCTTACTACACAATTGCGCAATCAGTTTGAAATATAATGTAAGCGTTCAAAATCCGTTACTTCCGTTGCCAAGTTTGTTAGCCAAATTTCACATACTTGAGTTATCACTAACCAATAGAACGGGGTAAAAACAACAGTACTAATAATTTAGCCTAATTATAGCTACTTTTCGTCTTTTTCACATTTAAAATATTTATAGAGTAAAAAAGATTTTTAAAACCAATATATATTGGAAAAATTCTAAATAATTTCACTAACAAACGAAAACGTCGGTCTTAAAGTTCATTAAAGTTTTGTAATCCCTTTTCCGCTAAACGTTGCTAACAAATTGAATTTAGCTTTTTCCAGCTAAATTCGGACAGCACTGTCGTTGAGTTTATTGAATCACACTTGTGCCACATTACAAGTTTGTTGACACGCTGACGTGACGTATACGTAACATAGTCTATATGTATGTGAATAAATTGACATAGAGTATTTAGATGTATTACATACAAAATATATTAACTGCGGGTCAAAGCGCAGGCGCGCAATGCTCATAAATCTAATTGTAGAGAGGCGTATAATTTATATTTAGAAATTTATACAAACACACACACTATACACGTACATGTGAGTGTGTGTGTGTGAGGCTTTGGCTAGGCAATATACGATTATATTTAAGTCCGGGGCTGCGTCGTCGCCGCCCAAAACGGAAACGGGTAATAATTTGCGACGCAGCTCAAAAACATTTTACACATTTTACACGGACTCCGGACGAGCCTCAGAAACTGAATCTGAAACAGCGTCATCCGCAGCCTCAGAGTTGTCCAACTGGAGGTGGAGGTGCTGCAAGAACTGCCTGGAAAGATATTAACACACGCACACTTGCACACTCGCTCCAAACAAACACAAGTGAGAACTACACATACATATACCCTCTATAGTTGACAGCAGCAAAATGCGTTGTTTGACTATGCATTAAAAATTCGCTAACTTTTACAGAGTATACTTTTAGGTACAATTTGAGGTATTCTGCTTTAAACGTTTAGTATTAATTCATTTTAGAAAGTTTTCATTATGTTTTTATAAACGTCTGAAAGGGGTAACTTCAGGGTCGACTATGCTCTCAGTTAAATTTGTTCATTGCTCATTTATGCTCGCGACGCGTGTTATTTTCGTGAGTGCGAGCGAATTACAGTTACATGCTTCCAATTCAATTTCAATTCGTGCACTTGTGTGTGTTTGTGTGAGTTGTCTTGTCAGTGGCGTAGATCACAAAAGGGATTCTTGCAATAATAATTGCACATTGAAATATATGTAGCAGATTCAATACTTTCTTATCGTGCAATTCGCCGTGGCTCATTTCCTTTGTCTCTGGGGTCTAGAGACCCCATTAGAGACGCGTGACTATGTGGCAATGCAATGACCACAGTTGCACACTCACACACACACTGACAGACGCGTTCAGAGCGGGGGTCCGAAGTATTAAAGGCGCATCATTGTCTGGCACACTCACACATACATACAGACAGTTGAGCAACATTGTCGCGTGCGTGTGTATTTGTATCAGAATGATCGTGTCCATATTCCAGTGCTCAGTGCTCTGTGCTCAGACCAGAGTCAGTCCAACATTTTGTCAATTCATTTTTGCATTCAGTCTGCTTTCGTTGCTCATGCGGCTTGACATTTTTTATATTCTTCATATACGAAAATTAAATTTTGTAGTCGCGCTGTCGCCTTGGCATATAGTGTTTTATATTTATATATACACATATACTCGATTCTATATGTGTCAACAGAAGTATTTGTTCTTGTGCATTGCAGATATTTTGGTTACTTAAATAATATTTACTATATACATAAGTAAATTGTATGTTCATGAGTGCATACAAAATTATTAACAACTATAAGTGTGTATGTAGTCCACAGTAGATTGTGAATTATCCGTGACAACGTGAGAATCGTGCGGCCCTTGGCCAGGGACGGACAGCTTCGATATATGTATGTATTTTTTACATATGTACATATGCCGCGTATCAATTATGTGGAAATATATTTACAAAGATACATATATTCATATGTATTTGTGAATGTGCGAGAGTGTATGATTGTGCATATGTAAGGCAATTTCGATGCCCTGGCACTGAATGTCACTAAACGCGCCAACAACTCGCATTGCGTGCGAAATACCCCGCATCCAACCCTGCAGCCATTTCTCTCTCTCATCCATTCCCCCTTTGCGAGTGTGACTGAATGCGCGACTGTTCGTTCAGTCTCTATTCTCATTTTGTGCGTACTTTCGTATTAGTGTGTTTGTGTGTGCGCGAGTGTAGATCAGCTTCGCAGTCGCAGTCGCTGTCGCTGTCACTGTCGCAGTCAGCAGAAAAGCACGACAAACAAACAAACAAACACAACAATTCACATTCATTCATTGCGCGTCGGTTTCATTGTGAACGAGATAACAACGATTGTGATTGCCGTCCTGACTATTATCGTCAGTTTTGCTACGCACCCAACAAGAGAGGAAGAGCGAAAGCGAGTGCGAGTGCGAGAGAGCAGAAGAGATAGCAGCAATGAAGATGCTGCAGTGAGAGTGTAAAGCGAATTTGGAATTAAAAAATTGGATAATGAAAATATCAAAGGCAAACACAAATAATTGTCTTTCGTGTGAGAAAGTGTGTCGGTGTTTGTTAGTGTGTTATCAAAATTAAACTGGCCACGCCCACCTATGACGCCTAGGCCGCATCAACGCAACGCACACAAAGACCTAACAAAAATCCACACAAAATGGCGATAAATTCAAGCGCCAGAGAAACGCCCAATCGTAAAGTTTAAAGAAACAAACCAAACCAAAAGTTCATATCAAAAAAGAATAAAAAAAGAGAGAGAGAGAGTGAGAGAGCTAAAGATACGAAAAGCCGAAGGAAAACAAAACAAAATACAAAGTTGTCCCAAATTTATGCAACGAAAGTTTTGCCCAGCAGCAGGCAGAGAGGGAGAGGGAGAGTGAGAGCCGAAGAACAGCAGAGAAGAGCGGCCGATAGGCGATAAGCACTAAGCACAACTTGTGTGGGCTAAACACAAAAACGAAACTCAAATCAAACTGGAAAGAAGCGCCTAAGGTAAGCGCAACTGGAAGTAAAGTTATTTCTGTTTTTCTTACAGAGGGGGCAGCGTCACGACGTTTACTGAAATTATTAGAGCAATGCAAAAAAAATCGAAAACGAAATATTTTTTGCTGCTTTATTTTTATTCATAATCTGCAAAAAACGGGCCCTTTATTACTATTCTGATCTTGGCTTTAGCTTTTGTTTGTTTGTCCATCTGTGTTTGTTTACATTGATCACACACAGACCCTTTTTGGGATTTTTGGATTTGCATTTTTCGCATGGGCAAGTTCAACTTGTGTTTGCCTGATTAATTTGCTCATTTCTGGCCCAGTTTAAGGTTATTAACATTGTAATAAAATTCCAGTGACGACAGCATTTATTAAAATTCCCCCACATTCACATTCTCCGTCACTGGTCCTTGTCACTTCAGCCATTTCCATTGCCATTCCACTGTTTCCAGTCCAGTTCCAGCTTATTTACAGCACCCAAATAACAAATATAACACTTTTCACTTAATATATTTTGTTACAATTGTTGTTGTTATAATGAAATTGTTACAAGGTCAATGTGTGAGTGTGTTTGTTGTTTATTAATATTAATAATATTATTATTTTTGTTTGCTTTTGCCCCGTGTGTTGGCACATGTAATATATTTAATAACATTTCATTTCCACTCGTCGGCGTCTTTCACCGCACACATACACAGCCCAGAGAGAGAGAAAGAGAGGAATACCCACACACACACACACACATTGCTCGCTGTAATTTCCGGTTCCGTTTTGCGCCCATTTCTGTGTGGGAAACTTTTGATTCGGGTCTGGAAAAAGTTTGATTTTAAAATTTAAAATTCCGTAAAATCTTAAATAATTCATTGAAACAATTTGATTAAAGTGCAAAAATTTGCTACTTCCGCTGTTAAAATTTCCAAAAGTGATTTATTTACTTTCGCATTAAAAATTACTTTTCTTTATAAATATTTTTCTGAGAATATTTAAGAGCTACGCGTTTAATTTAGGATTTATTAATGCTGATTTAGTTTTTTATTGATTTTCTCGCCGTTGAACGCGTCATAAAATAGTTTTGATCGGGTTAGCTATTCCAATATGGTATTGCCCCCATATTTAAGGGCGTGCATTTATTAATTTTACTGGTTTTGGATTCTGTGGTTAGTCATACCCAATTACGCAAATTCCGAAAATAATCTATTATTAAGTAATAAATATGGTGAGTTCCACTATTTTAATTACTTTCACGGTCAATTGATTGTATAACGATTATAACCATAAATATTTAATTATTTCTTGCATAATCTTTCTAATTAATATGATTCAATTGTTATTGACTAGCCCAAAATATAATTTATCAAGTTGTGAATATTTCGATTGCAGTTCCGGCTGCCCAGCGTACACTCATCATCTGGTTTTGGAAGCCTTTAGAAACTTCCCTCGTGGCACTTTCCATTCGTTAGAATTTGTGTATTGTTTTTGTTTTCGAATTGCATAAAAAACGAATTGTATTCCCAATCAAATAATAGGTAGTTCGGCATGACGGTGTGAAAAAAGTAAATACCCTATAAAAACTAAAGTCTACGCCCAGGGGTATGCTATGTAAAACTGCTAAGCTGCAGAAAATGAAACATAAATTGATTTAACTTCAGTTGTTTATATCAAGCTTCCCTCTGAGAAGATAATATTTACAGGGTGTTACAATGGAACTCACCGCGTCATAGTGATTGTAGTTCTGTGGCAATTATATGTTGCAGTAATTACAACAATTGGCAATTAATTGCATCAACCGACAGCAAGCCCAGGGGAATTCCACCGCTAACAGAATAATCTAAGATAAATCTTCTCAGCGCGGGGTGGGGCAGTTACAGTTACAGTTTGGCTATGCCGGCAGCAACAAGTGGCTCGCACATGCACAAGTACAAAAGAAACCAGAGAGAGAGAGCGAGTGAGAGCGCGCGTGCCTTGAAGAGCATAACAGTGCACTGTTAACGTAACTGTTAGCAACATGTGTCGCAACATTTCAAATGAACCAAAGCCACAGAGCAGCCGACAGCCAATTAACATAGCAACATTTGTTGCCTGTTAACAGGCTGGGAACATAACAGTTTCTCAGTCGACAGCGAACAGCCAAACAATGTTGCAGAGGTAAGAGGGTCGCTCTCAGAGTTTCGCACAAAACTCAGTATAAAATACAAAACCGGATTTCAGAGTGCAACAGTTTCAATTTGAACAGCGTGGCGAGCAGGTCGTTATCGAGCGAATAAAAAGAGAGTGAGAGAAGTCAACTTGTGGCATAGTTAGCGCGATATTCACATTTTTCAAAGATCGTCGTCCATCATATGTAAGCACGAAAATAAAAAGTACGAAACAAGTGCAAGCAAATAAATTCATAAAAATCAAAACAAATTGTGTCAATTGAAATGCCAAATAAGTGTTAATAAATTATATCGATTAGTGTCATTTTCAAATATAAAAAAAATATATAATTCTTAGAAAACTTGGTGATAAATTTATAAAAATAAATGTCGTTTTTGTTATTTTTGTATTTCACATAAATTAAGAGACCGATTCATACACTTTATTAACGTTGAATAATGGATTAAATTAATACAAGCGGCAATTAACAAAATTACCTCAAAATAAAAATAAATAAAAACAAATAAATATAAATTGTATACTGTATAAAAAAAAAATATATAAAAAAGTCGTAAAGTTTCTTAACTTTAATCAAAAAAAACATTAAAACAAAAACGAAAAACGAAAAACCTAAAAAAGCGGCTAAAAAGAGTTGAAATTTTTTCGAATCGTGTGAATTGTGGAAAAGTACCGCGCTAAAAAGTTGATGTGTTATGATAATTATTATTATAGTTGTTTTGTTAATACTGTTGCTCTTTCAAAATCATGTAGTTTTTAAAGTTAATGACAAAACGGAGACTGCGAGACATTTGCCCAACAAATTTCGAATTCCAAATACGAACTTCAAATACTAAAACCAAAAAAAAAAAAAAAAAACAAATTCCATTTACCAAATACCAATTGCTTTGGGCTTATCGCGATGCCTTAATCTGTGTGCGCAGCTCGCTGCAGTTAACGAGAAAGGGAGGCTACCTGCTGCGTCTGACCTCTCGCTCGCACACCCAGCAACAGCAGCCTCTCTCTCTGCTTGAGGCATCATTAACTCGTCACTGTGTCGTCATCTCATCGAGTTATCCATAACCAAATCAATGCCGACCGGCGTATCTCTTTTCTTCCTCCTCCTACTCCTCCTCCTTCTCTACATTGCGTGTTGTTGTTTTTGCATTGCAACAATGCGCGCACACAAACACACAGACAGGCACACGAACGCACACGCTCACGCGCACTCTGCACAGGCCACACACAGACACGCACACACACACACGCACACCCGTTCAAACTCAGAGAGATGACGATTAACGATGACTTTTTTTTGAGCCACGTTTCCTTCCTTGTGCTCGCTTGAGCACATTTTTGACATTGTTTCTCTTCTTCTTGTTCTCTTTTTGGCTCTGTTGCCATGAGAGGGTGCGCCAACAAAAACAACAACAACAACAAGAACTAACACCAGTACACAGACGGTGGGACAGACAAGACAACTTTCGTTGATACTTTTCGTTGACGATGATGTCATAAGTTCTTATTGGTGCGTGGAAACGCGAAGAGAGACTTGGAAGAGCGAGGAAGACAAATTGAAGTAAAGGGACATTGGGAATCTGGAATTTGGAACTGGAATGCGATTTATGAATTTATTAGTTTGTTGTTGAGAGCATATCAAAGGCGTTTCCTAGAAATCCAAATTGTTGGCGCGTTTTGCCAATATATGCGTTGTTTTTGTTGTTGCTGCTGCTGGTGCCACACACAATTGCGCTTGCAACAGGAAATATATGTATATGTATATTATGCTGTAGAGTATACACAAACACAAACACACACACTTGCAAACATACATACGTTTGTATTTATTTTTTGCACGCAAACACTTCCGACATTTTAAATGCAACGAGCGAAGCGATCAGACCGGCTAAATAAATCAACATCAGCAATAACCAACAACAACAACAACAACCACAACAACACAACAGTAGCAGCAGCAGCAGCAACAACAACAAGAGCAAAGAGCAAAAGCAGCCATGTGCATTCGCCCAGCCAGGCAAGCAGTCCGCACTCCTCACTCCGCACTCCTCACTCTCCTTGCTTACGCGCTTGTCGCGCTGTCTCACTTGTTCTCCTGCTATCTTTACCCACGCTCTGTTGCTGCTGCTTTGCCGCAGTCGACGTCGCTGCTGCTGCAGTTTGGCCATTAAAGCACTCAATGCATATAAATGATTTTAATCAATGGCGTTGACGTCGACGCTTACGCACACAGACAAGCGACAGTCACACAGACACAACGGGACAGAGGGGACAGTGGGAGAGCGACATGCAAACATAACATTAATAATCATAATAATAATAATAACTGACAGCGTATGATCGTTGTTTGTGTACAACAATAAATAGAATTTGGAATGTTTATTGGAAGCGCGTACGAAAATTCCAGGAACTCTCAGCAGTTCAAAGTGCGAAAGCTTACAATATCGATATCGATTTCGATAAATTAATTGTTGTTGTTATTTCTCCCTCCCCCTGCAGAAATCTCAATAAGCCCTTAAATAAACATAAGCTGCGGCAAAACAACTTAAACGGAAAGGAAAAAATAAACACAAAACGGAACAATAAAAAATTAATCAAACTGTGCTAAACGAGTACTTAAAGCCAAACGGCAAACAGCAACCAGAAGTACTTAAATCAAAGTAATTAACCAAGCAAACAAATTAGCAAAGATTTTAATTTGTTAAATTTGAGCAAGAAACAAACACAAAAAAACAAAAAAAACATAAACAAATAAAAAGCAGCCGAAGCAGAAGCAGAAGCCGTTAAACAACAACCACAAAACAATCGAACAAACAAGCAAATAAGCAAACAAGCAAAGAAACAAACAAAAAGAATCGCTATGAAGAAGCTGTCACTAAATGTGAGTATCAATTGAGTGGGCGAAGGGTGACGAGTGACGGGGGGCGTGGTTGAAGGCGAAATGATTTTAATTTGAACAGCATGTCGTTCCAAGAAACTGCTTCGGAGTCTCAGTATATGAAATGCATTTTTCAAGTTCAGAGGGAAAAGAAAGAACGTCATTGAAATTGGAATTGGATTGGGATTTTTATTGGTATTTGTATTTGTATTGGGATTGTGATTGTGATTGGTACAGGGTATGTGGCATCGGGCAACAGTCATGTGGCATACGCTCTGTGGCATGTTAATGAACTTGAAAAAAAGGCCATGATAATGATGAAGTTGCACTTGACGTTGATTGAAACAGCAAGCAGCAAGCAGATATTGAAATTGAAATTGAACTGGCGAATACTGGGAATTAAAGTGCAACGCGCTGCCAACAATCGAACCAATTGATTAAAAACAAAGCGTTTTTATTGCAGACAATCATTTGGGTTTCTCCAAAGCAGATATAGGATTTCCAATATATATGCAAATTTATATATTTGCAGTTATTTTATACACTCAATGTAATTAAAGGCCTCTAAGGATATTAATATTTACTCTGCATTTTTATTAGACTATCAATTTTAATGCCAAAAATAAAAGTCTTTAATTGAATTGATTGATTGAATCACTGAGTTCAATTCAATTTTAATTATTTATAATACAAGAATAGATTTAATTTATTGGGATTTGTAATTTTAATTGCTTACTAAAATGTGTGTATGCATTTTTAGATTTAGTGAAATTCTGAATTCATTTTATTTCAGTTTTATACAAACTATCGACTATTGAAGTATTTTTTTAGAATTTCAATTGTTTTTGTTGATTAAAGTTTAACTTTGAAGTTTTTTGGAGACTTAAAATTGCTTAAAAAATTTAATTCAATTTTATATTATTCAACTTAAATTTTAATAAACTAAAATTCACTAAAATCAATAAAATGTGTGCTCTAAAAAAGTAAAATTCATTTTATTATATTTTTGTTATTATTAAAGTGTAATTTTCTTAATACTTTTGATGCTGATTGAAATTAAATTAAATTTTAAATATTTTTAAATTTAAAATTAAAACTTTTTATTTGTTTTGAAAGACTAAATTTGATTAAATTTCTATTATTCCTATGTCGAATTTATGCTCGACCTTCCATTTAGTCTAAAACACCAAAACAAATAAGTTTTACTTAATTTCTGCTCTTAAAAAGGATTATATTAAAATTTGTACTTGGACTTGATTGATTAATTAAAATTTTATTATATTAATTAAAATGTTTAGCTTTAAATTTCCTTTAGACTTTCAGCTTTGATTGAATTGTTTGAATAAATCTGTTTATTTTCTGTGCAAATGCGGGCACGCGTCTTCTGTCTGTCTGCCTTGTCTTGCCCCTCCCTTCCCGTCCCCCTACTGCCCACACTCTTTCCTAATTGAAAAGCAATTGTGCCGCACTCAAATCAGCTTCAAAAGCCGACGGCAATCAAATGGACTCTGTGATTGGTAACAGCGGCCGCACTTAGAGGTTAATGTGTGGCAAATATAAAAGATACATTTACAGAGACAGATATGCAGAGATATAGAGATATATAGCTACATTTTGCGAGTACTTTTTTTTTTTTTTTTGGCACGCTTTGATGTTGCCAATTGAAAAATGGCCAACAATGGCAGCCAGTCAAACGGGCAGACAGTCAGATATCTCTACTCGTATTTTGCATATGTTTTCCATATTATTATAAGTACACAAATCGTCCAATCGTTTCTATAACATTAACATCTGCCAGATGCAGCCTCCCTCTCTCGCGCTGTCTCTCTTTGGCCTGACACTCCCAATGCTCTGTGTTGACTTATTTAGCGGCGGTTCAATGCCCCATAAAAAATAAAAATATAAAAAAATAAATAAAAAACACTCGCGAGTTAAGCAAAAACTGAGCGTGTGTTTTGTTGGCATTGGTATTAAGCGTATAACAGTAGAACAGTATAACAGCAGAGCTGTTTTACAGTTACGATGCAGCAAGCAGCAAGAAGCGCTGCTGTAATCCTGGAACGCCTGAGCTTTCCAGCGCAGCGCTTTCCAGCTTTCTAGCGTTGCCAGACTGTTGCAAATGCGCAACTATTGCGTGATCCATTAAATGCTTAAATCATGGTCAAATATCAAAGCAATTTCAAATCGACTGATGCAATAATTTCTTGATTTGATCACTCTCTCTCCCCCTCTCCCTTCCCCGCCCTCACTCTGTGTGTCTCCTATTTATTTTATTTCTTTTTTGCCATTGCCATCAACATTTTTATGGCCCGCTGTCTGCGCATTAAATTGGCCTTTAATGGCCGTAAAGCAACTATTAAGTGTGCATATAGTAATTTATCTATATTCATATAGTTATGCTGCCAATAAAGCAATTAACTGATTTTTATGATTATTATTGTAATCGTGGCTATAATTCTTGGTGATCGTAAAACACACAAATTGAATGCGTTCTTATGTCAGCAGGCAAATGAAATGAAATGTTGTAATAAGCCAATAAAAAATGAAAACTGAACAATCAATTGACAAACAGCCATTAAAAACAATTGGCAATAACAATTCACCGAAAACGGGGGCCTGTCAGTCGCTTAAATTTGTTGCTGATAAACAACAAAATAACAAAACAAAATAAAATAAAATACTACCAACTCCACAGTGAATGCTGGCCAACAACAATGCTAGCCACACTAACAACAGGTTACCAAATAAGTCGCACACAATTTACAAATGTTAATGATTGATTTTGTGTCATGTAATCGAGTTGCAAACTAGTTTGCAGTTTGCCGTTTGCCGTTTTGCAGTTTACAGTCATTTTTTAACTTTAATTGACGTCAAGCGACCCTCCCGCTTACACCGCCCCTAGCCCGTCCTTTGCCGCCCACTTCCCCTGCCTTGTTGGCCAAAGTCTTGGCCTTATATAGACGCTCTTGACGCTTTAACGTCACACATTTCTTCCGTCCTTGGCCGTACGACAATAGAGCCACACTTACAGCCACAAATACCCTGTAGTCTGGCCTAAAAGTATGCTACACTCATGTAAAGTTTACAGAAATAGACTCTAAACCATTTATAATGAAAACTCTATTTTTGGAGCCAAATCACAAGTAGTTCCCACGAACTGAGTCATAACGTGGCGTTTGGAATTTGTAGGCAGCAATAAACACAGCAAAACAGACAGGCAAGCAAATAAAACGCGTGTAATTGGCATGTAGTACACTGAAAAAAATAAGCGGAGTAGTTAAAAGCGCATCAAACTTAATGGGGGTAGTTAGAATGTTAATACGGTAGGTATAATGATTACATTTGGTGACGAACGCTTTAGCAGTGTCCAAGTTACTACCTTTCCTGATCTGCGTACACTGCAGAAGAAGTTTAATTTAAAATTTAGTGACTGTAGCTCTTATAGTTTGTGGGATCTAGTTATTTAATCAGACGGACAGACGGACTCGGACTCGGAAATGCCTTCTTCAGCTAGTAGTCACATTCGAGAAACCTAAAAGTCCCTGTACTGCTTTTGAGTACAGCGTCTAATTGACATTCCAAACAAATAATTCACATTCCTATCAAATATTTCAGTGATCAACAATTTCATATATTTTATTGACTATTTTTAGCACTTCCTTTCTATCAGTGTAGTTATTTGTGTTTGTTTTCTGGTTAATTCTTCATGTTCACACGTTCGCTGCTCGTTAATTGTAATTGAAATTGATTTCGCGTGCTTTCAATAATTTTCATTTCTTTTCGCCAGCCGTGACTCATTTTCATTTCCTGTCTTTGACACGGCTAAATCTGTAGCTATTTATGGCCATTTTTGGTATATAGGTCGCCATTTTGGAAAGCGAATGCACGCGCATTGGTGGCCAGTGTTGAGCAGCGTTTTGGGACAGCGCAAGGAAGAAATTCATGCGGCACGTTAACAGCTCATGTTATGCACAACATTAGCATAACATTGTGTTAAGTGGCTGTTATAACTAAAATTATTAACATTTCATTTGCATTTCGAGCAGTTAAACAGCTTAAGCCAAAAATACACACATCAAATGCCAAATGGGGGTACACACCGCCCCCATTAACCGCCGGGGGAAGGCAACCAGCTGTGGCTAATGGGAGTAAATGAATGCTTAATGCTTACGATTTGAGACTCAAACGATTTTAAAAGGCAATTTCAATATCAAAACTGAATTAAGTGATTTGAATACTTTCGTTAATTCTGAGAAGAGAACAGAAATTAAATAAAATGAAATGAAACTGGCACAATCAGTTGTCAATTTGCAAAATAATTTCCTCAATGGACTTGTTTTAATTTAGTATATAAATTTGTGCATTATACAAGTACAGTGAAACCTGTGACACGCTTACACTCGGCGCTCCACTCGCCTCAAAACTTGATTATTTGAAAAAAAAAGAAAAAAAAAGTGGTAACTAGCTATAACCAGTTTGTTGATTCTCTATGCAAACGACTAAACTGTTTTGCTTTCAATTAAACTAATAAAATGCCAATTGTGGTGTGCGTGTGTGTGCGACTGTATGTGTGTGCCGCCCAACTGGCTGGCAAGTGGTCAACTGCTGTCTAAGCCCATTTAATTAAATTGTCTGTTCGACGTGGCGTATGAGTAATGCGCATAAGTAATAAATAATAATAGTGTAATTTATATGCACTTTATATAATTTCTATATTTACTAGAATCAACTATTTGCGAGAGTTGATTTTTAATTGGAAGACTGGATTGGGTTTTAAAATGCACATCACGTATACGCCCGGGTGTTCCACGGCAAGAGAGACATGCACAGACCTGCACTTGCATGCATAACTTGGCTGAGTTCGGCGCGTTTCGCCAGACTCGCTGTCGTCGCTGCCTCTCACAAAATCTCTTTATGTGTGTGTGTGTGTGTGTGTGTGATAAGACAAGCGTTCAGTCTGAGTGGCAACAGTCAATAGTCTGGCAACCTCCTGCAACAGTTTGCGATCTTCAGTTTTATTTTTGTTGCCAACAAAGTTGATTGCTCGCGCGGCTTGTTTTTTTTTCTCTTGTATTTTGTTTGTCTTTGGGCTCTTGGCTCTTGACTTTTCTTAGACAAAGTGTGTAAAGCAACAGCATTTTGTTTGTTTGCTTTCATAACTGTTTAAACAACCAAAATTTATTTGACTGTGATTCAGTTTCAACTGGCAGCGAGCGTAGGAGAAAGACACACAGAGAGGGAGAGTGGGAATATTTGTTTTTGCCTTGCGCGTTGTCAGTTCTATTACGAAATGTGCAACGATTAATCTTAATAATATTAATTGTATACAAAACGCGCACGAACAACAACAACAACAGCAACAATAATAATAATAAAAAAAGATCAATCCCCGAGTTCAACAATTCAGCAAATCAATTGATTTGCGCCATCATGCGCCGCAGTCAGCAGCTCAGCGACAGCGACGTCAACAGCATCAGCAGCAGCGCTGCTGGAAGCCATAGAAAGGCTCATCAGCAGCGGCAGCAGGCAGTAGGCAAAGTGAGCGAAATTAATACACACACATACAAACAGCCAAGCCAGCACTCACACGTATACACACACACACAGAGATGGACACATGCACACAGACGTTTGCTCAACTCATTCCACTAACAGAAGCCGACTACCGACTACCTGCCGCCATTTTGTCAAATGTCTCTCATTTGCTCTTGTTACTCTTGTTTGTTGCGCTATTAATTTAATGCCAAAGAGAATTTAATGCATATTAAATTGCATATTAAAATGCGCTCTTGCCCCCAGGGGAGTCCAGTTTCAATTTGCAACGAAATGCAAATGCCGCATGTCTAGTAAATTAACAGCACCGTTTAACGCAGGCGCAACACGTTCACAACAACAACAACAACAGCAACAACTACAAGCAACAATCGCTGTGCCAGTTTATTTGGTACCAAGCAGTCTCGCCATGTCGCTGTTGTTGTCGTTGTTTGCGAGTGGCCATGGTACCATGCAGTCTCGATAGTCGTTTTAACACTCGAGCGGGTAGTTTAAACAGTTTCTAAATGCACGCAACAGTTGAGTGTTAACATAACAGATTAATGTCATGCTAGGCTGCCTTACAGTATGCACGTGCTGTTATTAACAGAGCGGTGTTAGCAGCTTAATGTTAAAACTTTTGACTCACGACAATTGCAGGTTTTTTTTGCCATGCTTGCGTAGCCAAGCGTTAAGTTTTATGGAACATGCTACTTAATACACACACACATACCAGCAAGCAAATACATGCATTTACAAGCTGCATTGTTTGAACACAGTTTGGCAGTCACTGCATTCTTAAAATATGCCAAAAGAGTTGCTCGACTTTTTCAAGCCCACTTTGCAAGCGTTTAAACTAAAATTACATTTTCTACTGTTATCAGTGCTAAGCTACCCGCTGTTATCTGCGCTATAAATAAATACATTTTATGGCCATAGATAATAGGCCGGGAATATGAGCTGTCCAAATTCCTATCCAAATTTAGGTGTTGTGATAAGATCAACGGATCAACAGCTACTTTTCTTACGAAAATACTTGCTTGTCTAGGGCTTAGGGGTGTGGTGGGAAGAGCCGAGTCTTTTTAGGGCAGTTAGGCGTAAAAAATGCTTAAAACTATTGCGCATAAAAGAATTCATTATAATTGCTGTCATTATTTTTGGCTCATGACTTCATTCAATGTCGCCTGGCACACACACACAGGCACAGGCACACGCACATAAAGAAAGACAGCAATCAAAATCAAAGTTGAATAGTTTACAATCAGGCAAATCGACTTGGACAAGAAACATGCGCGATTCGCGCCAATGATTCACACACACACACACATACACACTTATACAGTCGCACTGCTGTTGTTTTTATTACTTTTCTGTTATAATGCGACTGCTTGTATGTATGACAGAAACAGACAGACAGAGACAAGACAGGCAGTTATTTAAATTGATACAAAGCGGCACCGCCGACAAATAAAATCAATTGGCAGCTAATCAAAGCACAATGCAAACAAATTGCCAGCACATGCTTCATAATGATGTTGATAATGAAGTTGACTGGCTTTGGCATCGATCAAATCGTTCCACATACGTGTACAAACACACACAAACACATACTACATATTCAATATTCGCAATGGTTCATTTGCTTCAATTCGAACGTTGCCTTCTCTTTTGGTGGTCAATGGTGACGTCAACAAGCGCATCGCTAAGAGTGCGAGTGCAAGAGAGCGGGAGAGTGGGAGAGCGGGTGTGTTGCTGATTATTTACAGCTGCTGTTAAGGCTGCTGTTGTGCTCTGTTACTTAACGCCAGGCTTACATTTTAAAATGCCGCCCATATTGATTATGCAATTTATGCGGCCGGCAAAAGTGTTAAAAATAAATGCATGCTCGCCACTCACACACTCGCACTCACAATCGAAATCGAACTCGTTCTCGAACTCTCGCTCAATGGCCATAAATCGTGCAATTCGAATCCAATTAGCAAGCGCACGCACACAGAGGTCGTCGTCGTCGTCGTCGTCGTCGCAGTCGTGTGTGCGTGTTTGTGACTGTGTGACTGTGTCTGTGTGTAATGCGAGACAGCAGCAGCTGCTGTTAACTCTCTTTGGCGCCTGGATGTAAAGTATACGCTCCATATATTTACAGTAGTTTTATGTGCAGATCTTTTAAGAGACAGCTGCTACATTGTCGTCATTGTTCAGAGTTTTGCGCACTTTACCAACACTGTTATTACTTCAGCCAAATCATTTACCTGCACTTCTTACGTATTTAAACGGCGCTCACGTGTTGCGGCCCAGCAGCTGCTAATTATACCCAAAAAAAAAAGGTAGAAGAAAATAGAAATCGAAAAGTATTTCGTATGTTTTGATTTTTGGCCAACTGTTTAGTTGGCAACTGATTGATAAACTGTTTTTTCTTTTGCTTTTTTGTGGTACTATCATTGGCCATAAATCAAAAGCGTCAACAACAAAAAATGCGCTCAACTTAATTGAAAGCATCAACAAGCCAATAAAAAATCAATTTAAATAAAGGCGGGAAAGGGAGCGGGTGTTGTGGTGGGAGGAGGGTGGAGGGAGGGGGCCAGAAACGATCGGCAATTGAAGATTTCAACAGCGAGTGGGGCGAGGCGGGGACGAGCGGGGCAACGAGGTGCTAAGTGAAATGCTTGTAAAAACATTTTGTATTCTAGACCACGAGTCGAGAATTTGAAAAACTCAAAATAAATAACACATATAGTACACAGACACACACACACACACATACATATATATATATATAGCATATACAGTCTGTATAGTATGTATACCGACCACAAAAAAAAAGAAGAGCAGCGAGAAGAATTCTTCCCATTTTGTTGTTGTGCGAAATAGCGACGCTGTGTCTGCTTCAATTTTCATTCATTTTTCAAACACACTCACACACACACACACCGAGTGTAGAAATTTGCAATTTTAATCAAATTATTCAATAGTTTGGAATGTGTGTCGACAATTGAAATTGAAATGGAAATGGAAATTGAAATTGAAACTAACTGACTCTAAGCACGCAAATTGATCAAAACAAATGCAAATTGCGAGTGAATTTTTGTGTTTTTTGGGGGCCTGTCGCCACAAACTTTGCACAATTTGGCCAGTATTTGATGAGTGTGTGGAAATTGTTGGCAATAGCGGCTTAAAGCCAAGAGTAAAGTCGTAAATTAGCCAAGTCAACACAGTGCGCAATAAACATTGAAATTGTGTGCGTCTATTTATAGCCAAGACACGTCTGTACGTCCGTCTGTCCGTCTGTCTTCAGACGGTAGACACCTTTGTGAAAAAGCCGCTTGCCGCATGCCGCTTGCCACATGTGCCACATGCAGATGGGGGCAACAGTTGATGCTGTGTGTGTGTGTGTGCGACTATTTTTAGCACGCACTGTGCAGTTGCAGTTTGCAGACAGACGCTATTTTTAGATACCTTGAACTACGAGTTACGATTAACAATTTACAATTTACGAGTGCGTCCTCAAGGCGAGAAGAGCTAGAGGAAGCGGAGGCAGGTAGAAGAGGAAGCAGCGGGGAACTCTTTGATTGAAAGACACTCGACGACCACACATTGCATACGCCCTGTATGCTTTGCGGTCTCAAGGTTCAAGTTGGCCCATATCCACTTACCCAGTAGACCAGTAAACGGATAGCAGCGAGCCAAACAAGCTCAAGCTCATCTTAATTGTAGCAATTCTTGGCTAAAAATAGACACGAGGGTGAGGGAGAGAGACAGGCACAGACATGCTCTGTGCTATTTATAAACTATTTCCGGTTCTTAAGCAGCCACTCTCTACACTACACTGCAAGAAATGATCTACTTATTTAAGCTCTACTAATTTTCTATCTCCGTCTCCTTCTCTTTTTAGATGTGTTCCCGCAACATAAAGATCTCGGTGGTGCTGTTCCTTGTCTTGATACCCATATTCACAGCGTTGCCACACAATCACAATTTATCGAAACGCAGCAATTTCTTTGATCTGGAGTGCAAGGGAATCTTCAACAAGACCATGTTCTTCCGCCTGGATCGCATCTGTGAGGATTGCTATCAATTGTTCCGTGAGACGAGCATACATCGACTATGCAAGTAAGTGCGAAACTCTGATACTTTCTAAGGGAAGACTCGACGGAGTTGCAGTTGTCACTAACCCACTTCATTTAGCTACTGAGTCACCCTGTATACACATAATGCAGCATTGAAATTGTATCTTTGCTGATATTTCCTTACAAACTTTACGCATTTACTACAGAATAGTAGTATAATAATAGTCAAATACTTTGGAACACCCTGTATACACGGTTTGACGAAAAGTTTGCCAAATTTTCCATTTTTCTGCTGAATTCACCTTTTAAATGAAGTCCATAGTTGTCTTGAGACACCCTGTATACAATATGCGAATCATCCAAATAGGAATCATCCATTAATGCTCTTATCTCGAAACAGAGACACCCTTTATAACAAATTTCCTTAGCTTTTCTGAATTAAACCCTTAAGATGACACATTCCAGCTCCTTTATTTCTTTGGATCACTATACACTAAATTTCCCAAGTCATTAATAATTGTGGGACACCCTGTATACACACTTCCTTTTAATTTCTTCGCTAACTCACATAAAATGCCAATTTCCAGTTCCCTGTGTCACACTGTATTACAAATTTCCCTTTAATATACCACCTATTAATTCCTGTATATGTATGAGACACCCTGTATGCCAACTTTTCCCCAAACAGCGTCCTTAACCCGCTCATAGGGTACAAGAAACATTTTAAATTATTTCAAGGCGAGTTGGATCGCCAAAATTGCTGCGCAAAAACTAAAAAATTAAAAAGAAGCAAAATAAAAAGCCTATTAAAAACTAGAGACACTTAAGAAGAAATGAATAGTGATTACCATGGTCGTTGAAAGTGCTGAAAGATGACCCTGACATGGATATTAAAAAAAGGAACAACACAATTTATGCTATTTGTATACTAAAATAAATGGAACACTAGTTGAAATATATTTAAAGACATTTTGTGAAAGTATTTTCAGTTTATTTGTTTGTGTTTTAACTTTTGAATTTATCTACTTATCTATCTGCTATGTTCTATTCCCTCTATTCTCTATCTACTATAACTATTCTGCTGCAGGGCCAATTGTTTTGCCCACGAGACCTTTGGAGATTGCCTCAAAGTGCTGCTCATCGATGATGAGGAGATTGTTCAGTTGCAGCATTATCTCAAAGTCATCAATGGCTCACCCTATCCCTTTCACAAACCCGTTGTTTTCAAATAGATTTCGATTTCCTTCTGTTCATTTCCCTTTATTTATTGTTAACTTTTAATTTTATGTATTTTTTTTCGTTTTTTAGTTGATTTTTGTTGATTTGATTTTGTTGATTGTTTTCTAGGAAAGACTGCTTTGATTCCAAATGGTTTGGCGGATGTGTTAAAGTGCTAAGGACACCGGCAGACGAAATCTTAAATTTACAGCATTTCATAAAAGTAGTGAACGGTTCTCCGATATCATTCAACATAGAGCCGGTTACATAACTCCAAATGGTTTTGGGTTAAAGCCAACGCCGAGCAGCAAACCACCAAACCACCAAACCACCACCACCACCACCATCACCATTACCAATACCACACAAACACACACACATACAGTTAATACACTTGAAGAAAATTCTTGAAAGGAAATTTTGAGACCCCAAAATCCGAAGCAGAACAAACAAAACAAATTAAAATATTTAACGCCCAAATTTAATTCGTACTTATTTATTACTGTATAATTTACAGTATTTACTACTACTACTACTATACATATATGTGTTTTTTTTTCTATTTTGTACAAAACAAAAAAAACCGAATTATTTTAATTAATTTATTGAAACGACGACGCGACGCGTTTGTTGTAAGCGAGGGAAAAAGGGACAGGGACAGGGACAGGGACCTGGGACATGGGACAATGGGACTTGGGACAATGGGAACTGGGTGGAAATATACGGGAACAGTGGGAGTGGGAACACTTCCGCTCCCACACGCACACACACACACACACACACACATACACGAGCAAAGATTGCAAGAGAGAGAGCGAGAGGGCGCGAGATCGTTTGTGGGGGGGAATTTATTGGGGGGGCAGTGCGAAAACGTTGGGAAGTTTTTAATTTCCCAGTATTCGTTGCCCCCGAAGCCGAAGAAGTATTTATTTCTAAGTATTCTTAGCTTGTTTATTATTATTGCGTTATATATGTAAAATAAATGATCCATTGTTTTTAATATACTTATTTAATATTATAATTATTATTTTTTGCATTCTATGTTAAACAAAAAAAAAAAGTATCGCGTATTCCAAGCAGCATTTACATTTTTACATCAAGGGCAGAACAGAAAAAAAGAAAATTCACACACACAAACACGCGCGCACACACAAGAACGAAAGTATTTTGCCAATGTATTAAAACATTTTTTGTGCTATTTAGTAACGATTACCGAAATTAGCAAAAAGTAAAAACAAGAAAAAAAAAACGTGTTGAAATTATTAAGAAAGAAAAAGAACAAGTGAAATATATTCACACACACAGACACAGATACACACACACACACACATGCATACAAATATTTTAGACTAAAACGCAATTTGTGCAAAACACAAGCAAAACAAAAAAACCTTTGGTAAAAACACGCAAAAAACACAAAAAAATCGAATGCATTAAAAATGTAGCAAAAAAAAAAAATAAATTGTAAAGTAAAAAAAAAACATATTTATGTAAAATGTTAAAAAAAAAAGAGAAGAAAACAATCGCTGGCTATTTGAAAGCATCCAAAATTGTGATAAATGAAATTAGAATGCGACACTTACCAGAGAGAGAGCAAGAGAGTGAAACAAAGCAGAGAGCGCATAACAGCAGAAGAGAGCGAGGGCGAGAGCGAGCCCGTGAGCAACAAGTGCAGCCAGCTGTTAGCGACAATTGGCGCGTTTCCGACGCGACTAAAAACGCGCGCTTTCCGTTTTTATTTTGTGGTATGTTTTTTAGTTTCAAACTTTGGTTTATTTTATTTTTGTTTTTTGAAATTAAACAATTTGTTTTCTTGGCCATTTGGTGGTGCAAATGCTTTTTGACATTTTGCGGCCCACAAAATGAAATTTTTGAATTTTTAAACGGGCACAAGAATTGAATTTTGGCTCTAACAATTTTGACTGAGCACTGCCTCGAAAGAGGCCAACAAAAAGCCAACTCAATTAAACGCTAATAAAGTTTTTTTCTGCTTTTAAACACAGGCAAGATTGCTTCGGATCACCATTTTTCAATGCCTGCGTCGAGGCTCTGCAGCTGCACGAGGAGATGGACAAGTATAACGAATGGCGCGATACTCTGGGACGCAAGTAAAGGGCTCACCGATAACGATAACCGATAACCAATAACCAATAACCGATTAACGAAGCGAAGCGGACGAATACGAGTTGGCGGACAAAAAGCTATAGCTAAACGCATAATACGAGTACTACTTACATATATTATACCACTTATACAATATACATATACATATATGATAAACACACACTCTTATACAACTCTTATAATCCAATCCACATACATATTTATCGCATACACATCGGCAAACAACAAATTATCACAGCGAATACGCTAAATACTTTTTTAACAACTAAGTGAATGAACAAACAAAATGTTGCAAAAAATACAAAACTACAAAATATAAATAATAATTATAATAATTCTTAAACACAAAGAATCCTATAAAAAATAAACAAAATGTTGACAGTGTACAATTTCTTTTTCGCACACTTTTCTTCACAATTTTGTTGGATAAACAAGTTTGTAAAATTGTAAGTTTAGTTTTCTATTTAATACATACTTTAACATATATATACAGCATATATATGTAGTTATTATGTGTATGGGAATTAACTTTAGTTCAAGCAAAGGACAAAAAGGGAGCAATCCAAAGTGTCTGATGTAAATATACACATTTCAAATGTTTTTCCTTGCTTTAAAAGTCTTCTAAACACACACAGCTATATACATATATATATATACTATATATATAAACCTTTATGATTTGTACATTTCTTGTGTATCCTCTAAGCAACTAAGTTTAATTTGTTATGTTTACGTTCTAATTCTAATTTTAATTACAACTTTGCAGAAGAAGCAGAAAAAGTTGACATCACACACACATACACACACACACACTCACACAACACACATACATACAGCATATTTCGATATTACATTATATGTACCCTAATTAATTAATTTAAACTTGTTTGGATCTAGTCGTAAATCGTAAAATATAAATAAAAACTGTATATTTCAAGTGGAGAGCAGCGTCCACAAATCATTTCTTTCCGGTAGACATAGATATACATCACTTTTGGGGTGCAATTTCTTTATTCAATACATTCGTGTGTGTTTTTCAGAGTTTCCAATATCCATAAAACTAAATCAATCAGCTAGAAGAATAATCGATCGATACAATTCAATTGCTTAAATCAATTTTCAATTTTCCGCTTCACTATTCACTTGAGATGAATGAAATGCCAAGTGTCGACTGTAAAACAAGAGATTTAAAAGACACAAATATATATTTATTTAACAAAAGCATAGTATAAATAGCAAAACTAATAATTAACAAGCAGAGCCAATTACATAGATAGTTTTCATTTGGTTGTGTGGGTGGACTGAACAATATTTACAATTTGATTTCTTTGGCAAGAGAGCATTTTGGTATTTGTTGCTTTGGTTAGTTGGCCAATTGTTTCGTTTTTTGTGTTTTGTGGTTAGTAAGCATGCAAAACTGGACAATTTGTAGCCATTTTGGTGAAGTATAAGCAAAGCGTGTTTTGGTTTGATCCGTAGTGGATCGGTAAAAGCTAAAGCTTGGCGCGTATATAGTAAACCTTACCTGTGTCGGGAATATTCTCGACATCGCCGCCATCCTTGGCATCGTCCAGCAATTTGGCAGCCTCGCCCTTGCCAATATAGTTGTCCGAATTGCTGTTGGTTGTGTTTTGGCTGCAAATACAGGGAAATTTGTGTAAAATACTGGTACATTTATAGTCAAGCTAAGAAACAAACCAAGCGATGCCTGAGTTGCCGCCACTGGGCTGATTGATCAACGACTGCCAGAACTTGTGCGTCTCCGAAATGATCGAGATGGCGAAATCCGCATTCTTGGCATCCCCATTGAATGCAAACTGATTCTCTGGCTTGCCATCGGGAATTTTGTAGATCTACCAAGTAAAATACTAAAGTAAATACTGTTTATGTATTTGTATTTGTATTTTTACATGACATACCTTGAACCACTCCACAGTGGAGCGCAATAGACCCGGGAAATATTGATCGATATCGTTAACATCGTTGATCTTTGTCGCCAACGGATCCTTGATATCGATAGCAATGATCTTCCAATCGGTTTCACCCTCATCGATGAGCGCAATGGCGCCCAGAACTTTCACCTGCACAACATCGCCACGGTTGGCAACGCGATAACCAATTTCAATAACATCAATGGGATCATTGTCGCCCTTGCAGCCGGTAGATGGCTCAATGTGGTCGGGATTCTCCCAGGTCTGTGGCAGTGCACCGTAGTTCCAGATGTAGCCCTTGTGGGGGAAACAATTGGCCACGAAACGCAGTTTACCCTTCTTAATATCCTGCTTAATGGGGTTCATGGGTGTCTTCAGGCTGATCTAGAAACGAGAAAAAACCAGACACGCAACCCAAATGATTTATCGATAAATAATTTGTTAAATTGTTTTTAGCTTACCTCCATTTTGGCGTTTGTCCAACGTGGCACCTCCACTACCATGTTATAGATGGTCTTCTCATCGTTCGCATAGAGTGGAATGTCGTGCATCGGCGAGATGACAGTACCGCAATTATTTTCTATAACAAATTACAGCAGAAATTATGAGCAGGTCTTAACAAATGGCGAATGCCCAAAGCACGCTATCAGTTGATTAATTATATTGACCCAAAAGCTACGCTATTGACCATAACAGAAGTTACCTAAACGGAAATAAAGATATCGAGTGGACACTAGTGTGTGTCATAATTAAACAATCATAAAAACAAAGTCCACAAATTCAGCGTCGACTGATTCAACCTTGCTCAGTGTCATGACGCCGGTAGCGTTAGATTTTGTTGATAAAAGCAAAAGTTATTCAACCACTATCAACTTGTTGCATAATTTTATGTTTTCTCTAGTAGGCAGTTAATTTATTTTAATTTAAGGATAATTACACTACTAAGTCTAAAATTTAGCAATTTTTTGGTACTTACTGAAATAAAGGCTGTAATTTGGCGAGTTCTTTGCGCCCTTTGCAACTGTTTGGAACATCGGCATGATTGAGTTTTTTATCCTTAAATGCTGTTGTTGAATATATCTGAAGTTATTGTTAATTGCGGCTGTGCCTGCTGACGTTGCGAAAACCGAACGGAGCAAATGTCTGTCAACTACACGTGAACTCCTTGCAATTTGACCGAACATTGTGCCAAAGCAGAGTTGCCAAACTGTTGTTGTTGCTATCGATAGACTTCGTGCATCACCATCGATGGGCACTTAGTGGTATCGATATCTGTAATTTTCCCCGCAGTTATTGTTATTACTATTATGAATATTATTATAATATATTTCTTATAAAGTAAACCACCATATTTCAATTAAATATTATATTTTATTAACTAATAAAATAAGTTTAAGTTTCCGCGCCACGACCAGAGCTTCAAACACTAATCCCAAAAATACCATTTAAAATACCAAAACTCAATTTAAATTTATTTATAAAACAACCAACACTTTGCATATTCTGGCAGATATTTATTAAAACAAATACTTAAAGACAAACCAATTTAGGGCCGCTTTCAGTTATTTTAATAATATTTTGCAATTGCCTGTGTTTGTGAAATTAAATAACGGTGTGACCGTATAATGGCTAAACACACACATCGATTACTCAAGCAGCCAATCGAATAATATTAGTTGTATCATTATCCACGCTGACAAAATTCTGAGAAATTTAGAAGTCGTTTTGATTTTGGACTAAAAAGTGCTGCGGGATACTTGTAATTCCCAACAATTATTTGTGTAGCAACGTGCAAATAATTTATTCTGTCGGGCAACAATAATTACCGAAGCATACATAAAACAAAACTATAACAACACAACCTATTTTGGTGCAAGTTTTGGCAACAAGTAGAAATTCCCCCAAATTTGCCCAATTTCCCATTTGACATGCAAAACTCAAGATCCAGAGGCTCCGGGGCTAGACAAAACCGCCGACCAGGAGGAGATGCATCTGCATTTGCCACCAACAAGAAATCAACAGAATCCGTAACAAAATTCAATTTGGAGCCAGCGACCAACAATCAAGTGGGAATCGATGATAATGCGTGTGTGGTTTGCTTTAAGAACGTGGAGATCTATTCGATTGGAGACTGTGATCATCCAGTATGCTACGAGTGCTCCACAAGAATGAGGGTGCTTTGCCAGCAGAACGAGTGTCCAATTTGTCGTCATGTGCTCTCCAAGGTGACCACTGCAAGCTGTTTAATCTCCAACCAAAGTGTTGTCAACCAAACTTAGCAATATTTGTGTATTTTGCTCTGCAGGTTCTGTTTACATTGGAAAAGTTGCCTTATCGTGAACTTGAAGCCAACAATCGATCCGATTTCTATAGCAAAAAGTATCGTATTGGCTTCTGCAGCTCTGAAATTCAGCAGAAATTCTATCAGTTACTTGATCATCCTTGTCCGACGTGAGTTTCAATTTCAGTCAGTGAAAACATAATATAAATATGCTTTCGATTTCATAGGTGTGATGTTCCGCCGTATCGCACCTTTCAGGCGCTACGAAATCATGTGTTGCGTGACCACAACATGTACTTTTGTGATTTATGCGTGGAGACTCTGAAGATCTTTACATTCGAGCGTCGTTGCTATACCCAAGCCGAGTTGGTTGTGCACAACACCAAGGGAGACCCGGACAACACTTCGCATCGTGGCCATCCGCTGTGCGAGTACTGCAATCAACGCTACGTTGATCGGGATGAACTATTTCGGCACTTGCGACGTGATCATTACTTTTGTCACTTTTGCGACGCCGATGGCTGTAACGACTTTTACAAGTTAGTTGTCTTAAAAGGCAACCTGAAGGCTTCCTAACTGATAATTGTTTGTCTTCTGCAGCGTCTATGCGGATTTGGCTGATCATTTTCGCAAGGAGCACTTCCTGTGCGAGGAAGGCAAGTGTGCCACGGAGGAGTTTACGGGCGCCTTTCGCAACGAAATCGAGTACAAAGCGCACGTGGCCAGTGTGCATGGCAAATCGCTGAACAAACAGCAAGCGAAGCAAGCGCGTACGCTGCAGCTGGAGATAACACTGGGACCACGTGGACGGCGTGAGCAGGGCGTTACAAACATGAGAACCAGGTGAGTCTACAAACTACCACTGTCGGCTATATTTAACGATTCTGTTGATCTGCAGAAATGAGGAGCATCAAGACTATTTGGATGAGCTGCCCTCAACAAGCACACACCGCAATCAGCCTGTTACCATTGATGCCGGTAACGAGGAGGAGTTTCCCATGCTGGCTGGCATTACACCCGGTCCGAATGTGTCTCTCGTTCGGGCTCCGCCACCGTCCATGCGCAACCTGAGCGGCACCTCGGGACTAGCACGCACCAAAGAAAACTTTCCAGCTTTGGGTGGAGCTGCTGGTGGCAGCATATCAACTGCTACAAATACCTATGCTAATGCCAGAGCTGCTCAGTCCTCTCAACCGGCAGCGTCTTACAAGAAGTCGGCCAACGCTGGAGCTGCGTCTAGTGGAGGAAATGTGACTCGAGCCAATGCTCCAGCGAATGGAATGTTGCTTCATGTCTCAAATCGACCAGCGGCCAATGGGAATAAGAAGCCGGAAATGGATTTTCCAGCTCTACCAATGGGCAAAGGCAAAAAGATGCAACGCAATCTGGAAGAGGACATGGTGCCGAGCAACTCGGGAGTAACCATATCAAATGTGGCGGCCAAGCATCGTACACTTGTCGATGATTACGTGTCCGTTGCGCATCCGAGCACCTATCAAAAGCTACAAATGGTACAAAAGGAGGAACTGGAGGCTAAGGCACGCATGGAGGCCCTAAAAAAGAGTGCACCCAAGCTGACGGCAGCTGAATTTCCCACTCTTGGGCCATGCAGCACCAAACCGCAGGGTTCGCCGTTATCAAAGGCAGCAGCTGCTGGCTCCCTAAATTGGTCTAAACCCGTTTCGGATAAGAAACAACGAGAATTGGATAATCGCAAGTCAAAGGTGGCACCTGCTCCATTGTTGCCCACACCGAAAGCGAGTGCTAGCACCCTAAACAACAATAAGAGCAACATCAACAATCAGGAGCAGCAGCAGCAACAACAACAGTCTAACAACAAAAAGGATAAGAAAGCAAAGGAAAAGAAGAGCAATCAGGAGAATCAACCCAAAGTAAACAAGCAAAAGGAGAAGAACAACAACGTCCCAACAAACAACAGCAACAACAACAACCACGACAACGATAAAAAGCTGCCAACAAAAGTTAACTCTAATGGAAATTTATCATCATCAACACCAAGTGCAAGTGCACCCCCTGGTCTGAGCCTTAATGCACCACCAGTTAAGCCACCACCTGGTTTCGTCTCCAATGTCACCCTAAATTCTGTGGCCAAGTTGCCCAACGATCTTACGTTTACCAGCTCCTCGGGGGAGAACTACAGCATTGTACCGAGTACCTGCACGTATAGTGATCTCCCCGACACTGCCAACAGAAATCAGGTATAAATTGTAATTGTAAATTTGTAATTTATTAAAGCACTAATTTTATTGTTTCTTTTAGATTTTGGTGGACAAACTGCGTGAACAATTTATTTCACAGGAGGCCTTTAATGTATTTCGAATGGTTTCGTCCAATTTTCGGAATGGCACCATGACAGGTCAAGACTATTACAACTTCTGCCTAATGTCGATGACGGTTAGGTCCCATAGCCTGCTCCCCGAACTGTTGGTGATGCTACCCGATATTGCCAAACAACAGGTTCGATTAACGTTAAAGTTCTATGATCTAGTTATCGATGTACGTCTATTTTAGGAGCTGTATCTGGTGCACAAGCAATATCTGAACACATTGACGCCGCAGCAGCGGAAAGAGATGCCCAGCTTGCAGGTGTGTCCCAAGTGCAAGCAGGTAGTTTTGTCCACCGATTATAGTATCCATCAGGAGGCACACGAGCATGTCCAGAATTTCCCTACACCAGAGGATGCTGTCAGAGCTGGAAACAAGAACGCGCAACGTAAATGAATCCCATGAATCATTTCAACCATTATAGCAACGAAAAACAAAAGTAGAAACTGAAACAAAAAGTAGCAAATGATAGAGATTTTCCCCCATGTATATTTTGTATGTTTGTAATTAATTGTTGTTATCATCCCACGGCTATAAAACAAAAACCGAAATGAACAAATAATGCCAATTTACACAATTAACGAACTCTCTTGTGAACCGTAGGCTTAACTATATAAATAGTCTATTTATAATTCGGCCTTGTGAACTAAATGCTGTTGCATGTAAAACGTTAAAAACGTTTCGTGCCTTTTTACAGCCTGCACGTGTGGAAGTCTATTGTTTTTATTTTTTTTTTTTAATTTTTAATGCTATAAATAATTACTGAATAAAGTGCAAAACAATCAGATTGCAATCTTATCTATCTGTGTCACTTATTGCTGTTAATGAATGATGAAATCTCTGATCAATTAGACTAATTACAAAAACTAATATATATAATATCTTATCTTCCATATTTGCCATCCACTTGAAAAAGTTTGTAACAGCCAGTGTTGTTAATTTTCAAAATTAACAACCAACCATACATTTTTTGGTATTTAGAGTTTGGTCACACTGCAGCAATCGACTTGCGCTTATCGAAACCGTCGATAGACGTATAACCATGGAGCGGCGCGACGATGTACTTTTACAGGTAAGGGAGTTTATTTAAATATTGTGCTGCGCATTTACAAATGGGGAAACACTACTAGGCACTCGCCAATAATGCCGCCGAAACTGAGCGTTGGCAGGCCTTTAAAGCGGAGAATGAGACGGCAATAAAGAACATTGACATGTTCTCTAAACAGCTTACTGTCGAGGTTATGGTACCAATCGGCAATAAGGCTTTGATGCCGGGTCAGTTAATTCATACAAACGAGCTGCTGGTGGGCCATTATCAGGACTACTTCTCCGCTTGCTCTGCTCACAAGGCCAAAGAGATTTGTCGGTACCGTTTGCGCTTGGCCGATGATCATCTTAAAAAGCTTGAAGTGGAATCAGATTTATGGCAGTAAGTTGGAAGAAATATCTTTCGGTAACTGAAATATTTTATATGTGTATGTTGTAGAAACAAACTGGAGAAGCCTTTGTTGGAGGGTGCTGTGCCAAATGCTGGGGAAATTGAAATCGTTGAAGATTTTGTTGAGGAGGCTCACGAGCAGTGGCTGAAGAAACACAAAGAGAGTGTGCGAAAACAGAAGCAAAAGGAGCGCATTGAGCGTGAATCTGTGGCCAAGGGCGAGGAGATATTCAGGGAACTAGAGGAACGTGAATTGATCGAGGAACTTGGGCTGAATCTTGACAACTTCGACGAGCAGAAACTAACTGAAATGTTTCAACGTGAAAATGAAGAGAAAACTCGTAATGCTACTATCAATGTCTGTGATAAACAATATGAATGTATGACTGATGAAGAGCTACTTGAGATGCTCAATAACTTGGAAGCTCAAGAGCGCATGGAAGACACTGAATTAGATTCAGAAGCGGAGCAAAACATGCAGAGCACCAAAGACTTGTTAAATAGTCTAATACAGAGTCAAGTTAATGAGACGACACCAGATTTCCGTATTGGAGTTTCAGAAAACATAGAAAAGAATCGCAGTGAAGATGGTGACAGCATGGATGACGATGATCCTGATCAGCCAGAGGAAGTAAAATTAATTAGAGCACAACTCGCACAGCTGCCGAACGAAGAACAGCAGGAGTTCTTAAGCTCACAATTACAAATATTAAAATCCAAAATGCGTAAACTGCAAAAGGAGAAATTCTTAAGTGATGAGCTGACACATTTAATGAATGTCGTTGTCTGCCTAGAGGATGATCTTCAGGAAATGATCTATGAGGACGAGCAGGCAGCCAGCACAGATGTACAATCGGATGACCAGGAATATGAAAATAAAAAAAACCGACGTATATCATTTGCCCAAACCGATGACGAACTGATTTTCCGCAAGGAAGAATCCGTTTCTAGAATGATGTCCCACAAGAAGCCGCAATCTCGTGAGGTAATTGAGCTGGATAAGCCATTGCAACCTATTCAAAAGGAAGAGAAGGTTGAGAAGCCAGTTGTTAATTCGCAAATAATGCAGAAAGTCGAACAAAGTCTTGACTTTGTTCAGGAGCATCAAAGTGTGCAAGATTATGATTTAGTTAATCAAATACTCGATGCTTCCACGGGACAGATTAATACATTGCACATTGGCTTTAAACATTCCAACGCCGTAGCTGCTACAACAAAGTTTGACGGGACTATTCCAGGCACTCCAGCCGATCTCTACAATTTTTACAAACAAAGTCAGTTAAAACAAGATTTTCCCATTTACGTAAACAGTTTCGAAGGCGAGGAGGAGGTCAAGGTGCCCATACTGAAGGAGGAGTCTAGAAAGTCTGCATACGATGATCCACGTGCTTACGTTTGTTTAACAAATGATGTTATTTAGCATACATAATATAAAAACAATTTTATTTCTAGTTTTCCAAGATCCATGAGGAGCCATATTCAGTCGCTGAGGCAGCGGCGGAGACCAAATCGATATTGCGCAACAAATCGGCTGTAGAACTCGAGACGCGCACTGACAGTGAGAAACAAGGGACCGTCAACAAATCCAAAAAGAATCAAAACAAGAAAAAGAAACGAACTATTTATGATCAGTTGCGTGATGCGAGCGCGTATCGGAAGGTTATGCAGGATCTTGTAGAGAAGGAGGGAACAGTTCCAGAGCCCCTGCCCGAGGGCAATTACATTGATGCACATGCGCCCAAGAAACGCATCAGTCGCTTCAAGGAGCAACGGTCGATGAAACCAACATAGTAAAAAATGTATTATTTCTATGTCGTGATGATATGTACATTTATTTAATTTAAATTTACTTACAGCGGAGTTATATATGTATAAATATATATGTATATTTTGATTTTACGACTTAAATTGATGTTACTTAAATCGCTCTCAAAATGGGAATCAAATTAGCTTTACAAGACTCCTTAAATCGACGCTATGCAGCATGAAGGATAGGATGGGGATGTTTCTTGCACAGGTGTAGTGTAGAGAAAACTCAACTTAAACTTAGTTGGTTGTGTGTTTAAAAGTAGATACATTATTTACTACTAATACATACAGTGCGCATCTTCTTATACATAATCTCTAACTCGTACTCATAGTTTTACAAGTATTTTGGATGAACTACCTCACTCTGTCTACATACACTAATTAATTTTAATTGGTTGTACGTTTTGTATGATTTCTATTTAAAATCATTAGAAAGTTGTTTTAATTGCGAAATTAATTCATTTTTTTGTTTTACGTTTTTAAGAGTAGGTACATTTGAAATGTTAAAAGTGTGTTGAACATTTTTATCATTGATATCGAGAATGCATTGTAGAAAATTTTGAAAGCGTAAGAGTCAACGTTGATGAACCTAGTCTTCCAGGCCGAGAAATTCACGCTCCAATGCAGCGCCCATCATATTCCATTCGCCATCGTCATCCTCCTGATTGTTGTTTTCGCTGTTCGAATCCGATCCCATTTCCAAATCAGACGGCAATTCCTCGCCTGCAAAAAATAATACGTTTTAAAGGAGCGTTCAACTGATAGACTTGGTTTAGTACACTTACCACGCCGAAACTTGGCGCTTGGCATCTCGTCATCGTCTTCTTCATTCTCCTCATCGTCGTTTTCATCGCCCTCATTGGAGCTCTTGTCGAAATCATTGGCGCTTGCAGTGGGAGCTCCCATCATAACATCCTCGGAGCGTGTAAAGAAATCATGCGCACGATTTGAACTTTCATCTTCCCGCTTGCGTTTCAGTAACTTCTTATCCATGGGAGGATTTTCTAAAATGAACAGCAATAAATAAATTATGGATCAATTTATTTTCAGTGTCTTTTCCACTTACCAAAGTTAACTGGTCCCTCATCGCTTGACGAGTCAGATTCAAAGAAGGTTTCGTAGTCCTTGTTCATGTCTGCGATATCTGCATTGGTGAATACCAACAAAGGATTAAGCGTTTCACGGAAATTGCCGCCCTGTTGCTCTTGTTGCATGCTGCTCGATGGCGAAATCTCTGATCTCTCATTATAGTTGACCACGTGCTCGGGGCTGTGACAATGTGCTGGTGGCTGTCTGCCCTTGTTGCGCACCTTTCGATCCAGTGGAAATAGACGCTCCTCCACGTGTTCCCAGCGTTCGGCACATGCCCACAACCAGTTAGCATTTACAACCTTAATGTTGAGCTCCTTTTTGGCTGCGTTCACCTTGTAGGTGCCAGCATTGACGGCCACCAGGTGTGTGATTTCCTTGCTAATGTTTGACTGCACTTCGGCACCCAAACTCTTGGCAATAAAATAGGCGCGGGATTGCTCCAGTTTCATTTGCGTCGGCACCAAGCCGGAAAAGACTAGATTCTGACCACGCAGCACTTCGCAGCGTATTTTCGGCACAATGATCTTGAGATCGGGTATTTCTGTAGTCTCATCATAAATCGCATAGAAGCGCTTGTGTATGTTGCGCAGAATAACTTCCAGATAAAGTAAATAATCATCGGGATCTTCGATCTCAATTTGTTTCTGGCCATCGCTGCTTATTTTAACATTTGGACACGGTGTCTGTGCTGATGTTGTGGCCACATCATCGGTCCTTTGTGCCACATCATCATCAACCTCTGCTCCACGCTTATCATCGCCGCTGGTAGATGAAGCGATACTTTCGTCATCTTCTTTCTTAGGTGCAGCTTTCTCAGCATTGTTGCTGCCTTTCGGGCTCTCCAAGGGCAGATCATCGGTGACATTGATGTCATCGTTATCGCTACCATGCTTCGCATTGTTTTGCGACTCTTGTTCTGGCAGACCAGATGAGTTTTCATCCACAACCGTGACTTCTTCGTCGGCAGCCGTCTTGCCATTCAGTTTATCGACACTATTTACAGTCAAATCTTTAGTTTCTGCGGTAATATTCGTAGACGTGCTTGTTGGTGTTGTCTCAACGTCTTTGCTTTCATCATTAGCATCCTCATCCTTGCTTGTGCTTGTTACCGTATTGTCAGCCTTGTCAGCATCAGCATCCTCGACAGCTTTTGTCGACTCCTCCTTGTTGTCAGCACTCTCTGCGACCTTGTTTTCTGTCAACTTATCAATTTCCTTAAAATCAACTCCTTCGCCGTCCAGTTCATGCTTGGACAAACCAGGAGGAGCATTTATATCGCCAGTATGTTGAAAGAAATGATATGGCTTCACTTGTATCAAATTGGAGGCCATGTTCCAAACATCCTCTCGATCATCGATGATGCACACCATTGAATCGCCGTTGGGAAATAGAGCCCTATTGGAATAAATTGAGTTAAATTTGAATTACATATAAATAGAACACTTACTTTAGATTATCCGTCTTGCTGGTGGCATTGAAACATTCATCGCGTGATAAAATGCGATGCGAAAAGAACTTTCCATCTGGATCGAGCAGCTGTGCAATCATGTGCGCATAATTTCGAGCGCCAAATGTGCAAATATGCAGTTCATACAGTTCGGACATGCGCTCCAAAAACTCAGCGGTGCCGGGACGCAGTCGTGTATGATACCACGGCGACTGTGGGCCATAGAGTTGAAAGTGATAGATCCCCTTGATGTTGTCCGGCACAGTATCGTTGGTTGTGTGTATGACAGTCTGATCGAGATCCACCAGTAAAACCAATTTGCGATCGGCAAGCAGGCGTCGTGTATCATCGTGTCCCAACTTTTGGGCCAGCTTTTGAGTAACTTTCAAGTCGGGCATTGTGTGGACCATCGGTACCGATGCCTCAGATGTTTGTCCCTAGAAACAAAAATTAACTTTGATTAAATATCGCAAATTGGACATTATTTTCTTATTGGGCACTTACATTTTCATTTTGGCGCAAATCTGCACCGCAGTCTGCGCACATGTCCTTGATAACGGTTGTGTGTATGCATTCGGATAACTCCAGAATCGCATCTCTAATTTGAGAAGAGAGAGAGAAAGAGAAAACATAATAAAAACAAAAGCTTACATTTTATGTATACGCTCATGTGACGCTGCTTCGGTGTGTGCATAATTGCATTCCACCCACCGCTCTCCCGCTCCATGCTACACAGGGCTCATATGAAAATTGAGAAGAAACGGAAGAAGAAGAACTCACCCTTTTATCACAATTTCGCCATCCTTGCGTAGTCGCTTTTTGACTACACCAGCACGATTTGACTTATACTTATGGATTGTTGAATCGTCTTTCTTAATAGGTTTACCATCGTCGCCGATCTGTTGATATAAGAACAGTATTTGTGCGGCAGAAACAAATTGTCCTTCGCGTACGCGCCATTTATTGATTCGTATGCGTGTCTCTGTCGCTCCAAGTGCTGCATTTACAACAATGCGATTGGCGCCACCGCCGCCGCCGCCACCGTCGTCCGCATCCTTTATAGGCTTGGACGCAATCTGGCTGGTGTGCGTCTTATCCTCTTCGCTAGTCTTTTGCATACTTTATTTACAATTCCTGTATATATGCAGCTTTTTTAAGGTTGTTTAAATCTCTGGCTTGTTATGTTTTCAATTTGTGAGAATTGCGACAGCGCAACTCTTGCCATTCTCAATGAAATGCACACAGCTGATTTGCATTCTCCTTATCGAGTTATCGAAATAATATTTCGATATCATTTTGGTACCGGTCACAATTCGCACGCTTGATTGTTTGTTTGCGTTTTTAAAAACGTTTATTTATTGAAAATGAGCAACGAAATCGAAAAGGAAGACTTGAAACGGAGCGCCACTGACGATACAGAAGAAACGGAGAACGAAACAACACAAGAGGCAGAAGCAGACGGCGAAGATGACGGCTGGATTGGTCCGATGCCATCGGAGCAAAGCGCGGCAGTGCCGGCTAAAAAGAAGAAAGGTAAACAAATCAAAATAAAGTGTTAATGTGCTTCTGTGTTAATGCACTACAACTTTTGTTCTTATATAGTATTGCCTTATGAACACATCTACTTGGAGAATCTGCCCAATGCCGAAAGCTATGAGCGGAGTTACATGCATCGCGACGTCATTACGCATTTAGTGAGCACTAAAACGGAGTTTGTGATTACGGCCAGTTTGGATGGTCATATTAAGTTTTGGAAAAAAATGGATCTAGGCATTGACTTTGTTAAACATTTTCGTAGTCATTTGGTGCCGGTAAAGTCGCTGTCCACAAACAGCAGCGGCACATTGCTCTGCTCAGCGGCTACCGATCAAACAGCTAAGGTTTTCGATGTGGTCAACTTTGATATGATCAATATAATACGATTAGGATACACGCCTCTTTGTAGCGAGTGGATAAACTCACCAGGAGATGCGGTTCAAGGCCTGGCCATGTAAGATAGCATTTAAAACATTTTGTGCCTTAATATTTTTTTAAATATATTTTTGGTCATTTACAGCACGGACTCGGAGAGCAACAGCATTTACATCTATGATGGTCAAAGTGGAGGTGAAGTTTTGCAAACGCTGGATAAACTGCATTCAGCACCAGTTGTTGCCATGTGTTTTAATGTCGCCATGGAAACAGTCATATCAGTGGATCGCAATGGCATCTTGGAGTACTGGCAAAATTCTAAGCACGATTATAAGTTTCCACAACGTTTGGTTAGCTTTGACTCCAAACTGGATACAAGTCTCTTTGAATTTGCCAAGAATAAAACTCTAGTAACTGGTCTAGCAGCAACGCCAGATGGTAAACGGTTCGCGGCAATTTCTACGGATCGGAAAGTACGTGTTTTTCAGTTTAATACGGGAAAACTGTTGCGTGTCTTCGATGAAGCACTTACTACATACACACAAATGCAACAGACGCCGCATGCCTTGCCAAACATGGAATTTGGCAGAAGGTAAGCTTAGACATAACTTAAGTTCTCCACGAAGATATTGACTACTAATCATTATAGAATGGCTGCTGAACGAGACTTGGAGAAGACTGCTCAAAATACAACGCTTAACATTCTATTCGACAGCACGGGACACTTTCTGCTCTATCCTACAATGCTGGGCATCAAAGTTATCAATGTGGCCACAAATCGATGTGTTACAATATTGGGTAAAACGGATAATATTCGTCCGCTGCAAGTCGCATTGTTTCAGGGCAGAATCAAGCGACAAAAGGCAGCTATAACACTGGAACAGGAAGCCAGCGAGAATCCTGCGTTACAGAACCTTTTGAATGATCCAACTGCATTTTGTACAGCCTACAAGTAAGTAGGAAGTAAACGTTTAGTTATATAAAATTTAACAATTTAACACAATTTCTTTTTTTTTAGGAAGAATCGCTTTTATCTATATAGTAGACGTCTTCCCTCGGATCTACAAGATGTGGATCGTGATATATTCAATGAGAAGCCATCGAAGGAAGATATCATAGCCGTCCCTGAGTCTCAAGGTATTTGCATGCAATTATCTTAACTTAATCATAACTCTTTACTAACAATTGTATTTTGTCTTTAACACGCTAACACCGACCAGAAGAAGGTTTAATTTACATTATACACTTATACTTTTGAACACAATATCTTTACAATTTCAAAATCCATTTTAGTTATACAACGTATTTATGAAAATGTGGTTCTGCATACCACTAAGGGGGATATTCACATAAAACTGTTCTTTAAGGAGGTGCCAAGAACTGTGGAAAACTTTTGTGTTCATGCAAAGAATGGGTAAGGCTTCAGATTTATTATAAAAGATTCTTAAATAATTCTATGAAACCCTTTTTGAATTAGCTACTACAATGGACACATATTCCACCGAGTTATCAAGGGATTCATGGTGCAAACGGGAGACCCTACGGGCACAGGAACCGGTGGAAAGTCCATTTGGGGCAACGACTTTAAGGATGAATTTGTGCCAAGCTTGAAACATGATCGTCCCTATACTGTTAGCATGGCGAATGCGGGCCCAAACACGAACGGCAGTCAGTTTTTTATTACAGTATTGCCTACGGTAAGAAGTAGTCATTATATTTTAAAAGAACTGTTTCTAAATTGAATTGTCTCCTGCAGCCTTGGTTGGATAACAAGCATACAGTGTTTGGTCGGGTGTTTCGCGGCATGGAAGTGGTACTCAATATATGTAATGCTAAAGCCAATCCTAAAACCGACAAGCCGTACGATGACATTAAAATTATTTCAATACATTTAAGTAATTAAGTATAAATGTAGTCAAATTAAATGATTTTATTTGAAATTGTACTTTATTTGAAAATTAAACGATTCTACAATTTAAGTTAGTATTTTGTGTTTGGTATTTTTGGATGGCTGCTTGTACGGTCACACCGATCAGCTGTTTATGCAGTTTGCATCGTAGTTTCTCCCCCGTCGATTCCCATTGAGCGAACTAAAGCCTAAAGCCTAACAAATTGATAAATAATATTAATTTAGTGCAAAACTGCCAGTAATAATAATCAATAGTGTTAAGCCTAAACTGCATCTGCATAGCATACATAAGGTGAACGCAAATAAAGTGCCAGCTGTTGATTTGCTTGTTAATGCGGGCCAGAAAATTTTGTTTACTCTGAAAAAAAAAAACAAAGAGAGAAAAGAGTTGAAGCTTATCAGTAAATAATCAAAAGTCGCGCTCTAGCTACTAAGTGTGTTAGAAATTGGGTCAAGTCAGCAAATAATGCAGTTCAAACAATAAGCATAAGTATTAGTAAATATACTAATTTGGTTATCAGTATTTACATACAATTAGCGCAAGAAGACGTCGAGGAAACACTGTTCATCGTCATGAAATTCATTAGTCATCAATGGAATTGCCTTTTTGGCACTCTTATCGAAAACAACTAAAGTTGGTTTATTGTGTATTGTGCTGTGCTTGCTTTATTTACTGATAAGAGCGTAGTCCCAAAATTGTTTATATCAAATAAACAATCGTTAATTGTAATTCACAGGTGATTGGCCGTGGCTAGAAAAATGAGCTAATTGTTTAAGCCAAACAAATTTCAACTCAATCATGTCTCAGAATGATTCCGACGACGTACGGAGCACTGCCCAGCTCTTTCTCACAAATGCGCGGCAGAACAATCCATACCACATGCCCTACGATATGTGTAAGTCCAACTCACAGACAAACGCCCTTATATTTACTACAATTCTATTTATTTTATACGTTGTTCAATTCACAGCGCGTCCGCATTCCATTAATTTGTTTACCGAGGAATTTCTAGGCGGATATATGCAGGATGGACGCATGTCGGTGGTGCGTCGATTCTTCTGTCTCTTTGTTACCTTCGATTTGGTCTTTGTGTCACTGCTTTGGCTTATTTGCATAGTTGTATGTACACACAAAATTAATAATTATTTATTTGATAGTTTCACAAAGTTATTATTTGCAGATCGGTGGCGATAACATATTCCAGGCGTTCCAGAAGCAAATTGTTCACTATACAATATACACATCGCTCTTCGATGTGGTTGCCACAGCTCTCTGTCGCTTTATAGTCTTAATCTTCTTCTACGCAATGCTATATATTAATCATTGGTCCATCATAGCGGTAAGTGACTGTAACTCGCTTAGGAATAATAATTTTAATTGTTTATATACTTTTACAGTTGTCAACGAGCGCATCTTGCTTATTTCTCATCACCAAAGTATTTTTCTACGATGTAAGTTAGTGCTTTGTCTATTATGAGTTGAATTTTAATGATTTCTCTTAACTTTTAGTGGGTGCATTCGAAGCAACAAGTATTTGAGGTCATACTCATCATAACGTCTTTCATTCTTGCCTGGGGAGAGGCTTGGTTCCTCGACTGTCGTGTCATACCGCAGGAGCGACATGCTCGTCATTATTTCACAGGTGAGTTTTCCGTTTAACATATTTACATATGTATTTATTGTTATGTCTCTGTTTTAGCTGCCACCACCACCGCAAATGAACGCACCACATTGACGCAGCCAACGATCTTGGCCGAACGTGAGCGACAAGCTCAGAGCGTTACGGATTTCTATTCACCCTTGGACACGGCACATCATTCAGACGAGGAGGATGAGCAGGTAAACGAACAGCTTTATTTATGCGCATACTTCAAAAAGTCTTTGAATAAAACAAATTTCAAGCTCGGAGCATCTTATAAAAGATCTTATCATCGTGTTGATCGTTCAGTCATTTATGGCAAACTTTAAGATGCTTCAGGTTGTGGCAATTAATCCTTTTTAAAGCTTGACACATTCAAACTCTGTTTTTTGTTTCTTTACTTTGTCAACAGGACGAAGAGTACAATCAGATGGGACTTGACTGCCTGCGCAAGGCATACGAGATTGTGGAGTCCACCGATTGGAAAGTGGATAAAGTGACGGCCAAGGGAGATACCATACACAGCACACAGCGGGAGAAAATTGGAAAAATCTACAAGTTAACGGTGTGTAATCCAGTTTATTTACTAAATTAGTTAATGCTTACTTAATCAATAATTTACACAGGCCCGCCTAAAGTATCCCGCCAAGGCTCTGATGGAGGAGCTGTTCTATCGCATTGAGGATGTGCCCAAGTGGAATCCAGCGCTCTTGGAATCCAAAATTGTGCGGGTATGTAGTAAGAACACATGTCGTAATACAAGCAACTAATTGGATTCCTTTAGAAAATCAACTCATACACGGATATAACCTACCAAGTGTCCGTAGGCGGTGGTGGTGGCATGGTAAAGAGTCGCGATTTTGTTAATCTACGTTCGTGCCGCTTGATTTACAATGGAAAGATCTGTGATGACGATGAGGCAGCCATGCTCAGCAGCGATGACGACGTGGATAACTCACTAAATCGATCGTGTGAAGGCAGCGTTAGCACACTATCGGATAATGAAACGCATACGCCCCAAACTGGCAGTGTCGATAGCTATCGTACCCGGTTTCTTGGACGTGGCTCGTTTCAGCCGACCGTTGAACCGGTAAATGCAACAGCCTCGACAGCTCCAACAACACCGTATGAGACACTGAGTAAAAGTCTGGGTGCCAAGAACTTAGGTGCTGAATTAAATTTTAATGTCGAACCACCGCCTTTGGAAGATTCATTTGAGGATGCTAAAGATACGGAGGAGTTGGCCGACACGCCAACAAAGGACACACAGACGTTGATTGTAAATCCTAACTGTGGTCTGGGCAAGACCAACAATAAAGTATGGATGAGTGCTGCGATTAGTGTGGTGTATCCAGCTGTGCCTCCAGCAAACAAATATACCCGGTAATTTTTATGTTCTTTCAAGAAATTAAGTGGATATGTACTAACTCTTGTCTTTCCCTACTCTTTCCACAGTGGCGAGAATATTGTGTCGGGCTTTGCTTTCCGTGAGATTATTGGCAAATCAGATAACTGTATTCTGGAATGGGTGCTATGCCTTGATCTCAAGGGCTATATACCACGCTATGTGCTGGATGCGGTGAGTAACTAAATAAGAAACACATTATTAGTTTATTTAAATTGTTTTCTTGACAGGCACTCACCTCATCCATGGTGGACTACATGACATACCTTCGTAAGCATATAAACGAGCTGCGACTGCGTCGCCGGCGTTGACTGCTGTACTATATATAGCAAGCAAATATATATATAGCTACATATAGTTAACTATTCAAATTGTATTCTATAAACTAAGCAAACAGCTAAACAAACAATTATTCTTTAGTTTATGTATGTGTCTCAAGCATCTGCTACATATTCTTAGTTATGAGTTTAGGCAAATCAAGATCAAGTGCATTGCTCTAGGTTTATTGAGTATATATACTATATATAAGTTGATAAGGATGGATGACTTAAACTAAATACATTTTATACATGCATTTTTATCGTATGTTAATATTATTTAGTATATAGTTTAGTATACAGAAGTTATTCGCGGATTACTGTGGTTGTTATTAGGCAGCTACAGCATTTAGTATTAGAGTTATGTTGCTTTATGGCGCGTAAGTTTAAGATCAGTCCCAAAATGTGCATTCTCAAGGCGTGCTCCTATTTGCTATCGTTCTGTGGAAACCAGCTTTGACACGCCTCCACAGCCACCTCGCAGGCAGCATTCATGGCCTTGGCATTATCATAATCTGCACAAAGATGGAGTATTACTTACTTTAGACTTAAAGAGTTTGATAACTTACCCAGAGCATTGCGTTTGCCAAAGATGCTGCCATTGAATGGTGGCTTCCTGTAAGCTGCCTCACTGCTGCGTAACAGAATTGTTGCCACAACAATGGTTATCAGCAGGAAGGTAAGCGTGCAACGCAGTGCAGTCATTCTACAGTCTTTGTTGGACGTGTTGTTGGCTTCTATAACTGGAACTTGCTGTTGCTTCCTTGAAAGCAGGGATACTTGTGTGCTTTCTGGCTCCCTCAGCAGCAGCTTTTATAGTAAAATCAGCAACCACTTGTGTTGGCATCATTTTACGGCTAAGAGTAGCTAGAAAAGGCTAAGCAATAATTACAAATGCTGAGAAAATAAAATATATCAATTTTAATGACTTTTAGATAGAGCATCATAATTGAAGCTCACAAAATTCAAAATTTCTGTAGTCAGCAGTATTTACATAGCAGTCAGCTATTGTCCGAGACCAGCTATAAATAAGCTGGCAACGCCAGCACTGGCGCACAAAAATAATTAAGTTAGCTGCGGTTGTAATTGAAATTGGAATCTTGATTGCTTGAGGGAATTTCAGCGTGTACTAACATAAAATTTAATTTATATACAAATTCACAATTATGATATTGGGTAAAAATGCGCACAAAAGTTATAACATAGTAATGGGTAGTATGTGTGAGTCTGTGTGAAGTGATTGGTTATGAAAGAGTTAAAAGGCCGTCTTGCTGCACATATTCCATTCGAGAACTTTATTGAACTCCTTCTCGCCAAATCCGATAGCCACTGCCTGCTCGACGCAGCTATTCTGTCGCTTCAAATTGTCAATCATGAATAGTTGCTTCTTGTAGGCATTCAAGAGATCGGCACGCTGCCGTTTCAGTGCCTTGATGCGATTGTCTCGCATTTTGATTTCTTTACGTTGGAATTCCTGCTCCTCTCGCTTATCGCCATGCTGCTGGTTGAGCGCCTGGCGAGCCGCTTCAGCTTCATCATTGGCACGGGTCAAGCGATTCTCCAGATTGGCGTTGGTCTGCTTTAAAAGCTTGTTATCACGCCTGAGCATCTCAAGCTCACGCTGCTGATTGCTGTACTCGAGTTGACGCTCCTTCTGTCGACGATTTGCATCCTCCTGCTGCTGCTCGATGCGCTGCAGTTGATCAGAGAGCTTGGTATTGGAACTGATGGCCTGATCCCTTTGACTTTCGGCATTGCGCAACGCTTCCATCGCTTCATCCAAACGCTCCCGTTGCACGCCCATCTCCTGCGTGAGTGCACCATGATCCTCCTCCAAAATGACAACCTTTGCCTTGAGAAACCTTCAACAACAAGAGTATTAGTTTTATTTCAATTCAGATTAAATTTCAACGATTTACCTGATGAAGTTATCCTGGGTGAGATGCTTTTTGGACTGCCCATTCACCACCGTGGTGCTCTCACGTGTTGTGGTCTCACGCTGTTGTGTCACCTCCAGCTCCACCAGCTGCTGTTGCTGCGGTGTAATGCTCTCCAATTCCTCATCCTTGCGCAGCAACAGATCCAAGGATGGACTCTGTGTAAAGTTCGGATTGCGATACTTCACATACGTGGCTGTTTTGTGGGTAGCCTTCTTGGTTAAACTGCTCTCCACACGACCCAATGCTTGTGTGGTGGCATATTTGCACTGTGTCTTGCCGTGCTTCCAGTCCAGCATATTGCCGCCTCCCTTGGACTTGCCCAGCTGAGTCATTAGAGTAGGTGACTGAGGTGTCGGCGTCGAAGGCAAAGTTGCCGCACTTTTCTTTGCCCTCATCTTGTGTCCACGCACCGATGTTGGCCTAGCTGCTCCTGCTGACGATGCTCCAGGTCCTCCTCCCGATGCCTCGACGTTATGCTTCTTTTTGAGCAGTGTACTAGGACCCTTCTGCTTTAGATACGTGCCATAGCGAGACTGTCCCAATCCCACGCCCTGCTCATCGGCTGCAGGCGCCAGTGTCATCAGATTCAGCTCTTGGTTAATTTTGAATAGTTCCTTTTCGCGAGACAATATCTCGGCCATAATGCCGCCTTAATTGTAATATTGTGTTTATCGAATGCGCCAATTTATTTATATATTTATGTATATATAATTTATTCTGAGAAAACCCTTTTCAACATGAAATTTTTACGAAATAATTATGTTTGGAATTCGTGCTTTGAGGCGAAACTCAATGTACATTTGATGTTCTCCCAGGGCAAACAAATCACAGTGTACATAAATAAATAAGTTTCGTTGGAAGCAACAGTAACCCTTGGCTACCTACGACACCCCAGTAGAACCCACACCACGGCGAACTTTACTTACATACAGTGGGCTAAAAACATGCCGTAAAATTATCCAGGCAAAACAAAATGACATCGTGGCCGTCCTTGCTGTGGAAAACTTAAACTAATAATACTCTGATCACTTGTTAAATAGTCCTACTGGGCTGTGCTCCTTTACCATTTCCCCTATCTCTACGCTCACCCTCTCCCTAGGGGTTGTTTTTGTAACTATTTCCCTTGACTGTTGCTATTGTTATTGTTTTTGTTTATTACCGCCTGCGAGGGCAAAACAATTTAAAGGCCAACGACTTGTCAAATTTATGAACTTGTCAGCCACAAATTTATGAACTTGTTCCACTGTGCGTGGGTGTCAACACTGTTGTTGTATTTAGTCATAGAGCTGCCAAATCTTCACGCAGCTTTAAGCGTGGGCTATGCTGATTTTCTAAATATGCAAAAATATCGAATGTCTTTAGAATTGTGTTATTTGTGATGTAATTGTAAATTGGTTGGTTGCCAAGCTACTTATGGCTGGTTTTACCAGCAGTTCTTGGTCAAACGTAGCTACGAAAACTTAAATTAAAATTATAAAGAAAACTTAAAAAAAACTTATTTTCTTGACAGCATTAATATAAAGTCATAATCTGGATCAATATACTTTCCTTGAATAAAACCAATAAGAAAGGCTACAGTCGAGCGAGCCGACTGTCAAAGACTCCGTACTCCTACATATGACCAATTTTTGCTTGACATATAGGCGGAATTTCATTCCATACGGACGGACGGACAGACGGACATCACTATATCGACTCGGCTGTTGATGCTTATCAAGAAACAAATTTAGCAAATTTACTTAATTCATTATGTGTTGGCAATTCTAAGCCTCTTTCTCTGATATCAGTTTGTATAGTTTGAAATTTGGATTTGAGATCTACTGAAAGTTCTGTTCGCTTGGTTTTACAGCTGGAATATGCAAATTCCCAGTTGAATTCTCAGGCGAAAAGAAATCAACAGTAAGAAGATACAACAGAATTTGCAAGAGCCCAGTATTAGAAAAATATTGTTGTGCATAACGAGCAACTGTTAATTCTGTTTGGCTGGTATTTCTGATAAAATATGTGCAGCTCGCGAGCTCCCTAGATTAGCGAAAAACATCAGCGATCAGCTAAAAGTGAGGATTTTTCCAGGTGATTCACCAGGCGATCAGAATCAGCAGCAAGCGAATATAATGTTAATGTTAATTCAATGTTAACTTAATGTTAAATTAATTCAATGTTATCTAAATGTTAATGTTAATTCAATGTTAACTAAATGTTAATGTTAATTCAATGTTAACCAAATGTTAATGTTAATTCAATGTTAACTAAATGTTAATGTTAATTCAATGTTAACTAAATGTTAATTCAATGTTAAATAAATGTTCATGTTAAATCAATGTTAATGTTAATTCCATGTTAATGCTAATTCTATGTTAATGTTAATTCAATGTTATGTTATGTTAATGTTAATTCTATGTTAATGTTGATTCTATGTTAATGTTAATTTAATGTTATTGTTAAAAATTTTTTGAATTGCAACCTGCTGATCTTTCTGTTTGCCTGGTATTTCAGCAAGAATTACTAACGATTTTGGGCACTGCAGATCGCAGCGGTCAAGCAAAATAAAATCCACGAAAGGCCAAAATCGAAGATTTCTTTGTGTGAAACACCAGGCGATCAGAATCAGCAGCAAGCGACAGGCTGTAATATAAATTCAATTACAGAGAGTAGAGTGCGAGAGCCTATCGTAAACAGTAAACAGAGAGTGCTCCTTGTTAGCGCCACAGATGACAGCGAACAAACACACAAACCGTTCGTACGCTCTGCTGGCGTCCGCGAACAATCACACAAACAGCGGCAGAGATCTCTGAGCGCAATTAGCGCAGAGAGTGGGAGCCTGCATAAGCTGTTAATGTTAATTCAATGTTAATGATAAATAATTTTAGCATTGCGACCTGCTGATCTTTCTGTTCGCCTGGTATTTCAGCAAGAATTACTAACGATTTTGGGCACTGCAGATCGCAGCGGTAAAGCAAAAAAAATCCGCGAAAGACCAAAATCGAAGATTTCTTTGGGTGAAACACCAGGCGATCAGAATCAGCAGCAAGCGACAGACTGTAATTTAAATTCAATTACAGAGAGTAGAGTGCGGTAGCATACGTAAATAGTAAACAGAGAGTGCTCCTTGTTAGCGTCAAAGATGACAGCGAACAAACACACAAACCGTTCGTACGCTCTGCTGGCACACAAACAGCTGCAGAGATCTCTGAGCGCAATTAGCGCAGAGAGTGGGAGTCTGCTTAAGCTAGTTAATAGCTTGCTAATTATTTTGTAGTTTTTACAGCTTGTGGGGGCGATAAGGGGCGTTGCAAAAAAAATGAAATAAACTTAAGCTGCCTGACGGACTTTCATTCTAAATTTGGTGGCTCAGCTCTTATAGTTTAAAAGATTTAGGTGTTTATACGGACGGACGGAAGGACTGACAGACGGATATCGCTATATCGACTCGGCTGTTGATTCTGATCCAGAATATATTTACTATATGGCGACAGCCACGCCTTCTTCTGCCTGTTACGCACATTTTGCTTCTGAAAAACTTAATAGACCCCTCTAGTCTTTTTTAGAGTACGGGGTTTAAAAAGGCTAAAACGGCACCACTGTTTATGGCACCGATGATTCAGCTTTCGTTTTTGGTCACTAGCTAATTTAGTAAGTCTTTGTATGTTCTGAGACATGTTTTAATTAATTAGTTTCGAAAATCGTTTCTAAAACATAATTCTAAGCTTTCTAAAGAAAGAGTCGATTAATTTTAAAATTGTCTAATAACGTAAATCGTATTCCTCACAATATTCTCATTGCCTCCAGAAGCGACAATAGTTACTGATGGCTATCAAAATTTACATAACTCTGATCTTGTTTACGTCACAAAATGGTAGCACTTCCAGAGAAGAGCAGCACTTGCCTGCAGCTGGGCATTCCGGCACGTCTCTGTGCCTCTGTCGGCTTCGGAGCTGAGAAGCACGCATAATAATCATAAATATTGGTATAACTAAAAATATAAATAGAAACGTACACAAGTTAATGGGAAACACCAACAATTGCCGCATTGCCACGGCGAGTTGTGACCTCAGTCAAGGCTAAGTCGAGAGAGTTCGTCGAGAGTTCGCTGCGAGTTCTTTGTAGTCAGGCTGTCACTACCTGGAGTTGATAAATGCTGAATGCAAGTCGCTAAGATTTATTTGACGCAAGCCAAGCCGTGTTACAATACAGATGCCGTCATCGAGGCATTCCAGCTAAGACGGCCCACACGGCCAAAGACTTTAGCCCGAAAGACTCTCGCGAGAGAGTGCAAATTGTGTTATGGCACTTGGCTTAGTTAGTTACGTTGGCCGAGCATGACGGGATGCGTTTGGGCAGCCGAAGAATAATCACTGGAATCGTACATTCTCTAATTAGAAAGAAAAGACATCATTCTGTTGGCTTGAGAGAGTCTCCAAAGAGCGTCAACAGAGCGTGGCCAATAGGGCTCAAGTGCAACCGGTGTGGGCCAAGTTGTTTGCTAAAACCGAAAACAAAAAAAAAATCAGTCAACACACAGAAGCGTTAAGAAGAGCGCGGCGCCTGCATACGAAGAGTACACGTATTGCCAATTGACTCCGAGCAACGACTCCGAAAGCGACTCCGAAAGTGGCTTTGACTTGGCTCAGACCGGTTGCGCGATCGTCTTGGGCCTCAGTCTTGGCCAGGTCGGTGTGCGAGACACAACCATAGCGCGGTTTAAAAACACGCACGCACACAAAGACACAAGTATACACAAATACACACACCGCACACTACACACACACACCGTTCGTACGGGTCGCGCGGGTTTTGTTGTTCGACTTTGTGTGCTGCAAGTCCAAGTTGTCGTCATCGTTGTTTGTTGTACGTGTTAGAAGTTAAAAGTGAATAATACCGAATATATATAGGTGTATATATATACCCACAGTTAAGCCATGAAAACGGCGCTAATTGGATTCCAATTGGAACTTATAGCAAACGTGCAAACGCATTTGTGATGCTCTCTCGACTCAGACTCCGATACCGACACCGACGGATTCCTTCAAAGAAATTGGAGATTGTTGTTGCCCTTGGGCTATCACAACGGGTGTTGTGTGATGGAATCTGCCGCTGATTCCCTCATCATCACGACATTATCAAATTAGCTTCCCTTTACCCCTTTTGGGGCGTGTGGGAAATTTGTACACAAGTTTTTGGCCTAAGTCTTTTGATTGGCCACAAAAGTGAACAACTTGCAAATTTTTAGCAATTTAACTTTGTGTATTCCTGCTTCACGCCAACAAAAAAAGAGCATTCCCAGTCGCTTTTTTCTCTCTTTGAAAACGCAACTGCGCTCTTGTTTTTTCTGCTTCTTTTTTTGTTTGCTGCTTTTCCAGTCTTTTGTCCATTGTTTATCACATTTTGCGTTTTGTTTTGCTTTGCTTTGCGCTACACAGTCGGAGCGAAAGAGGAAGTTGGCCAAAATTAAATTGAATGCAAATTTAAGCAAATTGCAAGACGAAAAACGTTACAAACTAAAAAATGTATAAATTATGCGCATGTGTAAATTAAATATTAAAAAGAAATATATATAAATTTTTGCGCAAACAAATGAAAATAATATTCATGCATAACGTTTTTAACAGTTTTGAAACAAAAGCAACATAACTAATTGGATTACGCAAAGTAAACACGAAGTGAAAGATACAAAAATAAAACAAAATTCAAAACGGCAAAGTCTTTTCGTATTTTAAGGTGAGTTGGATTTTTGTTTGTTTTTTTCGGACTTATAGTATATTCATCAAATATCGAATTCAATATGGCGTTGGGGCGATTTTGTTATTTGATGTTTAGCCGTGTGCAAAATTGCAAACGCTAAGCTAAAAGCCACAAAGCCACAATAAAAGATGACTTCATAAATCGCGGACTCGAGACGGTCCTCATCATCAGCCGAGAAACCGGTTCGCGCTGCCTCGACTTGACTTTAGGCTCAGCTCTCTGGCGAATATATCAAGAAATCTGTTTAGTTTTTTTTTTGTCTCCACATATGCGCAAAACTCTAGTGTAATGAGTTTTTTACTCTCATAAATATTTTGTGTATTTTTTTGGTCAAGCAGTTGGCTGTTTTTCCTGTCACAAGAGTTTCCGAACTGAACCTGTTTCTCAAGGTTGCGACGCATCCCAAAAATAGTCAGCGAATTGTTGTCAAGTTCGGCTAGTTACATCACATGTCACACAAATCGGTAGATGCGACAAAATGTGGCAAGTCTTGGACTTATTAGCTTGCATGACACAGCACGCATGTGTGGCATGCCACTAGCTAACTTAACCATAATTATACAGATATGTATTACGGGCTTATGGCAATAGTTACAGCCACGTCACGGACATCCGCTTGTTGCTTGTTGCCTGCTGCACGTTGCATGTGCGGCATGTTTAATTTTAATGTGTCAGCTTCAACGCGCAGCGGAAAAATGAAAAACTAAGAGACTGAAAAACTCAGAAAAAGGCTATAGGGGAAATGACTGACCAAATACCTAGAATCAAGCGAGTCATAACTAAGAGGAAGTGTAAACACATCTAAAAATTGTTATTTGTCTTATGATTCTCAACTGGTTCTAAGCTTAAGCTGAGAACAAAAGCTTAAAGCTCTCAAATAAAAATATATGATTATTAAAATGCTTAAAACTTCTGACTTGTTTTACTAAGAATTCCTCCGAGGTGATTGTAACTGCAGTAAGCTCTGTAAATTTATTATTTTACATACTTTAAAACACACTTAGCTTAATTATCACCTTATTCCCGCATTAGGCTTAGAATTTTGATGTAATATGTGGGCTTAGTAACCCCATTTGCTTAGTTGTCCATCAAGAGTATTATTTACTACCCACATTATTTGTCTATGTTGTACTTGAAGAACTGGAATCTATTGCTAATTGGCTGGCAAACATTTTGAAATGTTGGGAATAGCATTAATCATTTCTCAGGCCGACATAAAGCTACGTCTCTTGTTAAATATTAGCCACAACCAACACACACACACACACGCACCCAAACGCATACACAGTAATAAAGCTTGTGTTATTTTTTAGCACTTGGCTTGGCCAACGGAAAGGTCTTAGCCATAATTATGACTCTGCGTTCCGATTGTCTGTTGTATTGTGTGTTGGCGTCTAAAGAAGCAATTAGAAAATTTGATTGATAGACAGCTAGCAGAGGAAAGGCAAGAAGAAGATGAAGCAGAAGAAGAAGCAGACAAAGATGAAGTGCGTCTCTTCACTTGCATCATCATAATTGAATGAAAAATCTCCCAAGTGTTTCATCTTTTCCCTTTCGCTTTGCATTTCTTGATGCATGGCCTATTAATTGGTTAATTTGTGGTTGTTAGCTATCAAAATATTTGGAGGCAAATGTGTTGTTGGCTGCAACACCTTTTGTTGCACATAATAGGTGGCAATCGTCGAGCTAATAGAACAACAACAAAAACAAATGATCGCAGTTCTATTAGATCTCTTTCTGTCTGCCTGACATGTGGGTAGCATCTACATATAGATTTTTCTATATATACAGGAATTACGTCTGACAAAAGACTCTGATGCTGAAGCAAACGCCAACGCGCAGTTGAGAAATGATTTTATAAATTAAATTAAAAGGCAAGAGCGCTGAGACCTGTTTGGATACACACATTTATACGCCACTTCTTGGCCATAATGAACTTAACTTGTTTATATAACAAGCACAACGGGCACAACGCAAGTGACCTTGAAACAAGAGCGTCGAAATAAAAATAACATAATTTTGTTTCTTATTTTGGCTCTGCTTCAGTTTTCAGTTTAAAGTTTCCAGTTTTGTTTATTTTTTTTTGGCAGGCACTTCAAAAGTGAGCTGCGATTACAACATTTGTGGTATCATCTGCCAAAAGCGTTTTGGGAAAAACTTGCCACATTTCATTAGCATAAAAGTGTGTGTCTTTTGACCGCACAATGACGCACTATTTTCAAAAGTTCATGAACTTCGTCTCGTCTTTATAATTGATTTATAATCGTTTTGCCACATGTTGCGGGCTTAAGAAGCAAACGCCAAAAAAGAAAGCGGCAAAAATAAAGTGTGAAGTTCGTTCAACTTGTAAAAGAACTTATTACGATCTATAGTTGATTTTTGGCAATACTATCGATTTACAGTTGTGGTAACAAGCTGCTAACGGCAACTGAAACCAAATGACTTAGGCAACGAACTCGCAACTCACGCATTACTCACGAGCACATTGTCTGCCGGATTTTGTTCACTTTTTACCTCTGCCTCCGCTCTGAGCAATCTCTAATTATTATGCAAATCGGAATTTCTGCAAGTCGGGTTTTATTGGATTTAAAAGGCGTGGCTTTACCTGTATCACATGAGTCATTTAGCGTCTGAGGTCGCGGCGGCTTCGGCCAAATTCAACAATAAATTTGTGTCGTGTTTGTTTTAAATGAAAAGTAGTCTGGCCAGATTTAGTGCAGTGGTAGCTGTAGCTGGTAGTCTAGTGGTACATGTCCAAAATGCAAGCCGACTTAAATGCAGCCTTTTACCTAATGCAACAACCACTGCGTGGGTTACTCGAGTCCAGCAGCGAGCAGCGAACAGCTTTGCCTGTAATTCGTACATTCGTTCACAAAACACTTTCAAATCCAATTCGAACGGGGGCGTGGGTGTGTCTGACTGCTTGGCAAAAAAAAAAACATTATGAAAACTAGTGCATGTTAGACGAAGTCATGACTTTTGAACCACGTCACTTGAGTTTTCTGCACGCCGTTTTACTTTGTCTAGTTTTTAAAAACTAGAAATTAGACGGTAATGTTGTTGAAACTCAAAATGGCAATTTCAAGTTAGCATTTTGCTTTGAAAACAAAAAACAGCTGATATTGTCAGTTATCGATATCTAGCAAGGCTGCCATTCACATCTTTGACAATATGACAAAAGGACCTAAAAAGCAGAATGGCAACTATTTATTAGTATTTTTTCAGGGCTGCACTGTCTGCAGTTCAATGGCTTAAAACTATTTATTAGAAAAAGGTTTTTACTCTTTTTAAGTTGGAGTAGAAAATTCATTTAATTAAATGGTGCATATATTTTATGACTTACTTCACAGCTAAAGCTTTAAATTTCAATTACCAATCGGACCAGCATGCCCAACTGGCTTTATAGCTGGAGCAATATTGCTGGAGGCCTCGAGTTTAAGTACTTCTAGGCACAGTAACAATGCTAAAATCTAAACCGACAAAAAAAAAGACAGAAAACGGAACTGTTAAGCGTTCGGCAAAACTAGTTTTGCTATTCATTGGCTCCAGCTAGCCCAAAGACGACAACAACAACAAGTTCAGACAATGGGCGCCAAGCCAAAGCTAAAAGAAACAACTGAAAAAGCAACAACAACAAAGTAAATGTCTGGCAACTGTAAAAGTTGATGTTGATGTTGTTGTTGTTGTTACGGCTGATAAAAATCGAAACATATTCCAGTCCTACGGCTACAAAATAAAGCCAAACTCAAGTCACGTTCAATGCGAATTTTTGTTGCGTGCTAAGCAAAAAAAATACAGCTCAAAATTTGTAAGTAAAAAAAAGTTAGCTGGAAAAAAGCTAAGCCTCAGGGAGCGTCAACTGTTGTATAGACCCGAGTGGTGGGTGTTCAATAAGCTTGAATAAGCGTTTTTTTTAACGCTGAGCCAAAGCTAAATTGGACATCTTGACAAATCAGCGACAAAAAACAATTTGTAGAAATTTTACGTAACCGCATGGCGAAAAGACAAAAAACAATGAAACTGTAGAAACAAATCATAAAAGACGCCACAAATTTGGGCAGTGGTCGAGTTCAGTTTGCGTGTGTGAGTTTTTTTTTGGTTATTGTTTCTTCTCATGCCACAGAAACAAACGAATAGAGAGAGAGATGTGTGGCAACTTGTCGAGCGCTCCAATTTAACGCACTAAGCCAAATGCGGGCGGATTTTGCAATTGTCCAAAAACTGACGAACGGACTCACGACTTGACTTGTCTTAGCTTGCACGCAAGCGTCCAATTCCAATATTGACGCATGTCTGACAACTACTGAGAATGCAGCTGCTGTTATGAACGTGCAAATGCCCTGTAGTCCAAACAATATTAGTCTCTTTAAGCTTTAAGAAATAAGAAAATCTGTGCAGATCTAAGACAACTGTCCACTCTTTACACATACCCCTTATCTGCCATTTCTAGGGTATCTCGGGCATTGCACAAGGACAACTTAATGAGCCAAGCCTTTCCAAATTCGCTGCTGCTTAAACTTGCTCTGGCCAAAATTGTCAAAACATCGACATAACTTTCGGTCATGTTGCAATTGACTGGGCTCCGAAAAGAAGTTTATGGCCTAAACCATTTGATAAAAACATTTTGGGGTTTTGCTTTACTGTAATTAACATAAACTTTAGCACTTTGTTTTTAATTGTTAATTTTAAATCGACGCCACAATCATAACAGTGATAAAACTTGGTCAATTCGAGGCTGGAAAATTGTGATGTAAATGAAAATTGGCGTTAATGTTGGCGCTGCAATTGCAGCTGTTATTGCTCTGTCTGGCTAATGGCAAATTAAAGCATTGTTAGCTCATTGTTAGACGGATGGGCAATTGCAATGACCTTGAGGCAAATGCTAGACAATACTATATATATATATACATCTACTGTAGAAAACGGAGGAAAAAAAAACAGTTCGTTCCGATTCGTTGACTGCGCTAACTTTGATCGGAGCTGAGTCGCCCCAGACACTCCCCCCACCACTTGACTACCACAAATTTGTTACCTTAAGCTGGCAGCCAAATGACACTTAATTGCTGTCTTCGTCATCGTTTCAATCGCCGCTGCTACCTGGCATTTAAACGAGATATTTGTTTATAATCTTCAATGTGTTTGAAATTCTAATTCAACCTTTTTTCTACGTTTTTTTTTTTTTTGAAGCCAAAGCTTTTGCATAGTTAAACAGGTGAAAGTTTTTTTTATAGGTAACTTCAATTGGCTTCTTTTATTTTTGATCATTTGATTAGCACTCGATGCGAACGCGCTGGAAGTTCTTCTCTCGCCGTGCGTATGCGCTGAGGTAAAAGTAAAAGCTAAGACAAAGTTAAGAAATTAAAGCCATGGCTGACCCCAAAAACAACATTGTTTAGTCCGAAGACTCAAAGAAAAAAAAAAACTGTTAGCTGTTAACAAAGTCATGAAATATATGCGCTTTCCAGTGCCAGTTGTATTGACCCTTTTCCTCATTAATTACCATAATTAAGAACACAATGCTGCGGCGCAGTCACAAATGCAGCCAACGCTGCGTCTTGGCCAACTTACTTTCTATAGAAATTGCAGCAAAATTAGCCACAACTCATAAGCCTTGGATCAGAACAACAGAGCTGGAGAGAGGGATGTTGGAATTAAGAGATGATTGCCAAAGATTTCTCATTTTTATGGCACTTGGCTTAACCACAACCGAAAGTTGTTAGAATCTGTTGGCTCCAAGCCAGAAATGCTCATTGTTGTTGTTGTTTTTCGATGCTCATTTCAAATAGGTCAAACTATGCGCTTTGTGCTTGGGCCTCTACAACTGTTTATGCCTGTGTGTGTGTGTGTGTGTCTGCGTATGTGTGTATGTGTGTTTAACACAGTTTTTCGTATGCCTGCGGCAATTTGCATGACCGTATTTTCAGATTTTTACACTCGTCAAAAATAAGACTGGGTTCTACTATTAAGAACATGTGGGCTGCAGAAAATAAAATTATATTAAATTGGGAAACTTATTACGAAGTTAAATTAAGTTTAATATTAATATAATTAGAAATATACAAATTTCTTCATTTTCAGCTTAACTTCAGTCATAGTTTAGCTGTTCTAAAAATAAATTTAAGTTCTCTGTTTTTAGTTCTATATTAATGTTGCAGATATTTTTGTCTAAAGAGCAAAATACTCAAGTTTTTTACAGTGTAGCTTGGTGTTATTCTAAGTGTAAGCCAACGCCAACTTCATTCTAATGAAGTTAACCCTCTTAACGTTGTTTTTTGTTTTTGTTCTCCTTCTGCTGCTTCCCCCTTTCGCTTCTGGCTGCTGATTTAATCGCGTCACAGTAGGGCGCCAAGTTTGTGTCTTAAGTCTTTCGTTTTATGTGGAGCAACATTATTTCTGTTCAATGAACTAGTTCAGATGCCGCTGCTTAGATACAAACCATTTGATTAATCTGCAACTTAACTTAACCTTAATAATGACGATTTGCTGCTCAATTAGCACAAAAAACTCGGAAAATTTCAACAACAAAAAATGAAAATTCACACATTTAACGCACAATTACGCACGCTGTATTTGCATGTGTTTTAGTTTCATGTATTTAACAGTTTTTCCTTTCAACTTTGGCCAAGCAGAAAGCTGTAAAACTTAACTAAAATACACGTATATAAAAAGGCATAAAATCTTTTTGTGTTTTTTTTGCATATGTTTATGCGTTGAGCATGAAAATTTTGAATGGAAAGACACGCGAGGTCATTTAGTCGCCACATTACGAGCACACTCCCAAATGAAAATGCAATTGTTTAAACAAATATCACAGAGCGATGGCGATTACGAGTGTGTGCCTTTGTGTGTGTGAGTGTGTGTATTTGTTCAATTGTCTCTAATTTTTTATCTATTTATTTTTTCCGTCGTTTGCACGCAAAACTTGCTTAATTTATTCAGTTGCACGGCCCATTTGTCGGCTTCTTTTTCTCTATGTGTTTGTGTTTTTATTTCACTCGTGTTTGTTTAGTTTTAAGGTTTTGTTGTTGCTCATTTGTTGTTGGTGTTACGGAATGTGTGTCAAACGAATGCGACACTTGAAGTCGCATATAAATATCCGTTACAGCTGAACGCACTCATCGAATCGATGACGCTGATCAATTTGAATGATTTCATGTTGAAAACACAAAGTGAACAATTGGAAGACATTTATCATATACATAGTCATACAAAGAAATCAGTTTTAAGAAAACTAGCAAACTATTTATTATAATATAATAGCTATTTGATAATGCCCTTCAGATGCTTCAAGAGCGTCAAGCGGAAGTGTTTTGAGCTTAAATATTATGTCAAACCAAATTTATTGACTGATTAGTTTTTAAAGTATTCAATACTGCTTTTTAATTAAATTTATATTGTATTTGCTCACTCCCAAAGGTATCTAATTTCCAGCGCTATCAGCATCAGTTGCTCCCATAATTCGAAGGTCACTTGCTCCCAATTTCATTTTATTTTTTTGCCAACAATGAATTTGTATCACATTTTTACTCTATTTTTTTTTTTTCTTCTCTGTTGATTTGCAAACCGAAGCTCTGGAAACTGGGTAACGAGAGCAGATGCCAATCAAGAGTTCATTATTCATAATTTCCATTGAAAACGCAATGCGCGCTAAATTTTATTTTATTTTGTACTTTTTTTAACCCTGCATGAGCTGCGTTTTTTGTTAGCACTTTTTATTATTTAAATAGTTATTTGTTTTGTTTTTAGTGGCATTTGTGGGAGACATTTTAGCGCTTAACGAAGTTTACGTCATGCGGCTAATTTTAGTTAATTTATTGCAACGCTTTCATTGTCTGCTCTCAGCGCACATTGTTGTTTGCTGCTAGTATTAGTTAGCATTTTGCATTCGTTGGCTTTCAGTTTATAGCGTAAACTGTGTCAAAGCAGCTGCAAAACTCGGGAACTCGGGAGCACGCCAACGTGTGCACAGTGGGGCAAAATACTGTTTGAATGGAAGCTATTTGTCAAGCGACGATTTGACCCAATTTGAATAACTGAAATATATATCAAGCAGATTACAGCGCTTGCAGAGCAACTGCAGCGGAGCCATCAAATCAACGCAGCGATTGCATCTCACTGGGTGAGTCTGTCTACGGTTGTTTGTCCCTCTGTCCGTCTCTCTGTCTGGCAATCAGTCTGTCCATCTGTGACATCATAAACTTGTGAATGAAATGTGTTGGCAGACAAACAGTAAACAAACAATCACTAGAAGAAACCAAATGAAGCTGCTCTGGTTTGAGTTGATGCGACTAAGACATACCCTAGAACATTTTAGTGCACACTAGAGTCTAATTAAATTTACTTAGATAAATTAAATAATATTTTTGTATTTTAAACTAAGAGCTCGAGTAGCAACTACCCTAAACTAAGACACTTTTGTCGCCTTTTGCTTAGACACTGCAGCTCATACAACCCTTTGTCTCCACTCGCTTGTTTACAGCGTATTATAAACATAAAGCAGAAATCATTGTCGGCACTTTATCGCTTGCTGGTCATCTGTGTAGACTGCAGCCTATAAGCCGCATGTTTCTTACGGTTTTGGGTCGCGCTGAGCTTACCAATTCCCGAGAGAGTATGAGATAATGATCCGACAATTGCCGTTTGTCGACGTCTCCTTCCTGGCCATGACGTGTAGCTATCAATATTCTCACAGCACTTATTAACATGCAGGAAGCGAGTGAGAGCGGTAGAGAGAGAGAGAGAGAGGGGGAGGTGTAGAGAGGGACTGTGTAGAAAAGTGCTTATCATGTGCTCTATTTGGTTATTGATATGTGTTTAATACTCGTTGTTGTGGCAGCTTCTGTTTTGTGGCATGCAACATTTGTTGGCCGTCGCCTGTTTAAGCCGAGTGCTTCCTGTGCTCTTTGGCTTTATGCTGATTTTAGCCCATTTCGAAAGCAACACAAGCGAATTTGCTTACTCCCTGCTCACACCACGCCACTTGGTTGACCCAATTGCGAGGGCTTGACTGTTGAAAGTTTCGCCTCCAGGCAAGTTGGGCGAAAACCAACAAAACACACACACACACACACAACTCGCGGGAAGACATCAATAATTCATTATGCTCTTTTCTTATTTTTAAAACTTTTTTGGGTTTCGGGTTTGCGTGTGATTTAGCATAATTTAATCGGCTTGTGCAGATCAAGAAACCGGTTGGCTTTTTTATTTTGTTGTATACCATGTAAAGAGAAATAAAGTTAAGGTGTTAACATTCTAGATTTTATATTTAACTTAAACCCAGAAAAGAAGTAAATGAAACATTCCACGCTCACTTGAAGCCTACACGGAATTACCTTAATACTTATTCTGTACCTCAAAATCCTCCTGGTTGCTCCCTGCATATTTATTAATTTCTTTCTCACATTTCTCCTATTTTGCAGCTGCCACAATGAAGTCAAGCACACAAATTCTATGCACGGCATTGCACTTAATCGTAAGTATTAAAATAAGCACATAACTAGCCAAGTAACATATTTTAGTTAAAAATAATAAAACAAAAATTGGCCAAGTAGACTTTGTTGCAGTCAGGCATCAATCAGTTGCCTTTTTGGCCATGAATGACAATGGCATGGCCAGACGATTAACCTGAATATGAGAGTCCGTCAAAGTCCGCATCAGTGCCCCTGCTGCTTTACTCCTTGCTGCTGCCAATCGATTCGTGTTCGTGCCAAGTTGCCAAACAAAAGTGGCACAAGCAGCTTAGAATTCTAAGCCAGCATTGGCCTCAGTCTCAGCCTCAGTCTCGATCTTCGACTCGGTTTTATCTCAGCTTGAGTTTCAACTCTAACCCGACGCGAGAGTTGGCGAAAGTTTTTGATTTCTAGAATCGTGAGAATACTCATGTTTCCCATAAACTCATGAATCTCTGTGGCATTTCGCTGGCTTCCTCGAACGAAACCAAAATCTTTGCCTCATTTTATGGCATTTGCATTTTAATTAAAGGAGCTGCGACTTGCATAGATTAGTCTGGCATTAATGTCGGCTCGTTCGTGATTTATGTCAGCAAGTTTATGGCTTGCCATTACAGCAGTCTTGGCCATGGCCCATCTAATGATCCGCCAGTTGTCCCCATTGAGCGTTTGCTAATGAGCATTTCTTTTATATGCCTCTCTCTTACTCACTCTCTCCGTCTCTTTCTCCTTATTTACTTTCATTGCAGACAATCGCAGCTCTGACGACACACGGTGCACAGATCCCGAACTCAGCGAGTAAGTAGAAAGATCTATAAGTTGTCTGTAATATAAGAATAAAACAAATACGTATAAATTTATATGTTAAGCGAAGGCTTTTTGTAATTAAAAATTAATTGGGTTAGCCTTATTTTAAACTTAAAGCGCATAACTCTTTGCGTTTGTAACCCACGATGATTAGTTAGTCCGTACGCAAGTCCGAATGTACACAAGTTATATATATAGTATATAAAATATATAGTTTCTTTTAACTACTATAGGGTATTAAACAATGTCTAGCTTGACTGAGTTAAATCCTGCGCCTTTACAAAGTGACCAAAAAGTGAAGGTGTTTAACTCGTTGGCTGTTGCCACACTTCACTACAACAACAGTCACTATAACTCACTATAACCCCAGAGACAACAACAACAAAAGCATTTAACATCAGTCACATAATCGCGTGGCAAACAAAAGTCAATTCATGTCGCATTTAGCTGTCTTATTAAAAAACGATGACGGCTTAAATTGAATAACTTGGCATTCGTTTTGGCCAACTCTTGCGCCACAAGTGTGTTTGTGTGACTTCCTCAACGTGGACAGCAGATTGTGGCATCATCCAAGTACTTGAGTTGCTGCCAATGATTGGGTTTCAGATAATGCAGCATCTCCAGATACACTACGAACTGTTCGTAGGTGAAGAACTGACGCTGACTGCACTGTAAACTGTGGTGATAGGGACATTTGCCATCGAAAATCCACTTGCGTGGTTCGGGTATCACATAGTTGGGCAGCTGGCGCAGCAGCTGCTCGGGGGTATCCTTGCAGTAGCGTTCTGCGGAGGTAAAGCTGCAAGAAAGGAGTTTACTTTGTAGAAAAGCAGTGGAGCGCATTCTTGCTTACACAAAGGCTTTCTCGACCATGTTCTTCACCTCCGGCACACTGTTGATGTAGTGCATCACGCGAGTGGTCTGAGGGTTCTGCAGAAAGTGCAGAAACATCGGAGGCAGCAAACCAAATCGTATACACTCGACCAAACTCGTTACATGACTCCGACGCTGAGGCCACTTGTAGCTAAGCCAACGCACCAGAGCGTAGAAAACCTAGACAGGAAACGAATTAGTAGAAACTTCCATCAAGTTAGAACAAAACTCACCTCGATCTCGCTGTTCACACCCAAGTTGTTGCTAGCCAGCAGATGTTGGATAAAGACATAGGGCAGTTCGACAAACTCCCGCGAGGAGGCCAAAGTCAGAAAGAATTTACCAATCTTTGAGAGGAATAGACACTCAAAGTCATGCATGTCCAGGCCGGACATGTCTTTCAGTAAAACAAATCCATTATTGTCATGCTGCACCGTGTCCAGCAAGTTGCAAATAAAGTCCAAAAACTCGGTAATGCCCAGAAATTTGGCTGCATTGTAGATCTCGAGCAGACAGCGATTGCTCAAGTCTTTGCCAATCACTGGATCCTCCTCTAACATCCAGTGGTAGACAAAACTAAAGGCTCGTGGCGTCACCTGCTGCTCCGGCAAACGAATTACATCCGTGTGCTCCAGTTTGCAGAGCAAAAAGTACGGCGAAAACATTTGGAGTATGACCAACTGACAATAAAACTTCTGTTCACCTATGTACACCTTGACATCCCAATTCTCGGGTTGTTGCATTAAATGGAGCAGCTTCGCTTCTATGTTCGAGTTGTGGAACACCTCATTGCCGCTGCTCAAGACGCCGCTCATGTCGATCTTGTCCAGCAAAGTGTAGGACTCGTCAAGAGGCATCAGAAGCAACTGCTGCTCCGAGTTGCTCAAAGAACTGTAATTGGAAAAGGGTTAAAAACACTTTAAACTGCTAGGAGTTGGAGTCTCACGCTGGTGTTTGTATGTTGCAGCTTTCAGCTGAGCTGCAGTTCTCTGAAGTGGCATCAGAGGATGGGGCCGAAGTGGAGCCAAACTGGAAGGGGTAGAAAAGAAAATTGCATTTAAGAACAGTTTAAGTTTCGAGCACCCCACCACACACTCACATTTTGTTCAATGTCCGAGGAGATTACCTCTTCGGATAGTTCCGCCACCAGTTGGGTCATATAGAGCAGCTGTACCGAGTTGGAATCTCGAGCAGTTCCAGGAGTAGCATCCAACTTCTGCTCCACTCGTTGCGCTGCAGCAAACGATTGCTTTTCACAGAGATCTTCTCCAGAACTACCTTCAGTTGTCGTTGTCTCCAAAGTGTTTTCCGATTCAACACGCGCTTCCATTTTAATTAACAATTAATTTAGTAATTAAAATTGAGTACAAAATTTACAAAACAATTTAAAATTCGATATAAATGTAAATTGATTTGCTTTTTAAAATGGAATTGTGAGAAATTTGTGGACTTTTAGAACAAACATTTTATGTGGCAGTTAAAGCAGAGCAAAGCAAAGATGAGAACGTTTTAGCCATGGCTAAGCTTTGTGCCAACAGCGAACGAAAAAAATAACTTAAAACCGGCTCTGCGTTGCCTGCTCTTTGTTGCATGCAATTATGCAGCCCAGCAGCATATGGAGCTGCAAGTTGCAAGTTGCGAGTTACGAATCGAGACAGAGAATAGAAATAGAATAGCAAAGGTACACTGAGAAAAAATAGCGAGTTCGTTGGTGTTAGCTATGCATAGCGAAGTTGGAAGTAGCGCAAATCAGTGAAATCTTAAACCAATCTTGATTTAAGTAGCAAATAAACACATCTAAAATAAAAAATTTGAAACCTTTTTGTTTACCTAAAGTGTGCCCTGTTTTCTTCCGTGTAACTGATGCGAATTGGCAGAAAGGTTCGTTGAACTGTAGCAAAGGCAACGCCATCTTCTGCTTTTAGGCTCAAACAGCATTTTAGCCAAGAACACGGCGAGACGTGAGTTGGAGCCACAAAGCGAGCAAAAGTCGTTTGGAGCATGTGGCAAGGGCAGTGGGGAAAGGGGAGTGCTGGCAGGCGGTGCAAACTGCACGCGAGGTGTCGTGCTGCATGTAGCGGACGAGAGTCGAGTGTGTTGCACGTAGCAACTTTTGCATCTTGCCACAGTTCCTGCCACTTGGCAATTACGAGTATTTGCTGTTCTGCTTTGTATTTCTGCTGGCTTTAAGTTTTGGTTTTGGTTTTGGCCAACAAAGTAAGCTTAAACCACAAGCTGTGCTCAAGATTCTCATGGTGGCAAGTTCAAGGAACTTGCATCTTTCTAATGTCTTCAATGTCATTAACTTGGCTCGTTTGTTGCCATTATTGTTGTCGTTGTTGTCGCAGCGGCTGTTTCCGCATGTTGCAAGCTGTAAGCTGTTAGCTGCTGGCTGCCTTGTGACCAGGTTGTAGCTGCAGCTGCAGCTGCTTGACTCCCGGGGGCATCTTTAATGCCATTGTCTTGGCCTCCAGCGCATCTTGGTTGCTTCCCAGATTCGTGTATCGCTTAATGATTTATGCCAATGTCTTTTAGGCCTAGAGCTGGGCGTGTTTAGTGCGTGACACGACGCCAGCATTCATGGGATTCCTAGTTGGAATACAAGTTGCAAAAAGTTATGTAAATAAAATTTCATTTTTCAAATACGCTGTAAATTCTTACTTAATAAAATAGAAGCTAGAGTCTAGCCCTTTCACTCCATAGTTTAATCAATTTTTCGCCTCTCGTGACCACTCACGCTGCCTTCACTAGCGTGCTGCTTGGCCTTTAGCTTCTCGTTATTGTTACGGCCTAACTGTAGTTTTAGCCACTAAATTTCTCTGCTCAAAAATTCATGCATTTCATAACTTTTCTGCTTTGGCCTTTTTTTCCTTGCAGAGGATGCACAAACGTCGCTAAACGATGCGATCGCAGCAGCTGAGGCGGAAGCAGCGACAGCGGCGTCTAGTGCACATGCCACACCCCCCGGCAAACAGTCGGGGGTTGAGCCGAGTGTACGGGTCAAATGTCTTTCCGGTTCAATGCTGATCACCATCAAAGATGCGCCTCCAAATCATGAGACTGGTTTGTTCAGTGGCATGATCTATCCGAAGGGTTTGTCCAAGAACTCGACATGCCTCAGCGAGTACAGGTGAGTGTATCAGACACACACATACACACACACACAGCTTTGCACACAAACTCAGTAGATTTGATCACTGTAATCAACATAAATCGATGCTTTTCATATTTGCAGAGATCACAGTGGTCCACTGAGGTACAAATTGCCGCTGCGCAGTTGCAATACGATGCCCAAGGAGACGGTAAGTCAACTGTAAAAGACCCTGTATTTGTTCATTAGTCATTTTAGTAGTTTAACTCTAAAAACTTAAAGGTTTTTTTTATATACTATTCTATAACTATATAAACAATAGTATAAAGCAGACATATTTTTAAAATAAAGCAAATACTTATTTTCAGCAAAATTTTTAAACAAAAACTTCTTTAATTACCTGTAATTTATTTTTTAAAAATCATTTTATATATTTACCTTTTTCCCTACAACTTTTGTCCATAAATTTGTATTATTTCAACAAGTTATTTAATTTCAAGTAGTTCTGCCTTTTTTGGCATAAGCATATGCTAATTGTTGTGTTTCCAACTGGCCACAATATCATTAACGGCTTATAAGGCATATGGCATTCGCGATTGGTTACAAGGTAACATCAGCTGCTGATTAGCCAAGCTGCGCATCGCTTTAAACTTGGCTAAAACACATGAAATCACTGCTGACGCTTGTGACTCTTTGGCATTCAGTTTGAAATTGATGACGACGCTGATTAACAGCAGATTCCATAAAGATATAGTTGGAGGTGGAGCTCTGATTTATAGAAAAATAAATTCTTTGCAGTTTTAGTTTTGAAGCCACAAGCAATTTGAAGATTTCCTATCACACCTCAATTTATGTTGGCAATTCTTTGAGTTTAGATGAAAGCGTAGATACAAAGATACTTCAATAAAGAATGTTTTTTAGAACATCAAATTTATTTGCTAACCAATTTAAGCCAACAAATATCAAACGACCCGAAATCAATCAGTTGAAGCATTGGAAATCAATAAAGTTTTGTGTCTTGTGTTTATTGTGGCAGCTGTGGCACTTGCAACATTGTTACTGCCCCATTTGTGTGTGTGTGTGTGTTCGGGTTTGGCTTGTTTATTGGACCATAACATGGATTTACGAGCGCTTATAGCCAAGATTGAGCTCATATATGCTTTGAAATCTCAATTAGCACTCATTGAGCTAAACGTTCGCTGCACCGTCGCACGCATCGACATTTTTATGGCTAACACACACACACTGAGACCCACACACACATACACTCCCCAACTATTTTTATGCTGTCGTCATTTTTGTATTTTTAATGTAATTTCCCAGCATTTATTGGAGCAAAGAGTTTTGTAATTTTGCTGTTACTCTGACGGCTTTTTCCTTTCGCTCGATTGGCTTGACACCATTTTTTCCCAATTGCCAATTTTAATTGCCTTACCACATGTGGCAGTAGACACTACTACACAAACAAAAACATGGTACTTAAATTTAACTATTTTTGAGCTAGGAATTTACAGGAGGTAATTTAATATATACTTCAATGGGGTTCTATCCATATTAGTCTTACGATTATTCGGATCCTAGTTCTAGCATCGCTTAAGATTTATTTCATCAAGAAATCCCTTAATTTTTCCCTGTGCATAACTACCACGGGTACACAAACTGCATTCTGATCAGGTTCGTTGCCTAAGTCTTTTGTCCACTTGAGTCTTGACTCGGCAAACGAGCGTTAAATAAACGGAAAATGAAAATTAAACAAAAAGATGAAGAAAATAAACTGTCAACAAAGCTGTTTACTCTAAGTTAGTAATGGAAAAATCAATAATTTAAGATACGTTTTGTCTGAGCGTCTGTCCCGCTGTCTGCTTGTCTGCCTGCCATTAAAACTGAAGGCAATTGTAGTTGATGTCATCTTTGCATCTTTGTGGTCACAACGGGGCAGATAGCATCCTGTGCTTATGTCATCTAAAAAGCTGTGCTCGCTGAATGCACATTTGCATACAATATGTGTGAGTGTCTCTCTGTGTGTGTGTGTAATTATGCATTTCCATTTTTAGCTGCAAAAACTTGCATGTCAACAGACAGAAAAAGTTGCCACGCCATTGACTCCAACTGAGGCTTCAATGTGACCCTGGTTATGTTGTTGTAATTGTTTTTGTTGCTGTGCATACAAAGCGCAATTAAATCAACTGTAAATAATTTCATTTCAGTGCTAAGAATCCCAATCGACGCTAAAAATATTTGTGTTTTAATTAAAAATGTTTATAGCTTTAAATTAATTGATAGTTTTTAACAATTAACTTTTAATTATAGTTGGTTGTTTGGAATAAATGTTATTAATGATGTATAGAAAGAATATTGCTATTTTATGTGTGTAATTTACTGAATTGCCTTTGGCTGTATAAGCAGAATTATGAGTAATAGTGATTAAGGTAGTGACTTGGAAATAAATAAATTAGAAGTAGTTAAAGTTGCAGCAGTGAAATAAGTAAAAGGAAAGAAATCAGGAATCTCAGAGTAGAAACAATACGACATAATATTAGAGGACAGTTTGCATGTTAAGACTTTTTAATTTTTACACAGAATTGGGAACACTTGATTAGTAGCTGATGAAATCCAAAATTATTTAGATAAAAGAGTCTAGTTAGCAACATTTTTAAGCAAGTTTATTCCATTTACTTGTTTGGTTTATTTTCTTAATTTTACAAAAAAATATTCGGAATTTTCAAAAAGTAAGGCTGACCAAGAATTTTTTAAGCAGTTTTAGTAGGAATAGTAGTAGCAAAAATTATAATAATAGCAGCGGAAAGAGCAGTAGCATGAGCATTAAATAAGCTCTTCGCACGCACACACATTACAAGCACGTCACACACACACGCAAGTCACACACACACACACACACACGTCACACACACGACGCTCATGTGTTTCTCGAGCAAGCATGCTCAACGCGTTCTCAATAATTGTTTTTACTTTATAAACGATTACGCACAGGGTCAACACAACCACACACACACACACACACAAGCACACTGCGTGAAGGGCGCAAAACATTTCAAATTAAATAATAATTACAAAGCAACAACAACTCACAAAGAACTGACTCTGGAGTCAACTTTAGAGTTCATCTGCTGGTAAATTAAATAAAAATCAAAGAAACACGCGTAGCACAGCAAGTTTTCTGCCCAAGTCTTTTAATACCCAAAGTATTTCCTACTGGAACCCACACAGTTGAGCTGTTGGTCATCGAAACAGAAATCGATTTGTTCTGATCAAGTGAAATGCTGTCACAGTTTACATTAGTTTCCCCACTACCAGTCACGCCCCTTCCCCGTGTCCCTCACTCAGTCTGAGCCATCTTCTACGTTGGCGGTCATTTAAAGGCGTTCATTGGCCGACGCCTTCGTGCGCTGACCGTGAAAATGCCAAAAGTGTTCACTGTACAGTGTACACATGTAACACATAAACGTGTTTCAGTTTCAGCTTTAGTTTTTTATTGTTATTGATAATTTTTATAAGCTACTGCAGTGAAGGTCAACTTGGTGACTCGCCCACACTTGAATGAAGCTCAGCTCAGCAGCAGTGCTGTCAGAATTTCAGGTCAGAAAGTGTTGAACACTTTTAGCGGGAATATCATGAGAATTAAAGCTATCACAACAAAAGGTGCAATTTAGAGGAAATGATTTGTTTTATATAAAGTATTGCTACTAAGCTAGATTCATAGTTTCTGTATTATCATTATTCTTCAATAAAAGCCTAGCTTTAAATGGCTAAATCGCCAGCACTGCCCAGCTGCAGCTGCATTATCGCTGTAGCACGACACTTACGAATCTCTCTTAACTCGTTAGAATAAACGTTAGATACGTGTTGACCCGAATTAACATAACTCTAACTCTAAAATTAATTAATTTACATACTTGTCCAACCAGCAGAATCTGGTCAAGTAAAAGCAGAAGAAAATACGGATAAAGGGGAAAAGCAAACGAGGAAGCAGCAGCAGCTGAGGCAGCAGTAGAATTTTGATTCTGGTTTTTATTACAAAATCGCTTCGGAGGCGACACAAAAGTGTCATAATGACATAATAGATGTCGTAGCAGTGTCTACCGTTAGAATTTGAGCTCTTCAGAATCTTAAATGTCATTTTATGATGCTTTTTATTAGCCCATTGTCTCATTTACTGCTGCCAAGAATAGTTCTCATCACTCCAAAAGAGCTCAGCTTACTTGCTGTCATCAACGACAGGGGTGGAGGAAGAGGCGGGCGTGGCTTAAAGGTGACGTCGTCACTTAATTGTAGCATTTCCGTGCCCAAAAATCTGTATAGAACCAATTATAAGCAACGAAAGAAGTAAAAAATACATAAATACACTTAAAAAAAAACTTTCGAACGGGTCACGTACGCGTTTTGGCCCATTATCATTACCTGCTGTCTGCCGCGTGTACAAACGCACCTATGGGTGTATGAGTGTGTGCTTCCTCTGCTGCTTCGTGCTGAGGGAAATTAGCACAAGCTGAAAGACACCGTTATGTTGTAGGAACAGTGGCAAGAATGTGAATGTGGCCAATACTAAATTGGCCACAACAGCAGCGGGCCAAAGCTGATCATGATCGTGATAATGATGATGCAAGACAACGGAAGTGTATACACATTTGCTACACTTGCAACACATTCAGTTTCCATTTCAATTTCAAAGCATAGAACTTAGAATTCATTACGCAAACATTTGCTAATTTCTCACTGTAGATAAAAAGTTGGCTAAAAACAACAGCACAACTGCTCAACAGGCTGCTTCACACTTGGCTGAATGACTTTAGCAGCATTCTATGAAACGAGAGAATAACAAAATACTTGAGGAAGTGCTCGTGATCTAAAGACGAGTGACGAGACCCAAAAGGCGGCAATTTTAAGCGGCAACGAAGCGTGAATCTGTTGTATGCATAATGAGGCAATGTGTACACGTAGACACAGGTACACACAGTTACACACAGGTATACCTACACACATATCTGTTTGTATATAGCTAGCTGCATAACAGGCTCCACTGAATCTCTGTCTGGCTTTTTGCTAATATGGCTTCTTGGGCATTAGCATTAACAGCATTGTCAGCATTGTGATTCCATTTAGAAGCCAGACAAAGTTTGTTGCCCAAGTCTTTTGTCTACAGACCCGGTATTCGTAGAGTCCAGGGTTCTGTTGGGTTTCTTAGGAAATAAAGGTGCATAACAGACCTGTAAACTTGATAAGCTGTAGCAGTTCAGGTGACATCAGTATTTCGGTAGGAATTCCTGAATCTTAGTGACCTCAAAAGATCTGCTTTGCCTTGCCTCCCCTTACGCCTCCTTAAAAAATAAAAAAAAATTTATCAGTCTTATATCGGTATACATTGCCTCTAAAAAGTACAGGGTCTTTTACAGTCATCCAGCTGTAGAATTTCCAACTAGTTTTCAATAGGATTAAACTGTACTTGCTTATAGATCATAATAGTTCCTGTCTGCACTTATATGCCCTATGTTACATAAAACACAGCGTATTCAAAATACTTACTTGGCGTCTTCTTGTCTCTTTGCAGGACGATGGCGGCATTGAGTTCTTCAACACAATTGTGCTGCAACCGCATTTGAAACTGATCACAGATCTGGGACGCGGCTACCATGTGCGCTGTGCCTACAAGAGTCGCGATGCCGCCGTCAAGCCCAAGAAGCATCTGCGCAAGCACGCGCAGAAACCACAGGCCTTCCGCAGCGATGAGCACGACAGACGCGACTATGGCAGATCATTGGACAAGCAGCGTGACGATGATGACCTACTCGATGAGGAGGATGTGTACGATGTGGACATGATTAATGCGGCCCAGGATCAAGATGATAACGAAGTGAATAACAACGAAATGCCAATGCCCGGCTGCCATATGAAGATCTACAACGAGGAGCACAAGATAGCGGATGATGTGAAAATTGGTGATCCGCTGACCATTGTGATTAGCATTGATCAACAGAAGCTGTATGGTTTGCACGTCACAGACTGCATTGTACGTGATGGTCTGGGATGGGGTGAGCAGCGTCTGGTGGGTGAAGATGGGTAAGTTTCGGAGTAGCTATTCAAAGTGGATTTGATTTGATTACTTAATTGTTCTGTTGGTGTATTTCGACAGCTGTCCCATGGACAACGAGATCATGGGTCAGTTCAACTACACCGAGGACCGTTTGGCTGCAAATGTTACGTTCCCGGCGCACAAGTTTCCCTACACCACCTCCGTGTACTATCAGTGCAATGTGCGGTTGTGCGCCTTAGAGGATCCCAGCTGCCAGGAGGCACCACTTTGCAGCGGCAAGCGCCCCAAGCGACAGGCTAGCGATGGCAAAGATGACGATGCACTGCCCGCCACCATTGAGGTCTTCTCCGGCCTCTATGTTAATGAGAATGAGAATGCCAACGACAGTGATGATGATGCGGTCTACAAAGAGAAGGTAAGTTAATCTTTTTACACTCTTGGAACTATCTTCACTCACTGGTCTCCTGTTCCCTTGCAGACTCTGGAGGATGCTCTGTGTGTGTCGCAGCGTACGTTTGCCATAGCCATTGCCATTGCTGGACTCATTCTCATGCTGGCCGTTGTCGCTGCCGTGCTCTGCATTATGGCACGACGCAGCACCAAGACGGTGTCCAATTCGGGCAGCTCCATTTACAGTGGTCCCTACACAAACACTGCCTTCTCGCACAGCAGTTAAAGTGCGAGTTGAAAAAAACTTTCAAAAAACACACAAAAACACACACAACTTTTCCAAAATGAAAACACTCAAAGTGTTTAAAAAACAATTCAACTAAATTTAAAAAACAAAATGGAGTAAGAAGAAGAAGCAGATGCCAAACTGCCGTAGTCAATTTGTCAAGAAATGTCGCGTTGCAAGTTTGGGAGTATATATGTAGTCTATAAGGTCACAATAGCTGTGCAGCGGCAAACTGTCTAAGTTTAGTATTTGTTTTATAAGTATTTTTAACAACTTCGTATGCCTGCCTTTCCCTGCCTTCCCTTACCCAAGTGCAGAGATTACCGGACAATTGAAGTTTGTTTTTCTGTAAGCTGCTCTATTGCCCGCTAATGTCGCAGAGTTGCCGTCGCAGTGCTGCCAACTCACTCAAACGAATTGGCGTTGCCAGACTGTTGCAACTCTGTTACGCATTCCAGTGTTTTGGTGTAGGACTCCCGCGATTCTTATCAGAAAAAAACTGTGTGTTTACTTTCGTAGTGCAGTCATTAAATTAAACTGTAATTAACTGTAATTTAACTCGAACTAACAACGAATGCAGCAGCCGACGCTCAGGTGATATTTGTATTTGTACTTCTAATATTTATAAACTTATTTAGTTAAAACAAAAATGAATTAAAATAAAACAAAACCTGCCACACTTGATTGTTCTTAGCTGAATTTTCTGCATACAATTTGTTTCTTGTCATTGTTTAACTACTCGTATTTAACTATTTGCACTACAAACTTACCAAACTATCTAACTTTAAGCAGGGCAACACATTTCCAACACTCAATATTAATAATAATAACTTGTATTAGCTCTCAAAAGTAATTAAGCTTAAAAGCCTTTGCACAGCTTCATTCGAGCATTGAAATCTTGGAGGAAATGCTCGTCTGGAGCTGTGCAATGAAATTTTGAAATAAATAAATAAACACATAAGATCCACACAATATAATTATAATGTGAAACACAACAAACTTTAGTTAGGCATAAACTTAAATTAATCAATAAACATTAAAGTGACTATTATGATTGTTTTTATTGGGAGGAAATCAAAGACAGATTTAAAGTAGACTCTGTGGAATGAAATGGGAATTAAAGCTGCTTTTAGCTTACCAAACTTTATGACAACAACTCTTTATTAACTCCATGAACATTGCCACTCAACTGCCAAACAAACTGACAGCTTAAGTGGCACTATTTCCATGCATGCGATTCTGAAATTGCATCCGCAATGAGCCCATAAATATAATCGCTAGAATTGCTGTAAAAGCTTTTAACCATGTGGAAACAGTTGCTGCTAATGTACATCTTGTTGGTGCCACACCAGAGCACGCTGCGTTGTCCAGTGGACAAGGATGCTCCTCGGCAGTACCATTTGGTGCGCGAGTGTCAACGTGCCGTCACAGATGATGCACTTGCTCTCGAGAACACTGCGTCCCTGGAGGAGTGCATGCAATTGGCACGACAGCTACATGGTTTGGCCCTAAACTATGCCCCAATTGGCAAGAAAAGAAGCAGGCCTCTGCCACCAGCGAGCAGGCGAGAGCAGTTGGCCCGCAGTCGTCTGAGTGTCTTTGAGCAACCCCAAGAATTCTTCAACTGTCATGTGTTGGAGTGTCCGCAGAAAACAGGATTCGAGGGAATGCGGAATGACACGCGCTTCGACTACTACAGCTTATATGGCAGACCCACAGGTGATATCAATCACTGGAGCCCAAAGAAACCGATATAAAACGTGTCCTTGACAGCTCTGCCTAATGTGAGTTGCGTGCCTGGAACTGGTCTCTTTGTGCTCCACACTGAGACTACTAGTTATACAAACGCTTCAGCGGCTTGTAGCAATGCCACTGAGTTCAGCGGTAGTTTGGCTCACATTGCCTCCGAGAGACGCACCAATGGATTGTCGCAATGGTTGCGGGATTGCAATAAAAAGCCCGTAGAAACACCCATATATCTGGCCTATGTGGGCTTGATGTACAATCGCACCAGTTCTTTGCGTCCCACAGATTACAGGAATGCACAGCATCAAAGTTTGTTTTGCTTCCTTTACCGTGCCTGGCACACGGGACATCCCCAAGTTGGGTAAACTGGCACGGCGGATATCCGGGGCATTACTTACTTCTTCTTGATTCATTTGCAGGGACTCCCAGGGCAATGCCAGCTGCGTGGCATTGACACCACAAGGCACTTGGCAAACGTTGAGCTGCGATCGAGAGCTGCCTTTTATATGCGAAATCTTTGAGGCCAACAACACAAGTCAACTGGACACGGGTGTGAATTCAGCAGATGTGTGTAATAATTATTGAGTTGAGAGCGGAGAGTGGGTTAAGAGCAGCACAGTTATTCGCAGATGTTTTATTAAACATGGCCGTTAATTAAAACAAGAAAATATTAGTATTATGTTTTGATACATTCAACTCTCTCCCCCTTTTTACCGATCGTATCTGTGTGTCTGGGGTTGTGTATACACTAAAAGAGCTCAATGAAAGAGACGTTTAGTGGTACTTGTAGTTCCTGTGGTGCTTCAACTTGGTGTAGTTGATCAAGTAGAAGAACGTCATGCTGGCGACGGTGATTTGGAAAAAGGGTGCAATACCAGCACGCTTGGGGAACACGTACTTGTGCTGCCAGCGCCACCAGGCACGGCTCACAGCGGCACCAATGGCATTTGGAGTCTTGTTGCGGCGACCAAACCAGGCGCCCAGTTCACCCAACTTCACTTGGCCGAAGGGTACATCAGCTGTGAAAACGAAACCACGAAAATTATGTAAAGTGCCACAAATCGTTAAACACCGCAGAGAATCGTGCGGCGAAAATTACGTAATATCGCAAAAAAGTGCTTACCTTTGCCGTAGAAGCGTGCGGGATCGTAAGGTCCATGCACCTTCGGGTTATATTCAGCTGGATAGTCTCCGAAAGCCATCTTGCTGTTTTGTGTGTAATAAAATACTTATTTTTCTCCTATCAACCACAAATTATCGCCTGCTACTTACTTTGCTCGATACTCAAGTATGAAGTATGGCAGCTGAAACAAGAATCGATGCCTACTTCGATGTATCGACGATACATCGATTCGGATTTTGAGAATCAACTTAAATCGAATAATTTGAATCAGATGCAAAGTGGTTTAAACATATCTAGAGAATAGTATTCTATTGCTTTTTTCCAAGCCATAATTATTAGTGGAATAAATAAAAGGAAGGTTACATTATTAGGAGAATAAAAAATGGCGATATTTTTAACGATTGAATTTATCCGCAAGAAGTGTGTCCACACCGTTGCTCAAAATATTGGATTAAATAGTTGGCCGATATCCACGCTATCGATATATATTTCGTTGCGCTTGAAAGTATCGCTGTGCTGCAGTGCTGCCACTTGTGTTGCGTACCGACAGTGTGGCAACGTAATTGTAAAGTATATACAGAAATCAAATAAGAATTTTTTGCAAATCGGAATCGCGCTTAAATAACGATAATAATATTCTAAAAAAAACACAAACAATCAATTTGATAGCGCAATGAAACTGGAAGAGCTTTTGACAAAAGGTGCACCATCGCCGCAGGACGACGACGACGATGATGAAAAGGCGGAGTCGAAAACAAAAGCCACAAATGCCTCTGATGAGGGGGTGGAGAACGCTGAAGATGCTGCGGACGAGTCGGCTGAAAAAGAAAGCGCGACTGGCAAGAAAAAAGGCACACGCAAAAAACGTTCACTTAATTGGGAGGAAGCCGAACGGGGCTTACTGCTGGAGGTCATTAAAACAAAAGTGGCGTTCGTTGAAAATCGCAGTGTCGATGCCAAAAGCATCAAGGCCAAGCGATTAGCCTGGTCGCAAATAACCAAACAGTAAGTAGCCTCAATTCAATTGAATCTTCAATTCTTCAATTAGACCTATGCAAACATTCGCCCACGCACACAATTGATTTAATTTACAGATTTAACGCGTTGAACTTTCGACATCGGTTGCTGGAACAAATACAGGTGCAATGGCGTAGCATGAAAAACTCAGCCAAACGTGAGTATCAACAGAAGCATCCAAAATCGGATGTGCTAGAGGGCATGCGCATGATTGAGTTCATGGAGGAACTGCAAAAGGATCCGGTATCGTCGCGCAGTCAAACACGCAGCAGCAATGCAACAACAGCAACTGCCGCAACCACAAATGGTGCACTCAATGTTCCAATCAAGAAGGAGTTAATTGATATGGACGAGGATGAAGATATGCCATTGGCTGCGCTGCCCAATTCAACAAATGCCAGCGAGGACACACTGCAAACATCCACCATAGCCATACCCTCACCACCGCCCTCCACCGCTGGCGGCGACTCACAGCAGGAGAGCGCCCAGCCCCAATCAGCGCCAACTCGACGCAAAAGGGCCAAGGCCAAACCGTTGCTCAGTCACAAAGATGACACCGATGGCGCTGCTGGATCCGCAGACAACGAAAAGACTTCACCAACACGCAAAAGACGACAGCGCAATGTAAGTAGCAAAAAAGCCTTTATAGTCAGATCTTAAACTTACGTTGGTTTTCTGTAGCATTCACAGGCACAGTCGGTGCTATCCGATGATTTCATCAATGAAACGCCTGTCATTGCCAATGCCACGCCCACAGCTGCTGCCAATGAGACAATTAATAGCTTGGAAATGGAAGAGAAATACAAGCAGCAACTGTTCAAGCTGCTAAAACAAGCGCGTCTCGCCGAGATCGATTATGCACGACGCGAACACGAGCAGAAGCTGCGCTTCGAGCAAATGGAGCAGGAACTCAAAATGTCATACTATCGGCAGGAGCAGGACCTCAAGCTGCGCCAGATGCGGGAGGAGCACGACATGCGATTGCGTCAGCAAAGACGCGAGCATGAGGCGCGTCTTAATGTATACAGCTCAAGCAGCAGCGGCTTAAATGGAGAAGTGGAGCAACAGCAGACGCAGCAGCAACAAGATGCACTGGAGCAGCCACAGCAGGCAACTGTTGGTCAGCGTTGCAATGCCAAAACAGATTACAATAATGTTCACATGGACAGTCTGGGAACACAGCCACAAGCTACAGCATCGTCATCGCTAGTGACGAACAGCAACAGCACGGAAGCAGCGCTAGCCATGAGTGCCACTTCAATGGCCTACAACTAGTTGCTGTCGCACACACCAGCAACACACACCCACACACACACACACTCACCACCACACCTTAACATTATAAGAATTGCCAGCATTTTAGTGGAAAAACTGTAAACTTAACAAAACAAAATGAAAACTTAGCTTGAAATGCGTTTAGCAAAATGTAGACGACTCTCGAAAGATGTCCCAAAAGACATGCAAACCAACACACAGACCTAATGATAACGAATATGAATACAGCTAACGAATACAATTACGAATACAAGATACAAAATACTCACGTTGCCACACGCAGGCGGCGGCAACGCGTTCGCTCAGCCATGACAAAAGTACCCAATGGACTGTTATTTTTTGAGCAGTGTGTCATGATACATACACACAGACACTCAGACAGACAACACACATCCACTCACTAACACAATCACTGCATTTTCCAATATTAGTATTATTATTATTATATATATTTGTATCCTGGTATCTGTTGTCAGTGTACTTGCTCTACAAATATTACGAAATTTTTAAAGCGGTTGTGTCGCAAGAACAAAAAAACGAATACTCAAAAAACACACACACACTCAAAACTCAATTTATAAGTTTCATTCAAACTCAAAACTCGTCAGACAGTATTCTACAAACAGTTATTTTTATATGTACTTTATATTATATAATTTTTTTTTTATTTTGTGTCCTTTCTTTTAGCTATGTTAAGTTTTTAGTATTTTTTAAAGCATCTATACATGTAATAATAATAATAATAATAAATATATGTATAATTTTATTATATACATAATAACTATACCATAAATTGTACATCTATGTAGTTGTATTACTGTATGATTGTTCATACATATAAAAACTTTTATAATTGTCGTAATCATAAGTTACGTTTTATATTTTTTTCAATTCGTTTTTGTAAACTGTACGGCATGGGGTTGGTAAGTACTAAATTCGAATTTCCCCCTTTTAACCGTACACTTTCTATTGTGTTGTACTATAGTGCTGTAATAATCTGTAACTTTGCTTTAGCTTACTAAATATATTATTATGATTGGAGCAAAGGAAAATTATAAAATTAAATAATTAGATAAAGAAAATGCATTTCCCAAAAAAATAAAGTGTTTTTATTCATAAACAAGAAAGAAAGAAGAAACGGACTGTATATCGACTGGGCTGTCGATGCTGATCAAGAATATATATATTTTATAGGGCCGGACAACTTTCATCTGTTACGCACTCTAAAAACGATCGAGTAATCATTGAATTTGTGGAGTTAGGAAGTTTGCGCAAACAGTTCAGTTAGTCTAGTTAGGCAGGCACTGAATCAAGATTAGCTTCATAGGGCGATACATAGGGATTTTTTTCGGAAACTATAGACCAATATCAAACTGGAATTTGATTTTTAATTAGGCAAATTTATTTCATTTCAAGTTACAATTAGTTGTATATTTTTATTAACTTTTACTTTAATTAGGGATATAGTTGTTATAAGTTTAGTTTTTAACGGTTCCGTTAGGAAAGAAAAACTGCAGCAGGATGAAGGACCTCGATCTCACGCTAGATTACATGGAGAATGCTCGCTTCAACTACGTGTATGGCACCGAAGTCTCCCGCATGGAGTCTACGGTCTTCTCGAAGCTCGAGCTGCTGTGCATCTCAATGATCTATCACAAGTTTGTGATTCAGAATGGACCAAGAGCACGATACATGACGCTCATGCAGCTAAGCCAGTTTTTGGAGCTGATATTCCAGATATCGGATCAACTTATCAATCGGCGTATTGTATTGCTTATTAGCGATGATCGCGAGTGTGCAGATCCAAAGTTCTCACATGATCATCACATCACTCTCAACAGTTTTATCAAAATGTTTTCCATTTACTTTTCCGAAGATATGGAAGTACGCATGAAGTTTGCATTTAGCGTAAGTACTCCGCTCTCCTTACTCTACGTATAGACAATCAAAGGATAATTCTTTGCCAGGTCTATGACGAGGAAGGCCTTGGATACCTGAATCGAGAGCATGTGATGAGATATATATTTTCGTTTTTCAAAGGCGATGATGAGGATGAAGTTTTTGAAATGCGTGCTGTAATTAAATGGAAATATTTTTATAAGCATTTTGTATACCAAAGTACCGTTTATACTTACAGGACCTTCTGGAGTTGTTGTTTGTGAAGTTCGACAAGGACAAGGACCTGCTCATCACGTACGACGAGTATGCTGAAGTTGTGCGCCAACAGCCCATGCTACTGGAATTTCTAGGCACCATATTCCCATCCGCCATAGAACTTGATGTTATTGGCACTTGTTGCAATCTTCTGCGTAATTGAGTTGATTTCTTTTTATAAATTTTTGTATGTTAACCTATTTAAAAAGCACAAAGTAGTAAGAGTAAATGTCACAGATTTATCAAAAACATTCAATTACTGGTTATTTATGCGGGGGTATGCGATAAGACTCAGTTTGTTTCCTAGTATTTACCATAAGCTCAGTAGCTTTTGATTTATTATACAAATACATACATATATATGTACTTCAATATAATTTGTAAAGTTCAGTTGTATTTTTTGTTCTCAAGCACAAAAATGAAGGATTTGGATCTTACACAAGACTATATGGAAAATGCGCGGTTCAATTATTTGTATGCACCGGTAATTGCACATCTGGATTCACCGTTTACCAACACTGAACTACTCTGCTTGGCCATGGTCTATCACAAGTTCGCACTGGAGAATGGACCGCGTGCGAAATTCATCAGTCAAATGCAATTAGGAAACATATTGGAACTAATGTTTCAGGTATCGGATCTTGAGATTAATGTTAGTATTGTGTCCCGCATTAGCTTCGATCCCGATTGTTTGGATCCAAAATTCTCACCTGATCGCCATGTTAGTTTGCCCAGTTTTATTCGAATGTTTGGCATATATTTCTCAAACGATTTGGAAAAGCGTATGAATTTCGTCTTTGGCGTAAGTAGTGGAATATATTGATACTTGATTCGTTAGAGAGCTACTTACTGAATGCAGATCTACGATGAAAAGAATCGTGGCTACTTGGATCGGGAACAAGTGGTCAAGTTTGTCGATAAATTCTTCCATGGCGATGACGAGGATGAAATTCACGAGCTGCGAGCAGTAAATAAAAAAATATATATTTAAATACAAGTCAACATATTTCTTACGGTGTATTTGCAGGACATGGTTGAAATGATATTTACCAAATTTGATGTGGACAAGGATATGCTCATTTCGATTGAGGAGTACTCCGAGGTGGTGCGCAAGCAGCCAATGATGCTGGAATTTCTGGGCACAATATTTCCAACGAAGAGTCAACTGGAAACCGTTAGCCACTGTGTGAACCTCTTGTCCTGATTCCGTTAGCTTTCCATTGTGCTCAAAAGTGAAATTGCACTTTTTCTCCTTTGAGCACATTGGTTGGCCTGACAGATTGCCAAATAAATTCAAGCAGTGAATTTTTTGTTTTTAAATGCCAGTCGTTTTTATCTGAAGCAAAATGTTTCAGCTACTTGGCGCCCCATTGGCGAAGAGAGCGAACGAATTTTTGCATTACAAATGATGCAGAGAGGTAGAGGTAAAGAAAATGAAACTGAAACGAAGTGAAAAACAAAAGCAAAATCAAAAATCAAATTGAATTCATTTTTTTTTTGTCTCTTTGCTATCAATTCTTCCTGTTCGCTAATCGCCGCCTATCGCTTAGGCTTCAGTTCGCGTGGTTCACTCGAAGGCAGCAGTCGAGTCACTGAAGTCAGCGCTGCAGCGTCAGTAAGAGTGTGGGGAGAGTTAAAAAAAAAGAGCGCTTTCCAGTGAGAGCGCTTGAAAAGAACCGCAAGCTATTGAATTTGAAGAAAGGAGTGCGCATAAGTAAAGTGCAATAACCGCATAGTGCAGCAAACGAAGGAGACGCAAACATTGTATTCTAATTACAAATTGAAAAACAATAAAATAAAGAAAATAAAAGAAAAGAAATTGAAAACGACGACAACGAAAAAGCACGAAGAGCGGAAAATGTTAATATTTTACGCAAGATATGCGTTGTTCTTAGTGTTAATGGTCGACGGCAACAATGGCGCTCAGCTGCTGACGACCCAGTTCAAGGAGGACACAACGCTGCTCAGTGTGGCCGCCTGCAGCAAAGGCTGTCTTGCAGCCAATCAAACCGAGGTGACTCTATTTTCCTATCTGCTCTCTGTTTTTAACACCTATTGGAATTTCTCTTATTAGAATCTACTTGGCTGCGTTGATTACTGCAAATATGACGACTCCTCTTCGATGGAATCCGCAAATATTACACTACGCCAGGTGCAGGATAACTTCTATCTGAAGCTCATTTGCCGCACGGAGTTCTCGGCTTCCTTTCGCATTGATTGGCTGCAGCAGAGTCGACGTCCTACCAATGCTTCGGTTGTGCCCAGTTCCATGTTCATCATTAAGATTAATGCCAAGCATAACAGCATGTCATCCCTGATCTATCTGGTATATTAGTTGCTTTAATTTCCAGACATTTTAACTGATTGCATATCTTGACTTTAGTCCGATGAAAGCTTCTTCACCATACCCGATCTGAAGAATAACACAGAGTATCTAATCTCTGCTCTGGCCATGCGTGTCAATGGTGATTATTCACATATTGTCACCGATTGGAGCTTCAAGACCCTGCGACGTGGTTATAAGCCGAGTGAAATGGGTGAGGTTATGTTAAGGGGATTTCATCGGGAGCCGGAAGATTGGCGACGCGTTGCTGCGGAGATTGAATGGCAGCCCACGGCGGGTAAGAGCTTTGTGTCCATAAATTGTTCCTCTAGCTGACACTATATCTATTCTTATTGCAGAGCGAAACTGTTACTTTGATTTGATCTACTTCTCCAGAAACAGCGCCAGTCTCGGAGCTCAAACGCCCATAACGTTACGAGACGTAAGTACTGTAGGTATAAGCCCGGCTTTTGCTCTAATAATCTTCCACTTTATTCAGCCCAGTCAGTTGTATACTTATACCATACGAAACATGGAGATCGGGGAGCAGTTCATGGTGGGAGTTCGCACAGTTAACATCAAGAATCATCTGGAGAGTTCCGTACAATGGCTGACTGTGGAAACACCCAGCTGCTTGGACTGGTTTAACTACAATTATACCTTCTGTGGTGGGTTCCATATATAATATATAGGATTATTTTAGAGCGTCTACTACTACTACAATCTGCTTCTTGTAGCCCCACTGAAACCCAGTAATGTCAGTGTTGAACAACAGCATTTGGAGCAGAACAGGTTGAGCCTAAATGTCTCCTGGTCGCGTCCTAAGTATCTGCCGAATAACTACACGCTGTTCATACTCGATCTGCACGAGAATTACGACCAGGCCAAGTTCTACATAGACGGCAGTGCTAGTCACTACTTTGTGTCCAATGTTACGATACAGGGTGACCAATTTGAGGTGCATCTGGTGGCCAATACCGAGGGAGGCGCCAATGCCACCGTGTTAACGCTCAACAAGACACCGTTGGAGTCCTGGTTTAAATGTGAGTTGTCTTCTATTCCCAACTACTTGACTCATACTGATCTCCTTTGTCTCCTTAGTTCGCACTTTGATCAATTTGATGGTAATTTTCCTTTTCGTGCCCATTTGCTGTCTGGTCGTGTTGTTCTCGCTGAAATATCGCAGTGAAAAGCGGCGATTGGACTCTTTGGATATCAAAGCAGCTCCCAATCCATCGAGTAGCGATTTCCATGTGTCGCTGGTGCACAACAGCAGCTTGTTGGCCAGTCTTGCGGTGGAGGATAACTTTGAGCTGGATGACGAGCTGGAGGTGGAACCACATGCAGTAGTCCTACAGGATTTGCTGGGTGAAGGCGCCTTTGGACTGGTCAGACGTGGTGTTTACAAGCAGCGTCAAGTGGCCGTCAAGTTACTCAAGGGTAGGACTTGGAGTAACCCTTATATTAAACTGATTTACTGCATCTCTTCGTCTTTAACTCGCAGATCAACCCAATGAGGAGGATGTCCAGGCCTTTAGGTGTGAGATTCAGATGTTGAAGGCAGTGGGGCGACATCCGAATATTGTGGGCATTGTTGGTTACTCCACCAGGTGCAGCAATCGCATGATGCTCCTCACCGAGTTCTGCGGACTAGGCAGTCTCCAGAGCTTTTTGCGGTAAGGATTCAACTTTCCTTCATTCCTTAACTTAAATTAATGCTTATTATCTACCCCAAGCGATGAATGGAAGTTCCGCCAGGATCTGCGCCATAGACTCAGTCAGAGATCGGGTAAACGACGAACACCAAGTCTTTTTGAATCCGATACACGAATCGAGGACATCAATAGCTCCATGCTGTCCACGCTGGAGGAGGAAACCGAATCGGATCTGTCCCGAAACAGTTCTAATCCCAATAAAAGCTATCGACTGACCAATATCCGCTTAGCGGCTGAAAATAAATCATATGGACTGCAGGATATCGAAAACATTGAGGCCAATCTAACGCCTGCTGCTCTACCACCTCCTACTCCTCCCACTGTAGCCTGCCTCAAGGCAATTTTAAAGCGCGCTGCAAGTGAACCAAAGGCTGATAAAACGGGATTTGTTAGCTTTGACAATCAGGAATACTTTCAGCCCATTGGCGATGAGAAGCAGGTGGCCAAGGCGACAAGGAAACCGCTTAAGTACGCTGATCTTCTGGACATTGCACAGCAGGTGGCCGTGGGTATGGTGAGTTGTTGGCTTAAGTATTGGCTTGTATAGCTGCTAATTGTCGTTCTGTAGGATTTTCTGGCGCAGAACAAGATTGTGCATCGGGATTTGGCCGCGAGAAATGTTCTCATTTCACTAGATCGCACTATTAAGATTGCGGACTTTGGTCTGAGCCGTGATGTCTACCACGAGAATGTCTATCGCAAGTCTGGAGGCAGCGGCAAGCTGCCCATCAAATGGTTGGCCTTGGAATCCCTCACACACCAGGTGTATACCAGTCAGAGCGATGTGTGAGTAACTTAATTATGTGCACGTGAACCTTCGAACTTCAGCAGTCAGTATCCCTCTGTACCCGAGTTAAAACTCTGCCGGCGTCTCTGCCGGTACAACAGAACTGAGATCAAAATTCGGCCAACGTCTCAGTCTGTTAATTAAGTAGACCTGTGCTGAATTCTGCTGGCATCTCTGCCTGTAATTCTGTCGGCGTCTGTGTCTCTATGTAAAGCGTAGCTGAGTCGTCTCTCTCTCTCTCTTCCTGTGTGTAAAGCAGAGTTGAGCTGAAAATTCTGCCGGCGTCTCTGGCACCACTACATATGCAAAGAGAACTGCACTGTGCATTACGCATGTGTTGTTGCTTAAGAGCGAGTGCTAACCTCCATGTGTACATGCATTTCTCTCTTCAATACTACGAATGATCTTCAGTGTAACTTTGTGCGTAGCAACGACGCTCTCTATTAAACACTTCGTTTGTGTGTATGTGTGAGCACCACTTTTGTAAGGCAGTGCTAGAGCGCCAAGGGTTCCCGTAAATTTCTTATAGTGTTCTTTCTGGACACTAGAACAAAACGTTTATTGCCGTTGAATTTGTTAATATTATTTACATTTATTGTATATTATTTTTTAGTTGGTCCTTTGGCGTGCTGCTCTATGAGATCATTACACTTGGCGGCATGCCATATCCATCGATCTCGCCGAGAGACTTGCTGCAATTGCTGCGTCAAGGTCACCGCATGAAAAGACCCGAAGGCTGCACCGATGAAATGTATGAACAATTTTCATATTTATTTACTATTTTATTTAATATTAAACACTTTTTTCGTATATAGGTTTAAACTGATGGAAAGCTGTTGGTGCTCCATACCAGCAAATCGTCCCACATTTGCCGAACTTATGAAACGTCTGGATGGCATGCTAATGGCCACCAAGGAAATACCGCAGCGTCTGCTGCAACATTTGAAATCCCAAGAGCACAGGTGAGTGTTGAGATCACACCTTTAATATCCGCCTTAACTCATTTCCGATTTGCAGCCGATTGGAGCAACTGCCTCTGGACGATGAACACTATTTAAAGCCTTTGCATTAACTTGGTTTCTTGGCTTCCTGAATTTGTTTACTGTGCAATACGTTTTAAGTAATTCGACTCCTTTGTGAAGGTCTTTATTGTGTTAACTTAACCTACCAAACAAAGCTTATTAGCTGCAAAGTTTTTAGAAACAGTGAATAAATGAATTTAGTTTTAAAAGAAAATTCAGCTTAGCTTTCCAATGCTTTCCAGTCTTATATTCTGTCGTCGTCTCTTTCTTTCTCCTTGTTAAACAGATCAAAGCTGACAATTCTGTCGGCGTCTCTGCCTCTTACGACAAATGCAAAATTCTCTTAGCACTGTGTGCATTCTACGCAGCGTGCCTTTTGTTGTGGCTTAAGAGCGAGATAAAATTGTATGGTCTTATTGGAAGTAAACTACATACTGGAAGAGTAACCATTGAAAACTGTTTGCTCACAAGTCCTCTCTGAGTTGGCTTTTGAGCTTTGAATAATTTCAAAATTCAAAAGTAACGCACTAAAAACTTTTGGCAATTTTCTTGAAAATTTTGAATTTTTAATAACATAGCTTGGAAATGTGCCAACATTGCTGCCGCATGGAATGGACGCCTTGCGCGCCAATACCCTATTCCTGTCCTCTCTGTCCTGTGCGTCAGGTGGCCGATCTTTGTGACGGAACGGGCAGAGGGGAGGGCAGAAGACGATGTCCTTTTCGCAAATCAGTTAAACGTGCGGATAAGCAGCTGTGCAGAGGCATCTCGGAGCTATATTCCAATGTGGTGGCTGCCAAACGCAGTGTAAGAAACGTTAAACGAAGCGGTAGAAAATCAGTGCGTGCCAGAATGGTCGATGGTCGGCTGCAGAAGCAAGGAGTTCAGTTCCAATTGGATCATACACAGTATATCGATGACAATATTCCAGTGCCTTATCGGGAGCCAGTGACTGATCCAAACTGGACGTGGGCATGTCGATATTCCACGAATAAAGTGCTGCCAGTGCAAGCCCGCATGGACACTGAAGTGCCACCAACTACGCGTTTATCTCCTGTGACTGTGCCAGCCGGTAGATTTCCCCCGTCTCCATATGATTAAAGTCCTTTAATTTCTTTATAATGAATGACAAACTGCCTGCGCTTTTCATAGTTATGTGTTAAAAGTCAAATAAAACCAAAATATATCAGTTGAAGTCGTTCATTCATTTCTTAACTCATTTATGGCAAACCATCTTTAATTAAACAAATTAATAATCGCTAAATAGAAAATAGCCCCCACAGCACATTAACTGTATATTAGATAGTCATAGAAGTATCACATTCCAATAAGAATGTGGCCGTCAGTTACGTTTGCACGGCGAACACTAAGCTAATTAGTAAATGTTTAAACTCTTTTGGCGCCAAACATGTTTTTCCGTTTATCGATAACATTACGATTGTGCGATAGCAACAGAGTACTGGCGATCGTTGCATTTTAACACTTTACAACACTGCACCGCAGAAACGTAACTGATCGGATTTGAATAAACATATGAAAATATTACAGATATTAACAGATGTAAGTACATATATAAAGTTGTACATAGTTGTTGTAAATCTTTGTATATATTTTTTTTATACATTACACACACGCTCGTTATTTCTTTGGGTTCTAGTCGCTGGTGCTCAGTTAATTACGTGTGTAACCCAGACCAAGTATATTTCGGGCCTGCAGAATTAAATAGAAAACTTTAATAAATTAAGATATTTTGAATCTTTTGAGATTGCTTACTGTTACGAAGGCGGAGTTGAAGGAACGCTGAAATGTTTGTGTCATGCCCTCGGTCTGGGCCAGTGCCATTTGGAGCTGTACAGCCTCGTCCATGCGGTTTTTGAGGAACTCCCATGTCTGAGCGTGCCCCAGTGACGTGTCTTGCAGCATATAAAGCTCCGTCATTTTCATAATCGTCGCTAGGCCAACGCGCCGCGTGTACCAGCCGAACTAAGTACAAATAATTATAATGAAGTCATTTGGGATCTATTATACAACTTACATCCACGGAACGATCTCCGGAGTAGTAGCAAATGTCGTCAACCAGTGTCAGCACCTGCGCCAGCGCGGTGGATGCATGCTGGGGTTGAGCAATCAATGCCATTGCCTGTGGCCATTGTGTTTTATAGGGCACAATCATCTCCAGACGTTGACGCACTGCCTGCACCAGAAAATCAAGTGGATTCTCCACCTGCTTCTGGCCATTATCGGTCTGCTGTCGCAGATGCTCCACTAACTTAGCATTGCAGGTGCCGTTAAAGTGGGAGACGAGCGCAAAGCCACCTTCCGGAAACATGCCATGAACAACGCTGGGATAACCGCTGGCTTCTGCACCCAGTATAATGGCCTGTTTGGTCCAGCCATGTTGTGGCACATGCTCCATGGCTGCATCGAGTATCTTCTTACGTATGTCATCCACTTTAGCCTGTTTACCCGCCTGTTCCTCGCGCTGCTGACTGTGCGGTCCTCCACCTAATCCGCTTGTGCCTCCACCGCCGTCAGCATCACTCTGTGCTTTTTTGGACGCCAGTTGCTCCGCTGCATCACGTTCTTGTTCGCGTTTCTCTTCGCGTGCTCGAAAATCCTCCAGCTTCTCAGTTTCTTTGGTGTAGTTGCGGGTAAAACAGGTTGACGGAGTCAATGCCCGTTGACGGCGTTGCAGTGTGTGAAGGGACGCTGTCCTGGTCGTCAAACAGGAGGAGATCTGTGCATCTGCAAAGAAATGGAGTAAAAGAGTGAGTGGGTTTGAAAATAATTGAACTAAAAGCAGCTGAAATCAAAGCCCGAAAGCTTCCATAAGCTTGCCAAAGAGCTTTAATCTATAACTTTCTAATATAAATGAGCTTTCAAAACTGTTAGCTGTCCCAAGTGATGAGCGAACATTGATTTTTCATTGTAAAAAGTGCAAACTGTGCTTTCAAAGCTTTTTAAGCAGCTTTTATTAGCGTTTTGTTCTTTTCCGAACAGCTTCTTACGGTTTTTACAGGAAAACAAAGAAGCAGTTTGTTAAATTTAAAGCTTTAATGCAACTGCCAAAGCTTTTATAGCTTTCTGCCTATAAAATACTTGCTACTAAATTTATAAACAAATTTATATAGACCATAAATATATCAATTCTTTTCACAGCTTTAAATTAAGTTAGCTTTCACTTGTTAATTTAAATACTGCTTTATTTAATTGACAGCTTTAATGAGCTTAAATTTTGGCGCGTAATAAAATTCGCTTCATTTCATAGAATGTTGGTAACAATTTTTAAACGTTTTCCCGCCAAACTGCCAGCTTATTAGCCTGAAAACATAAAAAATTCATAAAGCTGAACGATTTATGAGCTATTTAAAACTATTTATTGTTTTAAAGCTTTAAGCAGCTGGAAATTATGTGGTTGAAAAACTTGAGACTTGAAGGTTGCAAAAAATTAACAAAAAATGACAATGCGTCGCTTAGTTTAAGTTTAATGTTAGTCTACTGCGCAATTAATTAGCGTTATTAGCCATGAGTCAAGAGCAGCTCAGCTTGTTGGCCAATTAACACCAAACTGAAAGATAAAAATATATATAGTGCTTGGACTGAAACTGAAACCGATTCCCAAATGCAAAAAAAACTAGCAAACAAAGTGACATGAAATTTACGCTTTTCTTTGCACTTTTGTTATAAACATAGAAATATTTATGTTATTTTAGATTAAATTATTCATTCTTGTTTTTTTAGGAGTATAAAGAGTTGTGTTGATTGAATCTAGGACTGCGCCACTTCCAGCTCCATGGCAACGGGCTTGTCCTGCATCAGCTTCCGTTTATTCTGATTTAGCTCCAAGATCTCGCAGGCACGCAAATAGACCACGCGTAGTGTCTCCAGTCCGGTTATGGAGCCAGCCAACACCTCCAGCTTCTCCTCGCGTCCTATGTCTGGCAGAGAGCCACCATCGGCGTCTCCATCGCCGGCCATGCCGCTGTTGCTGATGTTCACAGCGAGCATGTTGAGTTGTTTCTGCATGAGTTCATCGTCGGATGCACTTTGGCCATTCCGCACACGTTCTCTGTACGCCTTGTAGTGGGCCAGGGAGAAGTTGAGCGCTGTGCCCAGTGGCTGCAGCAGACGCTCCTCGATCTCGGGCAGCACATCCCAGAAACCAGTTGAGTTCTCCATGTCGCCGAGGGCAAAGAAGCGTAAAATGTTAATGGCATTCGATAAACTGGTCGAATGCAGCAGTAGATCCGATTTGACATCCTCGGGCAGCACACAGACGCACTGCAGCAGCATCGAACGGAACTTGACGCCGCAGTAGACGTCGGGCAGTGAATTCGTTTTCTGACGCAGTGCAGCCGCCACCAGATCCTTGTAAATGCCACACAAATAGCCCAAGATGCCATCATGTTGCAGTGTGGCCAAAAGATTCTTAATTATGAAATACTTGGCGCCATCATCAAAGGCCATAATGTAGTGATGCAGTGCCTGGAGAGCGGATTGCCTTAGAGTCTCTTGCGGCGAGTAGCCGGTGATCTTGCACAGCGCATCGCAGTAACGCTTGTGTACCTCCAGATCCAGCGAGGATTGTGGCACCGCTTTCGTGAGTATGCTCAGCATGTAGTCATTTAAACGCAGGCCACAGTGCTGCAGCGGTGGCTCCGGCTGCTCCAGCAGCACCGAGACCAAATACAGACTCGACTCGAACAGGAACAAGGGAGCGTAGATCTTTGGTGCCGTCGGCGGCATCAGTTGACCCACGAAGAGGGCGTGATAGTACATGGCCAGCGCCAGCAGTGGCAGCTTCTCATCGATGGCAAACAGATTCAGACTGCTCATCTCGTAGACACCTTTGGCGGCGTCCAGACGGCGCTTCCAGCGTGTGCGCTGCTCCACCAAGCCCAGCAGATAGTAGGGATCCCCGATGAGCTGGGTAATCTGCTGGGTAAGACTTTTGACCACCTGCTGCACGTAGGTCTGTGCACGTCCAGCGTTCGCACGTGCCAGCAGATAGTTGCTTTGTGTGTGATCCGGACGACGTCGCTTTGGACATGGTCGACATGCATGAACTTGTCCGGGCATCAAATGTGGATTAATCTCGTTGTTAAGCTCGAGCAGCGCCAGTGGTTTGTCCATTAGTTGCAGCAGGGAACAGGTAAACACATTCCGCCGATTCAAGCCGCAGTCCCGAAAGATTGCTCTGGAGGATTGCAGCTGCTCCTCGTGGATTTGCTTAAGCAGTGGCTCATAGCACAAATCTATGGTGATGTAGTGTGCCATTAAATCCTCAATTTGTTTCTCCTGCTCCAGCAGTTTGGCCTGTTGCTCATCATACCCCTCGGTAAGGTAATCCGGCAGCGGAAGATCACGTACTCGCGTCACTATCGAATTTAGGCACCACTCGATGGCCTGTGGCTTGGCGTTGCCCTGCCGCAACAGTATCACCTGTAGGGCACGCAAATAGGCCGAGAAGATGGCAATACTCGTGGACTCCTCGATTTTCTCCATCGACTCCAGCATGAACTGCTCCAAGGGTGCATATTCGGCCACAATTTTGAGCAGCTCGTTGGCACAGTCGAAAAGCGGCGGATTTTCCACATTTGTCTCGTCGTTCAGCGCGGGGACACACACATCGCTGTACAGGTCCAGGGCAATGGCGGGCATGTGGGGCAGATTCTTGGCTGCTTCGCTGGGACTGTGGAACAGCATTTTGATGCCATCGTAGGCCTCTTCCAGTATTAGCCGTTTTATTAGCTTAAGCAGATTGTCGGCAGCGCTAGCATCGGTTGTTGCATCCATTTTAATTTATTTTTTGTATAATTTACACACACACACGCGCGTACACGCACTATTTGTTTATTTTTTTTTTTAGATTTTGTCTAAATTTTTAACTGAAAATGAAAATTCTAAACAAGCTGACACAACCGGCAACGGCATCATTTGCTTTATCCATTCCCCCCCTGACGTATGAATCGGGAAAACAGCTGTTTTCGCTTTGAATTATTCTTGGTGGTATTTCATAATGTACGCGATTGGGTTGAATTGCGAAACTTTGCTCAGCACCTTTGTGGCGTGATAACAGGTGTGGTTTAACTTTGGATTTACTTACTGTGTGGCAGCACAAACTTTTGTAATCGTATTGCTTTTTGCAAACAGCGCACATTTGCCATTTTAGCGCTCGAAACGTTGTCTGCTAAACTGAATTTATCTTCTTCTTATAGCGTTCAGTTCAACCGCCATTCAGCATGCGGCTCGTGGTGTGCTGCAAAACGTCTACAAATTATACATTTTTCAACACTTCAGTTATAGGGCTGCTGTTGCTTAACTCCAAATTTACACTTCAAGTTAAACGAAATGTGTTTAGTATAATATTAATAAAGCAATTGATTAGAAAATACAAGAGTGCTGCTCGAAGTGCTGCCAAAATGTATGCACATTAACATATGCTAGGTATTTTCTAATGCAGATTTTGTAGATTCGTGAGCTAACACAATCTGGTCACACTGGAGTCAGTAGACCAAACGCTTTTCATTCGTCGTGTATGTTGCTCGTTGCTCGCGGTGCCAGCGCCTAATTTCTTATTAATTTTTAAGTCAAATTTTTTGCAAAGCACTGCGAATTTTCTTAGTCCATAAATTAACTGAGCAGCAGCGCGTAAAGGCAATTGATAAAGCGCCATTCAGTTACACCACAAGTGTTCAATTTGTTGTTGGCATCGAAATTTTAACGCGAATGCGGCAAAAAAACCCGAACGAAATCAAAGAATTGCAAAGCAAATAATCAAATTCAAACAAACCGAAACGAAAACGGCAAAAACAAAATAATCAGCATTTATAAGTGTTAAATAGGCGACAGTGTACATAGGTGTAGGCACTACTCTTATTATTATTATTATTATAAATATAATTGATATAACAACGAACTCTCGAAACAAGATTCGAGTTAACCGATCCCCCGACGAGGGTGGAAAACCGTGAAAAGTGTATTCAAGTGTGTGTGTATGAGTGTGTATAAAAAAAAAAAATTCTGTGCGTCTGTGTAAATGATGTGAAAAACCGTTGCCAAAGTGAAACACAGACACCAAAAAAAAAAAAAAAAATGTCTGAGCAACAATTGAAGGCTGTTCTTCCTGTTCTTGCACGGGATGCGTAGCCAGAGCCACGAAACGAGCCTCAAATCCAGTTTTAAGCGAGGCGTGTCAGGATTGAAACTGTATCGACAGCAAAAACAACAAACGCCAAATTGCTTGGCCCTTTCCTTGCATACAGCACGCACTCGCCCGCCGTTGCCCCGCTGCCACTGTCGGCGTCTCCATCTCCGTCGACGCCGCCTGGTGGTTATTCCTGTTTGACTTCATTTTCACTCGCTGCCAAATTGGTGCTACTTTCGCCACAAAGTTTAATAAACAACAACGACAATTTTTTGGGCCAGCCAAAATGTCGACGCGTTCGCAATTAACCAAGGACCTAAATGGTAAGTAATCGCACTTTGAATCTTAGCCACAATCTTTTCACAGACATAAACACTCACACACACAAACAGAGGGAAACACTCACACCCACACAAATGTCACATTCTTCTTTTGTTTTGAAGTGCATGCAAAAGAAATTGCATCTTTGCATCCCCCTTCGTTTGGTGTTTTTGTTTTTGGCTTTTCATTTATGTTTTGTTTTTGACGTTTGCCTCTCTGTCTCTCTTGCTCTCGCTCTTGGCGTACTTCCGTTTTGACTCAATGCGACGCGGGCACGTCACACTGGCTGCCCCCGCGCTTTACACGCCCTGGTATCCTGAGAGCAGTCACTGCAAAGTTTGACAAGCACTGTCCTATCACTCTGCAGCTGAAGCTTGCACTTACACGCACACACACACACTAACAGACTACAATTATTGTTTGTATTGGTGTCTCTTCTATTTCACATTCATTCGCATATTTTGCGCTTTTTAATTGCTCTCGCCATGATATTTAATTGAGCTGAAACTCAGTTTAGTGCTGCAAAACAGAAAGTAGAAGGAACGATAATAACAAAAAATGACAACAACAATAAAAAGCATTGCTCAGAAGCATTGGCCGGATCATTTATGGCTTTATAACTGCGTGATAAACAAAATCAACAGACACAGATAGACAAGCATACATACACATGTACCCTTGTATGTGTAATTGCATTGCACGCAACAAACATAAGCACACACACACACACATACATGTAAATGCAAACATGCATAGTATATTACGTTTGTATGCAAGTGTATCACCGCTCGTAAATAACAGTTAGTCAGAGAGCTATTTTTGAGTGCCATATAAGGCTTTTCGATATCAAACGCAGCTGGTCACATCATCAACGCAATTATAGTTACAATGAATTCAAAATGTCCTGCCGAGAATGCAAAGCAGACAACTAAAACGTAGTTATAATGTAGTTAATTTAAATGTTTTGTTTTCAACATGTGATGTTTAAATTAATTTCATTTATAATAGCCACCGGAAATCGGTTAACGCTTGACAGCACGACAGCGCTATTAGTGTTAAAAGTTAGAATCAACAAAAACAAGCCAAGCAAACTAAAAACAACAACAAATCATTTAGGTTGGGTTATGGAATTAGAGTTGAAGCAGAAGCACCTCCACTGTAATTTTCATCAAGTTCGTTGGCATTCTCGCTAATTTGATTTGAGTGCAATGACAGTGACAACTCTGGTGAGCCCAGAACAGTCACCCTTCCCCCTACTCCCAACACCTCTTTCACTCCTTTTGCCCGTCATCCTGCTGTAAGGCGTTGCCACCTTGTCTCAACTCGCAGGTGCAACTTTACAATGAGCCGTTGTTGTTGCTCCGAGAGTGCAGTCAACTTCCAATTAGATTGGAGTCCAATTAGCAAAAAAGTCATCAAATTTAAACGTGTAATTTTAAATGCTCATAATTTACGATATGCTTTATATATTTTTAAGTAAATGTTTGTTTTGCTGGAATTTAGAGCAACTTCCCCAACTGCCCAAATTGACAATTTTATTTATGTTTGCCCATTCGTTGTTGCAGTTGCAGCAGCTGCTGCTCTACACCCCCCACCACATACAGAAAAGCTGAAAATTCCAGCGTGAAAATTAAATCGAAATAAACTTGAAGGCAGCTGGAAAACTCAATTGGGCGTCTGATTTATGCCAATGTTGCTGTTATTTCAACTTTTAGTCTATTTGGACACCTGCCGTCGCCAGAGACTGTCCATTAATCATCAGCCACATTATGTTCCTACCGATTCCCCCGTTTTTCTAACAATTGCATGATAGGCAACCCAATCACGGGTCTTCCAGATAACGAGGCAGGGCAGGGACTACCAGTAATTAAGCGTTCTTAAAAATATGCCTAATCATAGTTAAGACTATATCAAAGTTTGAACTCAATTTCGTTATCAATTACGGCATGAAATTACATAGATAATGAACACAAGCGAAAGTAAACAACAGTTTACAGACAAGAATTGTATTAAGGTAATATAAGCAGCAAATAAGTTAATAGCTGTAAATTTAATTTTATTAATTTAGATTAGTTTTCCACAGCAGAAAAAAGTTCTTTGATTGGTAACTTCTTTGTGGCGTGTTGTAGCGCTCAGCTTTTAGTCACACTTATTACACACTTCTCCCGAATGTAGCAACTCTTCGCTCTCTCTTTGCTGCGCTCTCTCTCTCTCTCTCTCTCTCTCTCTTTATTTTGCTTTAAACACTCTCAATTTGATTGCTTTGGAGCGCCGCCGATAAGAACTCAACGTGCTGATAAGAACGCGATCGCAATTAACACAATTTCAGTTCAGTGCTGAATTCGTCGCGCTTTGTGCCAGGTTAAGTCGCTGGCACCGTTTTTTCACACAGTCCCTAAAGGGGGCTAATTAATTAGCTTTAACCCCGCAGTGCATAGAATTCAATTTGTAATTCGCTTTTAAAAATTGTTATTATTATTATAATTTTTGTTTACTTGTGTTGTTCGTGTTGGTAACTGTTACGTGCAAAATGTACACAAACGAAATGATGAATCATATCGATCAGTATTTGCGTCGCATTATCGAGCTGCAAATACGCGACGGTGTTGGCAAAAATAACAACGAAGGTGAGCAACACTACACCACACTAAATTGCAACACTTGCAACTGCCTCATACGTTTATTGCTATTCAGATGTGAATGCGTCATCGGTTATCGGTTCTTATTTCTTTCTTCCTTGCACTTGTTGTACACTCATGCATAGTCTAAATGATATCAAAAAGCAGGGAGAGGCGCATAAAAGAAAAAAGAAGAGAGAGAGAGTGAGTTGTTCTTTTGTTTTCGCACTTTATAAAACAATCGTCTGCTGCACCCATTTTCAATAGAAATCAACTTCTCAAAACATTGTTGTTATGGTTTTCTATATTTGTTTGTTATATTTATTGTTGCTTGCAAAACTCAACAAGCTTATCGTCAATTGCCAAATTTACTTTGGCTTATCATATTTCCGCTAAAAAAAGGTTTGGCTCAACTGGTCACATAATTATCTATTCAACGCGCAGAGTGACCAAAGCTTTTTAAAGTGCTCCTTAGGTATTTTATGTGGCCTGGTGAAAATACCAAAAGGATCACATGTTACGCAGTTGCTCTAAAACTGTACCGACTATATCTTTACCAACTAATTTTTTTTCTTGTAACAAATGTGGTTAACGAGTAATTCCCACACATTTGATTTGAACATAATGTTGCAAGAGTACATAATATAAAAACTTGTTTCCCAAATATTTATTGATCCACTTCAGCGTCATTCGCACCGTTGGCAGCTTCCAAATCCCAAACAAAAGTGCAAAAAGCTATAGATATTTATTGGATGGCTTAAGTCGTTGAAGGCCATGAGAGTTTTGTATACAATGTATAACCTCTCGCTGACCTACTTACATAAATAACTATGTGGAAGCTTTGCTTACCAATAACTGCACCCGCTCAATAATCAATGCAGCCAATTAAACATTTTGCCGTTTGCTCAATTGCATAGCAACAACAACAACAAGAACAACTAATGGCAATTTATTGCATGCAATTAGCGCTGAAATGCTGACCATTTACCGTTTTCAATTTCCACTCTCTGACTCTCCCATTGTGTATATTGTGTGTGCCAGTTTTCCGTCGTGCTCCATTTCCAGTTATCCTGCCAGCTCCATCTAGCGTCTCATTAGTGAACCACGCACATTTTGCATTCACCGCAAATGCGAGACAATTTCGGCGCATTGAAAGTTGGCATCGAAGTCAAAACTCGTTTGACGGCATTATAAACTTTAAGAAGTTTAAAAAAAAGAAAGAAAGAAATAAAGCGAAGCGCGCAGAATTGACACCAAGCACCAAAACTAACGCAGAAAACATAAATGAAAATAAGAAAAAAAAAATTGTTACGGACGACAGCCAAAGCACATGAGCTGTTTGCTGCTCCATTTTGAGGTCGCCACAAAGAGCGGCAATTGGTGAAATTGTGTCACCTAACAACAACAACAGCAGCAACACCGGTGGCAACTGAAACAGCAACAACAAGTGACGTTAATGATGCGCCTGCAAATCTCGCTTGCTCGCTCGCTCTCTAGCATCCCTGACCCGTTGCTGTCCAGTCGCATTGGCGTGTTCCACTTTTAGTTTTGGGAATAGAAAAAAGAGAGACAAAGAGAGCGCGCAAGAGAGAATTCAATGCATGTGTGTTTGCGTGAGTGTGTGGGTAACCTGTCGCTTTCTATTGCTCGTCGTAGCTTAGACAATATATTTATGCAAGTGTTTGTGTGTGTGTGTGAGCGCTGCGTCAAATTTTGCACAGAAGCAAAAACTGCGTTTTGAGGTCAAATTAATTAAAGCGTACGCCCACTGGAGCGTATAAAGACACAGGTGCGGACTAAAATAGATATTTTAGAACAAGCCAGCTCCTAAAGTAATAAGAACGAACGGTTCAAAGACAGACAGCGATCATTGTTGTTCATTTCATCGTCAGGGTCAGTCAACAGCCGCAGTGAATTGTTTACAGTTTGAGCAGCGTTCATCGCACAGCTGTCCATGCCAACAACAGCAATGCCAACAATGACAGCTGTTAATAACAACGCATGCGAAAGTTAAATTGCAATAGCCGCCAATCAGTCTGTCTCTGTCTGTTGCCTCCTACTACAGCAGTGCGTTACCCCTCCCTGTTGCGCTGAGTGCCCCCTAACTGATTCATTGTGCAAATATAATTAACATAACGTAAAGTAATCACAAAGTTGTGTATAAAGAAAACGAAAATAAAAATCTTCGTTTAACTTTCTTTTGTGCTACGTTTGGCGTGGATTTTTTTCTTTCTTTGCTTTGATTGTTGGCTGCTGTTGTACCGTTAGCTGTGGCAAAGGCCTTGCCCATTGCTGTTGTCGTTGTTGTTTTTGCACACAACGTTTGTCGCATTCTTTATGAGTTGAAAAAGCGCTTGTAAGAAGATTGATCAAAAGTACTTAAATATGTATGAATGTGTGTGTGTGTGTTTCAATGCTTACATGAGCTTGTGTGTGTAATCACTGCTATATTTGGACGCTGCTGTGCTTAATCCTTTGTCATTGAGAAGCTTTAAGCTTGCTTTTGGCATACATATACACGTACACGATTTGTGTGCGTGTGTTTTAGTGTTCCCTTGCGTACAGTGACTGTCAAACTGTATAAATGATTTTAGTTCCATGTTCATTTGTTCTCGCCAAAGTTTTGACAGCCTTTGTAATGCTAACACAACATGTTTACACAAGTGTGAGTGTGCGTGTTTGTCTGTTTGCTTACATGCAACAATAAGAGCGCACAATCAACAAACTACATAAGTGTCGTAATAAAAGGCTCAGACAAGATGACACACACACACATACACACAAAGATAGGGACACGCCCACAATTGCACTTGTAGCTGCCGAGTATTTTGAACTCATGTAATCTCCGACCATTGTGTCGAGTTGTATTGCAAAAAGAATAAAAAGTAGCAGCAAAACTTTCTGAAATTAGGTCACACTCAGCGAGCTCCCTCTGCAAAGTGCTTAGAATGCTGTCAATTTTGTAATGCTGGTTAAATCTGCAACCCAGATCAGAAACAGGGAACTTTTTTCGTCGGTTCTTTGACCCGAAATGTATTGAAAGGGTGACGTGTTATCGCAGTTATTGACCTGTACAGTGTGCACTCAGCCTCAGCCACAGCCACAGCCTAGGGAAATAGAACTGAGCAAATTGACCACAGTTGGCAATTAAAGTCAAATTTCCTTTAAGCGGAAATGGAGTCGAGACTTGTTGACTGAAGACAGGCAGCTAATCAAGAGATTGAAGCAAAAAACTAATTGTTTCGAACTTTGTTTACACCGGAAAATGAGTAATACACTCTACTATATATAATGCCAATGTCAGATATCAAATATTGCATATATTTACATACCAATTTATATATAGTTGCCTCACTCAGCTGTAAAACTGTAAACAGCGACAGCAAACTTGTAAAAGCTAATAAATTTTACTGCTTTTAAGAACAACATTTAAGAGGGTATCATAAAGGTGGCACTAGGAATATAGAATGAGCTATATTAAGCTGAAAAAAGATTCAACGAGAAATAAAATACATATTAAGATAATAAAAAGCGATTGTTTATGGTCATAGTTTGCTGTTGTTGTAGATGCTTATCAGTACTTTGAGATATATTTCTAAAGTATTTAAATGCTAGGGTATTGCAAGTGCAGCAATCAGCTTAATGAATACAATTTCATTGCCGCAGACAGATGCTTCTGTATGTGTGTTTGTGTGTGCATGCACACGTCATCGTGATATTGACACAGCACAATGTTGCACATGCTCCATTTAGTGGAATAGATTCGATGCTAGAATTTACAATGTTTTTATCAAATATTCTTAACACCAGTGTAACAAAAAAAAAAGTAAGATGTTTGATTGGACTATTGTATATTTAAATTATTAAATTAGTTCAATAAACTAAATTAATGCAGGTTGTTTAGTTCCTGAGCTATTAAATAACTCCATAAAATCTCCCTCTAGCACCATAGTGCAAAGTGTCAACCGATGTAACAGAAGAGAACAGCAGAAAATGTACAAAGTAATCAACAACAAAATGTTTGCCAGAGCGAGAGAGCGAGTAGGAGAGAGCAAGCCGGCGAAGAGAGCGAGCGCGTAAGCTCTTGAGTCGACTGCGACTGCGACTGCGAGTGCGACTGCAGCTGTAAAAGCGTGAACAAAGTTCATTCACTTCATCTGTAATTAAGAGAATCAGCAGCCAAATGTTTTGCTGTCTCTCAGTTAACTGTCAATGTTGCCGCTTGGATGCTTCGTTGCCCATGCTCAATGATGAATATGAAGATGATGATGATGCCAACGATGATGATGATCAGTTTTATCATTGTCATCGCTATGCCCCGGAACCAAACAATCATTTTTTTTTTTTCGTTTCCATTTTGTTTGTTATTGTTTTTGGAATAGTTGGCGCCGTTTCAAAATGCCGTCTGTGGGTGAAATAGTCAATAGGTTTGTGTAAGTGTAAGTGTGAGTGGTGTGTGTGTGTTTGTGTTTGTGTGCGTGCCTACAGGTCTTAACAATCCATGTTTGGGCTCATAACACACAATTGCCACTACTACTTGGCCTAATGTCTTTCTCTGCTTTTGGCCACATTTTTGTGGCCATTTAGTTGAGTGTGGTCAGGGCTCCTAATTGCTCCCCGCTGCTCTTTTATGGCATGCTTCATGCAAATCTATTCAGTGCCAACAAACTTGTCTACTCATGTCTTTGCATGTTTGCTTTTCACTTTCCACTACACACACATAGAAACGATTGTAATGGCAAAAATTTCATGCAACATATATAATTGATTGAACCAAGGGGGAATAAGAATACAGCTAACCATACTTATTGTGCCCTTGGGGTTAATTCTCTGGAACCAAATCATTGGAATAACACAAAACAGACCAAACTTTCCACTGTAAATAAATAAATTTTTGATTTACAGTTAAGCCGCCTGGAACGAAAGAGCAGCGCAAAAAGAGTTGAACTTTTCAACTTTCAGCTAATAATTTTTAATAGTTTGTTGCTCAGCTGCGAAGCATTGAGTTGTTACTCTCTTTAGTTGTTGGCAGAATATTTGACATTTCCATACCATTCCTTATATTTCTATTTTTTTTTTTTGCCTTTGGGAACGGCACATGCCCAGACAAGGAGTCATAACTCGCTATTCCCTCTGCTCAGCCCCCAGCTCTACCCCCGTTTCAGTCCGACTTTGACTTTTGCCTGTGAAGCATACTTGAGATTTGGCGTGCTTGTCGCATGACATAATGCCTTGTTCCCGGTGCCCAGAGCAACAACAACAGCAGCAACAATCAAAGTGTATTGCGTCCTCTTTCAACTCCCCAAGGTTCCTGCCCCCCCACACCGCACGCTCTTCTCGCGTTGCTGGCATTGTCAAATGCACATGAAAATATCTCACTTTGAATAAATTCGTCATCATAGCGAGAGCGAAAAGGGAGAGGGAGAGAGTGCCTGTGTGTATGTGTGTGAGTGTGCTTATTTGCCTATGTGTGTGTGCTGCTATGTTAAGTAGCTGGAAATGGAAATGAATACAGGGATTGAGGTGGATTGATGGAATGAGATGGGTGTGGTGGGTTGGTAGCCTACAGTGTGTGGTGTGTGGGGTGTATGTCCCGGCCAATGGGGTGGCTTAGCAAAAATTTCAAACTGTTGTTGGCTTCATAAAGTGCCTACGTGTTTGGTTTTGAGAAGCACAAAGCGTAATAGGCAATATATGAGGTGACGACCCCCTCCCACTCCCCATCCCCCTGCCCTTCTCTTCTCTCTATGATATAACCCTATAAATTGGCATGCAATGACACGCGACGCGACAATGCATGATGTGATAGACTTAAACGTGGCTATGCTTATACTATAATCCCCATATATCTATATAACTTATGCATAACTGAATAGCGTTAAGGTTGCGTAATTTTAATTTAATTTTGGTTTCTCTCTCTCTCTCTTTCTTTCCAGAAAGCGTCAAGTCTATATTGGGTCGACACACAAAGATCTTGGTCAAGTATATGGTCAAATTGGAAACGAAAGGCGATAAAACGGAGAATCGTGTCTTGGTAAGTGTTGAATCTGCCAATTACATTTGGCCCCTAGGTGTTTCTGTGCTGCTTCTGCCCCCTTCACTGCCCCCTTGCTGTCAGCTTCAGCTGTGGGCCACTCGAAACTCTAATTTGTATAGGAAATTGCACGCTAGGATGCCTCGCTGGCGGCAGACGAACCCAAATTGCATTCAAATGATGATACCCTGTACAGCTGAGTGCTTGTAAGCGGGTATAGTAGACTGTAGTATGTGTGTGATATAAGTACTCAGTCTTAGTTCTGATTTCAGCTCAGCATTCCGCGTGTTTCTTTAATGGCTAGGCTTTTAGGTTTAAGCCTTATCTTGAAGTATAAAATTGAACTTTAAAATCAGCACTCAAACTTTAAAGGGTATCTAAGTAGTCCCCAAATGAAGTCCACACTCCCCTGTTATTGAAATTACTCTTTCCCTCTTTACTCCTCTTTCTGTCTCTGAGTTTTTTTAATCTCCACTCTCCAGCGAGCTGGCCAACGATACCTTTAAGCCCCTCGAATGGAACTCAATTAAAAGCGTAAAGAGCCGCAAAAAGTGCTTAAAGCTGAAGTCGAGGTGCAAGTTTTCCATAAGTATTTTCTGCTTGGCACTTTAACTGTAATTGATATTATCATTTATTTGTTGTTGTTGTGTTTTATGTAGCATACTTAACGGCATTTAGTAGGCTACCTGAGACTACGCTAATTTCTCGCCTGATCGCATGAGTGGAAAATTGATTTGCTTTAGGGTGGAGTAAAAGCCGCTTATGGCTCTTAACTGAAACAAAGTGTCCAATTACCCCTAAAGCTCAAAGCTACCCCTTCACCTTTCCCCCTCTCTCTCCTCTTGGTCTTTTGCATACTCTACAGAACTAAATGAATTATAGAACGCACTTTGATTTCCAATTAAAAGCTGCCAAGTTTTTCCTTTAACACACAAAACTCAAAGGGAAATTGAGTTACTAGAATTTTCTTCAAGCTTCCACACTAATGGCACTGCTGCATATATTTTCCTATATACCCCTACACCCCTCTTCCCCATTTCTCCCCTCTAAAATGCACATTTGTAATATTCTTTGTCCTTTCAGGTCTTTACACCTGTTCGCATCTATTTGCTCAGCGCCAAGGTGCCCACAAAGGTGAGTTGCAATCAGCTTGGAGTTCTTAATAAATTTTCACTAATTTTCCCCTTTTCCTACACAGATTGAATGCCATTTTCACTACCTGGATATCGTGGGCGTTGAGAGCAAAAAGTCAACACATTTTTCAATTATTACCAACGATCGGCCATATTCATTTGCCACAACCGGTGATGCGGGCAATTTTAGCTCGGTAAATTAAAACTTATTATATATTCATTATATGTTCATAATCATTATCATATCTTGCTTTAATTCCCAGAACGCTGATGTCATTTTAACCGATTTAGCATCCGCAATTAAGCAAATATTTCCCACAGTTCCTCTCAAATACATTATAAAAAAGGTAAGTTTAAGTAATGCATAAACTTGTAGCTATTTTTATGAAAACTTTAGCTCTTTAATGGCTAAACTTTTTAAAAGATGACTGAAATTCTGTTTGAAACACAATAGAATTGCTACAAACTGAGTTCAATCGGGAATTTGTGTTAAACGAATTGAGGAGCAGGAAAAACTTTTTCCAACTACGACTCTTTTTGACGTCAGAACTTTCTTAACTTTATTTTATCTGCCAACTTTCTTTGCACAAAAAAGTAGTAGAAAAAGTAGTAGAAACATAATATTAACAGCTCGCATAACACCAAGTTGTAGTCTTTACTTAAACTTTATTTAGCACGGTTATTAAACTTTTAATTAATGTATTTTTTAAACGGCTTAAAGAAACTGCAAGTAAAATTTGCATAGAAAATTTCGCCATCAAATGACGTCAACTTTTTTTTATGGCAATCAATAAAAAATAAGAAGCAATTGCATTAGACGAACTGTGAATTTTAATTGGACGCGTTTGGCCACGCTAGAAGGCAGCTGAGGGGTGACTGGACTAGCAGATACCCTGTAATGGGTGTGAGTAATATAAAAATTGATAGATAGAAGCGGCTTTTGTTTATTAGTAAACTATTGAAACTTTTACATACAATTTAAAGCAGTTGTGTCGTGTGGAAAAAGCATATACCTTTGGATAGCTTCAGTACAGGGTATACACACTGAATAAAGCGGCTTAAAGTTGAAAACTTATTCAGCTGCTTGTGGACACGACTTGTACATACCCCTTCTTTTATTTATTACACTTCTCACTGCCCATGTGCAAATAATTGCGACTCAATTTATTGTTTGTTACCATTTTTAATGGGTGTGTGAACGAGAGTGTGTGTGACTGGGTGTAGGTGGACTTGTGACAAGCTCGTCTCACTGACTCACTCAGTTTGGCTTTAATTAAAGCCTAATTTAATAATTTAACATGTTGCTGGCATTTCACCCACAACAATTGACATTTTGCAAAATACTTTAAATATTTTGTTGTGAATCGCATTTATGCTGCTTTTGATTAATTAAACAAGCAACAAATTAAGACAATTTATGACAAAATATTTCTTTATTTTAATAAATAGAGTATTGCCTTTTTAATTGCATTTTAACAATAGTTTTGTTTCAAATATTGATTTAGTTTTTGACTGAAATGTTTGTTAATATTCCATCAGTTAAAACTGCTGCTTAAATTTATTTATGAAAAGTTTCAAAAGCTAGAAAGTTTATTTAAATCTAAAATCTTAAATAGTTTATTATGTTGCACAATAAAATCTCAAACGCGTAAAGTTTTAGTAGAAAAATAAGTAAGACTCTCTCTCTCTCTTCTCTCCCTCTCTTGCTCTAACCATTTAACGCGCTTTTATTGTGTCAATTGAGCCCTTGGTTGTTGCCAGTCTAATAAGTAATTCAATGCATTTATAATGCCACAATTTGTTAAGCGTTTTTATTGTTGTTGCTTTTGTTGTCTGCATTTATGCAAATCTATTGAATCATCCTACGAAGTCACCCACTTACACACACACACACATAGTTGTTAGTGAAGACTTAACATTTTTATGAGACAGTCGAGCGTTTGTGTCTTGGGTGTGTGCTCAGCTGTTAACAACAACAGCAATAACAACAACAAAGACTACACAAATAACCGCAACAATAATAACAACAACAACAATTGTGGGTTGCCACAAAATGTTAGATAATTGCCACAAGGCACGCGACTCTTGCGGCAAGTGTTAAGTGTTAAGTGCGCTGTTCACGCCTTTCACAGCGTGCTCTCTCTCTCGCTCTCCCTCTCTCCCTCTCTCTCTTTGCTTATCTCTTACAGCCATGGCCATGCCAATAGCTGCTATGCAAGTCATGACTCAAAGATTTATTTATTTTATGGAATTATGTTAATAACTTACAAACTCTTTTGCAATTTCTTTAAAGCTGCTGAACTATATTTTTAATTAAATAGACTTCTTTTTTTTAGTTGGAGTATAACTTATATTTATTTTTAATTTAATAAACTGCTTTTTTTAGTTGAACTATAACTTACTTCACATAAAGCATACGCAGTGTTAGCCAACACCACAAATTTCCATAGCTCAAGAAGGTTTTTACTTAGCAACATTAATGACACATCAACTGTGTTATTCAAATCAATTATTTTATTTAAGCAAAACGTAAATTAGCTAAGTAAAGTAAGTGTTTTAGTTATGTTGATTAGATGACGCATACGCCACGTGCGCCAAGCTCTTAAAATGGCTAGAAATCTATAAAGTACAGTAAATTATATACATATATTACTATGTATACGCAGAATTATAAAAGCAAACAAATAAATTTGAGGGGAGTACATGACGCATACGCAGTGTGAGCCAGCAACTAACATAATTTTTTGTTATTCTGCATAAAAAGGTTTTCTTTTCTATAAAATTTTCACAATTTTTTTACTCTCAGATCGACATACAACCGCCAGAGCGGGAGACCATCTTTTCAGAGGAATTTCGACCCTCGGATCCGCGTAATGTTGGACCCTGCGGTGGTTTCAGTGCCCAATATGCCTGCATGTGCGATTTCCATGGAGTACCGTATCGCGAGGAGGTGGCCTGGGATGTGGACACCATTTACTTGTCACACGACACGCGATTGCTGAATCTGCGCGATTTCGATCATCTGGAGCCCAAGTGAGTGAAGCCACAGCGCAGAAAACAGTCGAGCAGCTTCGTAAATTATATAACTTAACTATATCTACTTTGTGTTCAACAGAGATTTAATGGCCATCGTTTCGGCTTTGGAATACAACACGTTTTTTCGGGGTCTGAAGGCGGCACACATGCGACTCTCCAACGAGACCTTGGATAGGATTCTGCATGTGCTCAAGCGCTCCATGTGGCTGGAGGAGCTGCATCTGGAGGCTTTAGGTTTAAGGTAACGACAATTATTTATTAAAAGTAATTAAAATTTTAAAGTTTATACACAAATTAATTGCAGATGGGATTTTCTGAATAAGCTATCGATATCTGTGATTACGAACAGCAGTCCGGCGATTCGTACCATCGATTTGAGTCACAACATAATTGAGGATAAAGGTGTGTACAGCGCCGTCTACATTAAAGCCCTTCCGGCCAAGTCAACACCCTTTTTACTAACCAGAAAGTGGCAATTGTAGTTGCATTTTGTTAACTCAACTCGTGTCTGTTTTCCATTTTCCATTTTCTTTTCTCTAATCCAATTAATCCAATTTAATGCGTTTCTCTACTCCTCTAACAACTAACAATTATTGTTGTTTGTCTTTTTGTTTGTTTATATGTTGTAATTTACATTTATTTTGTGGTAGGAGCAAGCTCATTGTGCGCTCTACTTGGAAAAATCGTACAAGGTTTGCAGACCTAAATAAATAAGCATAAAATCAAATATTTTATTATAGAAATATAAATATAGAAATTAAATACTTGTAATATTCATAATTGTTGTTATTGTTGTTGCTATTTTGCTCTCACTCTCACTCTCAATATCCATAAATTTCATAGCTTGTGTGGCCTGTAGCACAAATTTTGATAACTTTATTAAAACTCAACTCAAGATTAATCCACAAATCATTTTATGGCCACACAAGTCGCACAATTCATTACGCTTTTGCTCTCTCTGTGTGTATATATAGAATTTATCTACTAAATTGGGCAAACAACAAATTAAATTAACTTACATTTGTTACATTAAGTTTATTTTAAACTGCTGTACTCATAAGTCTTATTTTCCTTCGCTTAGGAGCCATTCATTTGGCTTGCCCCATTGCCAAGGTCTCCAAGGGCCTCTGTAAGTTGGCACTGGCCCACTGTGGTCTTACCTCGAAGGGCGTTAACCAGATGTCGCACTCGCTGTCGCTCAATCAAAGCATTTCCAATTCGCTCACCTATCTCGATCTGAGCGGTAATAGTCTCAAGGATGACATAACCGTAAGTAGATCACACTTAATCGTTTAAAATTGAGTTAACAGAGTTTTACAATTGGTTTTCTTACAGAATTTGCACAATTTTCTGGCTCAACCCAATGTGCTGGAGCATCTAGATCTGGCCTCGACTGATATTACGCTCGAAAATGTAAGTTTACAGCGTTGTAAATGCTTAAGAGTGGGGTTAACATGATTGAAAGTTGAGCCTGTTAGTAACAGGCTGTTATTAATAACATGTTAAACTTTGAGCTTTAACAGACTGTTTAACATTTCTTTTACATTTGCAGTTATTTGGCGCACTGTTACGCGGCTGTGCCACGCACCTGTCGCACTTGAATGTCTCGCACAATTCGTTCAGCACTAAGAAGGGCAAGGAGATTCCGCCGTCCTTCAAGCAGTTCTTTACGAGCACACTGAGCCTCAAGCATCTGAACATTGCCGGCTGTAAGCTGCCAATGGAGGCGCTGAAGAACCTTTTACTGGGCCTGGCCTGCAATGAGTCAACGGTGGGCTTGCATCTGGATCTCAGCAGCAATACGCTGGGTGCCCAAGGTGCCCATGTGCTCGAATCCTGTATTCATGGCGTTCGTGTGCTTCAGAGTCTGGACATTAGCGACAATAGTAAGAAAGTTTGTGGCTCCATTCTTCGTTTCTTTACTAACTTGAATTCTTCCTGTACAGATTTGGATGCAGAACTGGCGTCTGTGCTGACGGCCATCTCGAAGAATCCCTCAATACGTACGCTGCACCTGTGCCGCAGTTTGACAGGCATGAAACCAAAGCATATTACACCCGTCATGGATGCTCTGGTCAATCTCATACAGAAGGATGACTTTCCACTCGTGGAGCTCGTGCTGTCCGAGAATAAATTGAAGCACGATCTGCACGACTTTATCAATGCGTTGGGCAGTAATCAGAGTCTACAGAAACTGGACATCAGTGGCAACTATATGGGCGATGTGGGTGCCCGTCTACTGGCCAAGGCACTGCAGATCAACAACCGTTTGCGAACCATTTATCTGGACAAGAACAGCGTCACGTTGCAGGGATATGCGGATATTGTGTATGCCTTGGAGCACAACCATAGCATGAGAACGATTCCCTTTCCGGTGTTTGACATAGCACCGCATCTCAAAAATCATCCGGATAAAACAGATGCTGTGATGCGAAAAATGCAGGAGCTGCTGCAACGCAACTGTAATGGCCTAAAGCGCACTAACGGTCAGGGCTTTAGGCTGCAACACGGCTTCATGTTATCCTCGACACATCAGTTGGTGGATAAATTGGTGGCCGAGACACAGGATACCATTTCCATAGCCAAGGGTGTGGGTGATAATGTATCGGCTGTGCAGCGACTGATTACCGATGCGGAGAACTGCAAACAGTTGATGCCCAAACTGCAGGAAGCTGTAAGGAACGATGCCCATCCCATTGAGATGAAGCTGAGTCGTGTGGCCAGCGAACTGAGCTATACGATCAAAAGCTATTTGGAGGAAACACTTGAGACCATGATACGCACCGGCATCGAACAGTGTCCCAAAACACTGGGAAATCAAATTGTTGTTCAAGATTTGCGCAAAGCTCTCAATGAGCGTCTACAAATACCCGAAGATTTTCTACAGAATTGTTTACTCAACAATGCCGGCAGCGAGATAATGAATAAAGTTGGGTGAGTAACTAAAAGAGTAGCAAATCAGAGTGAGATGAAAATATAGAGAGGGAGTGATGGAGAGAGCGAGTAAGCGCTGTAGGAGTGACTCAGGCAGACAATACGACGCGACGATCGTTTGAAGCTGAGCAAATACGCTCTCAGACACACAGGCACAGGCACGCACACATGCATACTAAACATTTAGTGCTTGCAGAGATGTGTAAAGTTGTGAATCATTTAAAACTTTGTTTTATTTGTTTTTAAAAACTACGAAATTGATTAAAATGCAATCAATCATTTTTAGTTAATCAGCAACTCGTTAATTGCATTTAATAAATTGTTAAATTTATTTGCCAAACTCATCTATCTGAAGTGAGAGCGCACTCTCTCGTTCTCTCTCGCAGCATCTTAGATCAATAGATAAACAAGAACAACAAGTGGCATCGAAAAGCTCGCTCATCCCTAGCAGCTGAACTTGCGAATTTGTTTGTGTTGTTTTCAATACACGCTTTGGGCGCGCGCTCACTTCTTTAGGGCACTCTCTCACCCACTCGCACACACATATAAAGCACACAGCAGACACCAGACATTTTGCTTCCGCGCTGCTCGTACGTTTGAGAGCGGCAGAGAGCGCAAGTGGCAGAGCGCGGGAGAGAGCAAACAGAGAGAGAGATAAGATTAACCAAACACAAAATAATTTAACAGCTGAATGCATTTCCATTCGAAAGGCCAAACGGCTGCGGTCGCGCGGCTCCACTAAAAACTTACCTAAAAAAAACACGTGTGTGTGTGTGTTAGTGAGTCGGCGTGTTTGTGTGTTAGTGTGTCGACAGCTTACAACTAAGGCAGCCAAGTCGACATAGCTGCCAGTTTTGTGCTAGTTGCAGTACCGTTAAAGTGGCCACTTCCAGTGCCTGTACATTTTTGTTTTTATTTTTTTTCCTGTTGCTTTTGTCCAGCTGTTTGCTGAAATGGGTCTGATGCGCACTTTATGCTGTTGCTTCAGCAACAAATCAGGCGCCGGCGAGAGCGGACCAAAGAGTCCCGCTTATCTCAAATGCCCCGACGAGGAGCAGGAACAGGAAGAGGAAGAGGTGGAGCCAGTAGTAGTGGCAACAGAGCAAAAGTAGATGAGAAGCAAACATTTATTTATTTTTATATTAATATGTGTTTATTTATATGTAAATGCAGCGCCTTTCTCTAATCTTATTTTGCTTGCTTTCTGCTTTGTTTGGTTTACTTCCAGTGAGATTGAACAATCGCTAGCGGCCACCATATCGGATCGTGCTACAGATGAGGTGCTCGAGGCGCTAACACGTTATCGCCGTGGTCTTGGCATAGCCGAATCGCCGTCGGTGCTGCTCGATGAACCGCAAACGCCGGACATTGTGCGCAGCCGTTCCAGTCATGTAAGTAATTAGAGCAAGTGAGAGAGAGATAAGTGGCGGGTACACCGATCGATAACTGATAACACATAACACCTGTGTTATCTATTTTGACTTCATTTTATTTAATAACAAATGTGATGTCATAAGGCGGTAGCTTTTACTTTCATTATTCGGTGCAGACACTAAAAAAAGCCAAATTAAGGCATTCCAATAACAGTACTCGTTCCAGTGCCATTTCCAGTTGTGTGGTGTATGCTTTGTTATCAGCACACAGAAGCCAAAGGCATTCCATTTGTTAAACTACGAACACAAAACTTTGTTATCGAAAAAAGAAAGAACCAAAAAAAAAAAGAAATTAAAGAACTAACGCCCTTATTTCTTTTCAAATAGGAAGCTGAGGGATTAATCATACGACCTGGTGGACGTGGCTCAGTTTTGCCCAAATTGGGCCTGGAATCGCCCACTGTAAGTGTTGAAAATCTCGCGTTGCCCAAGTGGATGCAATAGTCGACAGAACCAAAAAAAAAAGCACAAAAGCAAAAACAATTCTTAATCAATGTATATTAATTAATTAATAATACTATATATGCGAGTAGTGGCAATTAATCACACACACACACGTACACACAAACTAATCGCGATATACTAGAACTTTGTGTGTATAAAAAGAGTAAAAAGAAAATAAAAATAAATAGTTTTTTAAACGGAACAATTACAAGTGTATGAAAAACAACAACAAAAGCGCTTGTAAATTCCAGTAGAGCTTACACACACACACACACACCAATACACACACACATTATATATCACATTAATAAACTCATTTGATGTGTAAATATTATTGGAAAAACGCTCATTATTTTTATTATCTCTCGTGTTCTTCTCGTGTTCATCCTTGTATTCATCCACTCATAAAACAACCAACAAACAACAACAACAATTCATCCTCAACTACTACAACAACAACAACTGCAACTGCAACCACTTGTTGTGGGCCATTACACAACACTGCCACTCTATGCGACACTCTGATAAACATTATTATACTATAAATGTTACATATATTTATTATATATTTAAACCTTGTCTCCAACTCATTTACAAACAAAAAAAAAAAATACAAAAAATCTTAAAGAAATTGGAATATCTGAACCTTGTAAGTAGTTTTTTATGTCTCGTTCTTTACTATCCCTACTATAAAGTAGCTAATTGTGTATCTATATAACTTCTATCAGATTTCCTACCCAATATCACTTATTTCTTTTCAGTTGTAGTTTAGTTTTTATCTTATTTTATTTCCAATTTTTCCCCTCATCGTTTCACTCATCCACCGAATCGTTAACAAACAAAATTTAAAACTTAAATTACTTAATTAAATTGTTTATGTATTTATTAATATTCATTTAATTTTACTCTTCATAGGCCACGCCCCATTTGCCCACAAAACGTCGTTCGATTGCCCGCAAAGTGCGTCCCCAGTCGGTGGTCGAGAATCTCAGCCTGAGTCACATTCCCGATCTCCTGGAGTCCCCATCATCGCATCGCTCCAGCTCCCAGTTGTCGCGTGGCGCTGCCGCTGCCGCAGTCGCTGCTGGCGCCATGAGTGACAGCACCGCGGCCATGGATGATGGCGGTGTGGATGAATGCTGTGACTCGATTACGGAGCTGCCAAGCGCTTCGTTTCAGCTCCAGCATCTGGTCAAAGGTAGACCAAAGCGTGCCAAGACGCGTGCTCCCACACGTCCATTGGTAAGCGCCGAGTGCGCTGCTGGCGTCTCGCGGGACATTGGCGATGGCCTGGAGCACTTTTTCAGGCCAGGATCGGTGACACCCACGACGCTGACACCGCTTGTATCCCCCACATCCGAGGAGTGCAGTTCGTTGTCATTTGTGGACAGTCCCACGATGAGTCGTGATGGCAATGGTCACATGACCTCCGAGGAGACCACGCCCATACTGGAGGAACGGCGTCCAATCAAATTGGAGCGTCAATCTCCACTGCTCAAGAGTAGGTTCAAGAACTATAAGATTTAATGGGTTTAATTAATAATTATTTAACTTACCAGGTGCTTCATGGGCCACACGTTCACGCTCCACGGACAATCTGGAGAAGTACTCACCGCTGGTGGGACGCAAGTCGCCGCTGGTTAAAATGCGCACAGAGGGAGGCAACGAGGAGACAACGGCAACATCTGCACTGCCCAGCAGTGGATTACTCAAGGCACAAAGCACGCGGGATGATAAGATGCGTTCGCCTAGCAGTGATTCCATCAAGAGTCACGCCACATCCACGGCAACAGACAATAGCATTACAGTGAAGACGGGCAATGGCATACTGCGCACACCAATAGCGCTGCAGAAGCCACGCCCCTGGTCTGTAGTGGGTAGCGAGCCCAAGGCCAACAGCGAGTTGGTAACAGGCAATGCCAATGGCAATGGCAACTTGGATTCAGCCAAGACCACGCCCGATATGCTCGATGAAGGTGAGGCAATGCAGCCAAACGATCTTAGACTTAATTACTCACTACCTTATGCTATTGCAGATGTGGAGGTTTTGCATTTTGGCCAAAGTGTTAGCGGTTCCATTGTGGGCATAACACCGGGCATTGCTTTAGCTGCAGGCGGCAGCGGCGGTGGCAGCATTGTAGGCATAACGCCAGGTGAGGAACTGATTTAACAAGCGTATTTCATGTTTAACTAATTCCTTTCTCGTTTGCCTACGCAGGCGCTGCGCTGGAGAAGAAATCCGTGCGGGAATTGGCAGCGGGACTCAGTCGTCTAGGTAAGATTTAGTTAAAGGATTGCATGAGTTGGATCGTTGCTTGCCTTGCACTTAGTTAAAGTAGTTATAGCAAGTTGATATCTTTTTATTTTGTATTTTATTTATTTTCATATTTTGATTTGTACGTATTCGTATTCGTATTTGCTTGTTAAACATTGTAAACACCAAGTAGACCTGCCCCTCAAGCCGCCCATCTTGCCCAGAACCATGTTGAGCAATGTGAATCGCAGCAGCACAGTCAGCAATATCAGCAACAGCAGCAGCAGTAACAACAACAGCAGCAGCAGCACAACAACCACCACCACAACAACAACAGTATTAAACAATCAGACGCGCTCGAAGATCATCAGCACGAGCAGCACCAACACTGAGACACAGGAGACGCTGAGCAAGACAATCATCACAGAGCATGGCAGCAGTAGCAGCACCAACAGCACCAGTAGTTCCATCAGCAATACCAACTCCATCTCCAGCACGGAGCAGGCCATGGCTTGTGCCAGTTTGATCAGCAATGAAATTCTAAGCATGCGAAATGGAGCAAAGTCTGGAGGAGTCAGCTGTGGAGAGAGCAATGTGAAGCGAATTGCTGGCAAAGAGATCTCAACTTTATTCGAGGTTTGAGGGCTGCACTGCCTGCGCGCTTGAAACGCTACCTCAATCATCAATCACCATCAATCATCACTTGTGTCTCTTGTTTCCCTCAACATTCTCTTATCTTTTATGTGTGTAATTGTTTCTGTTTGTTTCTCTTTGTGTATATCGTATATCGCATGCCTTAAATCTTAAATGTGTAGTTATGTGTAAATAATGAAGTGTGCTAAGTGTAATTTGTACTAAAATGAATTTTAATCAACAGGAGACATTAGTTGAAGGACTCCAGCGTACATCGACGAGGCGCACGTTTAGAGACAGAGATTCGCCCTACACGAAAGAAGATGTCGTTGATTTATAGATTGTCTATTAGCCACACAAAGTATATATAAAGTTTATATATATATATATGCTCAACTCAACTCAACATTCCCCCCTAAGAGCTCCCTTCCCCCCAAAACTACACACACAACCACCAACAACAAGATAAAGATAAAGCTAAAGATACTGATAATTATACTGATAGTAATGATAATGAGCAAGGAAGGAGGAGGAAAAGGATTGAAGATAGAGAATTGATGATTGAGGAAAATGTTGCAACTAACTCTCACTCTCTCACTCACTCTCTCTCTCTCTCTCGTACTGAACAATTAATTTAATGTGCAATTGCGCGTGTGTTTTGTTTTTACTCTTTGGCAATTTGAAATGAACGTGATTTATTTATTTATACTTTTTACCCCAAATAACTTTTGCATATTTATAAACAAAAAACAAACAAAAAGAAACGTTTTTTGTGTACTATATTTTTATGTATTTTAAATGAGTTAAGTGCCAATTATATACAACAAAATAAATCTATTTTTCAATTTATCTATTGAAAATGATTAAAACAAACTATCGAAGTGAACGCAATGAATATTATTAAAATACTTATGTAAATCAATTGCGTGTATAACTAAAAAACAAAAACAAAAAAAGTAAAATACTTTAATGGCCTAAACAAATTAAATGAAATATAATATTTTTTATAACTGCTTCCAAATATATATGTATATTTATAATTATTTGTTTTGTTTCCTTATCTTTTCCATTTACTTGACATATAAGAATATATATATAAACTGACAATCTGTTTCAATTTTTTTATTATTTGGTTTAAACAAAAAAGTTAACAACCTATTCTAAGCAACTAGACAAACAATTACTAAAATGCATTTAAAAAATTACCGAAAAAGAAAAACAAAAAAAAAGATTTAACTTGTGAGCCGGCAAAAAACGATTATACATTTAGTAATGAACACAAGTAGTTTGCACGTTTGATACAACAATGTTTATTAACAAATATTTGCCCCAGTCCACCACCACCGAACCACGAAACATAAAAACAAAACGAAAAACCAAAAATCACTTTAATCATCCAGTTTAGAGTGTTAACGATTTCACCCAAAATAGTTGGCTCAAATATGTAGCTTGCCATTCAATTCAAGGACAAGAAAACGAATAATTGTAACGTGTTCATTAAAGTTAAGCACTTGAATCTTTATTGTAATGTATTGAAATTCAAATTAAAATCGAATCAAATAAATACAAATAGACGTTTTATTTTAAAATATAAAACGATGTTGGTCAACACTGGAGTCCCCAAAAGTATCGATGTTTGTTCGTCGGCGGTATCGATGCAATTGTTGGTATTTTAGCTGTGACAAAGTCTGGTCACACTATGTTACTAACTCGCGTCGGCTTTGGCTGCATTTTTTGGTGGAATTAAGTGAAAAATAAAAACAATCGAAATACAATTAAAACCATTTGCAAAAAATAAGCAATCTCCTGCCTTGTCAAGATGGTGAAGCTTACGCCCGAGTTGATAAACCAGTCGATGCAATACATAAACCCGTGCCGTGAACGAGAACTCGATTTGCGCGGCTACAAAATTCCACAAATCGAAAATCTGGGTGCCACATTGGACCAGTTCGATACGATTGATTTGTCAGACAACGATTTGCGTAAACTGGACAATCTACCTCACTTGCCGCGCCTTAAGTGCTTATTGCTGAACAACAATCGCATCTTGCGCATCAGTGATGGTCTGGAAGAAGTTGTGCCCAATCTAAACTCAATCATACTGACGGGCAATAATTTGCAGGAGCTGAGCGATTTGGAGCCACTCACAGGATTCAAGAAGCTGGAGACGATATGTCTGCTTATCAATCCGGTGTCGACAAAACCCAACTACCGAGAGTATATGGCTTTCAAGTTCCCACAGTTGCGTCTGCTCGACTTTCGAAAGATCAAACAAAAGGACAGACAGGCGGCACAGGAATTCTTTCGTTCCAAGCAGGGTAAGGATATGCTCAAAGAGGTGACCAAAAAGTCCAAGTTAAGCGCTGCTGCGGCACTGGCGGCCGAGGCAACAAACGGCAAGTCAGCCAATGATGGTGGACGCTTTGCGAATCCGGAGGATATGCAGCGCATACGTGAAGCGATTAAGCGGGCCAGCTCCCTGGCGGAAGTAGAAAGACTGTCACAAATATTACAGAGTGGTCAGCTGCCCGAGAAATTCCAACACGAGATGACCCAGAACGGACACAACGGCGATTCCACACCTGCCGACACAATGGAATACTAGATGAGGCTACAAATGGGCCAAGTTTAGAACGTCGACTACCTTATAACCGTAGAACAATATTTTAATAAAACAAAAATAATGTATGAAATATGTATGTATGTTTTGAACTTTATGGATCTTCATTCTCAATAGATTTCTAATTTGCATTTTTCACAGAAAAAAATCGCAAAATCGGAACAACCGGCGATTGTTTTGTAAATACAAAGTTTTAAATCAAATGCACAAATATATATCGTAGTTATCGTAATTGGCTAAAAGTTTAACAATCTACACGGACAAAAAGTGTGGGGCGATTAATATTATGCTTTGGCTCTGCAAACTGATTTTGCGGGAATAGCATTTGGACTCTGGAATCGGTTATTGCTTCTCTTGTGTTAGTATGAATCTCCGCCGGTTATGTCTAGTATTATGAAGCTTTCGCTGACATTATGGTATCGTAGTGCAGACCCGTATAGAAGATGATCCACGTCACTAAAAAGCCGGCAAACGATGTCATAAATCCCTCCTTCACCAACTCCCATGCTCCGCCGTATGCATCCTCATCCACACACTGAAAGTTGATGGCATACAAGTAGACGATGCCACAGCTAATGCCGGCAAACCTGTAAACACACATAAAGATAAAAACCAGGGAGGAGCTGTACCACGTTCTAAATTTAGTCACAGCGCTACTTACAGCACGAGGCCCAGGAAACCTTTGAGCGGCACAATGCCCCAGATAATGCCAAGTAAGATGCCAAAAACTTGACGTGCCCAGTAAATAACATCCAAAAATTCGTCCTGCAAAACAACAATTTGTTAATTATGCCGTACAACACGCGCTAATCTCTTCGCTTTTCTCACCTTGTCTTCCCACTCCGATTTTGTCAGGGCCCGCGCACAAATTTCACGCAGAGACGACGATTTGGCAGTTCCGTTTGTGTTGCGATCAGAAGTATGTGTTTTTGTGGCCATTTTTTGTGTGTTTTGATTTAGTATTAATTTAATTTTCAACTCGTTTAATTTATTAATTAATAATTTTTTCACTATCAGTAAAGTTGGCTATGCCGATAAAAGTTACAGGTGATATCGATAGGTCGTCGAGCTTTAAACAGCTGGGCTAGATATCAACTATCGGCCATCACCAGCAGCTCAGCTTTTGATTAGTCATTCGCGATGAACGGGTGAACCAGCTCATGTGCATCAAATTAGCGGTGGCCGATGATTATGCCAGAACCAAGCTATGCCGCAGTAACGCTGTCCGTGCTCATACCTAATCAATTTCCTGCGATGTGGCAACTCCGTAAATTGGCGCCTTAAGCAAATTCAAAAATTTATATGCTCAGTCTGGTCAAGTTGTTTATCAGTTACAGTAAAAACAAACTCAAGCTTAAATATATTTATTGATACTTTAGATTTATTTATTTTGCAATCAGTAGAACATTTGTAAGTTTTAAACGTGCTTAAGTGAAAATATACATTGTTTATTTACTTATTTTGTTTGTTGTATTTTTTTTTTGTGTTTTTGTTTTTCCATTTAATTTTCTAATTATACAATAAGTAATAGTAATATACATATACGTTATTAGGATTTATGTTAATAGCGTTTTTCTTGCTCTCCACACTTTAGTTAACTTCTAGATTTTGTGTGATTGCTACAAAATTAGAAAGGAAACAGTTTAAAGCAATGAAAGATTAAGAAAAATATATATATATATGTATATTTATGTAACAAAATACTGTTCTTACGCTTTGATGCTTTGTCATTTGCATTGTATTGTAATAGCTAAGTATAAAATCGCATGACTTGCATGCCCATTAATATGTTTTTAAAATACAATACATATATTTAGTATATTCATGAACAATTCCCGCTAACTAAAACTTAGCAATGTCATCGAACGCACAAAATTGATTTCCTTTCATGATTTTTGATTGCTTGATTTTCATCGCTTGAAAATGCAGAAAAGCATGAACAATATTTTTGAAATTTCTTCATTTTGTTATCAATACATTTGTAAACTTGAAACTACGCTTGGAAGAAACTTGTTTGAACAAATATTACATTGCTTATTTATGCTTTAATTTAGTTGTTTTCTTTTTTCATTTGTTTGTTTGTTAATAAAAAAATAATCACATTGAAATGCGTTTAAATCAGTTTTTTGAATAATTGTCAGCTTTGTGGCTTTTTTTTTTTTGTTTCCGCTTCTGTTTTTAAACTCGCACTTATCGTTGACGTGCTTAGAAATATATCCATTATTTTATATATTCATATTCATTTTTATAATTTTTGTTAGTTTCCTTCTGTTTTTTTTTTTTTTTTCTTTTCTGGTTAAATGTTAAATAATTTTGTTTTTGCTTTGTTTTGTTTTGCTGAATCACATTTCGAATTTCTAAAGATTAGTTTCATAATTTAACACATGTTGCTGCAACAATTTAGGTATTTTGAAATCAAATTGTACTTTAAACATATTTGTCTGTGTCTGTCTGTCCCGGCTACGCAGAAGCTCAGCTGCCTTTGCCTCTAGACAGACTCTTCAGCCAAGATCTCATTGAGCAGGCGATTGAGACTGTCCAGACCGGTGAGGAAACCACCGTCGGGTCCATGATGCACCGGTGCAGCAGCTGCCGGTGTGGGCAACATGCTGCCATTGCGTGGCACAAACGCCGTGTGGGCAAAATCTATGAGACGCACATCCACAAAGCAGGCCGAATCATCTGTGGGCGGTGCGGACATGTCCAGAGATTTGGAGCCATGCAACAGAGCTGTATTCCGAGCGGCACTCGATGCTTTTGGCTCTGTGCTGTTGTTGTTGTCACCCTCGGCACTTGCTCGTCGCTCCAGCGAGTCCAGCAGTATGCCCGAGAGCAGAGAGTTGCAAATGTTCTCGCAACTTCGTTGCACTGCCCCCGATGTAGTGGCTCGAGTCTTTGAGGGCGAAGAGACGGCAGAGACGGGTGTGGATGTAATCGTTGATTTCTTGGCCTCCCTGGAATCATCGTGGGCTGCATAGTGCTCATCGTCGTCTTTGCAGCGCAGACGCTTCACGGCGCCCTTTACCGACTTTAAGGATGAGGCGCTGGAGGAGGCGGGCGATACAATGGACTTGATGGTGGTGGCACTGTTGGAGACACTCGAGTTGCCCGCTGTGTGCGGTGGTGAAGTGATCTCCGTGCCAGCTGCTGCTGCTGCGGCGGCGGCTGCATCAAAGGATTGCTGGGATTTGTAGCGCTTGAACATGGCCTCTGTGGGTCCAATGATGCTGCTCTCATAGTCCGAGCTGCCCTCATCGGAGCTGTTGTTACCTGGAAGAGAGAATAATACACAGATTAGTAGGTTATAGGATGAGCTACTTGAAGTCTTTGCATTACATGTCTGACGGCCACTGGCGACGGCTTTGATCTGCTCGGAGAGACCGGAGAAGTCATCGCTGCTGTTGCTGCTATAGTTCATCCAGGAGTCCCCGGAATGTGGCGATGAAGTTGTCACGCTGGGCAGCGCTGGCTCTGGGTCCAGGAATACTGTCTCTTCGGAAATTGGAATGAATGCAGGTGTTGCGTTGCTGCCGCTCCCTTTGCCCCCCGCAGCTGGTTTTGTTGGCAAGACGCCGCAGGTGCGTGGTGGCGGCATAACGGACAAATGCGAATGCTGAGATTTGTTTGTCTCATGCTCCTCGTCCTCCTCCTCTTCCTCCTCGTCATCCTCATCTTCCTCCTCGTCCGTGGTGGTGGTAGAACTGGTCGCTGTCTGCTTAACACCACGTGCCGCTGCCTCCGCAAAGCCACGCTTGTGCAGATGACGTCGTGTGGCCAGATTCAGACGCGAGTTGGAGTCATTGGATGCATCTGCATCGTAGTTACAACCATCCACACCATTGCTGCTGTTGGTGGCCGAGGCATTACCACTGTCCACGGCAGCCACCAGCTGCAAATCCTCATCGGTATCGTGCGGTTCCAGCTCATCGCCCGCCTCGTGACCCGCCTCATCGTCCTCGATATCATCCTCGTCTATGCTATTCTCTGGATGGTAGTCAAAAACTGTTGTGGGCTGCACTGTGGCCGACTTGGGTGCCTCCAGCCAATCATCCAAGTCCATGGAGGGCGGATAGGCCATGGGATTCTCCTCATAGCCCTCGTACACAATGAGCAAGGAGCTAAAAGAGCCAAGGGGAGCATTAGATCAAGTTACAAGGCAGCTCAAAGAAAACACCTACCAGGAGTAGAATCTGTAACTGGATTGTTTCTCGATGACACGTCGCAATTGCAGCAAACGCTGGAGGATCTTGCGAATGACACGAATACGCAGACGGAAGCCATTGTAAAAGAAGTCATGGAGTGCGGTCTTGAAACCTGACTCGTTCAGCTCCCGTCCCCAATACTTGTCCCGCTTGGCATACTGCTCTAGATCAGCCTGATAGGTCTGCATGCCACAGAGGCGTACTCCCAATGAACCCGACGTGCTTGCCGCACACTTGGCCATCTGCTTGGAACGCTTCTCAGCGGAGGCATCGTCCCCGTGCTGTCGAGTGCCCATCTTCAGATCCAATATGCAGGGATTGCGGAACTGCGATGTGATGTTCTCGAGCATCAGGAAGTCTGCAAATCGAAAGCAAATTGGAAATTAATCAAAGAATTCTTAGAACTCTATTTTAAATATATCTCAAATATTGGGGTAGTTTTGCTGTCCTTGGAGCGCGCCAGGGCAGAGATACTAACATTGCTTATTGGAGTTGTCAAGTTGCGAAATGCTCTTGATAACATCGGCCGCATTCCCGTTCCTATGCACCTTCATTCTGCAAATAATCCAGGATCGAGATGTGTGGCATTAATATGGATTCAAGCGGACATTACGTAATTCTGTTTCATTTCTTTTTATTTTTTCTTTCTTTTATTTTAAAGCTGCCACGAATGAGTCTGACCTAAAACAAAATAAGCTGCAAGTTTTTCCGTTTTTTTCTATTTTATAGATGAAGAGCATGTTCTGTTCCATTAGCATAGGCTTAAAGCGCCATCTAGCGCTTAGCAGTCAAAAAACAATTTGATCCCTTTAATGGGTAATTTTTATAAATTTCCTTTTACTGGTTAGCAATGGAACAGAACATGCTGTAATATTCCAACTCAAATTGGAATTAGCAAGAACAAAAAAAAAATACTCATACTATTTAAATTATTTTATTGTAATTTGCATACCCAAATACCCGTTATGTTTGAGAGGGGCGAGTGCGTGTTTGGTTTTTTGTATGCATTGCACAATCTAAAACAAAAATAAAATTCATTTCCATTTGCTTCGCTCAAAGCTTCGTGTCACATGTACACAAACACATGTGCAACTGGCCTGCATGCATGCATATGTGTGTGTGTACATCTTCTTCGTTCTCTTTTGCTTCCAACAGTAATGCGTGTGCAACAACTTGGAGTGTGCGAGTGTATGTGTGTGCGAGAGAGAGTGAGACAACTCTAGTACTCTGTACATACCTAAGAACATCGTCACGCTTGCGCTTGGAGGCGCTCATCTTGCGGACAGGAACTGCAGCTGCCTCGTCCCGGAAACTGGGAGAGTAACGTTTGTCCAACTTGATGCCGCCCATAGAGGTCGCTTGCATAACGCCTGGAAATAGAATGGCACCGGCGGGCGATAAGTCAAAGGTTTCTCAGTGCTTTCAGTAGTAAAACTCATATAATTATAAATTTATGCATGTAATTTAGCATCGTATTTGATACATTAATTCCCTTTTTGGGGTTAAGGTTACGCAATGTGCATGTATGTATGTATATGGTATGTAGGATTGGCTGACACTAAATTGTTAGACATACAAAAGCTCAGCGTTATGGCAATGGAAGACAGACAAACAATTTTGAAATTTCCCAAGCAATTTTCGGATTCTGTTCTGTTCCTAAGTCATGCAGTTCGGAAGCCACTCGGAAGGACAGGACCAATGAACATAGTTAGAGGATTATGTGATACAAATAAATGTAGTAGATAATGACTTATGATTAGTAGCCCTACGTAGTGTGCAAATTTGAGAACTAATTAAATTAATCACTTGATATATTAATTATTTGTTTCCTTTTTGTGTCTCTTGTGTCCTAAAATTAACTTAAAACCATAGAAACTGAATAACTTAGTGGCTAGTTTTAAAAATTAAGTATCGTAGTTGTAACTGTAGTTTTTTGTATTTAATGTAGAGTATATATAATTTATAAAATAAAGTTAAGCATAAAGTATATAGTATATAGTATATAATTATATAGTATGTGTTTTATTCATACAAACCCGTTGAGGCCATTTGTCTTTATTTGGCTTGCTTGCATTTCTAATCGGCTTTCGTACTGTGAGAGTCTCGGAGACGTTCAGTTCCAGAGACAGACAGAGCAGATCAGAGCTGAGCTGAGCTGAGAAGAGCAGAGCGGATTCAGTTCCGATTAGATCGGCAAGGCCTAGGGATACGACGATGAGGCTACAACAACAACACAACGTATTGAAGGGGATCGTTCTCTCAACTGAACACAAAAACACATAAAAATAAACACGATTTCTGCACATTTTCCAAAAACAAAAAAAAATAGAACATAAATTGCATAGATTTGTTTTTTTTTTTTAAGATTTTCGTTTACGTTTCGTTTTCTTTTTCTTTGATTCTCAACTCTTAGTTCGGTTTGGTTCGATTTGGGGCCGCTCTCCGAACCGGTTCAGCGGGCAGATCATTAGCGGGTCTGTCAGTCGGCACTTCGAACCTTTGGATAATACGAGCATAGAGCGTAGATATGTAGTGGCAACGGACACGCCCCCAGAACCAGGTCAGGTCGGGCTTAAGTACCGCCAGATACACCCGCCTGCCCGCCAGGAGCGTGGCCTTTAAACACGGTGCTTTCAACAAACTGAAGATTGTATAATTTTCTATTTAAGCGTATTCAAAAATTGTACAATCTGCAAAGGTGTTTTTTGTTTAGCTGGAGAAGAGTGTGTGTGTGTATAGAGTGGTGTGTGTGTGTTGACGACTTACCCATTGCTGTCAGTTCGCTACTAACTAAAAGTACTTATCATAAATTTGTTCTTTCTGTGACTGTGAGTGTGTGTGCAGAGGTTGATCTTTGGGACTTGGAGCTTGGACTACTTCCAGGCGTCGAGTCAGACAATAATTGGGCATGGCAGCTATAATATTTTTATTTTTCTTTTCGTATTACATAATTTTAAATCTATGATTTACCTAACGATTACGGATTACGGATTACGATATGTTTTCGGTCTTTTTTTTGTTCAACTTTTTGCTTTTTTCTTTCTTTTTTTTTGGTTCTTTTTCATTTTTTGTCTTTCTTTTATTTGTTTTCATTAAATTTTCACAGCTTAAGATCTAAGGATATCACATATTTAGGCATATAGAATATTGTATATAGAATACTTAAATAAAAATGAGATATTCAAATGCATTTATTTTGTTCTCTTTTTTAACTAAGGACGATACAAAAGGAGCAGATCAATTTTGATGCTTTCGTTAAATGAGTTTTTCTTTTTCTTTTTTTTTCTTCTTTTTTTGGACAAATGCGAAACAGTTAGTACAAAAACAACAGCGATTTCAGAACTCAAAACAAATGGCAATGCAAAAAACGCGTTCTTTTCATATAATTTTTTTTTTTTTCAGTTTTTTTTTTATTTTAAAATATTTTTTATTTTGTTTTATTGTTTTTTAGAAATGTATGATTGAACAAGCAGTTAATTTGAAACGAAATATCGGATGAAGCGCATCGATAGAATCGAGAATCGAGAGTCGAGAATCGTTTTGAGTTTGAGTGAAGATTGAGGAGATTTGGGTATAGAATATAGTCGGTATCTTACCTTTATACTTGGGCACAAACTTCTGTATGTCCTGCGGAATGTTCTGATAGAAATCCAGTTCCCGCAAATTCAGCGGCTTGATCACCGTCGACTGATTGAGCAGCAGGAGTCGTGTGTGTCCTCCGACCTGAGAGGAAAGGCAAAAAAAGATTAGTTAACTCCCGACTCAGTTCACTTAAAGTTAGTAAATCATTCGAAATCGATTTAATTTCAAGTTAATTGTAGTTGGTTCTCAGTAAACATTCAAATAACATGACGTTTAATTCAAATTCAAGTTCAACAAAAAATTTCAAGTGAATCTAAATGATATTAATGAAATTGTAAATAAGTTTTTCTTTTTTTATTTAATCCCCCCATATATATAACTCAATATATACATATATATAAACATATTATTCTGTTCCATACATATGTAATTAAATCTTAAAATGGATATTCTTTGTAGCTGTCGCTCGTTGCAATGAACGCAATTCGGACCAAGCTGAAGCATGGATTTGGTAAAACAAAGAAGTCAGTACAGAGGCCAACGACTGGGCACCCATCTGTCTCAGCGAGTGTCAGTAAGCCAGAGAAGAGTTTAGCGGAAGAGTCCAGATTACCCGCATATCGCCAGTCGAGGAAAACCAAGAGAGCCACAGAAAGGCCTCCCTCCGAGGCGTCCGGTGGCGAGAGTATTGCCGGCGTTGGTAACATGGATAGAAGGCGTACAAAAAAGAAATCAGCTTTTAAGCATCGTAAAAAAACCAAACTCTCCACATCCCCCTCATTTGCACACGATGATCCGCCCGCAAAGGAGGAGCGCCACTCATCGGTCAGTAGAGGAGCACACACCTGTGATTCCTCACACGAGGGCCGAGTTGTAATGCATACAAACTTTGGTATCAATATCGATCAGTTGTTCAAACTGCTGTTCACACCCTCAGAGTTCTTCAAAGACTTTCAGGCGAGACGTAATACCACAGAACTACAGATGAGCGAGTGGAAAGCCAGCAAGGATGGCCAAAAGAATCGGATATTACGCATGACACTGGCCATGCAGGTGAATATTGGACCCAAAACGGCCAAAATAGTTGAGGAACAGTGTTTGCGGAAATGTAGCCACCGTGGTGATCTCTACTCGATTGATGTGACCAGCACACATGAGGGTATACCCTATGCGGATGTTTTTAACATATTAATCCACTATTGTCTCAATGGTATACCCAATAATAACACCGAAATGATTGTCTATGCCACTGTTAACTACATAAAACCCACATGGGCCGTCATCAAGACGTTCATCAATAAACATTCACTGGAAGGTCTATCCATTTACTTCTGTGAATTGCAAGAGGAAATACTTAAGGAAATTGCCAAGTCAAAGAGAAATTCAAATTATAAAGCTTGAAAAACTGTATAAACCATAAACATATGCCACATACACCATATATATATATTCTTTGAAATATAAACATTGTACATTGTACGCCTTTTAAGTAAAAAGATACAATATCTTCAATTAAGTACAGAAAAAATAAGCAAATGGAAATGAAAACATCAAATAAAGTAAAGATTTCAAGCTAGAAACTTTCTTGATGTCTTCAATTAAGTACAGAAAACTAGACTCATCAAATAAAGTAAAGATTTCAGGGTAGAATATCTCTTGATGTCGGTAGTAAGTCAGTAGTTATGAACTATTTTAAAGCAAGTGAAATATACTTGATTTCCCGAAGAATGTTCTCAACAAATTTTTGTATTTGTTCATTTAGGATTTGTCTTACAATTTGTCCTTGAATCAAATATTGTTTTAACCTTCCATTTAATGTGTGTAAATCTGTGTTTAAAAATTATATTTTATACTTAGGTTTAAAAACAAACGAAGCTTAAAGCAAGATCTCAATCTGATTCACTTGAGTGTTGCTGCTAACTACTGGCGACATCTAGCGTGCGTTAGATTTAAACTAGCTACCTCGTGTGGCCTCTTTCTGGCTACTTTGCGGGCCTTTTCTAGCTACTGCTATGTCCTCTTTCTAGCTACTCTTCTAGACGTTCTCTAGCTACTTTTGTGTCCTCTTTCTAGCTACTCTTCTAGGCATTCTCTAGCTACTTTTGTCTCCTTTTTCTAGCTACTTCTCTGCGCTTTTCTTGCTCACCTGATTCGAAAGTGGATGAAGTGCAACCTCATCTTCATTGTCCAAGAGATCTTTTCCCAGCTGCTGAGATGTTTTAGCCTTTAAGCAACTATCGGCAACTGATTGTGAGCCATTCACCTCGGAGCATTGTCGCAGCCAAGAGGATTGCTGTTGTAGCTGCTGCTGTTGTTGCTGCTGCTGTGTGTGTTGCTGCTGTGCCTTGGTGGGGGTGGAGCAACTGCTGTTGTTATTGCCACCGCTGCTCACCGATAGTTGCTGGAGATTGGCAGTTACGAGACTGCTGCTGCTGGTGTTGCTGTTGTTGATGCTGCCTTGATTCCTTGAGACAACCACATGATGTTGGGGCGATGGTGCAGGTGATTGTGGCTGTTGTTGTTGCTGCTGCTGTTGTTGTAGGAAGCTGGAACCGCTGGCAAATTGCAGCTGCGATTGCAAAAGGTTTAAGCTAGTTGAGATTTGTGTAACCAATTGCTGTTGCTGCTGTTGTTGCTGTGGTTGCTGCTGCTGCTGTTGTTGTCCATGGATGCGTTGGTGCTGCTGTATATTTGGAACATGCTGCTGATATGACGACAAGTCAGAATCTCCCATGCCCCAATCCCCCAAGAAATATACCATTCCCTGCCGCGCGAAACAGTTTAACAAGTTGTTGTAGTTGCTGTGATTGCTGTTGTTGTTGTTACGGCTTATGTGTGACTGCTGCCGTTTTTCCCGTTTCGCGAAAATGGGAAATCCGTTGCTAGTTGTATCTGAAATGATAAAAAAAACAAGAATTTAATTGCAAATTGGGTTAAGCTAAAAGTTCCCCGAGTGCAAATCAAACAAACCGGTTACGAATACACATATATAGTCTATATAGTCTACTATATATAAACTGAAACTGATTAGTTTCAATGGACACACCTCGAGCAGCGATTTAACATTCGCTGATCTCCAAGGGAGATTTCCCGAGCACTTAGTATTCCGTTTGGGTTCAAAGTCATTTCCTGATCGGAACACGGAATTCTATAGACTATAGACAAATTTGTTCCGGTGTCTGAGTGTGTGAGTAAGAGAGAGAGAGAGAGAGAGAGAGAGAGAGAGAGAGAGAGAGAGAGAGAGAGAGAGAGAGAGCTATAATACCCCAGAATGAATTTTGGAGTATTACAAAATCAACAGATTGAAAATTGTGTCATTTCTCCTAGAACTTTTCAGAGTTCCTCAAGTTTTTGGCATAAGAACGAGCTAAAAAGTAAATTTAAATGCCCAGAACTGAACCATACCTTAACTATAAATATTTATAAATTTATGCAATAACTAAATGGTTTACAAATGTGTTTTAGTTAATAGAAAACTAATTCATATATCATATAAATATTTTTGACATTGTTCGCTTGGTTACAGAAAGCACAATCAGCTGATGAACTATATACAATGGCATCCATATAGGATGCAAAATAGCTGAAGCGTAGTCTAGTCATAGCGAGTAGGCAATCTGAACAATCTGTCAACCGTGTCAACTATAAAACTCTGTATATGCAAATACAGTATTAGAAGCGTTTAATGAAGCGTATGCTTAATTGAAATCGCATTGTTTGTGGTCGTGATTGTGATCGTGATCAATCAGGCGTGTGGCACGTGGCACATGAGTGTGGATTGTAGAGTGTGTCGAGTGTGTGTGTGTGTGTGTGTGTGGTACGAGTGTGCGGTCATTGATTGCGATAACTGCATTTATCAGTTATCAATTGTTCAAATGTTGTGAAATGTTAATCAACTTATGCCTAGACACAGTAACAATTACAATCGAAATGCTAAAAATCACACCATCTGTAAACTGCGCATTTGTCTGGTTTTGGTCTGGGCTGCCACGCCCACTAAGCTCTGCCAACAAACAGTAGTCGGCAAACAGGCGACAGGCGACAGACGTCACAAGCATAATAAAAAGATAACAAATGGCAGCAGAAATTCCAATTCATTGGCTGCTGTAAGCCGTTTAACAATAGAGATACTTTGTATCTTTATCTGTGTATCTCTATCTTTGTGCGTATCTTAAGCCAGCAGGTACTTCTTACTTCTATTTATAGCCGTCTACGTTGGACGGCCAAAAGGCCAGACGTCGTGATATCAGTAAGAAATACAATAGATACGCCAATAGATGTATAACTGCCTGGGTAATTAGCTATAGCTACAAAGCACTATATTGGTTTCTGGGAATCACTTGACGACTGCCCATGACGAATATGTTGTCATTCGTCTTGAGGGTAAGGGTGAGGGGAGGGATCGACGGGGGGTATCTTAACGATAAGTACGTAATCAAGGTGTCATTAACTTGAAGCAGTCAACGATCGGGCATTGTTCGCGTATCTGGCAACTGATCCAAAATGCTTATGAACTCAGTTGTTATTGTGGGTCTTCTTCATGTTGTTGTGTTGTTGTTGTTGCTGTCCAAATCCGAGTGCTATTCATATTTAAACGATTTATTTTTAAAACACTTGCAGTTTTGCAAAAGTATAAATACACGGAGCACACACACACACCAACACACACACTCAAGTTGTTTGCAATCAGTGCTAGTAGCTGCTGATGATGACACGACTTGCTTAACAATTTCGATCACTCGCATTTTATTATAAGTCGAATGATTATTTTAAATAATACTCTGTCTGAACTTCAGACGCAGAGAAAGCGTCAATTGCGACGCAGATAAACCATATAAAGCTGAGTCAACGCAGGCACAGCTACAGCGACAGATACAGCTACATATAGATACAATGGCGAATCCCTATCGGAGCTAAACAAATCCGCGACTCGCATTAAACTGGGCCACACATAACTTTGTTGCCAATTAAGAAGAAAGTAAACAAAAAACCAAAAAAAAACAAAATTATAAATAAAACACAAAAAAAACTTGCCAAGTTACAAACAAAGCGGCGTGCACGGTGTACACTGTGCACACACACACACACACACTCACACCCACACACGCATACACCCGTTCACATGGCCCAAAAGTGGGTCAAATTGTAGCAGATATCGCGGCAGAAGGTCCAAAAGGGGCAAACTGCAAGCGCAAACAGCTGTTCAAATATCTCAAACACTAAGGCTCAGATACATTTGGGAAATGTATTTCAATTAGCGTACAATTAAATATTCAACTCAGCAGCCAGCAGAAACATAAGAGAAATCAAAACAAAGCTGTTTTTATAACAACAATAAAAGCAGCTGAGACAAAAGACACTAACAGTTGTGTGGACAACTTGCAAGTATCTAGATACATTTTATATAACATAAAGAAAGAAATTTAAATAGCGAATGCTTTGCACTATTTTGCAAGATAAAGAACAAAACAAATTTCCTACTGCGCATACCCGGCTCGCTGATTTCTAGGGTATTCCATAACATTTTCGTAATGAAACACTTGATGTATCTTATTCGTTCAACTTGACAGTCGAAAAACAACAACAGCAATATTTGAATATGTCAAGTAAATTATCAAGTAAATGTTTATTAAACTCATTAAACACAATGCCAACAATTTTAGTACATTGTCCAAATGTTCAAAGCTTCGCTTCATTGACTTTTATGCGCGACATACGAGAATTGACAAATTTTCCACATTTTATTGTTGTTTTTTGTGTTGAAAAGTTTATTTGAAATACAAATTTATTTTCTCTTTAATTCATTTTATATGTAAATGGAAAAATTTGCAAATTTGAGCAAGTCATTTATCAAGCAGCGCAAATTAAATAAAAAATATAATTGAAAGGCCTGTCTAGAGCTGCTGTTATCAGCAGCTGATAAGTGAGATGAAACCCGGGAGTGGAGCAAGGAAAGCAACAGTAAATGTAGCTTAGCAACAACAAAACAAAGGGGGAAAGAGAGAGAGAGAGAGAGAGTGAGAGAGATGGCATGGAAACATTAACTCTTTAAGATTGCAGTTTTTGTTTTCTGTTTTCCTGATATTGTGACGAATTCGCTGTATCTTATCATTAAATGAAATTAATAACAATAAACAGTCAGTATCAGCTCTATAAATTGAATGCAAAATGCCAGTCTAGGCCTATACAAATACAACTATACCCCATTTGGCATGAAGAAAGCCATGTGTAGTGGAATGGCGATAAAAGAGCGAAAGAAACACTTCACTTTAGTTATTGTATATAGAGAAGAAATTGCAATAATCGTACAATTAAAACGGTTATTAGTCATGCACACACTTGAGATCCCTGCACAAATGTTATCGTTTGATATGTTCATATTACTGTTATGATGATCACATAATAATAATATTAAGTTTAATCGACTGTTTGTTTTTGTTTTCGCGGAATTTTGTTGAAATCAACGTAAATTTACATGATATTCAGCAGCTGCAAAGAGCGAGCAGAAACCAAAACCAAAAACTGAAACAAGTTTTGGATTTTAAGTGTGTTAATAAATTTATTCGCACACACAGACGTGCAATAGCACAATCAGACACTAATACACTCAAGCACACACACACACACACTGACGCGATTCGATACGAGACACACGCTTGCTTGATTATAAATTTCTCATATCAAAACAAAAAGCAGCTGTGGCACAGCAAAATTACTCGGAACTCGCCAGAGACTAAAAAACAACAGTCGATGTCGATGACGATCTCGATGACGATGACGACAAAAACAGCAGTTGGAAAGAAGATAAAATACACGTACTCGTAGGCAACAACAACAAAATAACCCTATTCAAAACAAAAGATCAAGACAAATAGCAAAGCAGCAACAGCAGCAGCGGTGGCAGCGCTGGCGGCAGCGACAGCAACAGCGACGACAATAAAAAGAAACAAATAGGGAAATAAAAAAAAAAACACACCACTTGAACTGACGATTCGAGACAGTGCTGTTACGCTCTTGCACTCTCTCACTCTCAGTTTCTCACTCTCTTGGTTCGTCTCCCACACTCACTCTTCGGTTGTCACTCTTTTGGCTTGCCTTGCTCTTGCGTGGTTTTCGCTGCCCATTTTTTCATCGTCGCTTGCTCTTTGCTTGGCTATTTTTACAGCACACATCAAAAAATTAAATAAAGTTCACTAATACAATCACATGCACGCACGCACACAAATACATTTACAAAGGGCACGCAACAGAAGAAAAAATAAATTTCTAAACGTTTTTGCTTTTCTTGTTGGACAAAAAATTCAAATTTACCTTCTTGAGACACTTATTCCTGTTGTTGTTTTTCTGCTACACAATTAATAAGGTTATAAATCAGTTTTCATTCATTTGCATGTGCCCACAAATTTCTCAATTCAATTTTCCACATCGAATTTGTATGTGAAAATTTCTGTTGTACAAATTACACATACACACACGCACGTACACCACTCGCTCTGGCCACATAGACTGGGCGGGAGACCAGCACAGTTACACTTTGGCTTCTGCTTTGAATTTATGTACATACAAATATGTATATATGTAGTACATATACAATTTTAGCTTCTCAATTAAATTTGATTTTCTCACACGCGCAATTTAGGCTTATTTTGCGCGACTTGCACTTTATCACTATTTTCCTATTCCAAGTGTTGGACACGTCCGTTTCGAGCGAGTTGAGAGAGTGAACTGAATGCAATATAATTGCCAGATGCTTCAGGCAGGCAGAATTTAGTTGCTCGCAACCGCTGCTCGTCGTATCGACTAAGTCAGTAAAGCCAACGACCCATATACCAGCTGTGAGTGCGAGTGAGGCAACTATATGCGAACGCAACACTTGTTCGTTTCCACTAGTTGTAGCTGTGCGTGTGAGAAGCAACGCGTATGACATTGCTTACGCTCTCAGATACTTTTCTGACAGCTGCGCTCTCAATTCTCAGATACTTTTTAGCTGCGCTTTTTAAGAGAGTATCGTCAGACTTAAGAGCAGGTGCAGTTGCATTATATTAAATCAAATTATGTTTAAATTTGAGCACTATATCGTTTTTAACAGGAAATGGCTTAAACATGCGTTAATAAACTTGAGTATTACAAAGGGATTAATTGGAATAACGCTATAAACTTGAATCCAAATGCAATATAAAGCAAATTTATAGCAAATCTTGAAATCTAATCACAAGTGTTTTTTTTGCAACTGCAGCGAGCTCCAAGCACCAAGCACCACAATATAGAGCTTAATTATTTATTATTAGCTTATTAATGTGAATTCCATATTGATTTTGCGTTTACGAGTCATAAATATTTATTGTACAAAATCTTAGCAAATTGTTTTTTCCTCTCCACTTTGTTTGTCCAATAAAAATTCCATAGCAAATATTTGCTAACGGAAGCTAACCGAGCTAACGTGGCTAACAAGCATCTCATTTTGCCCTCTCCACGCCTACGAAGCTTCCGTGTCGTGCGGAAAGGGGCAAAGGGTGTGCAGAGAGCGTAGACTGGAGGGGGTTGTGTTAGGGGTAGTCCTTAACTAATTAAATTGTGCTCTATGTGTACACAAACAGCTGTTTTGTTGACTAGCTAGCCACCTCTTATCGTTCAGATTTTATCAACCTTACGCCCCGTAAAATGCCAAGTTCTCCTATCTTTCGCCTTCACCTTCATTCATATTCAATTTAACAGTAAGATCGATAACGCTAGTAACAACTCTTTGGCTGAAAACTATTAACTGACCATTTTCAATCAACTTAATCTACTGTCTCTTTCTTAAACTCTATATATTTCTTATGCTAATCTTCCCCTTTACTCTATATCCCCTTCATACCTTTTTATTTGACTCTTTTCTCTTCGCTAAATTCTTTAAAATCTTCTTTCTCTTCTGCTCCTGTCAACATTTCCAATTGTGCCCTTAAGGAGCGCTCTTCTTCTCCTGTTCTTCCATAGATAATGTAAATGTGTGAGCGAAAATATTATCTAAAGCAGTGAGCATAAAGTAGTGTGCGTGAGAATAATTGACCTACAGATCAGAGGACACATACGCACACATACAACCAGCATAAGGAGACAGCGCAGTCACTGAAAAAAGAGAAATTTAAGCAGCGTTCCTTTGAGCATAGCAAATAAAGAGTGCGTAAGAAGACTTGACCTAGAGCTATCAGTAAATATTATTGCATGTTAATGTCTGTTATGCCAGCTGGAATTTCAATAAAAAACATTTTGCTTCTATTAAATATTTATTTAATTTTTAAAAATAATTTACTGTGTAAGGCAAATTTCTGGGGTTTTCTACGCTGAATTAATTCACATTCACATTTAATTATTTGCATATATTTGTATATATACTGTGTTTGGTTAATTGGTATGACATTAAAATATTCAATTGCTTATAAATTATATATTTATAGTTTATGCAAATTGCTAAAGTAAATTTATTATTATAAAATTAACTTAAATGATAACTTATTAACAAGTGGAAAGTTACAGCCTCCGAGAGGATTCCCCTGGAAATTATAGAATATATTTTTAAAGCCTTTGGCTTACGAATGACTTACCTATCTAAGAACAGACAATTCTTTTGTTTATGGCAAAGTTCACACCATGGAATAAAACAAACGCGGTACTTGCAGAAACAATTGTAATTGCAAGCAGTCAAACAGTCAGTCGGTGATATCGCCACAAATAATAACAGAATCGCGTGAGCAGCTAACAAGCAATACATGTAAACCTATTCCCGTCTAAACAAGAAAAAACAGCACACTCCTTTGTTTTTCTGGCCACGTTCCGGAAATAAAATTGATGGGGAATTGTTTGGCCTGTCAGATAATGTCAGAGCTGAAGAAGAAATGCTAAACTGAGTGACGCAACAATTTCATATTTTTACATCAAAGAGACAAAAATAGATAAGAGACACAGGCGCGTGGGCAGCTGATAAAGAAGGACAGAGAGAGAGAAAGATTGCGTGAAGCTTGCGTGAGTAGTGCAGCAAGAGCTTTGCCTGCCTCTTCTAACCAATCACTGATAAGCAGAGCACTGCTCCTTACATTAATAGATAATTTGCTCTGGCGTGCAGAAAGAGAGCCCTTTCGTCTCCCACAAGGGTTTCTCTTTAGCATTTAAAGCAGTTCACATTTAACATTTAAGCTTGGCGCCCAAGGCTCTTTATATTGTTCTTTTCCTTTTTCTATCACCAAACTGCATTGTAATTTATTCGTTGCGAGGCGCAGCTTCATGGTGCTCTTTGACCCTGGACAGTACAGCGGCAGAGCAGCCAAGTGGGCGCCGTTTCAATTGTTCAGTTTCATTGTTGGCAGAATTTGCATCCTTGACATTGCCATTGACATTGACATTGGCTTTTTGGTGTAGAAGCTTATAGTTACTAAAGGACTTGTTGTTTTTTTTATAAGCACTCAAGGCTGCAAAGTGTGCCTAGTGATGACAGGGCAAAAGTCGTGACACGTAAGAGCATAAGACAGCTGCGATCCTGTCAAATGCACAGCTTGCTGACATACGCACATGTAATTGCACTGCTTGCTTGCAGTGAGTTTGCACTGCTTACTAATTGACTTGCATGCAACGCGTTCATCAACTCAATTTAAACAAATTTGATTTGTTTATTCAAACAAATTGGAAAAATCTACATTAAATTGTCGCTGATTAAGTTTAATTGGTTTCGTTAGCAATTTTCAATTATTCGTCAGGCACGTGATTCACGATCGTTGATTAATTTGCAGCTCGCGTTGTTCTAAAGTTTTATTTTTAATCATTTTACAATTATCATTATTTATTTGCCTACTTAAACACATTATACATTTCTATAAATTGCAAAAAGTGAAAAAAATTGTGTTGTGTTTGTCAGTCGGAAAATATACGCTATATTTAAACACGCTCATCTTAATATTTGTTTTATACCCTGTAGACAAGTGGAGTAACGGGTATTTGTGACCAACTGTAACTAAAGTATATTAATACAAATTATTAGCTCATTTTCAAAAAATTTAATGCAGAACTTACAATGATTAAAGCCTCTGGTTCAACTCAGTCCACAGGGTATCAGCCAGTCGAGCACACTTTGGCCTCATTTGCATTTGTTAGTCATCAGCGCTGCAATGTTTCTTGGCCCGGCCAATTCAGCTGTCAGAATGAGTGAAGGGAAGCTGTCAACCACAGAAACCGCTTAACGGCCCAAAAGGGGCTGGAGTGGGCGTGGTCATGTTGTTGACACAGTCTAAAGGAAATCTATAATTGGATGCATAGAAATTTGCCTTTCCTTATAGACACTCTGTGTAAACCGACTTGAGAGAGCTTTGTGTGGGGCAGCAGCATCCAAAAGGGGCGTGGCAACTACTAGGATGTGAGAAACAGGTGGCAACTCAAGGACAAGGTCGTTGCGAACTGCAGTTGGCATGGCTTGAGAGAGAAGAGCGAGCAGAGCTGGCTTTGTGGCAGGTAAGTGTTTCTCCCCTCCACTCTCCCTCTCCCACCCTTTCCCTTATACACTGTCTCTCATACTTTCTTTTGCTTACGCTCTTCCTCCTTGGCATTAGCAAATTGAAAATTGGCATCAATGTTGTCAGTATGAGTCGCTTGAAAGTAGCTAGAACTGACTGTAAACAGCTAAATGAAAGTTATAAAGTTTAAAAGAAAAAATGCTTTGATTTATGCACTAAATAATAAAATGTGTTAATTTGTAAATTTGTTAAATCTTTAGTTGTTTTACTAGCTTTATTCTTCTTAAAACAGTTTCCAGTTACTGCTTTCCGAAATTAGCCAAATCTAGCCATAAAATTGCCACAAACAAAACCAAACTGCGTGCAGAAAGAAAATTGTTTCCGTGTTTTGTTTTCCTTCACTTTTCCTAATGATTTTCATTTTCGCCTTTGAATTAGTAATACTAGAAATTCAATTTCCATTTGCATTTTCATTTCCATTTCCATAACCACTTGACAGCAGTTCCACTCGGTGCCTGTCTATCTATCTACTCGTAGTATCTGGTAAGCGTATCTGGTATTAGTATCTGGTATCTGTTTGTAGCTGTATCTGTATCTGTATCTGAGACGGATGCGCTTGCATTTTTAGACCTTGTACTCTAAAAAAGTGTGTGGCGGTCTATTAAGTTTGTCAGTAGCGAAATGTGCTTAACAGGCAATTGGAGGCATGGCCGATCCTATAAAGTATATACATACATATGTTCTTGATCAGCATCAACAGGCGAGTCGATATAGCGACCGTCCGTATGAGCACATGGATCTTTTGAACTACAAGAGCTAGAGCCACCAAATTTGGAATGAAAGTCCGTCTATATGTCAGGCAGTTTAAGTTTATTTCAAATTGTTGGCACCCCTCTACCGCCCCCGCAAACTGTAAAATCTTTTTTCATTACACTACAAACATTTTGTGTTGTTTCTGTAACTTGTTGCTCCAAAGCGATAAAGATTAAATATATAACTCTTCTCACTCTTCTCTTTTCCTACTTTATTTCTGTCTTTTTTTTTATCCGAACAGATTGAACTTTTCTTTAGCCCTGCTAATTGTCTGTGTATTGCGTGGGACGGTTGATACTCTATGTTTGTTTGCTACTTTAAAGCGCTTAGCACTCTCTGTGTACTGTTTAATTATGCTCCCGCACTCTACTCTCTGTAATTGAATTTAAATTAGAGTCTGTCGCTTGCTACTGATTCTGATCGCCTGGTGTTTCACACAAAGAAATCTTCGATTTTGGCCTTTCGCGGATTTTCTTTTTGCTAACCGCTGCGATCTGCAGTGGCCAAAATCGTTAGTAATTCTTGCTGAAATACCAGGCAAACAGAAAGATCAGCAGGTTGCAATTCAAAAAATTTTTAACAATAACATGGAATTAACATTAACATTGAATTAACTTTAACATTCAGTTAACATTGAATTAACATTAACATTTATTTAACATTGAATTAACATTAACATTCAGTTAACATTGAATTAACATTAACATTTAGTTAACATTGAATTAACATTAACATTTAGTCAACATTGAATTAACATTAACTTTAGTTAACATTGAATTAACATTAACATTTAGTTAACATTGAATTAACATTAACATTAAGTTAACATTGAATTAACTTTAACATTATCATTAACATTATCTTCGCGTGCTGCTGATTCTGATCCCCTGGTGTTTCACACAAAGAAATCTTCGATTTTGGCCTTTCGCGGATTTTCTTTTTGCTAACCGCTGCGATCTGCAGTGGCCAAAATCGTTAGTAATTCTTGCTGAAATACCAGGCGAACAGAAAGATCAGCAGGTCGCAATGCTAAAATTATTTATCATTAACATTGAATTAACATTAACAGCTTATGCAGGCTCCCACTCTCTGCGCTAATTGCGCTCAGAGATCTCAGCCGCTGTTTGTGTGCCAGCAGAGCACACGAACGGTTTGTGTGTTTGTTCGCTGTCATCTGTGGCGCTAACAAGGAGCACTCTCTTTTTACTGTTTACGATAGGCTCTCGCACTCTACTCTCTGTAATTGAATTTATATTACAGTCTATCGCTTGCTGCTGATTCTGATCGCCTGGTGTTTCACACAAAGAAATCTTAGATTTTAGCCTTTCGCGGATTTTCTTTTTGCTAACCGCTGCGATCTGCAGTGGCCAAATTCGTTAGTAATTCTTGCTGAAATACCAGGCAAACAGAAAGATCAGCAGGTTGCAATTCAAAAAATTTTTAACAATAACATTAAATTAACATTAACATAGAATCAACATTAACATAACATTGCTTTAACATTAACATTAAATTAACATTAACATTTATTTAACATTGAATTTACATTAACATTCAGTTAACATTGAATTAACATTAACATAACATTGCTTTAACATTAACATTGAATTAACATTAACATTTATTTAACATTGAATTTACATTAACATTCAGTTAACATTGAATTAACATTAACATTTACTTAACATTATCATTTACTTAACATTAACATTTACTTAACATTTAATTAACATTAACATTTACTTAACATTATCATTAACTTAACATTAACATTGACATAACATTGACATTGACCCAACATTAACATTTACTTAACATTAACATTGAATTAACATTAACAATATTATTAATGTCGCTTTCTGCTGATTCTGTTCGCCTGGTGAATCAGCTAGAAAAATCTTCACTTTTAGCTGTTCGCTGATGTTTTTCGCTAAGCTAGGGAGCTCACGAGTATCAAATAATTTAACAGAAGTACCAGCCAAACAGAATTAACAGCTGCTCGCTATGCACATTGTTTGGATTGTAAATTCTGTTGTATCTTACTGTGGATTTCTTTTCGCCTGAGAATTAAACTGGGAATTTGCATATTCCAGCTGTAATACCAAGCGAATAGAACTTTCAGTAAATCTTAAATCCAAATTTCAAACTATACAAACTGATATCATAGAAACAGGCTTGGAATAGCCAACACATAATGAATTAAGTAAATTTGCTAAATTTGTTTCTTGATAAGCATTAACAGAGGAATCGATATAGCGATGTCCGACTGTCCGTCCATATGGAATGAAAGTCCGCCTACATGTCAAACTATGTGTATGGTAACATAACTATCCTCACCAACTGGTCCGGATCGGACGACTATAGCCTAAAGCTCTCAAAGGACAAATTGGTTGAAAATGGCTCATATGTAACTGAAATATCATTTGTTTCAACCAACTCTCTGCTTAGCATACCCCTTTGCACAGGGTGCCTGCTAGTCTTGTCCCACTACTGTATTGACTAGTGTCTCCATAAAGCATTTTTCTCATAAAGATACAAATTTAATCATTTATTTTAAGCAGAAACAGAAACAGAAAACATTCCTTAATCCGGGGACCTGTGGGACTTTGAACAGCGACAGAAATCTTTGGGAAATTTGCTGGCAACGCTTCTAAGAAATATTTAAAATGATATTAAAATACTTTAAATTAAACATAGTATACAATTGTATGTATTTATATGCATATTTGTATGTGTGTGTGTTAAGTAACAAGGCGTTGACATTGCAATCGCTGTTCGCCTAACTCAGAGGATTCCCGAGATGATGATACCAAATTTACTACACTGACCTTGACTTTGAGTGTTGATAGAAAAAGTGGCAACAGATTTGGCTAGCAAGAGGCAACGCGGCCAAAACGTCATGCTTTACCGGCAACAAACGACCACGAGCTGAAGCCGTGCACAAACACGATACTCGAAGCGCTTAAGGAATTGCGAAAGAACTGGTGGTCAGCTCACCAGGAGCTGAAAGCAGGGAAGATGCGCAGGAGGCAGGAAGCAGGGAGAAGTGGGTGAAGTGGGCGAAGTGGGTAAAATGGGCAGTGGGTTTAGACAAGCGCCAGCAGGAAACAAGCGAATCAGTCTAGTAAAAAGCGTTTGAATAAAGAGTCGACAGTTTTCAGTAATGGGTAAACACGCCTGCCAAAGACCCAGCAGTTAATAGAGAAAATCTAAAAGTTAGAGACCGCTAAGACCGCTACTTTGAAATCTTGACAAGTAAACATGTATATACATATATCCCACCCTATATCTGCAGGCCCTTAGCAGACTTGAAACACCCTTTGACCCTTTGTGTACAGGGTCTGAGAAGAGGAATGCCGATTTTAGTTAAGAATTTTGATATATCTCAAAGAGCGAACACTGACCATGCCAAACGAACTTTATTAGCAGCTGTTGCCAACTTGGGTCACCACACACCACTACAAACACACACATACACGCAGACACAACCCGTGGGCGTTGTGGCGAATACTTGGCTAAATGCCAGCAATATATTCATGCCAACGGGCCTCAGCTAGCGGCGAGGGCAGCAGCTACAGCAAACAGAAGCAGCAGCCGCCCATGAAGGCTTTGTGAATGCGTCACATCCACTACGCCACACGCACACTATCAAGCAGTACTCGAACTGCTGTGACAAGCAGTAACTTGTGACGTTGCACTGCTTGGCGCTGGAATAAGTAAAGCAACAACAAACGAGAGCGGGAGAAACGCATGAGCTACAAACGAGCGTCTCCTCTCTCTCTGAGCGCAGCAGAGCGACTGATCGTGCTCCTTTAATGTCTGAAGCAACAGCCGAAAACGCGTCGTTCGTCAAATACACCTAGCGCGAGCAGAGACGTCGGCAGAGCGCTGACTGGACTGAAGGGACTGCATTAACCCTAGTAAGTATGCAACACTCTTTGTGTTTGTGTGTGTGTTTGTATACATGCACATGAATTGCCGGCACATGCATAGCAAAAGCACAAAAGGAAAAGAGAGAGAGAGTTAGTAAAAGCGAGAGAGAGAAATTCATGACCCAATGAGTCAATGTCAATAGTAGATGCCAATGACAGCAAAGTCGTGTGGCCCACTTATGTGCACACACAGACAGCACACCCACAGACAACACACAGCTCATGAGTAGGCAAAAGTAATGCATTTCTTTTTATACATTTCATTGCACTTTATATAATTTTCCCTTTTTTTATAAGCTTTTTGGCAAACGGAAACGAAACTGCGACGCAAATATACATAAAATCAAGAGAGCATGATAGAGGTGCCTCACGACTTTAGGATACCCGTTACTCAGTTTTAATATGTGGTGAAGAATGGGCGCTCTTTATATATGGAGCACCATATAGGGCAGCCGTATATAGAAGTCGGATGTGCATGAAACTTGTTCAGTATGTTTATGTTATTGGGAAAGGTATTCTGTGTAAACTATGGTAAAACTACTACTTTTGTGCAGCGTCAGAAACTTAAGCTGAAACACCAGGCAAACAGAATTATCAATAGTGCGTTAACTGTTAATTCTATTTTTGCTGTCTCCTTTCACAAACTTTCAAGCTCTCGCTCTTCATGCTAATTGGAGTCAGAGATTGCTGCTGCTGTTTGTGTGAATGTTCGTGGACGCCAGCAGAGCGCACTAACACACGCACAGGCTGCCGCTCAGTCGCTGTTAGTGTGAGTGTTAGCAGCAACTGTTATTGCTCTGCCGCTGTTAACTCCCTGTCAGTGGCTCAGAGCGCGCTCTCTCTCTCTCTCTTTTCGTTTTCTTTGCTGTTTGTGTCGGTCAGACTTAACAGTCGCTAACACAAGGAAGCTTATTCGACTGATGAATTTACATACTTTATGGGTATGGGTCTGCCACACCCCCCGCTCACTGTTACAAACATATTAACGATAACAGTATACCCTTTTGCCCCACGAGTAACGGGTATAAATACTCATTTACGACGAAACTAAAAATAATGCTACCAAATCTGCAGCCAGACTATTAATATATGAATAATATACCATAAATATTTGTGTGGCGACGTATGTACACACATGTACGTGTACTTAGCTATAGAAAACAAGCAGACACACACATACTTGCACATACATTTGTAAATACATTCACGCTTATGTGGATCAAGTTTAATTTAATGCCAACGATAAGAAAAATAAATAAATACAAGAATCGCATGCATAGTGCAATCAAACACATGACTGGCTAATACCCTATAAAGTATTGTATGCATAAATGTGATTGGTTGCTTGTTATGCCCCAAAAGTGCAGGGTATTTCAGCTGGCAACGAAAGCAAAAACATTTTGCAAATCATAGTGTGAATCGTTACAAAGAAAACTCAACAAAATATTGTTCTCTAAGTATGTTTATGCATACGAGTATATGGGATTCATATAGCCAAGTAGTTATACTATATGGCGTCGACTTCTGCATCGCAATGAATCTGTTTGTTTTTCTTTTCAATTGCGTCAATGGCAGCTACGGGTCTCAAATACATTTCAAATGCCGCAGAATCGAGCAATGAATTCACTCGGTGCGTATACGTAATCAGCTGACTGCAGACTGCTGATTTTCAATTTAGTTTCTATTCTCCACAGAACAGACTTACAGATTCCTCCACTCATCATTCACGTAGTCCACAGTCCCCGTCCCACCCCCAGTCCCAGTCCCACATTTCGCTTTCGATTTCTTCCGGCAGCTTCAATGACATAAACAAATTCATTTGTTGCTGCTTAGTCAGCTTTATACGCGACTAAACATAAACAAATGATTGAAACCATAACACAATTTGGGAATTGGAATCAAAGGGAACCTAGAAAGTTTCAGCATAAATCAACATTTATTTACCCGCCCTGAGAAACTTATGTTTATTCTAATGACGTGATTCATTTATTCAGCAAACTACAAAATAAATTTATTTATTATTTATTACTCAAGCTAGAAATATTGTCATATTTACTAATGTTCATGTTCTTCTTTTTCGTGTATTTAAACATCATGTTAAGCATTTAATTATTATTATAAAATGAAAGGAATTTTCTTTTGCCAGCGCCGCTGTGTGAGAAACATATTTTCTGGGCTGTCAAATCAATTAAATTTGATATAATTTAGCAAGTGCGATAAAAACTAAAAAATTACCCCACTCGTTATATATTTAATTACACACTGCACACACACACATACACACACACACACAAAGCAATGGCTATAAAATTTGTTGGCTTATTTATAAGCATTTAGAATTTCAAATATTTATTTTACAGCACTCGCACATGAATGTGTATGTGGCCTGGTCAAAGAGACTCATGGGTTTTTGTGCCTCAAAAGCTTTTTGTGGGCTGCCCGTGGGCTACGGACTGCGGGCTGTGGGCTGAGACCCAAAAGTTCAAGGACGCCTCAGATTCCATTTGTATAAATTCAAGGAAATTGGGGTATAAACATTCCATGCGCTGCTTGCACCACATACCCTGCCTAAGGGTTAAAGCAGCAAGCAGTTCAATTCGCACAGTTTGCTTTGTTGAACGCAGCTGATCTTATGGGTACAAAGTGGTGTCTAAACTGTTATATTTGCTACAGACTGCAAGTTAGTACATAGTGTTGTACCTATTTCTTATAGAGTATTTGCCAGTCAAGCAGTTGCTTTTTCTTCGCTCTTGTTGGTTATTTGAGATATTTTATAAAGCAAACAAATTGAAATTTAAAGCACTCGCAACTAGCTGATATTAAATATTTAACAAATACGTTTTTTTCCCTTTTACCCAAACAACAGATAAACTTATTTAATTGAATGTTAACTAGAAGTCACGCTAAATTCTGGGAATCCAAAGCGGGTTTTTTGCATTATCGATTTTCGGTACACAAACAACAACCGTTTTATACGCAAGTGTGTGTAAATAATTTATGCAGAGCTTCATAATTATTTCAATACCAGGTATTATCGCCGACAAACCCATCTCACAAGCAAAGGAGTCCAAAGTCACGCACTTTGGTAAACACTTTGGAGTGGGAGTTCCGCCCCTTTCCTCTGCCCTCATAGGGTAAGTAAGTCCCTATCTTGGCTAGATAAGCGCCGTGTCCGTCTAGAAACTGTCGTCATTAATAAATTGATGGGATTTCAGCACTGTCAGCAGTTTACATTATTTAATGGATGCGCCATGAAATTTCTGCTAATTAATAATAATTATCAAATTGGACAATAATATTGACAGAGCTAATCCAGATTGCTAGCCGATAATTATTTATAGACTATATAAAAACAAATAAAACGATATGTCTAGGCATCTGAGGCATTCAAGACTCCTTAACGCTGAAATTATTATTGATACATCATTCAAATTACACAAAAATACACAAATCATCAATTGCGTTGCAGATTTTACAAAAATTATCCACAAAGTACGTAATTTAAAATGTGTCGTTTGTTTTCATGCTGCGCATTAGTTGAGACGACGCACTTGGGGTAGTTGGGGCACCTGGGGCAGTTGGGGCACTGGGACGCAGGCGGAGCTGGAAGACAAAGCTAAAAAAACAGCTCTGACTTCACTTAGTGCGGACACTTTAGCTGCTTTGTAGCTAGAACTCACTTTGCTTTTAAACTATGTTCTAAATTCGAAGACAAACAGTTCTGACTTCACTTAGTGCGGGCACTTTAGCTGCTTTGCAGCTAGAACTCACTTTGCTTTTAAACTGTGGTCTAAATTCTTAACTTTAATTCAAACTAAATGATTTTCTTATATTTAGTTTTATTTAAAATTTAAGCTTATTAACTTTATGGTTTCAACTCTCAACTCTCTAATAAATTGTACTAAAATATAAATTGAATTATATTTTATATTAGTCCTTTGAAAAGCTTAGCAAAATTCCAACTTAAATAATGCTATTTAATGGCTTCAATTATTTAACTATTCTGCATTTAAATTTATATTTATTTTCTACAAATTATAAATTATTAACATTTTTTTATACTTACTCTTAATTTTAAACAAATGCCAGTCTTATCAAGTTTATAACAAGTTTATATCAATTATTCTTGTTGTTAAAATTTAAATATTAACTTTAAGGTTTCAACTCTCAATTACAAATTTTACTAAAATATAAATAGAATTTTTATTATTTTTTATATTTCTCGTTTTTATTATTATATTTGATTAGCTTGACAAACCCCAACTTAGATAAGTTTCTTCTGCATTTAAATTATTAAAATAATTAATTAAATAGTGAAAAAATAAATATTTTTACAAATTATAAATTCTTAAATTATTAGCATTTTTATACTTACTCTTACTTTTAAGCCAATGCAGACTTCTTGTTTTTAAAATTGAATTATTTTAAAAATATTTCTAATTTTTGAAGTAACACAATTTTTACGGCTAAAAATCTAGCTATTTTGTCAGTCTTTCTATTTGCACTGAAACTCCACAGCTGCGTTACCAGCGAAGTGCGGAACTGCGACTCAATTCGACTCGACTCGATTCAAGTACAGTGGGGCCTCTTTATGAAGGAGTCCAATTACAGTGGCAATTAGGCCAACTTTGTAACCGAAGCTGAATTAACACATTTGCTGCGCTAATTACGCTGGTGACGAAACCGGATGCCAATAAAATAAACGTGTATTAAATTTAAGACACAACTTAACGAGAGCCGATTTTAGGCAGCTCTAAACACAATACAAGTCCCATTTGTCATTTGGGTATTAGCCAAGTGTTATGAGCCACATAATTCCCAGTAGACAACAAAGAGAGGCGAATGTGGCAAGCAACTGACACGTGTCTCTGCGTAGAATCGATGAGTCCAGAGCCAGAGCCATAGCCAGCGACCTTGGATTGATTGCTGACGTTGCTTCTCCACGATTCTTCTACAAAGAACAATGCTGTAATAACCAGAAAAGCAAACACAACAAAAGCGGCTTAAATGTGATTTTGTAAACAAATATGTTATCTAGTTAAATGTAATTTTATTTGCAATTTTAAAAACAGTTTTTAATTTTAGTTTTAGTTATTAATCAATGCCCAACAATGAGAACCAAGCCAACCAAGAATTACGTAGTCTAAAACATCCAGTTCGTTATATCAAAATGAAGAAATATAAATGAATTAACCACTGGTTAGATTACTTATTTTAGCCACTTGCCAATTTGGCTTTCACATGGTCCAAATATATATATATATATCCACATAGCCATACAAATCTACTATAAATACAAATATCAATTGATTACTTACAAAACATTTTCCACTTTACACTTCACATCGAAACGAAGTGAGAGCTTGGCTTAGACTTAAACTTATTAACTATGTGTATCTGTATCTGTATTGGTAACTGTATTTATACGGCAATTAGTTAGTTACTATGATAATTATTTTACATCTTTGCTCGCTTCCGGTGCATATTCGCTGTAAAATTCGAGAGATTGCGAGCGATGGAACGAGTCTACTATAAAAACGAAGCTACAAGTGACAGACAACTAGGATTGCAATCGATCTGAGAACTAACTGTATATATGTAGCTACTCGTATGTAGCTAACTAGTACAAAAATATTTCAGTATTTATAAATGTGCATTGAATCTACATGCCGAGCAGACACTCGGTGTTGCCGATAGCGGCAAACTGCGCGGGCTACGCTTGCGTCACGAAATACATTTCCCCGGAGGAGCCAACGACCACGGCATGTGTATCACCAGGCGCACCTCCAGTGCCGGTCAGTGCACTGGGTGCTGCTGCTATAATATTTGATATATCGGTGCCATTGCTAACAATGCTAACGGCACCGCTAAACGCTGCATTTGAGCTGGTGGCAAGCAGTTGATCTCCCGCATTGCTGCTGTGATCCGTATTCTCCACATGCTGCTGCAAACTATCAATGTTGTCATAGAGTGTGGAGCACTCTCCACACTTGTAGAAGGGTTCAACGCATTCCGGATGCTTGCGCTCCACGTGCCAGCGCAGATTGGCCGCATTCGAGAAGTTCTTGCGGCAATTGGAGACGCCACAGCAATAGGCACGCTGCTGATGCGTCTGTCGGTGTCGATAGAGAATCGCCTTCGATTTGAATGTGCGATTACAGATATTGCACAACGGTGTATTCGTCTCAGCATCGTGTGTCTTCATGTGCATGCGCAGCATGCCTGGTCCCTTGAAGCTCTTCAAACAGATCTCGCATTGCGGCTGCTTCTTGCAATTGGCCCGTATCCAGTTTGTGTGCGAATGCATGTGATTCTGCAGGCCCTTGAACTGTCGGAACTCCGTGCTGCACAAGTGACAGATGTAGCGACCGGAGCCCAATGGAGATGTGTGTTGCCTGATGAATTCCGTCACCAGATTGGCATCTATCTCGTAGTTGTCATCGGCTCCTGCTGCTGCAATAACTGAAGCTGTTTGTACCAATTGACGGGAGTTGGCAGCCGCTAATTTGCTGCTGATCACTGGTGGACTTGGCTGGTGATGATTACAGGGCTGGTCCACCGCTGACTGTTGCTGGGACGACTGTTGCTGCTGTTGTTGGTTACCACGACGTGCTCGCTTTGCTGCACTTGGCGTCGGACTGGGTGTGCTGTTCACCTGCAACGGAGGCGCCACCAATGTGTCCTGGCTGAACTCCACCACCGCATTCTCCAGCGAGATGCTGTGCAGCTCAACGGGCTGCTGTTGTTGCTGCTGCTGCTCGTGCAATTGCTGCTGCTGGGCATCGACATCGATGAAGGCGTGCTCAATGTCACTGGCACTGACATCGCCATCGTGTTGCTCCATGATCGCGTAGTGCAATTCATCATCAACATCGCCACCAAGCACACCGTGATCCTGATCATCTGTTATGTATTCACAATCGTCCACCGGTGTCATGTCCTCGCCATCGATTTCTGCATCGCCATCGTCCAGCATGTCCTCATCTTCCAGTTGGATCTCTTCAATTATGAAGTTATCCTCGTCTTCATCCTCGTGCTTGACACCTTCTTCGTGTTGCAGCAGCTGCTCGTCAAAATACTCGTGTTCTTGATCCTGCTCCTGATCATGGGTTTCGCTCTGCGTGAGATCCTCGTCAATTAACACCTGATGATGATGATGCTGCTGATGTTCCTTAAGAAAGTCTTGCTGCTGTTCATCATCCAGCACAATCGTTTCAAATGTATGTCCCTTTCCGTCCAGCTGTTCATACACCTCGTCCAACTCCTCATCATCCATTTCGCCATCGTCCAGCAGCTGCACATCCGCATCCGCCAACGACGCCGCGCTGCTCGGCGTACACATGTCCGAGGCACTATTCGCTGTGGTAACCGGCGCCAAGGTGTGTCTCTGTGGCACCAGCTGAACCAATTGCAGCGTCTGTGTGCCATTTGGCTGCTGCACAATCTGCAGCGTTTGTCCGTTGGGTGCCTGCAACAATTGGGGCAGGAATTGCGAGTGTTGTGGTGCTGCTGCTGCAGTCTGTGCCGTCGTCTGTGGAGCTGTGCTAATAATTTGAGCCAACTGCGGCGTCACAATCTGCGTCGTTATGAATTGGCCATTTGGTAGAAGGATTTGTTGAGCTGTTGTTGTGGGCAGTAGCTGTGCGGGCGCCGGCTGCAGTGTGGGCAGCTGGATTTGTTGTATTTGCGGAGGTTGGTGTTGATGCTGGTGGGTCACTAGCGGAGGAGGCGGTGGGGGTGGTGCTGGCTCCTGTAGCAGCTGTGTTGCCTCCAATTGCTTTTTGGACTGACGCGAGGATAATTTACGCATAAGAGGCTTTAGTTTAGTCTTCGGCTGTAATTTAAACTATAAGTAATCATTTATTTATGTAAATGTATTTATAATCACCTTCGGTTGTTGCTGCTGTTGGGGTTGTTGTACCAGGAAAATAGGCGACTGCTGTTGTTGTTGCTGCTGCTGTTGTTGTAGCTGTTGCTGTTGTTGCAGAATTTGTTGCTCCAATTTTGTTTGCTGCTCCTCGAGCAGTTGCTGCTGCTTAAGTTGCTTCTGCAGCAGCTTCTGTTGCTTGCGCTCCTGCGGTGTCAGCGACTCATCTTGCCCGAGACGGACGGTAAGGGTTCTGATATATTCCCTCAATTCCTTGTCACTACGCTCCACTAGCGTCTTGAACGCATGATTCCGACTGACCGCATGGACACACTGTACGCAGATTTTGTCGGGCCAACCCTCAATGGGTTCGACTCGTACGCTGGTGCAATCCATAAGCATTTCTGGCACCTTTTCACTAAACAGGGGACGCATTTCCTTCCGCTCTGATATACAAACACGACAGATTTTGTCCAATTCCAGTACCTTCTTCCTGTCCATCATAACTGGAGCTTCACTGCGTATTTTAATTGCAGCTTCCTACTACAAATAATGATTTAATTAGAATTTGTTGTTTGTCAACAGCAGCAATGTATGAGAAACTCGCTGATAAGAAGCAATTTAAATTTTGCGCCTTAATTATTCTGGCAGCACCATGAGTGGCAAAACAGTCTGGCAGCTCGTTGAAAGGGGAGCGAACGAGACGACTATACTGCGGACACGACACGACGACGACAACTAGTTATACATAATTTAGCATCCAAGTATTAGTGCGAACGAAAAAACATATTTTAACTACTTTCGCAGCAAACGACACAAATTTATTTTGATTCGTTTTCATGTTATTTATCTCATATACAGCGATTATTTTCTCATACATGTTGCACACTGTTTCAAGGCGTTGATTTATGCACTTCACTTCTGGCTTACCCGAACAATATTTATATAATTTGTGTGGGTTCCCTTCGCCTTTGCACAATATTCCACATTAAATTCGTTTTAAATATGGCCGCGTCACACAATTTCCAAATGAAAAATGCAAAAATTTGACATTTTTAGCAACTAGCGCGAGTTTGTTTTGAAACGATGCGAAACAAAAACAAATGGGGCACCAGTTGGTTATTCTGGCAAGTAAATGAAATAACTAGACTTCGACCAGTGCCAAATTAATAAAAATTCGATGAATGAAATTTCTCTGCAACCGCAATGGTGCTGTTTCTGCTTTTGTCTTCTTCTGTCGACTGCAGTATGCGCGAGGCAGCTGAAACGACGACTACCCACACACGCGCGTCACACATATATAGCTCTCTTTTTTGTTTCGCCCCGTCTTCTGCTTGTGTGAGTGAGATATGCGTATGTGGCGTGACCGTCACAACAGTGCTGCCAACTCGCTCATTTTAATAGGCTTCAAACAAAAATAGGGCGCAAATTTTAAAACTTAATTTGGTTTTGTATATATTTATGTAAATTACAGAAACTAATAAAATAAAGTTACAGATTTTTATTTATCAATTATATAATATATATTAATTAATTAACTGAATACTGGTTCCACCTAGCCATATATGTAAATTAAATCAAAATATGTAAAACATTGTTATTAACATACTTATCTGCCTGTCTCTCTATCTCTTACTCTTTCTCTATTGTTCTACCTTTACTGTGGACTGACATAAGCTGGATGCTATACAAGTACTTGAGTATGTGTAAACAAAGTAAACAAAATATTTTTGCATATTTATTAAATATACAAAGTACAGTCAACCCTTGTGATTAATTTTTTCCTATGCTAAACAAGACACAATACGAATTAATTGAAATAATGCGCAAATATAGAATAAAGTTCATGTTTATTGCAATATTTCTTTTGGAAAATGAACACTTGTAACGCTCAAATACGATTTCAAATGAATATCTTTTTTGGTGCTGGCAATACAAACTAAAAAATAAAAAACAAATGAGGAATGCTTAATGGTGAATAATAACACTTATGTGGCTTTCATTATACGATATGGATTTCAATATATAGTAAATGGGCTTTTGTAATGATAAACGATTTGTCGTCCAGTAAATAAAGCGCATTCAACAAACCATTAAATTCACTTCTTAAGCAATTTATGAACTTCTTTGTTCTGTCCAATGATTTTGGAATCCACAATTTCGATTTTATAATTCATATTGTCCAACAATTCGTTCTGCGATTCAATTTCCGTTCCTAAATCGGTGGCCAAGAATTTCAGTCTTGACAAATTATCGCACATATCATCGAGATTCGATTCCAACTGTTGCTGAAAAGGATCAGCACGTTTCTGTTGCTGCTGAGCCTGTCGCTGCTGAAAGGAACTGGCATCGCTACGTATACGAGTAGCCGGATGGCTCTCATAGCGTTCTGTTGGAGACATTGGTGCTTTTGACATGCTACCATTATATGATGCTCCTGCTGTTGCCCCTGCGTTGGAGTTGGTTTCCTGAGATGATTGACTGTTGGTGGGTGATCCAGTGGTCGGCGGTGGAGCCTGATCCCGGCTGCCGGACAGATAGTTCTTCAGACCACCAAAGACGCTTTTCAATCCATTTAAATGACGTTGACTAAATCTCAAGGTTGAGTTAATCTCATCCAATTGATTCGAGGTCTTTTCCAGCTGTTCCCGTTGTCTGGCCAACTCCACGGCGGTTGCTTTACCGACCTCCTCAGTTTCATAGAGCAATCCTATGATATTTTGAATATTTCAATTATAATTTAAAACTGTTAACGCCCCCCAATGCAATTAAGTCTCACTTGTAGTACATACCCAAACTTTTCTGTGTAGAGTCCAACGTGCGCTGTTCAATTTCTCGCCGCTTCTCGACATACGCCTGTCTTTGAGCAGCCACCGAGGATGATGTGGATACATCGTCATCGTCATTATCAAATGGATTCGTACTACGCTGTGGTTTATTGTTGCGTGTATTTTTCAGAAACAAATCGTCATCTACATCCGCAAGCTTATCAATGTCAAAATGGTCGTTTACTGGTTGCAGATAATTGTTGGCCATTTTGGCTTGCTTTGACGATTATATAAAGTTTTTAAGCAATTTCAAATTATTAATTTAGTTTTTGTCTCCAATTTGATAATATTCAGACTTTTTCTTTGTTTTTATTAATGTTTCTTATTGGAAACACTATCGCTTTCTTAGTATTATCGATATTCCATGTCAAGATAAGTAATGACACATTTATCGATTATAGAAGCGCTGCAACCATGCTCTGTTATTTTGCCGCTGTTAAATTCAAATTTGAAATGTAATTTAAGTAACTGTTGTATACAGACGAATAAGAAAATTGTTTTATTGGTGGCTTTAAAAATTTATAACCTTTATTGGTTAACGATTAACAATTAATTTTTGTACATTTTGATCTTGAGACAATTCGATTTATTGACATAATCATACGATTTTACTACCTGTTCATAAGAACAAGCTCATGAACGACAAATGGAGACTCAGCTAGTTCGCTCAGTTAGTAAGTCGTTCTAGACGGACTGCCCTGTGTCCGCAATTTTTTATGTCGTTTTAAATCATAGAAAATTGTTTAAACAAAGGAGAAAAATCAAATACTGAACACCACGAAAACCGAAATTGACTGCGTGAAAATTAACAGATACACAAACTCATTTGTAAAATGCGTTGTTATTTACAAATTTTAGCCGCGTCATGTGTCATCGTCACGCTTTTGTCAGCACAGTCGACAGCGGCGTCGACGGCGACCACAAAAGTAGTGAAGACAGATGGAAAACTAATTGAATTGGATGAGGATAACTGGCAACTAATGTTACATGGCGAATGGATGATTGAATTGTAAGTAAAACAAAGAAGTCTAGGGCAATCGAAAAAAGAGATATTTAACGCAGCCGCAGTTTGTGTGGGGTGTAACCGGCATAAAGACGGCACCACTACAGCAACAACAATGACATGAACTAGCAAGAAGAAGAGCTGTAGCAAGAACAACAACACCAACTTAGCGGGAGCTGGTTCTGGTTCTATGGAATGTTGCATTCCGTTTAAATGTGTGTTGCACGTTCCTGATTGGCTGTATGGCTAATGCCTGACTCATGGTCCACAGTAGCAATGCTTTTGCTATTTTGACAGCTGTTTTTAGCCACACAAAAAAACCACACAAATTAAATTAAATTTGGAAATGTACACAAATTTAGCCAATGTTTAAGCGACTTAACCTAAATTAATTTTGAATTACTTTTTAATACACTTATAGCTTTGCTCCATGGTGTCCAGCTTGCAAGAATCTGGCGCCAGTTTGGGAACGCTATGCAAACACAGCAAAGGATGTCAATGTCCATGTGGCTAAAATCGATGTTACCACCTCGCCATCACTAAGTGGACGCTTCTTTGTCACAGCCTTGCCCACCATTTATCAGTGAGTATAACCTAGAAATGTCTATCCAAATGGGTTACTTCAATTTGATATTCCTCTTTATTAGCGTCAAAGATGGTGAATTCCGTCAATATCGCGGCGCGCGTGATGCTGACGCTCTGCTGTACTTCCTCAAGAAGAAAACTTGGCAGTCCATTGAGCCACTATCGTCCTGGAAGAAACCCGACACAATTCACATGTCCTTGTTGTCCTATTTCTTCAAACTGTCGCACACTCTGAAGGTAAGTTCCCTAGCTAGTAGCTACCCATCCAATCATTGACGTAGTTGCTAGCTCAACGCACGCACACGTATACGGAAGCTTATCTGTCATGATAATGCAAAGATGGCCTGATCTATGCGTATATTAAACGTGATTGAATTGGACAATTTAAGCTTCCGTGCGTTTGTATTGTCATTATCATTGTCACTATGTGTATTGTGTATACTAATAGCACACGCAAAAACTCTTTAAGGATTTCAACGCACGTTTGCAGGAGGAATATGGATTGCCCACGTGGGGATCATATGCTCTCTTTGCCATTGCCACAATCTTTGTGGGTGCTGCATTGGGTTTGCTGCTCGTGTGCATTGTGGACTTTGTGTATCCACCAAAGAAGTCGCAACGTCAAAGCTTCTCCGAGTCCCAGGACAATCTGGCCGCAGACCACGAAGATTTGGCAACCGAGGAAATTGAAGATGATTTAGAGCCAGTTCCTGCCGAAGACGATGAATCGAACAGCGATGACACTGAAGATATTCCAGCTGAAGATGATGAATCCAACAGCAGTGATGTTCCACCGGCTAGTGATGAGGAGGAACAGGAAATCAAGAAAAAGGAATCAACTGGCGACAAAGTGCCTAGCAAGAAGACCGAATCGAAAGCAGAGAAACACGAAAAAGGCCAACAAACAAGCAGGCGATGAGGCGACAGAGGTTGTGGACAAGCCCAGCACTGAGCAGGTCCGCAAGCGAAAACCACGCAAGGCGGATTAAGTGAAGCAAAGAGGAGTAGTTGGTCGTGGAAGTCTCTGCGACGAGAAGTGGCAACAAAAAGACTAACATTACATTACATTAAACATAAAACGAACATGAAATGGAAAAAGAAATGAAACCCTTAACAAGATCTGCGAAATGTTGAACGTATTTATGAGCAGCAAACGATGTTTGTGCCTGTTTTTAATTGTTTATCTTCACGCACAACTCACAAATAATAAAAAAAAATATATATGATGTCGCATTTAAGAAATGTTTTCCTAACATTATGGAAAACACGCAAAATTCTTTGATTTAAGCTGATGTCAAGATAATAATAGCACCTCATGTATTTCATAATTATACGGAACAAGCGTAACAATAACTAAATTAATACTTAGCATCGTAACTTCATTATTTGCCAGGCAATTATTACACTTTTCCTGTGTTTTCATAAGTTTTCTTGCAATTTATATTATTCTATTCCTAATGATTCTCAATAAAATTGCAAACTGTATTAAATTTGCGTATTACAAATGGAAATGTTTTTGTGTCTTTTCTCAAAATCAAATGCAAAAGTCTAAAATATTCAATGGAAAATACAATAAAAGCGACCAAATAACATTTGAGCTATAAAACTCAACAATTGCAACGAGCAAAAAAAACAATTAAAAATATATAAGAATTCAAAATTGATTGTATATTTTAATAAATATTAAATATGAAACATTTATATGTATGAATGTAACTGCGAAAGTTTTTGGTAAATATAAACCTAGATAGAAGTGTACCCAAGAGACCAGAAGTTTTTACTGTAAATTAATTATTTACTACCCCCAAAACATCTTTTAATAAATCTAAAATGAAATGCTCAGTTTTTTTAAATTTATCTTAAAGAAAAACCAGATTTTTATTTATCAAATTATACATTTCTATACATTTATTTGTATTCAGTTTTATTTTAATAGCTTTAATTAAATAATGTAATTCCCTGCAATTTCGTTGTATTAAAAACTATAAATCATTTATATAGGTGTGTAGGTGTGTGAGTTGTCCAAATTCATAACATTTTCTTGTATTTGTTGCTTGCCAAAATTAATAACTATTGTGTTTACACTGTTATTAGTATAAAAAGTATAAAAGATTACATTTATTTCATTTGCGTCTGCACTTAATATTGTTTAATTTGCCTGATTTGTTGCTATTATTCACTTGGCACTTGTGATTAATGAATTAACTGTTTTTCTGTTGATAAAAAATGAGTTACAACAATTTGTATGTTTAAACAAATAACATTTTAAACAAATGGCTATGGCTATTGTTATGTTCGTTTTAACGGTAGGGAGTTAAAGGGTTTTGTAGGTACTTGGTGTGTGTGTATAATTAAATTTCTATATATAAAATATATATTTGATATATATTTTTGTTTGGTTGTATAAAATTGTACTATTGCAGCGTATGGAGGAAGTTTGTGGGAAAGGATTCAAGGTAAAGGGGATTTTATGTGTGAGTGTGTGTGTGTGTATGTTTTCAAATACTTTAAGTAATTGGTGAATGTGTGTGTAAATAATTTAGGATTTGCAGTTAACTCTTATGTATGATTTTGGTTTTGCAAACGCCAAATGCTTACACATAAATGTGCAAGTGATTTCCTGACAACAAAAAACAATTGTAATTACTTTAAATATTTAAAAAGCATTAATCATGTGCATAATTCGTTGCAGCAAATGCAACTGAAAGCAAATTCAAAACTCTAACGGTTATCTCCAAACTCTTTTAAAATGGCAGCCAGCAGCAAGCAACAAGTGTTGCCACTTCACTGCAAAAACCATTTGGTCATTTTTAGGACAATTCTTTTGCATTGAGCTTTCAGTGACATTTGTGGGTGGGGTGGTGTTTGGTAGCGTTGCCATTGTTGTAAAATTAACTTTTGTTTTTGTTTTCTTCTTCGTTTCGTTAAAAAAAAAGGCACACAAAAGGTAATTCTAAAACAACGCAAGTGTCTGTCTTAAAGTACTAAATAACTAGCTTGTTATATGAGGTATTTTGTATGTGTTTAGCATATCGTTTGATTGTGGTGGAAATTTTGTCTGGCAAATTGATGAAATTTTGTAAACCGGTCTATTGCATAAAATTGCAGGTCCGTTACTTTGGGGCGCTTCAGATGCAGCGTACACAAAGAGAACGTGAAAAAATGTAGCAGTGAAAAAAAATATACGAAGAACTAGTTGCCGGGGCTATGCAACAAAGTCGAGCGGCCTATTGAAGCCGCCCTTGCGATTCATATACTGACGATACTTGCGCTTGAGAATCACATGCACTTCGCCAACATCGTTGCCCTCGACTTTCTTGTTCTTGGTGGTGTCAAATGTGCAGAATCCCATTGTCTTGAGCATTTCGACCTCCTCTGGTGATTTACCCTCCAGGTCTGCCTCATTGATCTGCGGACGCTCAGCAGCAGCTGCAGCCGAATTGTTTCGTGTGGCGCGACGTGATGTGGACGGTCCAGAACTGCTTCCTGCACCACGTGAACGGGATCTGTGAAATAATGAGCAAATTTTTTTTTTTCGTATGTTTGAGCGCATGAGTAAGGCGACAGCTTGATCTTAATGAAGTGGAAGTTGATTGCATTTAAATTAAGAGAAAATGAATTATATTTAAATGACCTTGGGTAATCTAGGCCACAGCTTTTTGTAATTTCAACGGTGCGGCTGTGAATTTGCAATTTAAGGATTTAATTATGAAACGTGACACCGCTTTGATTGATGGATAATGATATAGAATACAGAACTGGTTTAAATTTTTTGTGATTTCCTTATATTTCGGCAGACAGTTTACAAAAGATAACAATTTGTATGCGATTTGTTTTGTGTGTGTGTGTTTTGTTGATGTTTTTCTTAAATATAAAAGTTAGAGCTGAATGCCTAGGACATTTCCTCAATTAGCGCTGCACGCAGCTTTGTTGTCACCGTTGCCGGCTGTGCTTGGTTCAATTTGAACACGCTCTCGATAACTGAAATTTCGGTTGCGGTTGTATTCATGCCCACAAACGATATCCAATCATTGACTACCATGCCAGCGGCCAAGACTTCACTACCGCGATTAACGGTGCCGGCGACAAGAGGAACTTGCAGCAGCGATGACAGCTCATCCTGATCCTGTATGCTAGTTTTTGGATGCACCATGCCGCCCTGATTGCTCAGCACTGTGTAGGAGCCGACAAGAGTGTTGTCGGCAATGGTCTGTCGGAAAACTTCCACTTTGAGTACGTCTGCGATAATCTCTTCAGTTTCCTTATCCAAATCGGGATGAACCAAAGCCACATAATCGTTGCATGCAATCACATTGCCCAACGCAGACAGACGCTCTTCAACGCGCTGAATCATCACGGCATCGGGTAAACTGTTTCGCAAATGCTGCAGTTCTTCATCTGTGGTGGAATGCGGTACGAGCAGACCATTGCGGTTGCCGACTGTGAGGCGTCCAATTATGCGGCAGCCTCCAATGTTGGCATGTATAACCGGAATGGTCTCTGCCAACTCAGCCTCGTAGGTGCTGTAGAAAGTCTCCGATCCGCCAATGGCCACCAGGCAATATGTGTTTGTTAATTTGCTGAAGACGCCAATGTCGTCATTATTTTCAAATTGTACGCGAAGTGCCATTTTGTGTTATTTCGAATTATTTAACTGTGTTCCTTGTCGATTCCTTTTGTTTTCTAACTTCGGAAGCTGACTGTTCCCTGCTTTTTAATCTATTTATGTATATAGCTTGCTTTATGTGATGAAATTCGCAAATTTCACTTCACGTGGTAATTTACTGAGCGGCTTCCGAAAAGAACAAATGAATAAGACAGAGCGAACTAGTGAACTGTCAAAACACACACACTTTCATATACACAGGGTTGCATTGGGATAAAGTTTAAATACTGTTGCTGCCGTTCATGTGAACCAGTTCTGCTTAATAGTATTATTGCCACGCTTCAAGATTAAGCTTATAATTAATTTGGTAAGTAAAAACGTTAGTACTTTATACTTATCGTTGTGGTTTGGTACACTACACTTGCTTATTCACCTCGAACGCCTTCCACGCACACGGTCCCTGTCACGGCTGCGGCTTCTGTCACGCTCACGATCACGTTCCCGGTCACGGCGATTGCTACTGCTCCCAACGCCGATGGCTTCTCTCTCTCTTGAGCGTCGTTCTCGTCTCTTTTTGCGCTCTGTGCGCTCCTTTTCCCGTCGTCTGTGTGCGGGTGAAGCTGGACTGCGACTGCGACCCATTTTATCCTTTTGTTATGTGTTATAAACGTATTGAATAATACAAAACGCCTAAACATGATAGCGCGTATTTTATACAAGTTACACTCAATTTATAAGATTTCTTTAGTTTTCCACACTCACCGTTGCCTAATGCTGTGTCTAGCTTAAATTGGGCGACACCGGCATTTAGTAAAAAGCGCTAAACTTAAAACTAAACTTAAGAAACGAAGCGCGTTCCTGCACACCCGCGACGCTAAAACCGACTGCAAATGGCCGCTGGCAACAACAGCTGATTATAGTTGGTATGCAGCTCAAGATTGTTTTCGCAGTGTGACCGTTTTAGCGGTATATATTCGATTGCTTTTATTTCATTCACAATTTTATTTGTAATTTAAATAAGGTCACTCTGAAAATATATTTTAAATTAGCATTATTTTTGGCGGCAACATTTATTAAATTCAAGGGTGTGGATAATTCGCTTAACGTTTGTGAAAAAAAAACCAAAAAATTATTATAACAGGGATATATTTCTTATACAAAAAATTATTTCATAGCATAACCCAGTTGAAGGTTATTAATGTTGTTGCCAACGATCATACTAATATTACAATGATTTATTTGTTCATCCTTTACGTAATTAACTCATAATCTAATTCCTAGCGCCGGATCAAAGATGTCAACTAATAATAACAGCAATCGATGGCAATTAACATTCATGGAGTGCACCAACACATATGCAAATCATATAGAAACATATGTAATCAAATGATCACCTTTAGCTGTTATCAGCAAACTATGCCATTAGTTGTTATGTTGTTGTTTATATGCGCGAATAAGCACAACAAAACACAACAACGAAAAGCAGCGCGAACAGCTGTCGCCGCCCGCAAAAAAAAGCTCACGACCAAAGCTTTTGTGTTGACGCTCGCACTCGCTGTAGCTCACAGTTGTTAATTTGCAGGCAGCGCCGGTGGGTGCGCGAGTTCTTTTCAATTATTTGATTTTCTTTTGGTATATTCATTGCTAAACGGCTTGCAAAATGGGAGACGCAATGAAGGTGGAGGTTAAGGACATTGATAAGCTGTTCGAAATGGATGGATATCTGAGGCCCCATGAACGTGAAATACGCCGCCGGTAAGTGACAACGGAGTGCATCTGTTTCAAATCATATAATCCGAAGTTTGCGCCGGCTGATAAGAGGATACTTGCTCGGAATAGTGCATACGAATCGAACGTTTAATGTTTGTTTTTGTTATGTGCTGTTATAATCATATCAACTGCTTTAACACCGACACCAGGTGCAGTTTGAAAAAATAAAACTGCGTTGACCAATGTCACATGAAGGTCGTTAGTGTCTAATTTACTACTGTGTCTTCTGCGTGCGTTCGTTGCCTACTTGTACTACATGTGGTGAACATTTGGAGCAGCCGTCGCGCCATCTATTGGCCTTGACATTGAGCACTGAAATTAGTTTCTTCACGTTTGTTTTGGTTTCGCTATTCGCAGACATGGCATCCTTCAGGAGTGGATATCGAAGATCGATCAATGCGAGGGCGGCATAAATGAATTCACGCAGGGCTACAACTACTATGGCCTGCACTTTCAACCTGACAATTCGGTCATTGCGCGTGAATGGGCACCGGGTGCCAGGGATGTTTATCTAACTGGTGATTTCAGTAAGTAAATTCCAATTAGAATCATTTCATTGAGCTTTTGTCATGCAACAACAAAGTTCACAATCGAAACTATCGATAAGTAAATTTCAAATTCCATCCACAGATAATTGGCACTGGGAATCGCATCCGTTTAAGAAGCTGCCATACGGCAAGTGGGAGCTGCATTTGCCAGCCAACGAGGATGGCAGCGCACCCATTAAGCATCTCAGTGAAATTAAGGTCATCATACGGAATCAATCGGGACAACTACTGGATCGTCTGTCGCCCTGGGCCAAGTACGTGGTGCAGCCACCCAAGGAGGCCAATCAAGGTGTCAATTACAAGCAGTATGTCTGGCAGCCACCGGCAGGAGAACGCTATCAACGCCAGCACTCTCGTCCTGCAAAGCCCAAGTCGTTGAGAATCTATGAATGCCATGTGGGCATTGCCTCCCAGGAGCCCCGTGTGGGCAGCTACGATGAGTTCGCCGATCGCATTGTGCCGCGCATCAAGCGTCAAGGCTACAACTGCATACAGGTCATGGCCATTATGGAGCATGCTTATTATGCCAGCTTTGGATATCAGGTGACTAGTTTCTATGCCGCCTCCAGTCGTTACGGTAACCCGGAGCAGCTAAAGCGCATGATCGATGTGGCCCATTCCCATGGACTCTATGTGCTGCTCGATGTGGTGCACTCGCATGCCTCTAAGAATGTCCAGGACGGTCTCAATCAGTTCGATGGCACCAACAGTTGTTTCTTCCATGACGGCGCCCGTGGCGAGCACTCCCTGTGGGACAGTCGTCTATTCAACTATACGGAGTACGAGGTGCTGCGTTTCTTGCTGTCCAATCTGCGTTGGTGGCACGACGAGTACAACTTTGATGGTTATCGCTTCGATGGCGTCACTTCAATGCTGTATCATTCACGTGGCATCGGTGAGGGCTTCAGTGGTGATTACAATGAATACTTTGGTCTCAATGTTGACACCGATGCGCTCAACTATCTCGGCCTGGCAAATTATATGCTACACAAGCTCGATCCTGAGGTCATAACCATCGCGGAGGTGAGTCATACAGTTATACTGTTTAAGGTGTTCCCTAACAGTCGTGTCTTTCCAGGATGTCTCCGGCATGCCCACCCTGTGTCGTCCAGTGCCTGAGGGCGGCATTGGATTTGATTACCGCCTGGGCATGGCCATACCCGACAAGTGGATTGAACTGCTGAAGGAACAAAGCGATGATGAGTGGGACATTGGCAATATTGTGCACACACTGACCAATCGCCGCTGGATGGAGAACACGGTGGCCTATGCCGAGTCTCATGACCAGGCCCTGGTGGGTGACAAAACCATTGCCTTCTGGCTGATGGACAAAGAGATGTATACGCACATGTCCACAGTATCCGATTCATCGTTGATCATTGATCGAGGCATTGCCCTGCACAAGATTATTCGGCTCATTACGCATGCTTTGGGCGGCGAGGCGTATCTCAACTTTATGGGCAACGAATTCGGACATCCCGAGTGGCTAGACTTTCCACGTGTGGGCAACAATGACTCCTATCATTATGCGCGTCGTCAATGGAATCTAGTGGATGATCATCTCTTGAAGTACAAGTATCTCAATGAGTTTGATCGTGCCATGAACGAGACGGAGGAGCGCTACGGTTGGCTGCATTCCGGTTCCGCCTATGTCAGCTGGAAGCATCAGTCGGATAAGACTATCGCCTTTGAGCGTGCTGGTCTTGTGTTTGTCTTCAATTTCCATCCAACCCAAAGCTTTAGTGATTACCGTGTGGGCACCAACTGGGCGGGCACCTACCAGGCGGTTCTCTCATCGGATGATCCACTCTTTGGTGGCCATAATCGCATCGACATGAACTGCAAACATGTCTCCGATCCCTTGGGTTATGCTGGACGCACCAATTTCATTCAAGTCTATGCGCCTTCCCGCACCGCTGTGGTCTATGCACGGATAAGCGATTAATCGGCCCAACTCCCCAGATTGTTAATATATATGTATATATATTTGATATATATACTGATATGAATTTCAAAATTTAGCTATAGTTTTTGTTAATGTTACGAAAGCCATGAATAAAACGATTATAAGCACAATAAATTTAAATATTATTTTAATTCTTTATTTGCTTTGAATTTTTAAAATTGTATTTTTCTGTCGTTTATAATAAATATATATATTTATATATGTATATATAGTTCATCATTTATATACCTTTCTTTTTTTATACATTAAGTATTCTACGCATGTTGCTTAATTATTTGCTTGTAGTTTCGTTAATTCGTTATTACAACTTACGACTAATTATTAAACTTAGATTAATTCTTTTTTTTTTTTTTTTTGTTGTTTGTTTGTTTTGGTCTTAGAATAAATATGCTTGAAATCATTGTCTTCCATTAAGTATTAATAGTTATTTATGCTTAAAACTAATAACTTTTTAGTTCAGTATTTTTAAATATTTGTTTTTTTTTTTTTGGGGTATGAAAAAATACATTAATCTTAACTATGGTAGCGCTCTTAGTATTAACAACTTAGGTCAGTGCTATGCTTTTATACTTGGACATAACTTTAATCCTCATTCATGTCGGATGGCTTAACAAAATTGCAAATAATATATATACTAACTTTAATGTTAATCTTTAAGTTTAAATAATATACAACGTTTTTTTTTTGTTTTCTTTATGGGGTTCAGTGTGTGAAATGACAAACAACAATAAAAAATGAAATAAAGATTATAGTTATAGTTAAATAAATTATGACGGAGAATACTTGAAATGAAAAAAAATACATTACATAGCTGCAAAAGGAACAGATTATATATATCTATATATATTTAGATATATATACATATATATAAATAGTAGTTTATTAGGTAGATTAGCATTAAGTTAAGCAGAAATTAGAGATTACAACTTAGTTTGCTTGTTGTTTAGAGTTAATAGATATACATAAATATAGTTAGATAACATTAAATTAAATTAGTTAAACATTTATATCTGCAGTGTAGCATAATAATTGTTTATAAAAGAAACTGGGTTTGGGTGTCGCATTTGTTTGTTTGTTGTACTTAAAAATAGACTACTTAGCATTATTAAAAAATAATTTAATCAAATGTTCAAATAGATTTACAGAACTCTGTCTCTGTGTGTGTGTGTGTGAGTGTGTGTGGAACAACATTTTAGATTTTTGCATTTTGCGCACAACATGAACATAAACATATGTTATAGCTATGACTAACTGTACTCTACACATATGTATATACATAAATATATATCAGTTTTCTTTTAGGATTCTTTGACAATATGCTTTCATATATATATGCGTGTGTATGAGTGTTTATTTTAATGCAATTATTGGTTTCTTTTTTAATATATAGAAAAATAAATTTAGTTTTAATTTAATATCAGTTTCGATTTTTTGAGTTTTCATTAAGTTTAACTTGGCTTCATTTTCATTACATTCTTATTATTTTTGATTTCATATTTAACTCTTATTGTTGCTGTTGCTGCTGTTGTTGCTGTTGGTGGCCAAATGTGTCGATTTTTGATGGGTTCAAAAGGCTTTCAAATTATATTTATTTATGTGTATTCGTGTGTAGATCTTAACAAACTGTTGCAGCTGCCACAAGGTGCACGTACTGGGGCTGTGCCGCTGGTTGTTGCCGCCTTGCCGCAGCTGCAACAGCAATGTTTAAGTACAGTGCTTAAAAGAAATATGTGGTTGGCATTATTGTGGCATTATTCAAAAATCGACCCATTTGGCCACCCATTAGACCCTACGCAGCAAACAATTGCGCTGCAGCAGCAACAGCTGCGGCCTGTTGCTGTTGGTGTTGCTGCTGTTGTTGCTGCTGCTGCTGCAGTGGCGCCATTATGGGTATAGCCGTGCCATCGGCAGTCAGCAGCAATGTTTGCGTCTGTGTGGCCTGTTGTGCTGCTGCCGCTGCTGTTGCTGTTTGCTCGGCTAGCGACACATTGCCGTTGGGCCAATCGGCGGGCAACACTATCAGTTGCTGTTGTCCAGCCTTGCTGGGATGAGCTATGATGCTGCCATCGGATGATTGCACCAATATCGTATTTGGCGGCAAATTGAAGCAGGTGACAGTACCATTTGGTCCCACTGTTTGCAGTTGCAATGCAGCAGGTTGTTGTTGCTGTGCTTGTTGTGGCTGCAACAGCATAGTTGTTGCTGCTGCTGTGGTTGTTGTTGCTGTTGCAGCTGTGCTGTTATTGCTGCTGCTGCTGAGATCTAAGCCATCGCCATCGGCATGGCCAACAACATCGCCCTCAGCATCGTTATCCTCCGTTGTCTGCAACAGCACCTGTTGCTCCTCGCAGGCAGCTTCCTCATCGATGACCTCCTCGACGAGATCATCTTCATTGAGCTCTTCGATGATGTCGTCGGTGTTGTCCACGTAACTAACACTGCCTGCAGTTGCAACAGTGCCAGGAGGCGAGGGCGTGGGCGTGGGCATGGCCAGATAACCGTCTGCTGTTTTGGCCGTGAGCGCTGTGCCTTTGGGTATGCGAAATTTGCGTAGGATTTGTGCTGTCGACGAGGACAAGGCAGCGTTGAGTGCAACTGCATCATCATCGTAGACATCCTGTTCTATGTATTCCTCTTCCTCCTCCACCTCCTCCGTCTCAGCTGCGTCTTTGAGTTGCAGTTGTTGTTGCTGAGGCTGTTGCTGCTGCAGACTAGTTGTATCTGGCGTGATGATCACCTGACGACTGCGATTGGCGTTCGCATTGACGCGCAACAAAGTGAGTGCCGTAGCTTTGCCGGCTGTTGCTGTGGCTGCTTGGCTGCCATTGATGAGTGCCAAGGGGGGATGTTGTTGCAACTGCGTCTTGTTGCCAGCCCCACGTGCTGCTAGCAATATAACTGGTGTCTTTTTGCCAATTGTTGTTGCTTTGATGCCATTCACGACGCTGGTGGTGTTGTTGTTGTTGCTGACGCATGTGCTGTTGTTGTTGCTGTTGGTGCTGCTGTTGCCATTGCCATTGCTGTTGTTGTTAAATTTGGGAATAAGAGATGAGACAGCATTGGAATTATTAGTCGTTTTATTATGCACTTTGGAAACGGTTAGGCAGTTCATAGTGCTACTTGAATGTGTTAAAAAGTCAGCGAATTTATCGACGAAACTGACCACGACACTACGTTTGTTGCTGCCGCCGCTACAACTGCTGCTGCTGTTGTTGCTGTAGCTGTTGCAATTGCTGCCATTGTCGGCGAGAAGAGCGCGTGAATTTGCCTGTTTCACGACAATCTCCTCGTAATAAATACGCTCAGCTTCTGCCTGCGATTGCTGGCGACGTTGCCAACTGTTGTTGTTGTTGTTGTTGTGACTGTTGTTGTGCATGTTGTTCTGAGTGTTGTAGTTGTTGTTGTTGAAGCTGTGATTTTTATTGGAGTTTCGTGGTGTGTACGGCCGCTTGAACTGATTGTTCTTCTGGTAATGTTGTTGCTGTTGTTGTGCTTGTTGTTGTTTAGAAGAACCTGTTGTTGTTGTTGTTGTTGTTGTGGTGGTGGTGGTGATGAGGCATGTTGTTGTTGTTGTTGTTGTTGTGTCGCATGTTTTTATGAATTTTGTGTGCAAATCATAAAGACGAAAACCAACACAAAACGTAAACGCAACCGAAAAATGAAAAAAAGAAAAAATAAATTTTCACAAGGAAAATTTTATTAGCATTTTGCTTAATTTATTTTTAAGAATTTTCTGCTTATTCATTTAAATTTAATTTGCTTTTAGGGTTAGTAAATTATAAAATAATTAGTTACAGTGAGTCGAGGGTTGTGTGGGGCAGTTGAATTGGAATTGTCGCTGATTCCCAAATGTTGTGAGTTTGTTTTTAGTAACCAATTGTTTTGAGCCAATTAAAATTATTAAAAAAAAAAAAATTAAATGTAATTAAATGAAATGAAGAGCATAATTTAAAATTAAATTAAAAAAAATCGGACAAACGTTGAATGATTTTAAACACAAAGCTTAAATAAACTCCTTCAGATTGTTGGTTAGTTTTGAAATAAAAAATTAAATAAAATAAAAAGTGTTTAAAAAATAAAGCTTATTAAAAAAAGTACACATACCTTGCACTAAAACGTCCAATTTGTTTTCATTATATTTTTTATAATTTGAAAATTGTTTTTATTAATTATGCGGTATAATTTGAAGTCGTTATAAAAATTTGTTAGTTCAACGAATGAAATGTTTATGAAGTGCGCAAAATTAATAACAAAAGTGTGTTGTTTTTAACACACACAGGCACAGACACAGTCAGAGTGGTGTGTGTGTGTGTATGTGTGAGTGTTGAGAGTCGTGTGTGTTTTTTAGTGTTAAAAATGAGTATTTTATGGGCATGATTTAAGCGTTATTTATGACAAAAATAACAAATTAAATTTTTGTTTTTGTTTTTATTTTTTTTAGAGGATTTTCCCGATCATAGCTAACATTGTAAATGGCTTCCATTTGCGTTGTTCTTTTGTAAAATCCTTTAATAATTTATAGTTACATTTAAATATGTTATGTTTAAAGTCATTAGTTGAAACAAATAAAATGTTTTTATTATTTTATATTTTTTATGTATTTTTTTTTGGTACTTTGGCTGCGGTTGTTTATTTATTTTTGCTGTGTTGTTGGGTTTTCAGAGCGCTAGAAGCACGGCTTCTGATATATCGTAGCTATAATTGTGATTGATTGATTGATTTTGTTTTGTTTGATTGATTGGTTGGTTGGTGTGTTGGTTTTTGTGTACATAAAAATAAAACAAGAGAAAGAAAAGAAAGAAAAAGAACAAAATCGCATTGAAATAACACAGTTTAAACAAAATTATTTCGTCAAAATGAGTAATTAACAAATAATTAAATATGTATTCAAGTAATTACATTAACAACACAGTTAAAAATCTTAAAATATATACTCAATGTGGAAATCATACAATCGAGTAGAAATCAGTTATAGTTTGTATATAAATAAATGCACAAATGGAAAAAAATTAAAAACTAAATAATAGTTTATAAAACTAAAATAAAATAGAGTTTAACAGAGTGCGCTAAGTAAATACGTAATAAATCCAAAACTTAAATTCAAAATCAAAATGCTTAACAGCATTTAAAAAATTCTTAAAGAAATACTACGAGAACTATTAAATAAATGAATTAATATTAATGTTAATGTTTTATTTGAATTGAATGTGTGGAAAATGTGTGTGTGTGTATCGGTGTGTGTGTTTTTAGTAGCTGTCGCGACGTTGTTCAACACTAAGTGAAACGAAAAACGCAACGCAACGAAATGGAAACGGAACAGCGACTGCAGAGCAAAAAACGCAGCGCCGCAGCGCCGTCTACTACGCAACAAACTGATAACAGAAAAGAGTGAGACAGATAGAGTAACAGAGCAAGAGAGAGAAAGACATAGCGAATACTATTTAAGAGAGACAGTGTCAGGAAGAGACACACTAAAGAGAGTTACTCAAATTCGAATATTACAGTTGTAGTATAACAGTTTGTAGCACACTTTATAATAAATAGAAATACAGTTTTAAAGAGAGAGAAAGTTTAATTAGAGTCTGAGTTTACCTAATTTCTTTGGTCTCCAGCAGCGATGACGTGTTCACATCGTTCACCGCATTGATCATCGAGGTGGGCGAGAAGGGCAAATGATACATGGAGGTGGCATCCAGTGTGTATGCATCGCTGCTCTTGATCAACAGCTCATTCTTGATCTCCATAAACTGTTGATGCGGATTGTGGCCAAACTGATGCTGTTGCAGCTGCAACTGTTGCTGCTGCTGCTGTTGTTGCTGCTGCTGCGTTTGCTGTTGCTGCTGATGATGCTGCTGCTGGTGATGCTGTTGCTGCTGCTGCGAGTCCAGTGCATTGGCATTCAGCGTGGGCTGCGTGCTCGCGTGTGTGGTGAACGTGTACTGCGGTGTTCCATAGGGACACAAGTCTCCCAGTTCCGTGGCCTCCAGCTTGGGCTGGAAACTCTGGATTCCATCGGGTGTGAGTATCTGATAGCTTTGCACGGTGCCAATGACATGTTGTTGCTGCTGCTGTTGCTCGTTGGGCAGTGTGGGCGTGGCAGCGCCTGTTGAACTCAAATACGTCACATTGTCCAGTTCATAGTGTGTGGGCTGCGTCTGCGCTTGACTGCTGGCAACTTGTTGCTGCTGCTGTTGTTGCTGCTGCTGCTGTGGATGCAGTTGCTGCTGTGTGGTTGTCTGATACGTTGCTGGCTGCGTACGCTGCGGCGCTGCTGCCGTCGTGTATATCGTCTGTGTGCCATCCAGCTGCAGTGGCACGAGATTACCCGCCTGATCCTGTATCATAATGCTTTGGCCGTGCAACTGTTGCTGCAGCAGCGCCTGTTGCAACTCCAGTTGATTGGAGTAGATGAGTGTTGTTGTTGTGGGCTGAGCAGTCGGCGTTGGCGTCGCCTGTCCACGCTGCAGCGCCATGGAGCTGCTTGCACCGGGATTGGCCAGCGCCAGCTGTGCACCACCGGGCAGTATCATGCCACTAAAGTCCAGCGAAGGAAGAGTCTGCAACTGTTGCTGCTGCTGCTGCGGTGCTGCTGTTGTAGTTGTCTGCAATTGCTGCTGCTGTTGCTGCTGCTGCTGCTGCTGCTCGACATCTGCATTCTGCACCTCATCTAGCACGCTGTCGATTTGGGCCAAACGCTTTTTGGCCGGCGTACTGCTGGGCGTGCCACCACCTCCCTCAACGCCCGCTTTCTGCTTGCGCACGCGTGGCGTACGCGATGTACGCGCTCGCTTCGCTGCAGGCGTTGCACTTGCCTCTGCCTTTTGGGGCGTGGCTGTGGCGGAAGGCGGCATGGGCACATCGCCGTGCTTGTCCTTTTTGTGCATTTTCATTTTGTCGGGTCGCGAGAATTCCTTGTTGCAAATGGGACACGCAAAGATCTTGCGATTCTGTCCCTCATGGAAGAGATACGCGTGTCGCTGGAAGCTATATTTGTTCTTGAACGTCTTGAATATATCGTTCTTGGCACAGACCAGACAATAGGCAACACCATCAATGATATGCTCATACCGCGCAATGTCCAGACCCCGCACACTCATCTTCTCCAGATACTCGCCCTGCTCGTCCTCAGCAATGACACGCGTTTTGCGTTTTCGCTTCTGCTTCGCTGCTGCCGCCTTGGACATCATGCCGGGTAGAGCATCATTGATCTGCGGTTGTTGCTGTTGCTGTGTTGGCTGCTGCTGTTGTTGTTGCTGCTGCTGCTGCTGTTGGTGGTGGTGATCGTCTTGACTGCTGATGGTGTACGTGGTGGTGGTGGTGGTGTTGTTGGCATTGCCAACTACCATTTCACCCTCCTCCCCCTCGACATCCTCCTTGATGAACTCCTCAAACTCATGCTCATGCTCATGTTCATGCTCCATGCTCTGCTCCTCGTATTTCACCTGTAGAGCCGTCTCCTCGTCCTCCTCCATCATCTCCTCGTCATCCACATGCTGTGGCTCATACTTAATAATGTCGGCAGCAACAGCACTACTTCCATTACTCAGACAATCGCTGCTGCCGGGCTCACTCTTGAGCACATGGTATTCCTCATAGGTACTGCCATCGAACTCAATTATAGTGCCGTCAGTGTTGACCAACGCCGTTGTTGTTGTTGTATGTCCATTCTCCCCCGTTGTGGTTATGTTGTAGTACTGCGCCTGCTGCTGCACATCTGTGGCTCCATTTGTGGTGGCGTTCGGGTGCAGAATGGAGGACGAACTTAACGTTGTGACCACGTTGTCTTTTGTTTGTATAGATTGAAAGGGTTTTTTTTTTTGGTTTTGGTATCGTTTCGTATATAGAAGATGTGTTTAAATAATCAACAATTTGTTATCGTACAATCGAATTGCTATCGTTATCGTAATCGAAATCAAAAACCATTCGCTCAAAATAAAATACCGAAATAAAAAGACTACTTTAAAATTCAACTAAAAAGTAACTATTTGGAGTAGACCGTTATCGATAATATTTAACATTACAATCGATTGTACACAGGTCGTTATCGATACTTATCGATGCATGTATATCGCTGCATATTCTACATAAACTTGAGTGAATTGGCATTTGTTTTTTTAGTTTACTTAATTTTCTACTGATTCATTCATTTCAAATCATAAATTCTAGTATACAAAATTATAAATTCTCAATTTGTACAAAATTTAAGATTCCAATTAAAAAACGGCTAATTTATACTTAAACTTAAAAATACCAAATTAATACTAAATATAAATCATAAAATAAATAAAATGTGCTACACGTAATGCTCACAATGAAAATGTAAGGAACCCTTGAAATTGAAACAAGCAAATACTGTTTCGTGGAACAGATTGACATTGAAACAACACAAGTTTCATTTTGAACAACGTTAAAAAGTATTAACTTAAGTAAATCAATTTTAAATAAAATAAATACGCTATAAAAATTAAATAAATTATTTTACCATAAATAAAATAAAGTTTTTTATCCACTTTTATGCGCCTTGTACAATTTTTTCAGTTATTTTTTAAGATATCTTTTGCTTATCGAACCTAATTTGTGCATTTATTTATATACAAGTTTATAAATTTCTGATAAATGGTTTTATATATAATAGAAATGAAACACAGCAAGAAAAAATATGCTCAATGTGGAACGGAGTGAATAAAGTTAAGAAAAGACAGAGAGAGAACTGAAAAGCGATTTGTTATTTGGAATGCGTTTTGAAATAATCATTTTTTTTTTTTTCATTTCTTTCTTTTAAATTTTTTGTTTTTCGAATTTTATTTATTTGGAGTTTTGGTATTTTTAGTATTAAATAAAAAAAAACACCGCAAATGGAAGACCAGCACAGTAAATTTAAAACAATTATAATTTTCCTTCTCTTATATTATAATGATTGACGCAGAAAAAATGTATTTGGCACAAAAATTGTTAAAAATCAAATAAAATACTAATAAATACTGTTAATTTGAAATGCGTTTAATGAAATGAGATGAGCCATTACTTAATTAACAACAAATTTAGCCAATTGGAATCGTGACAACAACAAAAAATATAAAAAACAAGTTAGTAAGTGAAGCTATGTTAAAAATACTAAAAAAAATACCCAAAACGAGCACACAAAATGAAAGCAATTTTCTTTGAAACTACAAATAATGCAATTGATAAGGAGTTTTTTTTAGCTTACCGGCACATTGTTGCGGCTGCTGCTGCTGTTGTGGACTGCTGTTGCTGCTGGCAACCGCAGCAGCTGTTGTATGATATGTAGCCGTTGCTGTCGTTGTCGGCTGCCCATTTGCATCACAGAGTATTTCGTTTTGCAGCTGATAGACGTTGCCGTCTGTGCTGCTGTATTGTTGTTGCTGCTGTTGTTGTTGCTGTTGCTGCTGTGGAATGCCATTCAGTGTATTTGCTGCCGGCAACATATTGATGCAAACACTTTTCTGCTGCTCTTGACTAGATGTTGCTGTTGCGCTTTGCTGCGATGGATGCTGCTGTTGACTTAGTTTTGGTATTTTGCCTTCAAATTTCCGCGATTGCTGCATAAATTGCAGTTGCTGTTGCTGTTGTTCGTTGAGCCTGCGTTTGGCATCTGTAAGTGTCGAGATTTACATTAAAATCGTTATTTAAAGGGTGTTTACATTTTTGCTAGTGATTTGAATTGATTTTAATGTTGATGTTGTTGTTATGGTGGCAGGTAAGCGTTTTGGATATTTGAAGCGACACACACACACACATGGCTACAGGGGCACACAGATGAAGACGAAGAAGAAATCGAAGAAGTACAAGAAGACGCAGTAGACACATGAGAAAATGTTTTTTTTGGAAAAAACTTTAGCCCAAACCAAACAAGAAAAGAAAGAATTCTAAGCTTTTCCTCAGCTCGATTCTCTTCCTTTCATTTTCTTTCCTTTGCTTTCTTTCCTTTCATTTCCTTTCCTTTTTTTAGTAAAACAGTTTTGATTTTTGGTTAGTTTTTAGCATTGTTATTTTTTATGTTTATCAAATAGAGTAGTGCTCTCGTATATTTCACAGGCGCTTACAAAGTACGACACAACTTTAGACCTTTTAAAATGTTTTTTGATTTTTGTTTTTATATAATTTTCTCAATTTTAGTTAAAATGCAAAACACAAGTTTCAAAATCAAATACAGTAAAACAAGTAGACGATGACAACGAAGACGACGATGACGACGACGACGTTGATGTCTTTGGAGGAACACAAACATAAGCGGCTGTGGAATTAGCGAGTTTCGTTTTTAAAAAGGAGATTTACAGATGGATTAAATGTGATTTGTGTTAGTTGACAACATTTTGTATTTTTTGGGGAGACAGTTTGGTTATACAGCAGGAGGAACTGGGGATGTTGGTTGATGCTGGATGTTGGGTGCTGTTGGATGATGCTGTGATTCGGATGTGATTAAAGTTGTTGATGTTGTTGATGCTGTTGTGACTGTTGTTGCATTGCAGTGATTGTTGCTGCTCATGGCGTTGCAGCTATCGTTGTTGTTGTTGTTCAAATTGCTGTTGCTTCTGTTGAGCTCACCTCCGCCAACGCCAACGCCGCCGCCGCCACCAACGCTGCCGCTGCCGCCGACAATATCGCCAGCAGGAGCAACTGTTGCTGCCACTGTGCTGTCAGCAGCTACTGCTGGCGTTGAGCTTGTTGCTGCTGCTACTGCTGCTGCTGATGTTGGTGTAACCGCCTCCTTTTTTCGACGCGTTGGCGTCTTACGCGGTGTGGAATTCGCCTTGGTGCGTGCACCACCACCACGTGCCCCTCGTGATGTGGAGGACGTGGAGGATGCTGGCGATATGGAACGATCATCTTTGATGGCACGTGGAGTGCGACCACGACCGCTGTTGCGTGAATGATTGCGCTTCTTGCTGGCCAACCAATCATCATCATAATCCGCATCATATTTGCGCTTATGCTTGCGTCTCTTGAAATCCTCCTCCTCATCATCATCCTCTGCAAAAGTAAGAAATTAAATAGAAGATGAAATTAAATTATTGTCAATTTAATGAGATTTTTGTGTGTGTTGCTGTTGTTTTTGGTTGTCAGCTCACCGGTGCCATCATCCATGTACTCGAGCAGCTCCTGTTTGGTCTTGAAGTCCGCTGGACTCTGCAGACTCATTGAATCCTCGGGCGTAAAGTCACCCTCGTCCTCCTGCAGCGTAAGAACGCTCTCCTTTAGCATGGCCTTTACATCATCGGGCACATTTGGATTCTGTTGGATTTCATCCAAGTCCAAATCGGGATTGCGCTCCTTAAAACTCTTCGCCTTGGTGGGATTACATTGTTTCTTCATTCTACAACAAAGGGTTCAAAGAAACCAGTTAGTACCTTAAGCCATTTGCAAATGTTTGCTCTTGTGCTCACTTCTTATCACACAGCAGCACATCCAGATGCGGTGGCAGTGGTGCTGGTGTTGCTGCCACATTGGGCGGATCCTCGGGATGGCGTCCGTAGTCACGGCCCTCCTGCCAGGCATCGTAGCGTTCGCTCTGGAAGCGCTTCACAAATGTATCCATCGAGATCTTGACCATGTCATTGCTGCAGGTACATTGCGTGGCACGCTTTCCGTACTCAATCCAACGTTCCATTGCAAAATTCGTTGATTCGGCGCAATTGAAGCCGTGATTGAAGCCAGCATGATAGCCAAACGGAAAGGTTATCATTATCTCGCCTGATTCCTGTGTGATCTGTGGGATTTAAAGTTTTTAGTTAGACTTCAAGGGACACATGGAAGTCTAACCATTTGAGCGCAGTGCACTTGCTAAAGTTTGCTAAGTAGTTTCCCATTCAAGTTGGGAAAGTTAGATGAGAAGTGTTGCAAAGGATACTAGGATAGTATAGGTTTATAGGACCTTTCTAACACAAACTTTAGCTTAGTGCAACTAGTGCTCTAACATTGTTTATTTACCTTGCTAACCGGCACATTGTGCTGTTTGAGTATCTGTGGCGATATGAGTGTCATTTTATGACGCAAATACGCATTGCAGTTCTTATAACTGGCCGGAAAATACTGATTGGCCACCTTCTCGAGACGCCGTCCATATTCGGGCGGTACAACATACCACGTTTTGGGTGCACCAAAGTGCAGATAATTAATCGAATACAAGTCCATATCCTCTGTGTGCCAAGCAAATGTCGTTTTCCACATGCCAAAGTACAAATAGGCGGTATTAACCCCATCGATCTGTATATTATAATCCTTGTTGACAAAATCCAGTATGCTGCCCAGACGATTTATATTCCAGCTCTGTGAAAAACAAGGCAAGAGTTGTGAAAACTCTATAGGGGGGAGGAGGAGGAAAACTTGTGTCACTTACATCCTGATCGGGATCTGTAATGCTGCCACTAACATCGGCCCCATAAATGGGCGCTACATATGTGATATTCTTCCAGTATTTACGCTCAAGATCCTCAAAATCAAAGTGCTTGGGCGTGGCATATCGCTCGGTGCTCGCCAGTTCGCTAAACTGTTTAACGGTCAACGGTTTCTTTTGTATATTGATCTGTTGATAGTTGCCCTGTTTACCGGTTACCACCTGACAAATGGGTGCTGGTATTGTGACATTTAATGCATCCAAGTCGGCATAACCGCTGCGACGTGGCACCCATTCGGGTGGTGGCACCACTTTGGCCAAACCGGCTTTGTGGGCTCCCTGTGACTCCATGTAGGCAACGTATTTGGGAAAGTCCTTGAACTCCTCCCAGGTGGGACGGAAAACCATAATGCGTGGTATGTCAGACATTTTTAAAACATGCGTACTTTTTGTTATGTAGCAATGAGCTTTCTGTTATGTTTGCTTGTAGTTCAACTAGATCTGTAACTGAGCGGGAGAGGCATTAAAATTTTACAATTGCTGCCTCTGCTGACAGATCGTCCTTCTACTTCTCAGTTAGCAGCAGCAGCAGCAGCGCAGCGCAGCAGTGGCAGATGTTAGTGACTGCTAGCCTGGCGCTGTTATTGTTGTTGTTGTTGCTGTCCCCGCTGCTTGTGCCTCTGCCTCTGTTGTCGCTGCTTAGGCAAACAGGCGAACAGCTGCAACTTTTTTCAGTCTCTTTTTGAGCGCCCTTTTTCAATGGGACAGCGACTGCAACAACAACAGCAGGCAGGCGATTAGTGCCGACAGGATATGCAGTTATTGTTGTTGTTGTTGCTGCTGCGGCTGCTGCTGCTATTTATTATGGCCTGTGCCTATAAACTGATGGAAAAAAGGTGCATTGATCCTTCATTTCGATTGGCTTACCAAATTTAATAGCTATATAATAATATTATATATTTAAAGAATTTTGTATTTTATATATTTAATATATATATTTTATATATTTAAAGAATTTTGTATTTTGATCTCTATTAAGTTGGCAATTGCTCTGAAAGTTTACAATTTATTTAAATAAAATATTAATTAATAGTCAAAGGCTATTTTGAGGCTGAAAAGTTTGTTAGTTTGGGGGAAATTTTATAAATATATGTATATAATCTATACTACAGATATATTGGAAGATCACCCGTAATGTTCAAATACCCGCACTTTATCCTCTATGGAATTCTACTCTATCTGCTGTTAGTAAAGCTTTAAATTTGAGCGGTTTGTTGTTCTAGTTGAAAATAAAAAATAACTAAAGGAATGATCATATATTAAATTTCTTTATAGACTATTATAAAATAAATATATTCCATTTAACCAAAAAGTTGCATTTTATACTAACCTATTTTTTAATATATTTAGTTTAAATACTTTAAAAGTTTCCAAGTATAATCAATCTATTATCACTTCAACAATTACATCAATAAAAGCTCAAAATATAATACAGTTTTCCTGTTTTGTCTTACGATAAATTAGGCTGATTATTTTAAATAAAAAATTCATAATTGCTGCTATTAGCTTACTTCATTTTATTATCTATGTTAATTTGTTGTTCCCTGAGACATTTCCTTTACCAATTGTCTTTGCAATTTTGCTAATGCGTTAACTCGATGTATACAAATGTAATTTTATAGTCTACAGAAAAATAAATTACTGTAAAAAACAAATAAATTATGTATAGCAAGTGCGAATTTTATGATTTAAATTGAGGAAATCCCACAAATCCCCCAGCTGCAGTCGCACAACCAAAATAAGAACGAAAGGACACCAATTAAAATGGCGCAGAGTGAAACGAAAAGGACATGTAGGTAAAACAAGAGGCCAATAAGAATAAATAGAAAAGCAAATTACAAACCTCTTTGTATAACTGTCGCGGTTTATTGACAATGGATTGATGATTAAACAAATTGAAAGTTCAACGACAGAAATAGAAATAGGAACAGGAACAAGGACGACAACGAAAATAAGAACGAGAATGTTAACGACGAGGACAACGCCGTGTGAGACATGCAAGCTAACTACATGGTAGAAAATTTACGCAATTTTGGGTCTACGCAGAAAACTGTACCACCACCCGACGAGGACGAGAGACGGCGACGGTGAGAAGGACGAAGAGAAGCAACAACAACGAAGGCGACGACGACAACGACGACGACGACGACGAGTGCGCACTATTAGCTGGCGCAAGAGCAGGACGAAAAGTGAAATGGGCGAGTCAAAAGTAACGAGTCGAATTTAGAGAGCGGATAGCCAGATGTGTGTGTTTGTGTGCGTGTGTGCCATTTGGTATATAAGTAATATGCATTGTGTATATGAAAATTTGAAAATTTATAACTCACTTGTGTGCGCTTCGTTGAATATCTTTCTCTCTCTCTCTCTGTCTCTCTTTTAGAATTTCTCTCTCTTTTTGTTGTTCTCTGTCTCTCTCTGGCTTGCTCGTTGTATAAATCCCAATTGTTTATTGTTTGAGTTTTAGTTTATTGCACATTTTGTGTATTTGTGGTATTTTCTTTGGTGATAAACTTTTAACAATTTCTTTTCTTGCCTGCGCTTAGAAGGCGTGTATTCTCTTTCTCTTTTTTACTTCTTTTTGTTACACTCTCACTCTTTCGCTGTGTGTGTTTGACACTCTTTGCACAAATTTGTTGTTGTTGTTGTTTATGCGACACAATAATTATCTGTTGTTGTTGCTTTGTTTTATGCTCGCTTTTTGTTATTAAACTTTGATTTTGTTAAATGTTGTCCTGCAACATTTGGCGAGAAGTCAATGGCGTCGTTTAGCACTCGATAAGTGTAGGAGTGGGCGGCGAAGGGGGGGCCAGCACAGATATATGTATTTATGTTTGTTTGTATATGTAGTTGTATTATGAGCTGCTGTTATAAACACACACACGGCAACAGACGCGGGTCAGCAACATGTCTGAGCTGTCGGAGCTGAGAGCGTAAACTGAAACCACGAAGAGCCCGACGAGGACGAAAAGGCGGCGACAGAGCAGCAGCAGAAGCAGCAGCAGCAGCCAACGACTGCGACTGCGACGCAGGCAGCGAACACACACACACAAGAGACAGACGCAGAGCGTTGTCCTTTTAATGCGAATGACTGAACTAAAGAAAAACCAAGAGAGCGAGCACAACGAACGAGAGCAAAAACAAGTTTCGACAGCACAATGAATGATACATGTACACATGTGTGAGTGTCTGCCTGTGTGTGTGTGTGGAAAATGCTAAAACCGAGGAAAAGCGGCAGTTGTGCGGCGTATCGTTAAGAAACAATAGAAATTTTTGCCAAAAATCGAACACCGGAATCGCTCTGACAATAGAGAAACGAGATGCAGCGAATGAAGGCACAAAACAACAATTCGCAATGGACTCAAATCCATTTGGTTCCAGTTTTACGAACTCGTGCTCGCAGCATCTGCCAAGCAACGTAGTTAGTAGCCGAGTAAGAGAGTCGGAGAGAGTTAGAAAAAGACAGAGAGCGAGCAGTACTGAGTAGGAGTAGTAACAAGCTGCGGCTTAGTCATAATTATGCTGCATGTTCTCTTAGTCCTGCTACTCACGAAGGTGTATTACTTTAATCTGGCCAACAGATCTATATTATCGATCAAGCTTCAACATTTGTTGGGCTCTCTGTTGATGGTTACGACATGTTTTCAGTTCACTACTTGAGTGGTTTCCTTTTGCCACTTAAAAATATATATTTTTAAAATTTCCTGGAAAACTGGGCATGTCAAATTCTTTGACTTTCGTAACTAGAGGGGCATATCGATGGCTTCATTTACAAATTTTTGTGTAGCAGTATAATAGTCTTGAATTGGGCTCTCGACTAGAGTTTCCATTAAATTTGTTTTGGTTCTGTTATGATCATAAAGTTAAATTTTCTAGCCTTAATAATTTCACTACTGGGGAACTAGAATTGTTCTAAAGTAAATATATTTTAAGACTACAAATTCTTTCAATAAGAATGTTAGATCTGTAGAGTATTGTTAATAAACTTAATTTCAAAACATGATATTTTCTATCAGTGTAAATATATTAATTTTATAATGGTTATAGTATGTTTTTAACTTTTCAGAATGAACACAGGTTAAATTGTGGCATTACTTTATGGATCGTCGACTGCAGGACTACATACGCTAACAAGGCAAATAATACCCATTTTGCGTTAATAAAACATGAACAAAGCCTTTTAGTAATATAATTTAAGCTGCCGCTGCTGCTGCGCTAAAAAAAAAGCGAAACCAAAGTAATTAAAGGAAGAAAGAGCATAAATGAGTAGTACTCACACACACATACAGCTGCATACATTAATATATATATGTGTGTGTGTGTGTGTATAATTTACAACATGTCATTAGCTGGGCAACGCCTATGGAAATGCTATGTGGCATGGGAGATATAGGCAGGAACCAGGACCAAGGAACAAGAAACGAGAACGGCAGGATCAAAGCGTGACGCGAGAGGCCGTGCGCGCACAGACTAAAGGACTTACAGCACGAAAATAGAGAGAGTGAGAGAAGCAGGAAAAATAAACGCACACAGCACTACAACAACAGCAACAAAAAAGGAGCTGAAGTGCACTTTTGGGGAGCCGGATCCTGCGCGCAGCTAACATAAAACTTGTTTTTTTTTTGTAGTCCTTCATTTTATATTTTCAAAAGTAGCTCAAGCGTAACTTAAGAGCAAGAACGAGAAAGAGAACAAGTGAGAGCGGCACAGCGTCGCAGCGAGCTTGGTAAAAGCGACGAGAATGACCAGGCGGCGGCGTCAACTTCCGGCAGGACACGTACACACATGCACACATGCACACTCACACATACAACAGCAAGCAGTTGTGTACACAATGTGGTCATTGACTGAACGGTAAAAAGCGAAAACAGGAACCAAACAGCAGTAGCAGCAAAAATAACAACAACAACTAAAGCTGATGATGACGTCGTCCTGCTGCTGCTGCTGCTTGCGCTGCTGACGTCGACTGAACCGAAAGCGCGTAGAGACCGCCATAATGCGCGTCCCCTTTTCACAACTACAAATGCGAGTGTGTGTGTGCCTGTGTGTGTGACGTGCATGTTTGAGCGTATGCGTGTGTCTCGTGTGTGATTCACAAAGCATATTTCTAATACAATTTCATTTTTCTCATAAAATTTCAATTCGCCAACGGTTGCCTCAGCTGCTGCGCCAGCCAGTCAACAGCAACAACAACAACAACATGAGCGGGAACGGGAACAACAACAAACATTATTTATTGTGCTGCCTGTGCCCGTTTTATATCCTTTTTGTGAGGCTTATAGCACACGCGTCATACGAAAAAGCAAAGCGCGCGTCCCCTTTTACTATACACTACACACTACACACACTGTGTGTATTTTTTTTCAAGTTTCCCTTTTGTTATCTCAATTGCACAACTGTGTAGTTTTATTTTTTGTTTCTTCTACTTTAGTTGTTGTTGTTTCTGTTGCTTTGTTTTGCATCGTGTTGTTCGGTTACATTTTATATATCCTTTTTCGGCAAAGAAGCAGGCGCCTTGTTGTTGTACTTGCAGGCAGTTGTTGTTGTTGTTGCTGCTGTTATTGGATCGTTGGTCGCCATATTTCTTAGTGTTATTGTTGTTGCTTTTCTATGCACATCAAAAATTTGAAGCTTTGCTTTGCTCTGCTCTTAACTCTGCCAGCAGTTTGACGCAGCGCGCAGTCGCATTGCTGCGCTCTCATGCACATACACACACACACACACAAACTCTCTTTGTCCCTCTCTCAGTGTGTTTGTGTGCGTCTTAATCTCTCTCACACTCTCTCAGCTGCCATTGCGCCCAGCTGCCGCCGCAATCTAATTAATTCTCTTTTGCGCTTGTTGTTCGTCTGCTTGTCCGCCATTGTTTGCCGTTTGATTTGCGCTGCAAATTTTTATTAGTGTCTGCCGCTGTCAGCGGCATTATTGTTGCTGCTTTTGCTTTTGATTCTGATTTTCTTCTAAATGTTGTTGTAGTTGTTCTTGTTGTCGTCTACGCACGTTGCTGCTGCCTTGCATTGATTTTGTTTTTGGTCAGCGACGTCGCCATTTTGAAATCAGCAAATGAAAAAGGAAATAATAAAAGACGTTGCGCGTGTTCAAGTGCCAACTCCTGGCCGGAAGACAGTATTTTCCGTTTTTACTTTTTAACACTCGAAGTCTGCTCTAATTTTCAGCATTTGGATAATGGCCTGAATGCCGTACCACGGCCACGTACCAAGGACTTGTCAGAATCAGCACGTCTCGGCCTTTAAGATTAATCACCTAAATCTATAACTACTTTAAGATGAGAAATGTGAGTAAAGTACACATAAAGTTAAAAATAAATTCTTCCTTTACTTTACTGCTTTATAGATTTAATTAAATTTCTTTAACTTGAGACAATCAATAAACAACTCGAGTTTCAATTTGTGTATAACAATAAAGAATTTGATGTATTAGTTATGCTTCCAAGCATTTAAATGTTTTCTGTCTTTCCTATTTCATTTTTTCAGTTTATTGCAGAAAAGTATGCAATATTTTTAAATTTCAAAATTTTTATAGTCTAAATTCTTTACTTTTACCAAAATTGCGTAGCTTTGCTTGTGTTGGTATTATCCACCTTTAAAAAAAAATCAGCATGACCTTCAACCCTTTCCCAAGTGAACCATATTATTAAACTTGGGTCAATGTCATTGCGTAACCCCAAATATATTAATTACCCTCAATTGGAACACTACACACACCACACACACACACACACACACTCATATATACACTTGTAACACCCACCAACCACTTGGAAGGACGACCTGTTGAGCTAACCCGAAGTTTAGGGGTTTGTCTATAAATAGTATCAAATACTCTTTATATAGCATGCGACACCTGCGATTAGGTCGGGAAATCTATGCCAAACACCACCTAGGACACCAGCTATAGACCCGGAGACAGTCAAAACAAACAATACACTATGCGTTCTATATATATATCCGGTAAAGTAAGTAGTACAACGGGGGTATGTTTATGTTATGCTTTATGAATGGGAGCGCGATTCTAACTACCACCACATCTCACTTTGTTTTGCTTTTTTCTTTCACTTCTTTTTTTTTTTTTTTTGGGAAAACCCCTAAAAGTGACGAAGACGTTGTGTGGATGAGGATGACATACCGGCACATGCCAATGAACTGCAAGGTGTTGTTATTATTGTTGTTGTTGTTGGTGGTGGTGGTGGTGGGTTAAGCACATGACCAAGAGCGGAGCATGAGCTAACTGAGCACATGGCATTTTCCGGTATTTTGCGGTGGTCGGTGTTGGTGTCGGTGCCGGCGCCTTTTGCCATTGACTTGGTGGTTGCTGCCCTCCCTGTGTGGGCCATAGCATTTGGGGGTTTCCCTGGTGCTGGCAGACGTCCTTGCACCTACAAAGGCCGTACAATCATCATTGGCAGTGGTTGTTGTTGTGAGCGGAACCACCCCATGCGCCATGTGGCCCAGAGTCAGTGCGCCAAAGTAGGTCGTGGACATGGTCTCGTGTGTGCCGGTGGTTGCACTGGCTTACTCAGCTCAGCTCAGTTCAGTGGTGGTTCCAATACTATATATATATATATATATACCCTTACGACGGACGGACGAAAAGACATGTCGTCTAAGGGTTACTCGTGACGCAAACACATTTTGTTTATAAACATTGCGCAAAAACAGCTGATTTTTTGGCAACATCCCCCATAATGGACTAAAACCGTAGGGTCGTTCAAGTCAGGTCAGGAATCAACAAGAAAAAAACAAAACGAAAGACCTCCTAACTCCCCGTTCAAACCAGCTGACAACCAACTGGCTCCCGACTTGAAAATTATTTGTGGCCAGCACTACACCTGCACTTAAAGTGCTTAGCCCTTGGTCCAAAGCAGCAGCAGCTGCTAAAAAACCGTCCAAGAACGAGCGACAACATCTGTCGACCGACCGGGCATAAAAGGTAAGCATAATGAATGCCCTTTGCCTACGATATGAAAACAAGAACAAGAACTCACTCGGATACTATCGATCCAAGGGCTACAGCTGCAAGCTGCAATGCATTGATTGTAACTGCGCGTGGAAACATCTGTTTCTGTTTCTCTGCCAGCTAGCTAGGGAGTTCCCCTAAACTGTTCTACTACGGAGATGATTCGACAAATGATGGAACTCGTCTTGGCATGCGCCAACACCAAGCACCCAAAACGAAGGCATCTGCTGCCTTTTGAGTTCCATTTCAATTTGGCAGCTGCCGCGCGTTTAAAATGTTGTATGAATGATTGTGAGTGATGAAAACATTTGTGTGATTTATAAGCTGGCATTAAAAACAGTTCAATGGAGCTAGGAATGCCTTAGTTATAGAGCTATGACAAATTAAACATCTCTAAGAAAATAATTTTCTTTTATAAACTAAGAAATTAGATTTATTTTCAAAGAATTTGAATCAAGCTATCTAGTGTATACATCTAGAACGCAGAATTTAATATTTAGGTATTTTTAAATAAATGGATAAACATTTTTTGTGCTGATCACGACAAGTCAAACATTTGTTCAAGACATTCGCACTTAAATAAAGTATTCGAAGCTCAGTTAAAAAGTAGCCGACACTCTACTTATGACATCGTTTAGAGTTTATTCTACTCCAAAATTCCATTTTGTTATAAACTATATTTAAATGAGAAAGAGTGTTGTGTGTTTCGGTTCAGTTTTCCTATCCATTACCATGGAATTAATCTATTTTCTACAGTACAGTATTCTAACTCTTTTAAAGGAATTTGCAGCTGCTTTAGGTTCTCTTATGCTGGTAAGTCTGGGGCTCCCTCATTAAGGGGAGCTCCCTTCTCAGACACGCCTGCATATTGATATGAAGATAATCAAGTACAGCAAACACAGACTTTCGAGAACTGCAGCTTATCGAGCTGTAACATAATACGAGACAGTTGACGACCCGTAGACAGGCTACGTTCGCTCCAAATCAGGGAACAGGACTCCACAAAAAAAAGTGTATAGTGTAAAGTAAAAAATGCCATAAAGTTTCAAATTGCGTTCCGAGCAACTTGTTTTGGGAAAAACCGGTAGCTGGTACGCAAAGTAGTTTAAGCCCTGGGAGGGGCGAGGAGAGGGATGGGAACAGCGATCACTGCGTCAGAGATTACATACAAGTTGTGTGTGAAGAGTAAAACAGTTGCAACATTTGAGATTTCCGTTTTTCTGTTTTTGCATTTTGTATGGAAAGGAAGTGTAAAACGCAGAAAGAGGGAATGCGGAAAGGCAGAAGAGAAACGACAAAGAATTGAACAAAAAATCACGAACATCCTGACAATGCCGATCCTGTCGCAGCTGCAATAGAATTCCATCCTGTGAAATGTTTGCGCAGGCGTACATTGAACTCTGTCCCTTCTCGTGTCGTGTCCCAGTCCCCGTTCTGCTCTCTGTCCCTATGCCTGTGCTCAGCAGGTAGCCTGGTGGCAGACGTAGACGTCTAAGGATTCAGATTCTCTCGACAGCAGATGTTTCTCAGTTTCTCAGACATTGGCCTACGGCGCTGTCTTTGTCGCAGGTCAGTTGTCCCAGTTGTCTGGGACAGCGAGCCAAGGAGACAGCCCGGACTTGGCCTTTGTTTCATTATCCTGTCGCTCGACTTTTGGTTAAGGGTTGTGCGCATGTCAATAACTTTTTTCTTTATCAACTTCTTTTGCTTATTTTATTTTATGCTATTTGCTTCTCAAACATTTGTTTGACGCGTTGTTTACACACTGTGGCACTGTGGCAGGCAAGACAAGGCGAGTTATGTTTGATTAGAAAAAGTCATTAACACGGCCCAATGCCTGGGCAGCTGTTGCCCAGGAATATCAGTTTCATATTCTGGGCGTGGATCACATTGAAATCCATAAAATTACGGACCGTCTGCTCTCTGTTCTGCGGTAGACCTCAAATAAAATAGCTATCATAGGATCATTTTCATCTACGAGAATCGATCTAATTTGGAAGTCTAGTCCTTCATTATAATGAGAATAATATTCCACGTACAAAAAAAACTTAAAGAAAATCTTTGTATACAAAGGATCAAACCTTGATCAAGGCAATAAATGCAGTACCATCAGTGTTATTTTGGAAATGTTTAAAGTTTGCAAGTCTTAAAAGCTTCTAACAAATTTAAGTAAATCAAAATTAATCAAGTAAAAAAGTCTTTAAAAAATAAAAAATAATTTTAAGAACATATAATTCTCTATTAGTCCCAAAAAGGAAATAAAATCTTAAAATTTAAAATATACAAATCAATCTAAAATGCCTAAGATTCCACTCCTACGCCTAGTTCATATTACGAATACTAAAACGTTCATATCTTAATAAATATTTATATTGTTCACCCACATAAATTAGTGCATTTCTGTTATGATGCAATTTCTTCCAGTGCATTTGCCAAATTAATGAGTTTATTATTATTTTATCTACTCTCGTTCCGAAAGGCTTCAAAAGCGCTGAGCCGAAGCTGCAGTGACGCATTACCGAGAACTGAAGACTAAAGAACGGCGGGGATGAGGAGACAAAAAAAAATTAAAGAGAGCCACGAATTGGGCTCGGGAGAGAGCGAGGTCTCTGTCGGTTTACATGTTACAAAAGATAAATTGAAAAATCGATTTTGCAAATTCCTATGTACGCGATTGCAAATTGAAATGCATTAATACCAATGAAAAACAAGATAACTCACCTTTTTAGTTAGTTGCAACAGTCTTTGTTATATGCCGCAAGGCTCGTCAACCGATATCGGTAAATGATTCCAACGAATTTGCAATAGTTTTGGGCTCAGAGAAGCAGTTGCAATAACAAACGTTGACGGCGTACGTGACCGCGAACAGTGCTCGTTCACAATAGACACCAGTATGCGGTTTATTTACAATAGATTAGCTGGCGCTTCTGCACATGCCCATATGTGTGTGCTTTTATTTTGGTGTATTCGTGTTCATGTATTGTTGTGATTATCTCAATTGTCGCATCGTTGGTTAAATAAACTTCTCACTTTTATGTCATTTTGCCGATGCATTCCTTCCGAATCAATGCAATTGGCTTCTAATCAGTTATACACAAACACAACTATACTGCAGCTACAGTAACGCGCTGCGTCTCCGTCCTTTTGTCGTTGCTTATTGGCATTTCGTTGGTATACACGGTGTTGCACATTTTAATTTGCATTGCCAGCACTAGCACTGCTCGATAAACTAGTCAGTCACTAATTATACAAAGAATTTACAGTTAATAAAATAAATTTCACAGTTTTGCTAAAATTAATGAAAACACATTGGAAGAATTAGAGCTGCACAACAATCGATAATATTGCCAAAGCATCGATAGCATATCGCGTAAGTGAGTACTTATATCTCAATATATCGATAGTTGCTGATATAAATAAAGACGTTGGTCACACAACTGCACACGTTTTCATCTGTGGCTGATTCGAGTAAGTTGTTTTCATTTTCAATTAAACTAAAAATGCAAAAATTGCATCAGAAACTTAAGAGAAATGTTACTTAAACCTTGTTGACAATTACCTCATATTAGACAACAAACAAGCATGCCGGAAGAAGCACAAGCAAACGCAGAGACGCCAACCGGTGACGGCGGTCCCCCAAAGACGGCCAAACAATTGGAAAAGGAAGCTAAGAAAGCTGAGAAATTAGCCAAATTGCAGGCAAAATTGGACAAAAAGGCAGCAGTAGCTCCAGCAGCTGGTGAAAAGAAGGAAAAACCCGAGGTAAATAAGATTCCCCAACACCCAAAAGTGCTTGGATTAGGTTATGTTTTTTGTTGTTGCAACAAATTTGTTGTATTGACGTTTTTCAATTATCTGTTTTGTGACTCACTGTAAACGTGTGCAATTTGAGATGCTCGCGTGATTAGCTTGAATACTCCAATTTCAAAACAATTAGTTTCGTGTCACGTAAGCATATCTAAAAGTGAATGTACTGCTATTATTATGCCCTATAGACGTTAATTGGGTAATGGGGTATGATAAGCGGTGCGTAAATCTGAAATAATTAAAGAGAAAGTTACAATTAATCTAATTACTTGCAGAAACGGGCTAAAGAAACGAAAGAAGCTGCAGTTTACACCGCCAGCACAGCGCCTGGCGAAAAGAAGGACATCAGTGGAGCTCTTCCAGATGCATATAGTCCACGATATGTGGAGGCCCAGTGGTACAGCTGGTGGGAGAAGCAGGGCTTCTTCACACCCGAATATGGCGTAAGCAGTACTATTAATCAATATAAATTGATTTCTTTACTAAAGTCGCTTCACTTCCAGCGTGACTCGATCACTACACCCAATCCGAAGGGTAACTTCATCATGGTCATACCACCACCAAATGTGACGGGTTCATTGCATTTGGGACATGCTCTGACCAATGCAATAGAGGATGCCGTCACGCGTTATCATCGCATGAAGGGACGCACCACTCTGTGGGTGCCTGGATGTGATCATGCTGGCATTGCTACTCAGGTGATTGTGGAAAAGCTTCTCTGGCGTGATGAGCATCTGTCGCGACATGATCTGGGACGCGAGAAGTTCATCGAACGCATTTGGAATTGGCGACAGGAGAAGGGTGGTCGCATCTATGATCAGTTGAAGGCTCTGGGCTCATCCTACGATTGGACACGTGTGGCTTTCACCATGGACCCCAAACTGTGTCGTGCCGTCACCGAAGCCTTTGTGCGTCTGCACGAGGAAGGCAGCATCTATCGCAGCTCACGTTTGGTCAATTGGTCGTGCACTCTGCGCTCCGCCATTTCCGACATTGAAGTGGACAAAGTGGAGCTAACGGGCCGCACTTTCCTAGACATTCCTGGCTACGAGGAGAAGATCGAATTCGGTGTGCTCATCAAGTTCGCCTACAAAGTGGAGGGTAGTGAAGAGGAGATCATTGTGGCCACCACACGTATCGAGACCATGCTGGGAGACACAGCCGTGGCTGTTCATCCACAGGATGAGCGCTATAAGCATTTGCATGGCAAGCATGTGGTACATCCATTCTGTGATCGTCGTCTACCCATTGTGTGTGATGAGTTTGTGGACATGAATTTTGGTACTGGCGCCGTTAAGATTACTCCCGCCCACGATCCCAATGACTACGAAGTGGGCAAACGCTGCAATCTGCCTTTCATTACGATCTTCAATGATGACGGCGTAATTATTGGCGACTATGGCGAGTTTACTGGCCTGAAACGTTTCGATGGCCGCAAACAGATTCTGGAGAAACTGAAGCAATTAGGACTCTACCGTGAGACGCTCAACAATGCCATGGTGGTGCCCATTTGCAGTCGCTCCAAGGATGTCGTTGAGCCGCTCATCAAACCTCAATGGTATGTCAGCTGCTCGGACATGGCTGCAGCTGCCACGGAGGCTGTGCGTTCCGGTGAGCTAAAGATTGTGCCGGAACATCATACAAAGACCTGGTACCACTGGATGGATGGTATTCGGGATTGGTGTGTCTCCCGTCAGCTTTGGTGGGGTCATCGCATACCTGCCTACCATGTAAGCTTCAAGGATGCCAGCATCAAGCCCAGCACGGTAAGGAAATCCAGTTGGAACTGCTGATTATTTAACTAACTGTATAAATCTTTTGACAGCCCGATGATGAGCAGTACTGGATTGTGGCCAGAAGCCAAGAGGAGGCACTTAGCAAGGCAGCCGCACGCTTTGGAGTCGATGCCAGCCAGATTGTCTTGCAGCAGGATGAGGATGTGCTGGACACTTGGTTCAGCTCTGGACTCTTCCCCTTCTCCGTGTTTGGATGGCCGGATAACACTGCCGACATGCAGGCATTCTACCCGAACACATTGCTGGAAACGGGTCATGATATTCTCTTCTTCTGGGTGGCTCGCATGGTCTTCTTTGGCCAGAAACTGTTGGGCAAACTTCCTTTCAAGGAGGTCTACTTGCATCCTATGGTGCGTGATGCACATGGCCGTAAGATGTCAAAATCTCTGGGCAATGTCATCGATCCCATGGATGTGATACACGGCATTACGTTGGAAGGTCTCCACGAGCAGCTCATTGGCTCCAATCTGGATCCTCGTGAAATTGAAAAGGCCAAGGCTGGTCAGAAGCAGGATTACCCACAGGGCATACCCGAATGTGGCTCGGATGCACTGCGCTTTGCCCTCTGTGCCTACATTACCCAGGCACGTGACATTAATCTGGATATTAATCGTGTTCTTGGCTACCGTTTCTTCTGTAACAAACTGTGGAACGCCACCAAGTTCGCGCTGCTCTACTTTACTGGCGAGGAGCTGTACAACACGGAGCTGACCCTCAATGAGAGCTCGAATCAGATGGATGCCTGGATACTCTCCCGCTTGGCGGCCACCATTGAAACCTGTAATTCGGGCTTTGATTCCTACGAGTTTGCGGAAGTGACAAGCGCCTGTTACGCCTTCTGGCTCTACGACTTGTGCGACGTGTACTTGGAGTGCGTGAAGCCGATCTTCTACAGCGGCACTGCTGAGCAGCAGGCGGCAGCAAGACGCACGCTCTATGTTTGCTTGGACTATGGATTGCGTCTGCTTTCCCCCTTCATGCCCTTCATTACCGAGGAGCTATTCCAGCGTCTGCCACGCGCCGATCGCACGCCCAGCATCTGTGTCTCCAGCTATCCAAGTAAGTAATCTATTGGCAAAAAGTAATGCTTTGGATACTAAATGATTTATTTTCGTAGCCAACACTTCCTGGCGCAGCACACAAATCGAATCGGATGTGGAATTTGTGCAGAAGGCAGCTAAAGTGATTCGTTCGGCTAGATCCGATTACAATTTGCCCAACAAGACCAAAACAGAGGCTTACATTGTTTGCTCGGACAGTGCACAGACTGCGATCCTTAAGCGTTATGCCAGCGACTTGGCCACCATGGCCTACTGTTCCACTGTCGCCTTCGATAGCCAACCAGCTGCTGGTTGTGCCATTCTGACCGTGTCTGGTCAGTGCGAGGTGCATCTGCTGCTCAAGGGACTCATCGAGGCGGACAAGGAGATTGCCAAGCTGCACAAGAAACGCGATCAACTGGAACAGACTGTGAGCAAGCTCAATCAAGCCATGCTGGCGTCCGATTATGCCACCAAGGTGCCAGCCGAGGTGCAAACCGCAAATGAGACTAAACTAACGGAATCCCGTACAGAAATCGAACGCATTGCAGCGGCCATAGAGACGCTAAAGCTGATGTAAAGGATGGAGCTACGTGTGAAGCAGAATCCTAATTGATATTCACATAAATGCTTGACTATACTCGCTAAATCAAATACATCCAAATCACAAATGCATTTTGCCTAAAAGCTTAAAGTTTATACAGTTTAAAACAATAGCTACAGTTTATAAAATATGTGCTAATTTATTAAACATAACAGTTCAATGGAAAGTGAGAAATTTTTTAAACACTTGGAAAAAGTTGGGAATTTAATTCATGAGGCAAAGATTTGTATATCTAGTAAGTATTTATTTTATAATAGATGTAATTAAATCTTCATTATCGCTAGTAATATATAACAGCTTTGAATCTGAAAAGAAACTTTGATGAAAAAGGAAATAGAATACATATGATATACACCTGCAGGCCATGGCACGCTTGCAGCTCTATCAGTAGACCCAGTCAGCTTTTAAGAGATGCAAGCGGGACCTTAGCTAGACACTGGATAACCGTTGAAGGCTCCACAGTGTCCATTGCCCAGCCGGCACCCGCGTGGAGGGTTCAGCCTGAGGATTTTTGCCAGCCAACCCAATTACCCCATTACAAATAAATCCATTATTTCTTTCTTTGCTAAGTACAACAATTACGTTTTTCACCAATTTCTAAAGCATAATAATTTTTTAAGTGAATTTATATAAAATTTTAAATAGCAAATTAACTGAGCTTATTTAAGTTTCAGTTCAAAAATTTATGAACATTTGATTAGTTCTAGCACTCTTCGGCAATGGTGAAAATTTGATCTGTATCTTTAGTATTTCATCGACTTCCAAAAACATTTTTTAGAATTAAAATTTTATACCTTTCTGAAATTTAACCTAATTATTTAAACACTTTATCGATTTAAATTTTCTCACCGATTTCTTAAAGTTAACTTAAAAAGTTAAATGTTTATGCTTAGAAAATTCATAGTTGTTTATAGTTACCCGGCGAGCATTCAGCTATACCCGACTTAAGCACGCATAGCTCGTTGGCCTAGCAATAAATAATATAAAAATTATTAATTTTGGGTATATAATTGCAATACATACCTCCATGGGTGCAGCTTCGGAGCCACTCAAAAACGTTGACAAAAACAGCAAAGCGATAAAAATATCCATTTTCCTTGACGGATTTACTGCATACATAGTGCGCCTTCTGTGGTGTTATTAACTAAAGAATTGTAGACCAAACTGCCAAACGACCAAATGCCTGTAGACAGTTCACTGCCCAATGTGGAACTGCGGAAATGGAACAGGCAGCAGCTCATTTTATACCATTCGCTAGGCTTATACAGGGTGTGCATTGGTGTGCACATAACAGTCATTGTGGTTGCGCTCTCACCACAATGAGCATAACACCCCGTTATACACTTAATGCTCTTAATGCGACACTTGCCATTCGACCATATTTCAAATAATTTGTGGTAAATACCACAACAAATAAAGAGCGACCGAGAGAGTGCTCTGGGCTCAAGAATCAAGTAAACATACTGATTATGGTTGTGCATTATGGAACATATGTTACATTTTATAACATTTAAACAACGTGCGATTCATTTAAAGTTTGTGCCTTTGATGCTATTAATAGACTCACAATTTTGCTATCTTGTTTTTGAAATAAACTGAGCTTTGTCTTATTTAAGCATATGATTGTGGTTTGAGTTTTTAAATAAATAAAAAATAATAGCTTAAAATACCAACTACTCGAATCCTTTTAAAAGTTTAAATTTCAGTACATCAATAAGCAAAATTATTTTCCAACGCACAGACATACTCGAAATTAAATCAAGAACTGTTTCTCTTATATTAAATTAGCTTCTCTTCGTTGTAAGCTCTTTATTTTTTACTGTGTTTGTGTGCTGCGATCTGCAGAGCATTGTCACGCACACAACTTTACATACTCTTAAAGGGGATACTTCACTTACGGCTCCCAACTTTACATGCGCTTGTATGTATGTGTTTGCAGATGAAGCATGCTTACACATACATTTGTAAGTGCCCTAATGGTTGCTCTGCTGCTCCCCTAGGTTTATTAAACTAACGCACACTACTTCACATGCGCTTAAACAGAGTTTAACTGCTCCCTGCTGAAAGTTCTCTATTTTCCTTTGCTTCGCTGTTTATTTCTTGTTTGTATGTGTGTAAATGAGAAACTAATTAACTAATTTAATAACTTTTATTACTTTCTGTAAAATACAAATTTTTAATAACCTTAACTTTTAAAGATTACCAGGTGAGGCGAGTCGCATGATCCGTCTTCCGTTTGGACATTTTAATGTAGCCCAAAAACTGAAGTTCTGCTACTGCGCGGGTAAAACGGGCCCTAAATTAAGAGAGAAAGAAATGAGTACAAAATTTTTCCACCAAAAATAACTGTATAAATAACTCACTGAACTTGTGGGTCGATCTGTTCCTGGGCCTGTTCCGCCTCATCTTTCCCATCGCCAGCACGGAGTACGGAGCGGAATGCCTGCAGCCAGTCGAAGAGATTAATCATGCGTCCACATTCCAGATGCAATTTATAGACCACCGAAAGGTCTGGCATGGTGCTGACCAGCTGTGATTGCTCCTGCAGTTCACAGCACTTGCATTGCATATAGAAATGGGGATTGTTCAGTGCCGTGTGAAGAGCTGCTCGAGGAGCACCAATGATATTTCGACGCACAGTGGAGATGTCACTGAACACGTACAGTTCGTGGAGTGGCGGGGCGTTCTGTAGTGGACGTAGATGTGCCAGCACCAGGTGGCTCTCAATGTGGGCTAGAGTTTTATTCAAAGCCCTGGCGTACTCCGAGATCGATTGCTGTTTGTCCTGTTTACTGCGCTGCAGCAGCTGCTCCTTGAGTTGCTGTCGGGAGGCAACGTGTGTAAGATCCGACATAGGACGAGCTTCTGTGGATGCAGTGGATTCACTAGTCGACGGCTGCAGTTCCATGCTAGCCAGCTCCACATCATTAAGCAGTTTCTTGAGAGTCTGTAGCTCTGTGCGCATGACAGCTGTGCAGGCTTCGCCCAGCTCCAGAGGAGCAATCTGCTCGCTGAGAAACGTTTCAGTGCGAGCAATGGCCTTGGACACTTTGGTACTGAACTCATCCTTCGACATGAAGCTAAGCATTTGCCAGCACTCCTTGTATTCGGCCTGCTGAGTAATCGGTTTATTCAGACAGTTCACGTAGAGTTCCCGTCGTAGTTTGCCCAGCGGACAGCGAGGCAGATCCCCTACCAGCTCCGTAAAAAACTCGAGCGAGCAGCGAAACAGCATAAAATGGAGCAGACAATCCCGCAATAGTTGTGGCAGCTTCTTCTTCAGGTAATCATCATCGGTGAGCACGGCTATGATGCGTTTGCAGTCATTGATCTGCTCCACATACGGACGGAACGAGGGCAAACGTCTGATGGTCTCCATGTCCTCGTGACTCAGCTGTTTAATGCGGCCCAGAGCTTGGCTGTAGTTGGTGCACAGCGCAAAGGCATTGCCCGCAAAGAAGTGCTCCATGAGGCAGTACTTAAATCCCTGAATGAATCCGTGTATGGAGAAGTCGTAGAAAAGGAAGATGTGCGTCAGAAACTTGAATGCCTTGCCGGACAAATGGAAGGCATACTTCGGCGAGAGTAGCACTTGATCCAGCAGCTAAAGAATAAAGCAGGAACAGTTGAAGATCAGTGATTTTAAGTCTGTAGTGTCCAAATACATACTTCATTGAGCCCTGTTGGCGCTGGCTGTGTCTGGAACACACGTAGCCTGATCTTGCTGCTGACGTGGTAGGGCAATGTGCTGTGCACAGCCGTCATGGCTGTTGCCACGCCCAGCACCAGCACAAAGGGCAAGCGTCCACACTGCGCGCTGAGTATGAGTATAAAATCCTGTAAGACACTCGCCTGAAAGCACTCGAAGTCCGGCAGTATGACGACCAGAGCACGTTGCTTTCCCGCTGCACCAAAGTTATTGGTGTACCAAGAATTCAGCTGCTTCAGCGTGCACTGACTGCGACGCAAGCGTTTCCGATCGCGTTCGGATTCATCCTCCTCGTCGATGTCCAGTGGATCATTGTGCACCCCCGAGGCCTCTGACTGTGCTTCCATCAAGCTGTAGACCATGGTTTCAACAGCTGCCTTGAGTGTGCCACAATCACGAGATTGTAACACGCAGACGCGTGCAGCATGGAGCGCATGCAAGCGTTGGATTAGCGTCTCGAATTGCTTCAGGTGATCCGGCTGATTGATACCAGTCAGCAGCGCCGCTGTAGGCAGTATCTCGTTGTTGGCATCCCTGTTGGTCCCACTCCCCTCGCTGGTGACAAACTCCACGAGTTGCTGTAGTGTGCGTGCATTGCTCTCCGTTTGCAGCTGCTGAATGTGTTTGTGCATTTGGTTCCAGCATTCCGTGTAGGCCACATAGAATGGCTGGGAGGTAACTTCCTTACCAAGCAAACTGCTAGCTTCCTCTGACTTTTGGCCGGCTCTCTTGCGTTTTGTCGGCGTTTTTTTATTGGCGCGAGTTGCGCCATTTTTATATACAAAACATCCCTAAAAAATTAAATTCTTTTTTAAATTGTCTTTCTTTAAACGACTTTCTTACCTTCGAGACCGATATGGTAGGGTCCATTGCTATTGCTTAACTAAGCGCTGGGTAGCCTTACCAAGTATATTTACAATTATTGTTTATGTCAGCTTTGTGCCAATTAAAGTTTATTAGCAGCGGCAGCAGAACAACTACAAATAACAAAAACGAAAACAGCTGTTGCGCGCCAAAACAAAAACGCGCGAAGTTGCCTGCTGTAAAAAGTGCTGCCCATACATACAATTTTATTGAAGACTTAGCGCCAAATTTAAATTTAAATACTACAGTGTATTATTGAAAAGCAAATTCGCTCTACTTGATAAGTTTGCGCTTTTGATATTTTTGTTAAATACAAAAATATCTGATTTATTCTTGTTCTCATCGCAATTGTCTGTCCACTTTGGTGCCAACTGAAAAGTGAATATGAACATCAGCAGAAAATCGTAAAATAATATTAATGCTGCCAAAAGATAGTCTTGATCCCGAATTTCTGCGAATCTTCCGCCATTTATTATTTGCGCATGGTACATAACAAACTGTAGAGCAAAGAAAATGAATATTTCTCTAATAATGTAACATTTCATTTGAATACGAACCAACACAATGCTCATTACGATGAAGGCGCGATACACGAAGAACGAATAAGGTACGTTTGCGACAATGTAGAGCATTAGAAAGTACATTGCTCCAATCAGGCATACAATGCCAACGATTACAAGCACCACAATATCCAGCGTTAAGTCGTGCTTAAGAAATAAAAGTTACATATTAGCAAATTAGTAAAAAAATATAGCTACTTACCGGTAGACAAGATCCAAATACCAGGAAGATTACTAGCACAGTGGACCATATGAAGCAGCTTAACAAGAAGTGAGACATATAGTGACGTACAACCAATGTGGAAACACCTATGACAACGCACTCGAACTACAAAACATATGAAGGAATTATAAAATTAATGAATTTCAAAGTGTCTTACAATAATAAAAGTTACAATCCAATTAACAGGCGTGAAAAATCGCAGATCCTCAAAGAAAATTGTTGAAATATCAGCCGATATTAATTGCAAAAGCGTTCTGCTCATTAACAGTCTGGCAACTCAATACTATTAAAGAGTTGGTAAAAATGAACAAGTTCTTATATGAGTTTTTCATAAGAAAGAAAAGAACAAGATTGAGGCAACAACGCGAGTTTGAAAAAAAAAGAATAATACAATCGCAAATATTTAAAAAGCAATCTTTTGTGTGTTATTATTTGGGTGTGGAGTCTGGAAATCCTGGAGCAATAAATTCATAAGTGGCGACATTGCTGGATGGTGGAAGCACTTTGGTTTAAGTGAGATCAAGACGCCACTGTTTATCTATAGGTTATGGGCCCAGACCACGCCACTACTGCAGCTAAGTAAACGTTTTATTATATATTTTTCTATAGATATTAAACATGGAAAAAACAAATAAACGTAATATAAAACAATTTGATGGCGAAAAGTATGCCATCTGGAAATTTCGCATAAGAGCACTTTTAAGTGAAATAGACGCATTGAAGGTTATAGACGAAGAAGTAGAGGATACAGAAGAATGGAAGAAAATGGAAAAACGCGCAAAAAGCGTAATTATTGAGTATTTAAGTGACTCATTTTTGAGTTATGCTAATAGCACAGATTCTGCAAAAGAAATATTGCAGAATTTGGACTCAATATATGAAAGGAAGAGTTTGGCTTCGCAATTATCTACACGCAAGCAATTGCTATCTTTAAAGCTAAAGGGAGATACTCAGTTATTAATTCATTTTGCTTTGTTTGACGATCTCATTGCCGAATTACAAGCGTCTGGCGCCAAAGTCGAAGAAATGGACAAAGTTTCACATTTATTGCTTACTTTGCCATGCTCGTACGATGGAGTAATAACAGCGATTGAAACATTGGCAGAGCAAAATTTAACTTTGGCATTCGTTAAAAACAGACTGTTAGATCATGAAATTAAATTAAAAAATATTAGCAAAGACACTAGTTTAAAGGTAATGCAAGCTGTAAAGAATGATTTTAAGTCTCAATTCTCTAATAATAATATTAAGAAAAACAGTAAATTTGTGAAAAAGAATGGATATAAGACTCAGAAGAAATGTTTTCATTGTGGCAAACTTGGCCATCTAAAAAGGATTGTTTTGCATTAAAAAGAGGAAAAGAAAATAATGAAAATGGCAAGCAAGCACAGATGACCAATGCACAGGTTCAGGCAAGTAACCAAGGAATTGCATTTATGTTGAAACGCGCAAACAGTGGACATAATGTTGGATTCTTACTGGACTCTGGTGCGTCTGACCATTTAGCCAACAATGAAAACTTATTTAAAACTATAACTGAACTGGGTGAACCGATAAAAATTTCTGTCTAAAAATGATGTATATATTTATGCAATCAAGAAAGGCACAGTGGAACTGTTCACAAACACAAATGAAAGAATTGAACTTAAGGATGTTTTATATTGCCCCGAAATACCGGAAAATTTGATTTCAGTCAAGAAGATGCAGGAAGCAGGCCTTACAATTGTATTTCATCCAGGAGGTGTATTTGTTAGAAAAGGTAATTTGGAAATAATGAAAGGAAATATATTTGGAAATGTTCCGCTGATTAATTTCTTTTCTAATAAATTGGCTTGTGTTGCTAATGCAAAGAACTTTAGTAGTTATAGTTTGTGGCATGAGAGGCTAGGACATATAAGTAAAGGGAAGTTTTCAGAAATAAAAGCAAAAAAAAATATGTTTAATGATACCGAAATATTAAATAAAGTCCTACCAGAGGATGAATTGTGTGAAGCATGTGTAAAAGGAAAGCAGACAAGATTGTCTTTTGAAAAGTTTAAGAATAAAGACCATATAAAGCGACCCTTATTTGTTGTTCATTCTGATGTGTGTGGACCAATCACACCATCTACAGTTGATCATAAAAAATTATTATGTTGTTTTCATTGACGAATATACGCATTATTGCGTAACATATCTGTTGAGTTATAAGTCAGATGTTTTTGCTGTCTTTCAAGACTATGTAGCCAAAAGTGAAACGTTATTTAATTTAAAATTGGTTCATTTATATATTGACAATGGCAGAGAGTATTTATCGAATGAAATGAAAGAGTTTTGTATTCAAAAAGGCATAAGTTATCATTTAACTGTTCCACATACTCCGCAACAGAATGGTGTATCCGAAAGGATGATTAGAACTATAACGGAAAAAGCTCGTGCTTTAGTTATAGGGGGCAAAATCCAGAAATCTTTCTGGGGTGAAGCTGTGCTTACGGCTACATATTTGATTAATAGAAGCCCAACTAATGCATTACGTGAATGCAGAAAAACACCATTTGAAATGTGGCACGATAAAAAGCCATGTTTGAAATACTTAAGGGTATTTGGTTCGACAGTATATGTTCTCGATAAAACGAGAAAACGAAAGTTTGATGACAAATCATGGAAAGGTATACTTGTCGGTTATGAACCAAATGGATACAAAGTATGGAATGTGGAGGGCAGAAGGTTTATTACTGCAAGAGATGTTCTGTTTGACGAGTCAAACAGGAACATGACTAGTGCTGTGGTTGTTGAAAACAACATGGATTACCACGAACAAGTGGAAAACATTGAACCGGATATTGAAGACTCTAATCTTATGGAGTGTGAAAAGGTTCAGGAGAAATCTGATACTATAATATCAGAAGTACAGCCTAGTGAAGTGGAAAGTGCCGATCCTGAAATGTCAGGTGTTTTATCTGAAAATAATGAAAGAAACTCTGAAGAAAGTGTTCGAAAAGCGATAGACTAAAAAAAGAAAAGCCTAAATTGTCATATAGAGATATGATTAAAAATTGTGTAATGCATGCAGAAACTTATATAAATACTGTCCCAACTTCGTTTGATGAAATTAACAGTAGAAGTGATAAGGTACAATGGAAAGAGGCTATCAATGATGAACTTAATTCTCATAAAGTGAACAAAACTTGGTCACTAGTTGATATGCCTGAAAATAAGAATATTGTAGATTGTAAATGGATTTTTACAATAAAACAAAATGAATTTGGTAAACCTGTGAAATATAAAGCAAGACTTGTAGCGCGTGGATTTACGCAGGAGTATTTAATCGACTATGATGAAACATTTGCTCCAGTGGCTAGAATTTCAAGTTTTAGACTAATAATGTCCTTTCAAACCAATATAGCTTGAGAGTACATCATATGGATGTGAAAAACTGCCTTTTTGAATGGCAACTTAAAGGAGGAAATATATATGAAAGTTCCTCAGGGGCTGCAGTGTAAAAAGCAGCCAAGTATGTAAATTGAATAAAGCAATTTATGGTCTCAAGCAGGCGGCTAGATGTTGGTTTGATGTTTTTGAAAAGGCCTTAAAAGATACTGGTTTTAAAAATTCACCAGTTGATAGATGTATATATATTCTTGATAGAAATGATATTTTAAAAAATATATATGTGTTGCTTTATGTAGATGATCTGGTTATATGTACAGAAAATATTCATACAATGAATAAATTTAAAGCATATCTTATGAGTAAATTCCAAATGACTGACTTGATGGAAATAAAAGTATTTCATAGGTATTAAGATTGACAGAAGAGATAATCAAATGGAACTTAGTCAATCAGCTTACATAAAAAATATTCTACTGAAATTCAATATGGTCGATTGTAATCCTGTCAAATCTCCACTTCCAGCTAAACTAAATTTTGAGTTATTGAACTCAGATGAAAAGGATGATAGTCCTTGCCAGAGTTTAATTGGATGTCTTATGTATGTCATGCTATGCACAAGACCAGATCTGAGTATATCTGTGAATTTGCTAAGTCGATATAGTCAAAAGAATAATAAAGAGCTTTGGCTTTGTTTAAAAGAGTATTAAGATATTTAAAAGGAACTATCGACATTAAATTAACATTCACAAAAAACGAAAAGTATGACGACCTTTTTGTTGGATTTGTAGACTCAGATTGGGGTGGAAGTCAATTAGACAGGAAAAGTACTACAGGGTATTTGTTCAAAATGTTTGAAACAAATCTAGTTTGCTGGAGTACTAGAAAACAAAATTCAGTGGCAGCATCATCAACAGAAGCCGAATACATGGCACTCTTTGAAGCTGTTAGAGAAGCTTTGTGGTTAAAATCTTTGTTAGAAAGTTTGAACATAAAACTAGATCAGCCAATAAAAATCTTTGAGGACAATCAGGGTTGTATTAGTATAGCTAATAATCCCTCTTGCCACAAACGCTCTAAACATATAGATATAAAGTATCATTTTTCCGTGAACAAGTTGAAAATAAACTAATAAAGATTGAGTATATTTCCACAGATCACCAACTTGCGGATATCCTGACAAAACCGTTGCCAGCACGTTTTGAACAGCTTAGACGAAAGCTGGGTCTAAGCGACTGACGGACATCAATGTCTCAATTTACCATCATATAATTAATTCTGAATTTAACTAAATTAATTTTTTTAAAGTTCCTTATGAATTTAATTTTTGCTTAAGAATATTGTTATTTGAAAACATATTTAATTTGTTAAACAACTCCATTTGAATATTGTTAATTTATAATTTTTCTTACATTATGTATTATGTTTAATTTTGATCTAATTGGGTTTTACTGGGTTTCCCCAATTCATGCAACGAATGTTGGATCAAGTGCACTCCCAGAGAAAAACTCGAATTGTAGCTTCAATTATAAATAAAATATTTTTTTTTTTAAAATATGAGCACAGCGCTTTTGAGGAGGTGTGTTGAAATATCAGCCGATATTAATTGCAAAAAGCGTTCTGCTCATTAACAGTCTGGCAACTCAATACTATTAAAGAGTTGGTAAAATGAACAAGTTCTTATATGAGTTTTTCATAATAAGAAAGAAAAAGAACAAGATTGAGGCAACAACGCGAGTTTGAAAAAGAAAAAGAATAATACAATCGCAAATATTTAAAAAGCAATCTTTTTTGTGTGTTATTATTTGGGTGTGGAGTCTGGAAATCCTGGAGCAATAAATTCATAAGTGGCGACATTGCTGGATGGTGGAAGCACTTTGGTTTAAGTGAGATCAAGACGCCACTGTTTATCTATAAAAATAAATATCAGCATAAGCAATAAACTGATTACAAAGAATGTTATTCCAATCCAATAATTTTTAGTAAAATACTTATTGGCGTCTTCGCTGAAAAGAGTTGAATTATTTCATTTGTTTAAATACTTTGTGACTACTTACACCACGTGAAAAATATACCACTGTAAAATGGCTAGAAAAAGAAGTACTCCCGTTACTGTGTATGCAACACATGCAAACTTTTGCCTCTCAAGTCTGTAATAATACGGGCGATCGTCCAAGTCTCCCATTTTTTTGTTTTTGTGTTGTGTTTGTGTAAATTATTTAATTTGAAATGATTTTTTTAATTACGAAATGTTAAATCAAATTTTAAATGCCAGTGCTGCCTATAAATTCGCAGCTGCTCTGTTAAATATTTTGCAGCACTGACGTTTCGCAACACTGATGACATTTCGCGCATTTACTACAATGTTCTTTATAAATTGTAGATGTTAATGTCAATAACAAATGATGGCTGACGAACTAGATATATACGATGATCTGGACAACTTCCAAGAAGCCGAGGATCAGGTAAAAGTAATAGCATAATCAGCACAGTTGAAACTAACTGAACTATCAACAGAAATCCAAGGAGTTGCTCGCCTGGGAAACGAAATTTGCAAATGCACAGGTGGAAATTGGGAGCTACCGAGCAGAGAAGAAAGCGCTGGAAAAGAAAATCAAGACAATGGAAGTTAATTTCCAGAATCTGCTCGACACTGCCAAGGCTGAGTTAAAGCGAAAGGACACTCTAATAGCTCAGCTGCGCAAGGAGTAAGTTGTGTTTTAATGCTGCAGAAATAACACTTAAAATACTACTGTTGCTTACAGGAAAGATGACATTTGCTTTAGGCGGAAAATACCTGCTGCCAAGCCAGAGAAGACGGAAGCTAATCCATTCAAAGTGGATCAGCGAACAGAAAACAAACATTTGAAAGGGGACGAAACTCTGGCAACCGCCGATGTGGCCAAAAAAGAGTGAAAGAAAGGAGAAAGAAATCAAAAATGATAAGCAGAAGCCGCAGGAATTTGCGCACGAAAAGAAATTGGATCACAAGCATGGAAAGCGGTCCAGCGCTGAGACAACAGACACACAACAGCGAACAGCTCACTCCAAGCGAGCGCAAGAGAGAGTATACGATCGGGAACGTGAAAGAGACCGTGAGCGAGAGCGTGAGCAGAGCAGGCGACGCAGCCGTAGCGGGAATCGCAGCCGTAGCAGGAATCGCAGTCGTAATCGAAGTCGCAGTCGCAGTCGTGAACGAAACAAGAAGGAAAGCAAGCACGCAAAAACGAAGGAATCACAGAGAAGTCGCCGCAGTCGCTCCAACTCCGTTTCACGCTCCCGTTCTAGCCACAGACATAACAGCAACAAGACCAGGTAAGCTTGGCTAACAGTTGCTTAACCTAAATTATTAAATTTGTCGGTTTTAGTACACGCATCAGGTCTAACGAACGGGAGCGGGAGAGGGAAAGCGAAAAGAAAAAGGAGCGGCAAAGTAACAAAGAAAAGACCATGCAAACTCTCTTTGGTAATACGCCAAAACACCAAAGTCCAGCCAAGGAGCAAATCAATGAACAAATGAATAAAGTGATGGAAAAACTTTTGGCCAGTACGGAACCGTTAACGCCTAGGGAGCAGTACACACCGCAAAGACAAATCACAACAGTACACAGCGAAAAGTCAGCAAGCGGTAGCAAACAAACAGAGGAGGAAATAAATGATTATTTTGTAATTAATGCAAATGAAACAGAGGAAACCCCTGCTATGGACTCCAAAGAAATTGAATTGATACCTGGCCTGTATATGATCATGGACAATGAAATATTAATGAGCTCTGAAGACATGTCAGCTTTAAGTGAGCTTCAAGCAACTAAATTAACAACTGGAGATCGAGCTATAACTCCAGAGGAAACAACTCATGCGGTGGAAACTAAAGCTGAATTAAGTAATCCATTGAACAATGATTCCATTGATCTTGAAATCCAAGAAATTAAAGCGTCCCTTACCACTGACGATGAAACCACGACAAGAGTGGCTGCAGCAGCTCCAGCAACTGAAGCTAAGTCAATTCCTGGTCTGGACTTGATTACAGAGGAGCAGGTTGGGACTGTACCAACTGAGGAAGACTCTAATGATGTACATGACAGCGAGCTTACTTCCTCAGCAATCGTAAACGAACCACAAACCATAAAAATGGTTGAACATATTCCGGGTCTCGATTTAATAACTGACCAAGATCAAACTGACTTGGCATCAACTGAACAATTAGATCAAGCTTCCAATGATTCCTCGGAGATCACGATAATTAAGCCAATAACTGAAACTAAAGATAAAGCAATAACCGGAGAACTATCAAAAGTTACTGATTGCGACGAGAATTTGGAAAAAGTCGAAGAGTTCAAAGCTGAAACTGAAGCAGCAACGGGAGAAGAACAGGAGTTGAGTACAGAAGATGTGAAGAGTACAACTGAAAATAATACAGAAGATGTTACAGAACAAATTGAAGTAGTTTATGAAGAACAAGATCAGGTCGAAACTGAGCAATCAAGAGAAGTATCTGAGCAAAGCAATGTGCAGGAAAAGTGTAATGCTGAAAATGCTGCAACGATTACAGAAGCAAACACCGATAAAGAGACGACTGAGCTGCTGGAGCGTTCCGCTAACGGTGTACAAATAATCGAGAACATTCGACTGTCAGTGATGATGGACATAGAGGATATAGCGCTAAGAGTAGATGGACTGAGCGACTGTACAGACAGTGATGAAAGCACCGTAGAGACTGAGCCAGTTAAAGACAGCGATATAAAGGCGCAAAGCAATCCTATTCAAACTGTTCAGAAAAGTGGAGGAAAAACTGCGTCGATTACGGATTCAAATGAATCGCAGTCAATGGAATCAAATGCTGTAGTCCAAAGCACCATATTACTACCAAAGCCAACGATACTAAGCAGTATTGTCATGTATGCGCAGCCAGATTCAACAAAGGTCGACCACAATGAGGAACCAATGGAGAGTCTGATCATGCCGGCAGCAACTTTGGTCAAGTCTGTAGATTTAAGCCAAGAAACGGACAACATAGATCGAGAGTTGAAGCAGCTGCATCAGCAGTCCTACAACGAGGAGCAGCCCGATGAAGCCACTGTAACATCCACGTCTATGAAGGCACCCAATCAGGATCTCATTCAGATTTTAACACAATCTCCAGTACAAAAGCAGCCACCTCCCGTTAGTCCATATCCTGCAAAAGCTAAGAACAAAGGCAGGAAAGCAGGCGCGCGCTCGGCTAGCGAAAGAATGACGCCAACAAAAGCTAAAGCTAGCTGCGACTTGGCCGAGAGAGGCGAGAAGACACCGCTGAAGAAGCGTAAACTTAATTTGGATGATAAAACAAAAGATGATGCGACAATTGTGCTTCAGACGCCGCCAGATGCTGTGAAGACCACAACGCCATCGCCACAAAATGTGACCATCGATGAGACCTTAAATGCCAGCAGTTTGGACGGTAATCACAGCTTTGGCAGCGACTCATCCATTGTGACCAAGCGTTGCTCTCTAGGCCAAAGCGACTATCAGTTCGAGCGGATCAATGACGAGGTCGTGCTGCGTGTTACGCGACGTGGACGACGACAACGGCGAGTAGCAGACACAACTCCAATACCCGCTATTAAAGAGACATAAGATAAGCTATAAAATAATTTTATATATATGTATATAGTCCTTAAGCAGCAATGGATTTGCTTCATGTTTGGTTAGTCTATAACAATGTGATTTAAAATGTATGTTTTTTTGGGTTTTCTATTTTATTAAAATACATGTACAAAAGTAACTGAGGATTTATATAAATTTATATATAATTTAAACTAGCAGCACAAATGGCCCCCAATACTGACATACCAAGAATAAACACAGATCCAAAAGTAAACGCCAAGTCCTGTGGGCGGTTAAAGTTATATATGTGACTAGGAATACTATATAGATAGTTACCTAAAATAACGATTTCGATTATATACATGGCTATGAAGTCGTAACCATTAATAGCTTCAACTATGATCAAAACTGTTATAAGAAGTAGTCGCATCATTCCAGTAATCAGATAACAAATAACCAATTGATGTTTTGACTTAAAGAAAAGTAGATAATCAGTTTAGAAAATTAATTAATTGTTGGGAAACTTATAAACTTACCACAAATACTGATATTATGAGTAGTACACATCCAACCATATGCACAAAGTAACAGACAATCATTATTATATCCAAGGCTGCATCGTTAACTCCTGTTTGAAATTGTTAGGATTAGAGAGGCAATTAGTGGGTGTATTCAAAAACTTACCCTCCGAAAGAATATAAGCCACAATCCCTAATATAATGTCCACAATGCCAATGATAAGCGCCCCCCATCTGAGCGGAACGGCGCAAAAGAATTTTTCCACAGTAAAGGCGCTCATCTCAATATTTTAAAAACTTACTACACCAAAAAAACAATTTTGAATTTTCTCTGTTTGCAAAAGATTAGTGATAAAAAATATTGTCGAAAACTAAGCGTTTCAAAATTTAGGCTGAGAAATTTGACAGCATTCGCCAGGTTGACATTTTTTTTAAATACCCTATAGTTATTCCAAAACACTCTTAAGAGCGAATAAAATTTCTAGTGCAATAATAAACAATTTGTTGTTTCATATTTTATTAAAAACATTCGAAAAGAATTGAATTAAACATAAAATAAATTATAATAATTGTCTTTTTAGATTTACAAAGCTTGTTAAAATTGTTTTTACTTAAAATAGTTATATTTATGTAAAAACAACAAATTTAAATCTAAAATCCAACGTTAAGTGTCTGTTATCGATAACAGTTGCGTTTAGTATTTTTAACGGTCGCATTCGTCTAGTATATAAATCTAGTATCGATAGTGCTAAGATCGATACTTTTAACTATGCTTATTTCTTTGGTTTTCGTTAAGCCTCTTTAAGCCTCTTTGTCCTTCTCCGTTCCCACCAGCACGCGCTGCACGATGGGAATCTTGAAGATTGGCACCGACAGCAGCGCGCCAAGGCAGGCGCCGATCCAGTAGACAATAATGTGTTCGAGATTGCTGTGGCCACGGCAGCCCCACTTGAGGGCGGTGGCCAGCACGGGATTGAAGTAGCCGCCGGAGAAGTTGAAGGCTGCAAGCAGAGCATAATTAAAAGCGTAAACTTTTGAGAGGACACGGATTGGATTGGAAGCCACGCTGCAAACGGGCGACGGACTTACCTGCCACCACAAGGCTGGTGCCGATGAACGAATCGATATAGCTACTAAATTTTGGCTCCTTAACGCTGATGGTCTTGGACGCCAGACGGCAGAGTAGCGTAGCCACACCCTCAATGGCAGCGCCCACATAGGGACTAACCTGCAGATCGGCATTGCACTCCTCGAAGGCACGTCCCTTGTGCGTCTCGGCAAACTCGAGCCACCAAAAGACCTGCACAATACGGTACACACAACAGCCGCCCATAAGCTCTGCCCAGGTGCGTAGAGCCATTTCCTTGAAGCTGGTGCGTCCCTCCAGCACATCTTCCATGTGTGTGTAGGGACAGGCGGATGCATCACCCCACACCTTGCCCCACCAGATGGTCAGCAGAAACAGGAATATGGCATAGGCGGCCACACCAAAGTTATCAGCCACTGTCCGATGCATGGACAGCATTGAGAGCACTCAATCCACACAAAGATTCCAAATTTGTCACTTACCAATGATCAGCTCAAAACAGCAGGCACACAGCTCAGCTGCAGCGATCGCCTCGTTCATCAGCACCGGCACAATGCCCTCTCCGCTGAGCAGCTTCCGGCTCACCCGTCTGGCAATCTGGGCGGCAATGCAGCAGCCCACCATGAAGCCGGCGCTAATCCCCAGCGACGTCAGCGACATTTTTCAGTGTGTCCTCAAACCGAATCAAAGGGCGGGAAATCAATTAAAAATTGTATTTAAGGATTGCAATCGAATTAAATATTTATTTTTTTACATGCTGTAATCTTGTTCATTTCACAAACACACACACATGCACATGCACAATGACAATTTTTGAAAACTATTTTCGAATTTTCAGCACGCCAATAATGTGCTAAAAATATTTGTAGCTTGTTCGAACAACAGAAACTGACAGCAAACTTTGTTCTGCACTTTTAATCTCTTTTTGCTTGTTATTCAATTCCTTTAAATCGAAATTTATTCAAATATATTTGTCTACACTGAGTAGAAGGCAGCATTTTTTAAGAAATATCCTTTGATTTCTAAACATTTATTGCCTCAATTTTGCAGATTTGTTTTTTATTATTTATTTTTAATAAGATACATACTTTGTAAATTTATTTTGTAACTGGTCAAAACGACCGGCACAAGACTATAAACACAAGAGCGAACTGATGCCGCTGTCGACTCGGACTGAAGAACGTTTTGGCGAATTCATTTACTCTCGGCATTGTCGCTCATGGCGTTGATCTATTATTAAACTAATGCCTGGCGCTCAATTTATTTTGCTCACCAGTCAAACGTAGAGAGCACTGTGTGCTCTCTTGCACAGCTGTGTATTTACGTGCGTGATCTAGCGTTCATCAGCAATATGTGCTATGAATATAAATCTTGTAATTATGTGCGCTCTTTTGTTTAGTTCAAAAGAACGTTACAGCGTCCAAACTAGTGTGACCAGCCAAACATGTTCATGCAGCTTAACAGCTTTATGTGAGCATAACAGAGCGCGCCAAAATATTTGACCAGCCCTGTTAAGTAAACTTTGCTAGCTACTCAATTAGCACTGTTAGCTTTTAACAGTTTTGTATGGTCTCACTGTTCTCCCGGCTGATGGTATTTTAAGTTCCACAACAAGTGAGTTTGGTTTACATAAACAAACTGATTTAACTAAAATCATTTATTAACTTTGACTAAAACATTTACCAGTGCTCCGGCGACTTTGCAAGCCACGTTTAATACAATTACCGCTGTCATTTTGTGTTGGCAGCCAGCGACACTATGCAAGCACCACAACACCAACCACAGAACCGTCCACGGTTTTAACAACAACAAAAACAGCTAAGAAATTACCTGTGGATGCCGGTTTCACGAACTGGCGACCCATTTATCAGCTACCCATTATACGATTGATAGCTGCCTTTAATCGTCTCAAAATCTATCAAGCCGCTATTACAGCGGCCGGCACTCCACTGGCCTTTGGATTGGTTCAGGCCGGACAGGTGTCTAGCGAAGCTTTGGGCATTTGTGGAGCAATTGGAGTTAGTGGACTGATGACACTTACACTGGGCAGCTTTGTGGCCTCCAATGTCATTGGCTTTATCTACATTAACGAACAGCAGGATCAGCTGAAGTTGGCCTATGTTGACTTCTGGGGACGACGACAGGAGACTCTAGTGGACATTGAGGATTTATTGCCGGATTGGGAACTCAAGCGAACCACACGACTGGGTTTCTATCAGCCCATCTGTCTGCGTACGGATAAAAGGCAGCGCTTTAAGCTTCTGCAACGTTTTGGAACTATAAACGATCCGCTTATCTTTGAAGGTCTCTTCGGGCAATAGTTAAATTATAATTTGGTTTTACTTAATAGTTTTAATTAAATTAATTTTTTTTATTTTAACTTTTGTAAACTACATTATCCCATTGCTAATATTTGGTATGTAAAATGTGTATAAAAATATCATTTAAGAGTATTCTTAATGAAAAACAAAATTAAATAATGTTAAAATTGTAGTAAAAAATCAAATGAAATATGTTACATTAAAAATGTTACTAAAAAAAAGTGTTTTGTACTAAATTAGATGAAATAGTTACGAATCTACATAACTAAATGATGGATTCATGTTGTTGACTATCCGAAGATGTGGAATTGTCATTGGCGATTACTGAACCAGCTCCCGATCGGTTGCCTAGCGCAATTGCCTCAGCGACCTATAAAATATGTTTATAGTTAGAGATTGTATAATTTATAATTATTTATACGCCTTGCCGTATCGGGCAGCCTCTTGTGAAAGGTCTCTGGCAACAGCAGGGACAGGAAACCAGCTATCAAGGATACTCCGCCGAATAACAATAGTGGCAATGGTTCATAGTAGCTGCCCTATAAGAATTCAACAAATTTTAATCAACTTCAACATAGAATGCTCTTTAGACACCTACCAGGAGCGGCACAAAGGGTGCCAGCATGGCTCCAAAGCGAGCAAACGTCGACATAACACCCACACCGCCACTGCGTATGACCTAAAACGGATTAAACAAAGATTATTACAGAATTGCTGTACCAAAACAAACTCACCGTTGGCATCATTTCCGCCGTGTAGGTATAAATAACGGCAAACGAGGAGGTAATACCCAGTTTACCCAGTAAGAAGAGTGTAATGATCAGCCAATTGGAACCTATAGGTTATACACAAAACAGAGTTAATCAAAGTTCGAAGTAGTTTAAATATGAACATGAAATTTGTGCAGATTAGTAAGTAGATTTGTCATGGCCTTACGTGTGAGCTTGTTAGTGTGAACTGTGTTCGCATGCATGGAGAGTTAAAGAATTTGGAATATGTTAGAAATACTTGGATATAGAATGGCTTTATCGTTTATACCATATGTCATATAGCCGCTGGCTGCACAGGTGACCGCACAAAGCAGCAGGGAGCCCGATAACGCCAGACGACGTCCCAATTTGCGTAGACAAAGCTAATTGCGAGAGTTATAAATAGATATATAATAATAAAGATGACATTTCAAACATACCCAGGCGAGGGTGTAACCGGGTATCTCGATGAGGCAGACGAGTGCGAAATTTAAATACTTGTTGCCACTGAGATTTGTTGAGTTGAGCGAGAGTCCGTAGAACACAATGGCATTGACGGCCCTAAAATAATAAAAACCGGTCAAATTATAAACTAATTAATTACTTTAATTACTTACCAAATAAATAGCAAAACTGTATAACGCCAAATGAGTGCGTTTGAGGCGAAAACCTGCTTTACAGCTGTCCAAATCTTTCGCTCCTGCTGCTCCAACGGCAGTTTCTCTTTGCCTTCAAGCGTGTCCAAATGCTGCTGCTTGAAACTGGCCATTAGCTCCAGGGACAACTCACGTTGATTCACATGCGCCGCTCTCCTAATGATGGCACTTGCCTTCTCATGCTCATTGCGTGCTAGCAGCCAGCGCACAGACTCTGGCACCAGCCAAAAGTAGACGACAAAGAAGAGCGGAGGAATCGACAGAGCGAGCTGTAAATATGTCCAGTTGGTCAATAACCAGGCAGCCAGACCGACAAGTGCCTCGCCCACTGCATAGAAGTAGTTCAACACAATGGATGTCATCTCACGCTTACGGGGTCCAACCATTTCGACGCCAATTATGAAAGCCAGAGGATAAACGCCGGATGTGCCCACAGCGTTCAGCAGCGCAAAGAACAAAAAACTGATATAGTCCCAGGCGAGTGCTTGGGCGATTCCCGTTAGGCCCATAAATATTGTGCAAAACAGAAAGATATGTTTGCGGCCAAAGCTGGAAGAAAAGCAAAGATAATGTGTTTTTCCGTTGCAATTCTTTAGACTTCAATTTGAATGAAACTTTACATTGAGTACCCACAATGCAAACGAAGTTGCCACCGGACAAAAAATATTACAATAACTAAACTTTATAGGGTCACACTTATTTTGTTTACTAAGTTTTGATCGCAGCCTTGCCGTGTACATGTGCTAATTTCTGTACACATTTTTTTAAATATTTTTTTCTATTACTCACCGATCGGCAAGATAGCCAAACATCGCAGTGCCAATCACAAGGCCGGCAAAGTGTGTGGTGCCCACAAAAGCCAGTTTCCAGGCGTTTTCCTTGCACGTCAGCTGCCAGTCCTGGACAATGGTGTGCTCGCCCACATCGTAAACAAACTGCTGGCAACTTTGAGTATGTTGTGGCAAAAACAACGAAGCATTGCACTCTTGTGGCTGCCACTGTAGATTCCAATCTTGGATGCTGTTTGTGCTGTAATTCGTAGCAAAGCGCAGACACGTGTCATTAGGTGTGAAATAACCATGTTTGTCCCGTTTGCCGGGCATGGCGTAATCCAACCATTCGGTCTGATATTGCGGCTGCTCGCCATTGTCGCACTCATCGACGCGACAACGATATTTCGGTGTGCCAGCTGTAAACACATACGACAGACTGTTGGCGGCCGCAAAGAGCACGGGCAGACAAATGAGCAAATAGTTTACTCTCTGGTAGCGTCCAAATTCACCAATTTCCTTGAGTATGTCATCAAAATCCATGACATTGGCGCTCGAGGCCATTTTAACAGCAAAAAGTTTGTTTTTTAAATCGTTTAACGCAAGTTTGCAGAGATGCGCAGCGTTGCCACAGTGTTCGATCCTGTTTGTGTGAGCTGTTAACTCCTGCGATCCGTTAACTCATGCGTTCTGTTCACGTGTTTAATTTTGGTAAACAAAAAATAAAGTGCTTTAATTAATTTCACCACTGTGATAATTGCAGTGCACAGCGTTTGCTACTACAGTGCTATACATAAAACATGCTTTATATACAAAACATTAAATAACAAAAGTGTTGAGAGTGCCAAATTTTGCGAACCTGTAAAGAGATAAAATCCAGCTTTTCTCTCCCGCTCACTCTCTCGCTCTCTTGTCGTCACTCGGTGCTGTTCACACTTGAACTCTGCACAGTTTGTTTGTTTTGGTACAATGTTTATTTTATTTTAAACAATTTGCTACAGCTTATGAACAGAGCAATAGAATTTTATAACGATCCAGTGAACTCTTAATCTGCTTCAGACACTTTCCACACACGACGTTTAGTACTACACTGAGGTAAGTTTTTTGAAATCATTGCGTTTAAGACAATTTTCTCAAATTGTGTAATAGAGTTCTTTGAAAGCGGAAATTGTCGTGATTTGTGAACTGTGCACGCATCCGCACTTTAATTGCCTCAAACATAATGTTATTCAAGCGTTACTTAATGTATTCCAAATCTAATGACTTGACAGAATTTCAATTTGAAATGCATTGAAAAAGCGTTAAGCGTGAAATTTAAAACCTGATGACACTACAAAGAAACCTTATCATATATTTATGTATGTAGGGCTTTAAACTGCAAATAACTCTAGATAATTGGGGACGGTTTTTTATTAATTTGTGTACGCATTTTTAGTTGCATTATTGATGAGCGTATAAAGCGAATTGATTAAGTTCTTGGGCGCCACATCAATTACCATATATAGTGTGCATGGGGGATCCGGAATAGATCTGTGCTGGCCAAGTTTGCATGTTTGTTAAGGCGTGCATGCAATTTTAGCCAATTGACACAATTTGTTGCATGCAACTGTGAACAGTGACTAATTAAAGTATGTTGACGTCTGACAGTTCCAGCATCTTAAATGATTGATTCAGTCTTAAAATATTCGTTGCACTTCAACAGCACTGGAAAATTGTATTTACGATTTGCCATTTTAAATTGGATTTTATCGGCTTTTTATAGTTTTCAGCTTGTTTTGTCGGGGTTTTTACGACAGACGTCATATAATTGTATATCGCTTCACAATTTCTAATTCATGATGTGTCTGGGAATATTCGCAGCTTGTTATTGGCCTTCGATATTTGAAAGGTTATCTGTAGCGATGTTTACATATTTACCTGTCGCTTGATAAGGTTTTTGTCCAAATCATGTATCTTATCAATGGTTGGTCTAAGCGCTCATACTAATCAATACAAATTATTTCTAAAATTTAACTTTACTGCTTTAATCCAACCATTTGTTAAACATTTGTCAGCTGTTTTTGGTCATAAACTGCATGCATTTTCGTGTTGTGCTTCACCGCGTCGTTCTTAAATTCGCAAACAATTCGCGCACTTTTTCAGCTCCCGACGCTGCTGCTGCTGCATTCGTCGATGCACTAAAATTTCCAAAAGCGTTTCCCAAAACATCGGCGAATACAATAGAGCTTTCTTTTGTTTTTATCTTCTTCCTCTTCGCTGCGACGACGCTGCCGCCGGCCGGTGCTGCAGTACTAAATAAAATCAATACAACGCCGAAGAGCGAGGAACGTTTAAGAGAGCGAGCGTGAGAGTGTGCTCTTAAAGCTTAAGAGCGCAAAAGCTTTTAATTTGTTTACTATGCTTTTTGATCGCTTTTTATGTGAACGGTATGGATGCGACACGATGGTTCTTGGAAATTAGTTGCCTCTGTCGTTGTCCATTTGGTACTCAGTGTGAACCAAACAAAAACAAAAATAAACAAAGAGAAATTCACAAAGCTTTGAAGATAATTTTTTGTTGTCATATTCCGGTTTAATAAAAGACTATGTACGATCGTACGATAGTAGCGCAGAATTGTTGCATAAATAATAGCAGAGTATGCAGTTAATTACTTGGCTAAAATAAACTCAGTTTTTCTAACTTGGTAATTGTAAAGTTTAAAAATAGTTAAGCAATGACTGTTTGATACTTGGAGCAATGAGTTCTTGGAAAACTCGGTTATAATTAATAAACTCATTGACCCCTGCATAAATAAATTGTATTAAACGTGGATACGGCTGATAAGCTAGTTAAATTTTCAAACATGCATGTGTGTATGATTAATTGATTGCCGGTATATTAACGTGTGTCTGTCGTAACTGAGGCATATGTGGTATTAATAGACCACACAGTACTCAGATACTGCTTAATATTTATTGAAAAAAAAAGAATCCAAAAAAGATTTATATCACAGGAAGTAAAATGCACACATACAATGGTAGAAACGCATATGGTGATTTCAGATAAAGGTAGTTTCGTATTTATCAAAAATATATGTAGACCAGAGAGAGGTAAGCCCCCTTGCAGGTAAAAAACTTTGGGCTGCAGAGAGAGTGTGTACCATTAAATTAATACCACTCAGCGTATGAGTAATAGCAAAAGAGGCGTTGCATAAAAGGGGCTTTTAACCACAAAGATCCTCCATAGCGTGAACCCCCCGCTGGCTACGCTCCGCATAAAAGAGTTTTTAAAGAGCGGGAGCGAGCGAGAGAGCGCAACTTGACTTATCTTATTGTGAGTAATAACTGCTCAGACGTTGCCTTATCGCAAAAGCTTTTGTCGCACTTCAGTGACTGGTGAAACGTTTACGTGAGCGGATCGGTGCGCTTCTTGTTTAACAGCAAGAGCGAGACCTTGCGAGTGTGCGAGAAAGAGAGAGAGAGAGAGAGAACCGAGACATATTAAAGAAAATGGGTTTATTCGGCAAGAAAAAATCGACGGATGAGGCGCGGAGTTGGAATCAACCGCTGGCACTGCAGGATCCACGGACTCGGGTGCAAACGACCAGCGCCGCGACCTCAACCACCAATACGGCCGTGCAGAATTCGACGATAATCGATAGCAATAAGAATACAGTTACATACATGTCCACACGTCAAACGGTGACGCATACACAACAGGCTCATGTGATGGAAATGACAACACGTCGCACTCCAAGCCAAAAAGAGCTGGAGGAGCTCTTTGCCCAGCTGAGAATGAATGGTGATCTAAATGGCGCTACCAAAACCACCACCACAACCACAAGTAGCAAGCGCACAAATCCCACAACCATGTACGGCGTATCACTGCGATCGACACCGTCGTTCAAGGCCAATGCGGAGGCAAGGCGTTCCAGCACTTTGGCCAGAACGGAGCATACGACCGTGTCCCAGAAAGAGGGACGTAAGGTTACACAGCATGAGGAGATACGTCGGGTGGTGCTCAATCCTGGCAGTGCTAGAAGACCCGCTTGGCCACCACAGTCAACACCAACGACAGTGCCAACCACAAAAGCAGCTAGCAGCAGCTCCCTGGCACTGAAACCACTCGATCAGAGCTACGTATCGCCCTATGCCAAGACACCAAGCTTGTCCAGCAATTCCATTTTCACAAAGCCCACGCTTTCCACGCCCAAGACCACTGTAACCAGCAGCATTTGGTCCACGCCCGCCACGCCCAAAGCCACGGGCATTACGGGCGTAAGACCCACGCTTTCCACACCCAAAACCACTGTAAACTCAGGGCTAAGACCCACACTTTCCACGCCAAAGGTGACGCTGCCAAAGCCATACATTAGTCTTAGTTCTAGCACTGGAGCGGTGCCCAAGCGTAATGGTAGCTTCATGGATGCACGCTGTGAGCTGAAGCCGACGGTGCCTGTTGCCAAAACCGTCGTGACCAATGCCAACAAGAAGAAGCTTAAGCCGGCCGAAGTTGTTGTCTTTAACCACGAGAAATTCGACAATCAGAATGAGTTTCGCAAGGGCAGCGCTGAGGATGTGAAGGCATTGGAGAAAACCTTCAAGGCACTCAAATGCAATGTGAAAATCGTGCTAAACGCAACTCTGGACGATGTGCGCAGCACAGTGCGCAAGTGTAAGTATTCCAACAGTAGAGAAGTAAACTTAAGTTCTTCCACTAATTTTCTACTTGCTTTGCTTAGTGGAACAGAAAAACTTTGCGGATCGCTCAGCTCTGGTGCTGGTGGTGTTGACTCATGGCCAGCGTAATGATACGCTGGCTGCCAGGGATGGTGACTACAAGCTGGACGACGACGTGGTCTTTCCCATTATACGCAATCGTACGCTGCAGGACAAGCCAAAGATATTTTTTGTTCAGGCTTGCAAGGGGAGCAGAGAGATAGGAGCCTTCAAGACCGATTCAGTGCAGGTAAAAATAAGAAATTTTTCAAGTCAAGTTAAGATTACAATTACAATCTATATGTAATACAGCCCCATGGAGTGCCTAGTGAGATACTTAAATGCTATAGCACCTATGAGGGCTATGTCTCCTATCGCCAAGACGATGGCACACCCTTTATCAGAACACTCTGTGAAACTCTCAGTGCGAAGCCAAATGTTGACATTGCCACGATTATGGAGGAAGTGCGTCTATCGGTCAAGGCCAATACCGAGTAAGTGCAGCATAGTTTATTCCATAAGTCCGCTCTACTAACTGAATTACTCTTACCACTTTCAGTAATGGCCAAGTACCAACTGTCACCACAACACTGACTTCCAAATACGTGTTCGGAGATTATACATAATAGCAACTAGAAGTTAGCAATTAGAAGCGATAGAGACTGCAAAAAACACATTTAAAACGATTTTTCAATCACAATTAATTTATAAGTTATACAATAAATAAAATCTATTAACAAATTGATTCTAAAATGGATGCAGTAACTATAGAACTGATGAACTTCCTTTTACCCAAAAGTTGATCAGTTCTATAATTTCTGATCCATAAACTGATCGATTTAAACTTCTTCGTCGTCGTCTTCAAAGGGCGAAATGACTTGACGATAGTACGAATAGGCAACTAAATAAAAATAGAAGGCGGCGACTGTAAGCGGAATGTTTATTAAACGAGTTGAACTTAATCGATAACCGATAACTTACCGATTAGGAATACGACAAGCATCAGAAAGTAGATGCGTACATTCTTTTCTTCAACGGATGAGATGATAAAGCAGACGATTATAATGAGTGTGTTGACAACACTGGTGATTAAATAGAATATCAATAGAACTGATGATTCCTGTAGAAATCGATTACAAACTCGTTTAATCGTTATCTGTATTATCGGATTACTTACAATCAATGCGCCCAGCAGCAACATAACACAGGCAATGACATGACATATTGCTACCGCTCGTTCCGATCGATAGATTATATTCCCTAAGGCATAGGATTATACCAGAGGCTAGCGCTATAAATGGAGCTTACCGGGCATTAAGGTAATGATGAGTATCTGTACAATAATTTCAAAACAGGCGATGCCAACACATCCGCGTCGCAGACTGATACAAAGACAACACTTCTGAATTTGTAGGTTAACCATGACTAAGTTCTTAGGGTTATATACTTAAAAATTTGAATATATATATGCGTGTTTTTGTATTTTTATGATTTTCGTATATTTATGGTGATTGATAAAGCAAAGATAATCCATCAAAAAGGTACATAGAAAGTTTAGAATTTGATTATAACGAAAAATATAGTTACTTTCTTCAGATAAATAGTTCACCACCGAGTGCTGCATAGAACGAATAGACGACCAGCCAGTTATACAGACCATCAACTAATTAAATGGTATTTGATTTAAATTCTATTAGGAATATATATGTCACTCTACTTACAAAACATCAGAACATAACACGCTATAACTGGCGCCCAGATGACGAGTATAATGTCCGATATTATCAAAATGATCATAGCCAATACTTTGATCAACGTTATGATTATATAGTAAAGCATACAGCCCGGACGTAGCTGTAGGGGACTATTAGTACAGTTTAAATCGTAGATTTCTGGAGTACTTACCCATAGAGTGCCCAGGAATAGAAAAACGGCACTTATCAGATGCAGCAGCATGAATATGAGGAACAACTTGTGACACAGATCGCGCTCACCTAGGGGCATAGAGTGTAGTTTGAGGCAGGTGACAACTCTGGTTGCTTACCTGCTTCGCCGAAGAACGCTATAAACAAGCCAATACACAGATCGAATATTATCTCCGATATGGCTACAATAAAACTTCCTATACGCAAATCGATGCAAAAACAATACCACTGTAAATAAATCATGTTGCTCTCTCTCTCTCTCTCTCTCTCCCTCTCTCTCTTCTGCGCGGGCTGTTCAAATTTGATTCAGTAGAACGTTCTGTGCCTTCTTCTACTAATTTTGAGTGTATTTTGTGTTTTGTTTATAATAATTATGTTGTTTGAAATAAACACATTAAACACTGACATTAAATACATTTCATGAGTCTCCTTAACTGGCACAACAAAGAAAGTCGAGTCGATGAATCATACGAAAGATTTCGAAATCTTTTGTTTCCCCAAAATTGGAATTGTCACATTCAACTTACAAAGGAGAGTAACTAAAGTGGGGCACGAGATCGTAGGGGTTTAGTGTATGGGTATAAAGTCGTGCATTCCTTTGTCTATGTCTGTCTAAGGTTAGCACTTCCCTTTGACTACGCTTTGAACTGTTTAGAGCAAAGTATTGCCCTTAAACTGGGCCCTTGGTTCCGCGTAAGGCTCGTCAATCAGTCGATAGCATGCTTAGAACCTTTACACGAACTACAGATACCCTGTAAGTCTGAGTAGTAGAAGGTTTCACGCTGGTGCGGCACAAAATATATTCACTCAAAGTTTTTAAAATATTGTCAACAACAGTCCACGCTAGTGACAAAACAAATTTTGCTGTTTTTAGTGACTTAAGTAATCATTTATTCAAGTTATTTAATATTCTAATTAATCAATCTAGACTACTGTAATGCCAGTCCACGCTAGTGACGCAACACAGTTAAGTGTAGCAATTACAGGGTATCTAATTGTACAACGCCTAGGTAGTACGCAGTTGATTATAGCAATTACAGGGTATTTAGTACGCCTACGCAGTACGCACTGAATAAAGCCGTACACATTTCGGTTACAATGACCGCCCATGGCCTAGCAATAACTGTATAACGGTAAAAAACACGAGGTGTTATATCATAAATAACAAGTGTACACAATCGAATGCTTGTTTTTTAATGCTTTTTGGCAAACATAACTGCTGAAAAAGGCCGGGAAGTCCAGGAAAGGCGGAGAACGTGCCGATTACAGCATGAGGAAAGGTTAGAGGAAAGGTAAGGGGTAGGCTGAGGGGTAGGCGAAGGGGTCTTGCTGGGCGGTGCAATGTTTGACTTTTGCAATTTCGTTTTCAATATCGAAAAACGAAATGAGCACACGTTGAAAACGAAAATGATTCGAACTCATTTGTATGCGATGTGAGTTCTCTGCGATGATAATGATGACTACAAAATCAGAAAATATTATGCAAAGAGTACGAACTCGAGTGGCGGTGCGAGTGCGAGTGCGAGTACTGCTTTGAGGCACTGTCAGAGGGTTATACAAACAAACAAATTTATAAATCGCTTCGAGGCTCGTGTATAAAATGCAGCGATGTCATCGATAAACGAGTCATTCGAGTGTGATCAATCGAATAGCATCAATCGCTATGAAAATGCAACTGTCGCTACTTCTAGTCCTGGCCATTAATCTGGCACTGGTTATGGCACGACCAGAGCCACCGAAGCCGCGTTACGGTGCACCACCGGCACCACAAAAGGATTACGGACCACCGTCCGCACCGTCACAGCCACTGCCCAACTATGGTCCACCCGCCGCCTTCTATGGACCACCAGCTGCTCCCACTTCCGAGGCCATTGTCACCAAGAACGTGTATGTGCATGTACCGCCAGAGGAGCCAGAACTTTATCCCGCCGCGTTGCCCATTCAGACTGCTGTGCCCAAGAAGCACTACAAGATCATTTTCATTAAGGCACCGAATCCACCCACGCCACAGCGTCAGGTATTGCCACCACCAGTGCAGGATGAGCACAAGACCTTGGTCTATGTGCTGGTCAAGAAACCCGAGGAACAGTTGCCTGTGATTCTACCCTCTGCCGCTCCCACGGAGCCCAGCAAACCCGAGGTCTACTTCATCAAGTACAAGCAGCAGCCAAAGCCTGCTCCACAGTATGGACCACCCGCCGAAGAGTACGGCGCACCACCCGCTCCTCGCACTCTGGAGCAGTTCTAAGCGTAGCTCTAAGTTCAATCAGCATACTCCCAGCATCAAATGTACATATTATTTATATACAGTTGCCAAGTTTGACATTAAACGAAGTAATAACAGAAGTAAAGTGTCTTTTAAGGGGTTCATTAAGGGCTAAAGGGTTTAAACAGAGTAGGGAAACGTTCGTTAAAGGGCGAAAAAGGGTTCGAATGTAAGAAAACTCTTCCAAAAGCGTACAGGAAACATTTAAAGGTTTTTATTAGAGAGTAGCTTGTGGAATACCAGAGTTCCTTAGTCTATTTTCAATCAATTGTATACTCAATTACTTACGTACTTTCAATATCTAGCATAAAATACCATAGAAATCCCTTTAAAATTTTATTTAAATAGACCCCAAAGTTCAAAATTCTATAAATTTTAATTTAATTTAACAGCACAGCGCGTCTCCACCACAAAGCAAATAAAAGGAATAAACATTTAACCAGAAGTAGCAGTCAGTAACTGTTGAAAGCCACAAAATTATAGACAAAATTATATAGTAAATTCCGAGTAGCACTACGAACCAATAAGTAAGATTTCCAAAGTCAGCACAGAGTAGTGTTCGAGCACATAAAATTGCACAAGTAGCAGAGCTGCAGTCCAAATGACACGCGTAAATGTGACTAGCAAATAGGGTATGCAGAACTTGTAGGAGTCCTGTAAGGAAATCAAAAATATTCCTAAGTCTAGCAAAACTTAAAGGAGTTTAAGAACTTACCACAATCACGGCATAAAATATGCTAAGGGATGTAAATAGTTGTAGGATTAAAAACACTAAATAAACATGGTAGACAATATCTGAAAAGCAACAAATTAAAGAGGCAGAAATTCCAAAAGAAGTACATACATACTTTCCGTATGAATAAAAGCCAAAAAACCATTGAAAACAAAGTCAACACAGGTTATAATTACGCAGGCCAGTCTCAAGTTAAGGCAACAAAATCCTTTCGTAAAAAGAACCATTATTTTTGGTGGGAGTGGTAGAAATTTAGCAGATAATTTTGATAGTTAAGGTAAAGAAATGTGGATTTTTGAAAAGTTTCAAATGATTTTTTAAAAATCAAATCAAAGCTAGCTGTCAAGAAGGGCACAAGAAGTTGGATTAAAGAGTTGTACATTTTTTAAAATATTTTATAATATAGAAAATAAAATAATTACTTACAGCAAGCTATTCACTCATTACGCAATGAATAATAATAGGAATACACCACCAAACAGAAGTACAAACTGAGTACTACAAAAGATTGCTAGTATAGTAAAAATTCCAAAAGAATTTAATTGAAATATTTTACTCACCGATTTCCAATATATCGAATATTATAAAATCATAGAAACCGTCAGCAATAACCACATAGATGCACACACAGACTGCAATGAGGCAGTGCAACAATGCTGTGAATATGTAGGGCAACAGCAGTCTACGTATACCCTGTAAAAGCACAAGATTAAAGTGGAAATTATATAGATTACTAAACTTACCAGAAGACAACCGATTAGTAGTATCGTGCAGCATATTAAATAACTGCCACTGATTACAAGCGATAAATAACCCAGCAAGGAATCACCTGGGGGATATAGAAACCTATAAACTTTCTAAACTGATCATCTACGATCTCTCCGCTTACGATCCACAAAAAAGCGATCAATTCCTCTAAGCAGCACATCGACAATGGAAATTATAATGCAACCGGGCTTGAGTTCTATGAAACAACAGCATTCGTTTGTATAAAGCATAGTGGGGTCTTGATAAACCGATTATATACTTTTATGACTGATAAATCAGTGTAGTAGAGCTGAAAAGTTTCAGAAGGCACTTTCATTATGTTTCTTAGTGTTTTATTTATAATAATAGTGTTTAACCCTGACTTACATTGGAACTATAAATAATTATGGTCATTGCAGCGCTCTGAATTTATGCGATTTGAAATCAAGTCACGTTTCAACTTCCAATTCCATTGTTTTGAATATTTTAGGAAATTTGTGTATTGTGAAATTTGGGCAGCCGCAACGACTCTAATAAAAATATAATAATTAAAACAAGAAAGAAAGCTATAGTCGCCTATCGACTTTAGGATACCCGATACTCAGTTTCAATAAGTTATTAACAAAGCTATCTTATCTATAGCTTGGCAAACACAGAACATTTTCATACAAATTCATGTTTAGAGCATATTTTCGACAGATCGTTCCTATGGGAGCTATACGATATAGTGTTCCGATTTGGATCAAACTTGGACAGTATATTATTGGCAAATGTATGCTGTATGAGTTTGATTGATATAACTTATATATATTATTGGCAGATGTTTTCTGTGTAAGTTTGATTAATATAACTTAGTTAACGCAAAAGTTTTTCATACTAATTCGTATTTTTGACTGATCGGCCCTATGGGAGCTATACGATATAGTAGTCCGATTTGGATCAAACTTGGTTAGTATATATATATTTGGCAGATGTATGCTGTGTGAGTTTTATTAATATAGCTTCGTTAACGCAAAAGTTTTTCATACTTTTTAATATTTCGAGCTTATTTTTGACCGATCGGCCCGATGGGAGCTATACGATATAGTTGTTTGATTTGGAACAAACTTGGTTGTACTTTCTAGACTGTGTTTATTCGTGTAAATTTGGCTCAGATAGCATAGCTAACAAAAAAGTTTTCTATACTAAAACATTCTAGTTTTACCTGTACACTTACCTTTATATGAAGATAGAAGGCCCTAAAGTGGGCGTATCAAAAAACAAAAAAAACAAACATGTACTGCTTGGCTATTGTACTTTTCATTTGCGACCCCTGTCAGCTTTCTAGCTCTTATAGTCTCTGAGATACAGACGGACGAACGGACAGACGGACATGGCTATATAGACTCCGCTATTGATGCTGATCAAGAATATATATACTTTATGGGGTCCTTTACGCCTCCTTCTGCCTGTTACATACATTCCAACGATTACAATATACCCTCTTACTCTACGCGTAACGGGTATAATAAAACCAGTTTCAAAACATTTTAAATATTCTTTCTTTATTCTTTTGCTTTTGGTTTTTGGGTAAATGTCTCACAACAACTATTATTTTACAACTAGATTAATGTAATGCCTTTGGGATGCCTCGGAAGTGTGATGTTTACAATTTGGAATTGAAAATGTTGAAAAGTACAATTGTTAAACGTTTAATAAGTAATAGCCTCTCTGTGAGATTCTCAAGTGTTTGTGTACCGTTGTGTTGTTGACATTTGTGTGCGTTTGATGGTCATGTTAACCTACAACTAACTTTAGTTACATATTGTATAGTACACAGATTATTGGTACATAACTGTACACACTCGTATATCATTTATCGATTATCGTATATCGATTATTTATCATTATATATATTTATTTATTTATTAATGGGTATTTCTTGGTGTTCATGTCTTTTTAACTCAGTTCTTTGCGCAACTTTCGGTGCTTTTTTATGTTTGGGATAACATCATATATAAGTACATAGTCGTTATAGTTTAGATAAGCGGGCTGTCGAATTCGAGATGTGAACAACTTAGTGATGAGAGTTTAGTTTGAGTATCAACGTTAATCGGTGAGGCATTTTTAACTCAGGTTAATTTTTTTTACTTTATCCTTTTGGTTTTTTTTCGTACTGCTATGGAAAACATTTTTTGGGGCTAACTGTAAACGCTACAAAAACACGACAACAAATAGTATTTAATTTGATTTATCAATTAACTGCTAATCAACAAACTGAACCATAATTGGCCCTAGGATAATGATTACAATTAGCTCATTAAGCTTGTCCACACTCGTCCTCCTCCTCATCCTCCAACTCGTCCTCCCTGTGGTGCACGAACAGCCGATGATTACGCGCCTCAAGCAGTATCCAAACAGTCAGCGGAGCACAGCCCAATACCATGCACGATCCCATGCAGTAGAAACAGATCTCGTAGTCACCGGATAGATCGCGCAGCAAACCAGCCAGTGGAGGCACCGATATCGCTCCAATGCTCTGAAACATTCTCACCAGTCCATAGCTGGAGCTTATTCGATCTGTGCCAAACACATCCGCTAGAAGCACAGGCATCAGCACATACCAACTGCCCAGGCAGAGACCGTACACTGCGGCGGACAAACCCACCAGCATCAGCGTATTCACAAAGGGTATCGTCAGCACGGCCAGACCAGCGCCCATGATGCTATAAAGTGGGAGGGAGGAAGGTTAGGAGTTTAAAAGCGCCTTGAATTTGTATAGACAGTGCAACTACCATAAAGTATAGGTCTTTTTTAGATCGAACAGGTGGAGATCCGAGAGCCAACCCAGACCCAAGCGTCCGCATAAGTCCAGCACGGCACTGATGGCCACCAGATACCCTGCTTCGCTTTTATTGTAGCCTAGTTCGGGGAATGGAAAAAGAGAAAGAGTTTAATAAGATACTAAATGATAAGATAAGGACTGTAAGAGGGAGAAACTTCAGAGGAATGAAAGGAAAAGGTTATTTTAGGGGAGAGGATCGGAATGAAAGGGATAGGTTGGGCTAGGATAAGGCCTAAGGCTAAGGATTGGATACATGAGAGGAAGAAATATAAATGGGATAGTAGGAATGGTAGGAACGACTTGGGACAGCCCTGGAAATGGGTGTGTTAATGTTAAGAGGAATAAAAATAGGAAAAGTCAAAGGATTAAAAATATAGGACTAAAAATAGAGATTAAAACTGGTTTAGAAAAAGGAATACAGAATAGGAAGAGGCATTAGAAAATGAATTAAAACAGAAACGGACAGATAGATCTAATACACAAGATACAGAATAGAAAACTATGGAACAATAGGACATACAATATTACTAGTATTTTAAAGAGCGAGTTGAATCGGAATAGTATAATAATGGGAAGAAAGGAAATGATACAAACTGATGTAGGATACAGGACACTAATCAAAATGAATCTAGCAAATTGCCCAAGCTAAAACACCCACCAATGGATATAACATGCGCGGGCAGATAGTAGAGCATATAGGGACAACCGACGGACATGAGGGTTACAGAGAGGCACATCAGTATGAAGCTGGGATCCTTCAGCAGACTGATGTCCAGATACATTTCGATGCGCGCACAACAGCTACGCTTGAGTTGTGGATCATCATCATCCTCGTCGCCTGCATCATGGTCTTCGTCATCATCGTCGTAGACCACCGTGGACTCCAGCAGCTGTGAGTCTAGTATGCTGCCATCGGACTGCTGTTGCTGCTGCTTGAGCTCGCCGAGATTGCTGACGGGCGTGGGGATCTCCATGCTTTTGCTGAGACCACGACTGACCACGGTGGGTGGCGACAAGGGCTTCTCAAGATGGGCCTGAATCTTGCTAATAGTCTCGTCGTTGGCAAAGACATTTCGACGCCTTCGACTGCCACGATTCGAGTCGGTGCCGGAGTGTTTTCTGTAGACCCAAGTTGAGTCCGTGCTGAGATCCTCCACTGAGTGCAGAAGACCTGAACTGCGCACCTTTTTCATCGGTTTGATAAAGGTCGTTTCCCCAATAATGTCCTTGACCTCATCATCGCTCTCCTGCGCCGACTTGTCTTGAGCTACAAAACACATTAATTAGGGTATCACAGGGTATTACAGGGTATCTACTCACCTGGTTGCTTGCTGGCGTAGTAGTTCAAGTGATTCTTGCACTCCTCCAGAAACAAATGCTCAATGAACTTGTTGTTCAGCTCATTGGACACCACCTCACAGGTGTCCAGGTACGTGGAGGTGGTAAGCATACCCGTCGTGCTTGGATTTATGTTATCATCCATTGGTTTGCTATCCAATTCTGCGTCCTGGTTCTGTGTCTGATCCCCCAGTGCGCTGAGAGGTCGGTAAAGCGTTGCCGACACGCAGACGTGGAGCATGCAACCGCCCAGGATCAGCAGAGTGCCATGGAAGCCGCAGTTCTCCACCAGGTGCTTAATGAGTATGGGCAGCACGAAGCTACCCGCTGCAGTACCCGAAACACAGATCCCGTTGGCCAAGGCCCGATGCTTGTCGAAGTATTGGGACACGATCACGATGCCAGGCGTGGTGGAAAGACCGCCTCCAATGCCTAGAAAAAGGAAGCGAATTACAGTTTAATTACGGAAGTAATTAGAGTAGTAATTATAAGCAAAGAAACATCTGGAGTGGAACTATTATTTTTTTAAATAATTAAACAGATGAAATATTTGTGAGCTCTGATTCTGTATAAACTACCAAGTAATTAAATTAATAATTTAAAGTAATTAAATCCTTAGAAAACTTAAAATTATGTTTTTAAAATATTTTAATTAATTAAGGAATTTAAAGCTTTCAAAACTCTTGTACTGCCATAACTACAAAGTAATTAAATGAGTAATTTAAAGTAATTAAATTCTTGGAAAACTTAAAATTATATTATATTTAATATAATTAAATATTAATATTGATGAAGGAATTAAAATCATTCAAAGCTCTTGTAACTATCATGTAATTAAGCGAGTAATTAAAAGTAATTAAATTATTGGAAAACTCAAAATTTCGTTTTTTAATAAATTTATTAATTTAAGAAGTAAAATCTTTCAAAACTCTTGTACCGCCAAGTAATTAAATGCGTAAGTTTAAGTAATTAAAGCCTTAGATCCCTAGAAAATGGGCATTTCTTTCCACTCACCTGTGAGAATGCCAAAAGTAAAGAGCAGATGCAACAGATTGGTGGCAAAGTAACTGAAGATCATGCCCAGGGAGCAGAAAATGCCGCCGACAAAGACGACGGAGCGGCAGGAAAAGCGCTGACAGAGGGCGCTAGAGAGCGGAGCGAGTACAAGGCAGAGGGCAGAGAGAATGGCCGGGATCCAGGAGGCAACGGTGGCCGTTGAACTGGGAAACGTTTCCATAATCTCCACATAGAGCACACCATACGACTTGACCAATCCTGCAACCCAGAACTGCACAGAGAAGGCGCCAAAGACGATGAACCAACCGTAGCCACCATCGGGTGGCTCAAAGCCACCGCCGCCACTCTCCGTGGTGCTGGTGGAGGAATCCCGATCCTTGGCTAACTGTTTGTGGCGACGCTGCACTGGACGCTCCAGCTCCACTTTGGTGCGTCTGTGGGCCTTGCCACGCCCCGTTGTAGAGGATTTCAGCTGCTGCTTGCGACTGCTGCGCAACTCATGGGATTTGGCAATCAACGGACGAGCCGTAATGCTGGACACGGTCAGCAGATTCTCATTGTCGTCCTCCTCCATTTCGGAGATCTGATGCTCCAGCAGACTGGCGTGCAGCGTGCGGGGACAGCAGGGAGCGTCCAGGGTGAGTGTGGCGGGTCGACGGGCGGGTGTGACGCAGCTGGAGGCGCAGGGGGAGGGGGAAGGCACACACAACGCTTGCATCTGCTTGACATCCAGTTCGGCCAAGGCAACCGCCACTGTAGCAACACTGGGCACACTGGGTCCACTCGGCAGCGGTGCGGGTGGTGCCGACACCACCGAGAAGAGTGATCCACTCGTGGGCTGACCGCCAGGCACCCCGTTGCCCATGTTGCCCTTGTTGCAGGCAGCCAGCGTCTCGTTGAGAACGATCCCTCCCGACTCGTACTGGACTCCACCAACTGGGTCCGGTTCACTCGCGCAGTAAACCGATCCCCGTGAATCCTGCAATGAAACCAGCCTTTATAGGGTAACGTATTGAAATTTGTAGTACACCATTCGGTGGCTAGGCAAGTTGTGGCTGTACCTCGCATAATTCCTATACTAAAGAAGTTATTCCATCTTATCTGAATTTGAGCTTTAACAATTTTATAGGATAAACTAAAGTTTTGGATGGTCTACCAATTACTTTGTTGGTAAAATAATGAGGTCAATAGTTGCCATCGGGACATACTTTTCACTAATCCCTCAGAGCTATGCAAACTACAACCTCAACAGCTTTTAAGATACATCCGCTCCACAGGATGAAATCATATCATCAGCCGATCGAACCACATAACTTAGCTTAGTACAATCTATTCCTAGCCTCCACATGGTATCACAACAAGCCGACCCACGGCACAACCTAACCCAAGCTACTATCGGATCGCAAAGAGAGTTTACCGTCTACTCAATATAATCATTTCTTATGGTAATGACTTATTTGACTTATTTGTTGATTTATCAAAACTCTGCTCAAGGTTTAGTTTTTTATTTTTGTCTACTTATAAAACAAATTGCTCAGTGTTTAAGAGATTATTTCCCCCCATTTTAGGGCTTAAATATATATAAATTATAATCTCATAAATCAGTCACAAATGCAACTCGCTGACAAATCGAAGGAAGCAACAATTTAGTACTAATTTGTATGGCTTAAATGGAATGCTCGCAAGACACGCAAACTTTAGATGACGATATCGCCGACAGGGCTTAAATATATGGGCCACATTAGCATTTAATTAAGTTAACCCATTCGCAAAGCCATCAACAAGCCAAACACCACACTCTCTCTCTCTCTCTCCCCCTCTCTCTCACTCCACTTGCCTGTAATTATCCACCACAAACAATTATTTGCTCTAGTTTGTTTTCACTGCACTTGTGGTTGTTGTTGCTTCTTTAAAACTTTGTTTTGTTTAATCGATGTAATAAGTTTCGTGTGTTTATTGCTGTTTATTGGAGTGAGCGGTGTGTGTGTGTGTGTGTGTGTGAAATGGCATGACGTCTGGGAATTTTCCATTATCCGCTTTTCCTTACTATTTTCCACTCAATTTATTTACTCAGCTTTCACTCAGGGTCAAGTGCAAGGCGAGGCTCACGGGTGGGAGTCAATGTCAGATGATTGATAAGGAAAATGTATACAAGTTTGTAGGTTTATGCATCTATATAAATAGTGCTGAATGAATCGCTTTTTCTCGGAATCCCCCTAGAATTAACGTGCATACCATTTGCCTAGCTCTTTTGAAGCTGTTCTAGCTGTTAATAGATAACGTGGCTAAAATAGTTCCACCAACGAGATAAGATAATGGTCATGAGTATTGGCCAGACTCGATTTGCTTGATTATGTTATACATACAAATAAAATGCAGTTTTGTATTCATTTGAAAGCTTTTAAAATGTTCAAAAAAATAAATACAGTATTTTATTTTGGTTGTCGCTAATTGCTTTCACTATTGCTTCTTATACGATTGTATAAGTTCTTATTTATTCTATTTATTTGTTGTTGTTTAGCAGCCAAACGGTTTGCAAATTAATCAATAAAATTAGATTTTCTAATGTTAGAATTGTGCGAGCGGTAAAAGTTAGCATTTGGCGCCGGATCATTCCATGTGACTCCGTGGCGCAACGGTAGCGCGTCTGACTCCAGATCAGAAGGTTGCGTGTTCAAATCACGTCGGGGTCAATTGGAAAATTTATTTTTTTATTTTTTAATTTTTATATTTGTTGAATTTTTAAATATTTCTTTATCTTTAGCAGCCACCAGCAGTGTCTATTTATATGAAAACTGGCTTATCTTTTGTTGTGCTATGACTTATACTAAGTTACGTATTTTGTTGTTGGTTGCAATTGCATTCTGCAGCTACACTGGCGTCGCTAAGAGTGATAACAGTGCTGTCTGCTGAGCCATGCAAGCAGTGTTGCTACAGTGGCGTCCATAAAAACGTGTCTACTATGCAAGTTAAAGACAGGAAAACGCAATTTAGCTTAAATTAGGTTTAAAAGTGCATAATGATTAATCGAGCGTCAACACCTATATTACGTATACGCCCATTAAACGTATTGCTTTTCAGTTTAGACGCCTACGTGGCGCGTGTCTCGTATCCGGTGACTCAGTCACTTCCGTAGTGCCTTTTCCCTACACCCCCTTGGTGTACTGAGTTTTTCATTTAATGATTGCATGTCAATAAATGGCAGGCAACGTGCCGCTAACGGTGTTTTTGCCTGCCATATTGGAAATGATAAAAGAAAAACAGTCGTGGCAAATTACAAGCAGTAAACATGCAATTCTAGAGTGCAATGCCACGCTGGCTAATACCTAATGGCTAAAAGCAAATGGCTAACAGCTTGTCTAGTCGCTAATGAGCACTCAAATTAAGTACAGGAGTCAATAGCAATAATAAAGATATAAAAAAGGCAGCATCCACGCCCTATGACCTTGTCAGATGTCAAAGCTTAAGCGCTATTGTGTTGTGCACACAAACAAACACAAACACACACAATGACAAGGCCTGTCCGCCTGTCAGCAGGAATTCGGCTTAAATTGCCAGGAAGTGGGCGGTGCTCTTGGCCAAACAATCACAACCCTACTGTAAATAGGGGCAGTGGCGGGAGTGTGGGGAGTGGCAGCGCCCGCCGAGTACTAAGCACTGAGCCTTTCAACTGCCAATGTTCTGTTACATTTTCAATTTCGCAACATCTCATGGCCCTGACGCAATCCAACGGAAGTGTAGAAAAAAGTAGACGTTAGCTGTTTTTTTCTAGCTGTGGGCGTATTTTGGCTTTGGTAGTGAAAGGGGATTGGCTAGGACTCAACTTGTTGATGCCTGACTACAATAGCAAATGCCTTTTTTGTATACACTTTCGTTAGCCAACTTGAATCTAGTTTGCTTTGACTTTCAATTGGTGTTTTGTAAGCCCACAAACATAATTTTCAGTTAGTTTACAATTTGGTTCCTACGCAGCAGTTCACACATACAGAAATTTCAATGTTTTTTAAACTTAAAGATATTTTCAAATTTTTGCTAAAGTACAGCAAAGAACCGTTGAAAAAAAAGAGGCCACAAACGAAGAAAGGCGGGAAGTGTGTCAAGCAAAAGAAGAAATAGTTTATCAATATGTACAGAGAACAATTAAATAATTTACTGCCATAAACCATATAAATATTTGTTTTATTCCCTGCGCTTGTCTGCGCGTATGAACTGGATCGGACAAATGTAACGGATCATTCCATGTGACTCCGTGGCGCAACGGTAGCGCGTCTGACTCCAGATCAGAAGGTTGCGTGTTCAAATCACGTCGGGGTCAATGGGAAAAATTTACTTTTTTTACATTTTTATATATGTAGAAAATTTAAATCTATTTTTAGTAGCTTGTCTTTTATTTTAACATGGAAAAATCCGTCGATTGGTTGACTTGTAGAAAAAGACGTAGTCTTAGTTGAGCGATTGCAACCAAACTCGCCCTTTTTGTCTATAATATAGTTAAAAATTATATTTAATTAGTAGTTCGTATAATTCCAAATCGGCTGAAAATGAGCTATGTCTATGGTAAAATGATTTGAGCATGAAACACATTTGGGATAGAGACTCTATGAGCAGTCAAAGTTCATTTTCAAATTTGTATACCTCGTTGGGAGAGCTCGACTTGCTTTGTTTTGCTATTGCAATTTCAAGGCTATGGAAAGGGATTTGGTAGGATTCAACTTGATCCTTGGTAAGGCATTTGCTAGAACTCAACAGCCTTTTCTATACACTTTAGTTAGCCATTTCAAATCAGGTTTGCTCTGACTTTCAATTCACTTGTTGTTTTGTAAGCTCACAAAAGTTTTCTATTGCTACATTCAGTTTACATTTGGGACTCCTACGAAGCAGTTAAAATAAACAGAAATTCCAAAAATGTTTTTTGAACTTAAGAATATATTCAAATTCTTGCGGAAATACAATTAAATCTGGCTAGAAAGATGATCCGACTAGCGGAGTAGAGCGAGCAAACAGTCACGCCAAAAACAAAATAATGTTTCATTATGTACGAAGATTAAATAAATAATTTACTAGCCTAAAGCAATTCAAATTTTTTAAAATTTTTCCTCTTTGAATAAAGATTTATTTTTATTTTCGTTTATTTTTGTGTGCTGTGTGTTACTTAGGGTCAAAGCTCATGGCCAGCTGCAGCAACATCTGTTTTAGCCAAGTTGAGTTGTTGATGTTGACTTGACCCTTTAACCAACATTAAATACTCCATTGTTTACGCGAGTTCAGCTCATTCGTCTTTGAAGACGGCCCAAGGCGCATGCTCACCACCAATAAGGACCTCAAACTACCTCAATAAATTCAGGATTAACCCAAAACAGAGAACAAAAGAGGGACGAATGGAGAGAAAGGGACACGGACAAGGAGAGAAAAAGAGCGTAAAAAGTCGGACACAAATCAGATGCGTTTCTTGACCTTAGATGTCACTTTTGGCACACAAACAATGCGAATTAAACATAAACAGCGTGCTTCCCTTCCCTACCTCCCATCCCTCCCCTTCCAGCTGTGCACTCACCTGTAAATGCCATTCACGCTGCAGGGATGACATTGTCGTCCTTTGCTAAACGCTAAACGCCTTCTCTGATGTTTCTCTTGTTGCTCGCGTTGTTGTTGTTGTTGCTTGGGGCGTTGTTGTTGTTGTGCACTCAAATGCATTGGTTTAGCTCTTTTGGGCCACCCACAAGGAAACAGCACAAAGCACAAAGCCCACTTGGACCAACTTGGCCCAAATTTCAAGATCTATTTGCCTAATTCGCGCTGCTACGCGAAATGACGCGTTTTCCTGTGTTGCTTTCCTTTTTGGCACAAAATTCACACTTACAATTAATAATTTATTTTTTAGTTAAATATTTTTATTTAGTTGCTAAGGCTTTGCAGGAACTTGTGTGATATATTTTTTGAATTTCTTTTTAATCTTTTTTAATCTCTTGAGTTTCTTTTGTTTTATGGCATTGGCGTCATTTTGTCATTTGTCCGCTGGACAGCAGCTGCTTCCTGTTCAAGTTGCGTGTTCGTTTCCGTTTCCTGTTACACTGCAGCTGCACTCACTCACACACACGCACACACACACACTGACGCACAGACAAGTGCGCTGGTGTCTGTGCGAGTGTTCAACAAATATGCGCTACTCAAAATTTCTGCAACAAATCGATACAAAATATTTGGTTTTTGTTGCACGCCAGTTTTCTTTTTTAACTGCAACGCAAAACTATTTCACAATTATCCCGACTATTTATTGTGCAACCCTTTTTCATATATAAAAAACAATAGCTTTTCAGCGAAGCTTTTCCTTTCTTTTCTTTTTCTTTCTTTGCCTAGATTTATTTTCTCTTTTGTTTAGTTGGCCAATCTTGTGCTGAAGCGACTTTTACAAAGTTTTGCGTTGAACTGACGTTCATAATGTCCTTTCGTGCCTTTGAGACCAAGAAAAAATAAAGCGGAAGGCAAATTCAACTTCACCACAGTTGAAGTTGAGTTCAACATAACAAGAGAGTGAGCAAAAGTTTGTGAGAGCGCAGCAATTGTGTTTTGTTTTGCTCGTCAGTTTTGGCCGCTTGTTGTGTGCTTTTCGTGTTTTGCTTTGGTTGTTTGTTCTTAAGGTAGGCATGCGTTGAAGTTTGGCAGTGGTTTGGGCTGTGATTTGCCGGCACGTCATTTTGTAAATTTTCAAAGCTATTGTAATCAAATATTTATGCCTTTTGAACTTTAAACAATTCAATATAAAATAAAGTAAAAAATTAAAGCAGATATGTCTGTATATCAACACAAACTTAGCTTTGCATAAATTTATGTACAGCGCTAGTGGTACCAATTTTCTTTTAATATTAAGCGAAGCAGTTAATGGGAAACCCACTTCAACATACCAGCCGAATATTTTTGTTTTGTCAATTTTATTAATTTATAAAAAGCGAACTGTTTGGGGAAATTCATAAAGCCAAGGATTTAAAGGCCAAACTGCAACATCATCAAACATGTGCTAAGCGCAAAAGAAGGTTGTTTTGAGCTTCTGCTCGTTTACAGCAAGTGTTGCAATAGCGCCAAATTTAATATACAAGCACTAGTGACGTCATAATTGGAGCACTCTCACGGTGTGCTCTCTCACTTTTTAGCATACTCTTATTGTACCTCTTGAATTTTTGTTATCTCTGGTAAGCACTGCCAACCTAAATAATTAACAGCAAGTTGGCAGCCACGCATGTAAACAGATGTTTGGCAAAAACCGAAGCTAGAACTTTAGAATAAAAACAATTTTTTAACGACAATAACAATGTGTGTCATTTAAAGTAGAGCACAAATTCAACCACAACAATTCGCACACACAATGGATCCTGTAGTATTTTTTATAGCGCTGTCGTCCATTTATGGCGTCATGTACTTCTTTGATCGCTTTTTCAAAGTTTGTGATACAAATTTTTCACGCTGATTTTAAAAAGTTTATAATGAAATTGATTTTTAATTGTGTTGAATCTAGAGCTGCATGCACTACCCATACGATGCCTTTCTGCGCAACACCGGACTGAGCGTTAACTTTATGAGCATCCACTGGCACTCCAATGCTAGCGCCTTCAACCGGTCGCTCATCCGCTGGGGCTCCACGCACGGAAACAGCTTCGTTCGAAATTTTCTAGTCAAGAGCTTTACCATGGGCGTGCTGCTGTCCTTTCTGCTGCTGCCTGTTGGCATCATTCTACTCATAATTACCATATTCAGTGGCAGCGAGACGCCAGCAAGTGGAGCAACTGCTTCGTCGTCTGTGGCAGCTGCAGTGCCAGCAGTGCAGCTGGAAATATTACTGCCTGGCGTGAATCTGCCGCTGCAGGAGATTGGCTATTATATAGTCACTTTGGTGGTGTGCACGCTACTCCACGAGCTGGGTCATGCGCTGGCTGCAGTGCTGGAAGATGTGCCCGTAACAGGCTTTGGTTTCAAGGTGAGTAGCAGGTGGAAACTCAGGAGAGGATTCATTTCTTTCCATCCCGTAGCTTTATTTCTGCCTGCCATTGGCGTACACGGAACTCTCTCATGATCATCTCAATGGCCTGCGCTGGTTCCGCAAGCTACGCATTCTCTGTGCCGGCATTTGGAATAACTTTCTCTTTGCCGGCTTCTGCTATCTGCTGATCTCCACGCTAAGCATCACGATGTCTCCATTCTACCAGCTCAATGAGCATGTGATTGTCACCGAGTTGACACCAAAGTCGCCACTACGAGGTGAACGTGGCCTGCAGCTCGAGAATGTGGTGACGCATCTCAACGACTGCCCCGTCACCAACGAGGACAGCTGGTTGGAGTGCTTGCAGCAGTTGCAGCAGACACGTCAGGGCTTCTGTGTCAGCTCCGATTTCATACGTCTAAATGATGAGAGCATCGATATATCCCATCACAGTGCCGATGGCAGACTGCAGTGCTGCGAGGAGCGTAATCCGAATGTCAGTTGCTTCGAGGATATCACAGTGGATGCTCCGGCAGAGATACCTCAGCATGTTTGCCTCAATATACGTCGCACGCTGGAGGACTCCTCTGGCTACTGCCGCAACACAGACGTCTGTGCCCAAGGCTTTTGCTTGCGTCCCATTTTGCAGAACACGACCAGCATCATGGTCTTCAAGAGGCAGACTCTGCAGACACGGGCGTCCTTGCCCCCTGTGATGTACGTGGGTCAGGCACGAGATGTGCTGCGCACGGTGCGTGTCTCCGGCTTTGTGCCACACTATCCGCAGCTCAGCGCTGCCTGGCCAGATGCTTTGTCCTTGACTCTGCGGTATAATGTGGTTTTCAGCATTGGATTGGCATTGATCAATGCGATTCCATGCTTTGGCTTCGATGGAGCACATATAACCAGCACTGTGATACACAGCTTTTTGGTGGGACGCGTGGAGGAGCACGCCAAAAGAGATCTCATCTCGCTGATCATCACCAGCGTGGGTTCATTGCTCTTTGGACTGGCATTGCTCAAGGTCGCTTGGCTAAGTTTGTTGCGTCCGCTGTTCTAAACTCTGCTCTTACCAACAACTAAATTGCTAGACTGCTTTCAACACACACACACACTCCTACACACCCACATACATTTGGAGACTTACTAAACAGCGAATTGTAGCACCTCAAAGGTTTTAGATACGTATATTTTTAGCTATTGTCACGGCTCTAGTATTTATTTATAGTTTATACAGTTTTACGGTTGTAATTCTAAAATGTGTATCATCAAATTTGTAACGCTCAAATAAAAACAAGCATTTTCTCTATTCCCGCACTATTTACTCCTTGCTTTGGCCACCTTCGCTCCCTTTCACTCGCACTCCACTCAACTCCAAGCTTGTCTGCAGTTCCGTTAGACTGCGCCGTCCGCTCTGCAGCAGCATTTTGATGGAAATTTCATCGGCTTGATTTCGATTGGCTTGAAAGTCGTGACGCGCCCAATCTCTTAGCTCCCGTTGGCTGTGCTTGTCCGGTACTAGGCGAGTGGTTCTCCAAATTTCTTTGTACAATTTGAGCACTTCCTGGCGCAACATGAACTGCGTGTGTTGAATAGAGCATTGTGGTGAGTTTTCCGCATTGTTATATCAATTGCTATTTACCTGCTTTAAGCTAAGAGCTGCTTTTGGTATTTTAGACATTTTGACATTTCTTTTAATTCAACAAATGTTTTTTTTGTATTATTTCTGCATTCATTCGACTGTTCGCAAAACAGCTGTTTCCTAACAGCTGATTATTGTTTTGCTTTCGATTGCCGCTCTCTTTGGTTTATACAGAGCATGCGCTCTCTCAGCTGTTTCCTACAGCTATGCAGTAAAAGCTTAAAGCTCTGTGTTAAAACAAATTTAATATGTAAAAAATTCACTGTTCAGTTGCATGCGATTCTGATTTAATATTTTATAGTACTAATGCACTACGGATTTATAGCATAAAACAAATATAGCTATTTTATAGCTAGTCATATCGATAATAAAATTATCGGCATATTAAAAAAAATCTGTTATTTAACTTAAAATAATTATTAAGGTACAAAAAATATTTTTCAAATTTTATGTTGTATAATTTGAAATAAATTTAAAAATGTGAATTCAAAAAAAAAAAACTTTCTCAGTTGTGTTGACCCCGACGTGATTTGAACACGCAACCTTCTGATCTGGAGTCAGACGCGCTACCGTTGCGCCACGGAGTCACATGTATGATCTTGTACTAAATGGCTATATAAATAGCGCGTGTTGGCGTACTACATTCTTAGCCTATTTTAAGCAATGAAAATAAACAATCAACAACTTAACGAAAATAGCAATAAATTACAATGAAAATTTTATTGCAAAGCCAATTTGTTTGACAGATGACAGCGAAAAAGTTGAATAAATGCAATTATATATGTTTAAATGCAATTTTCGTCGACTGTCAGAAAAATACGTTAGTCACAATACAATAAATTGCATGAGTAATTAATTTGGCACTTGACTAGAAGAGTGTGATTTTAAATCAAATGAAATGTTTAAACATTTAAAAGGCAGCATTTATCTTTTGTGGCTGCATTGTTGTCTTCATGCTCAGTGTGATTGACAACACAGCTGCCGCATATTTATATATGTATATACCCTGTACACACTGAAATCGGGGTGGTTTTTACGGTAACCAAGGCAAATCTTTGGCCTAAAAAATATTGTGATTTTGATAGGGTAACATTTAGTCGCGTACCATGAAAGTTTTCTGTGTTTATGATTATGCTGTTATTCAGTTGTATTTCATATACACGATGATGCATTCTTATTTGTGTTAACTGCTGCAGAACAGACGATAGCCAAGTTAGCAGACGACTTGGCCAACTCTTTTGTTCTTGCTTCTGTTCTCTGTTCTCTTCTCCACAACGATCTTAAGGGCGACTGGCACCGCTGATAGTTCCGATATTATGGATTTAGTACAAATTACTGACTGGTAATTGCACTATTTGGCCGAGTCTATCGCTAGGGCAACAATTGCCAGCTGTTTTCGGCCCGTCCCGTTACCAATATTGGCAGCTAACCGTGTGACTGGCCCTAAGCAACTCAGCCAATTAACTGATTACGAGCTAAAGAGTTCTTTGACTAAAATTTGTAATAAATTCTAGAAGAAATTTGAAACCAAAATTTGAAACATTTTTCAAAAAGTTTTTCTAAATTTATTTGTGCTTAAAAAATCATTATTCATTTGTAATTGAAGCATAACCATTAATTTGAATAAAACTTGAACTTAATTAATTCGAAAATAATGATATCAGATGGCCTTTATAGCGCAGCTGAACATTTTTGAAATTACTTAAATAACCCACTAATTTCGAATTTCTAATTTCGAATTCGTTATTTTATTGCGCTGTTCGTTCAAGTGCGTTGAGAAATTTGAATAAATTAAAGGAAATTAGACATAACACAATAATAAATTCTTAAAAACAAAAAGATGAAACCAAAAGAATAACAAATGTAAGAACTGCTGCAGTCAGTCAGGTAAATGAGAGAAGCAGCGGCAGAGACAGCGGCAGTGACTGAGACAGAATCAGCAGTATTTATTTTTAACTACAAGTTGCATTCACCGCAATATGAAAAGAAATATTTAAGCAAAGAGTTGATGCCCATTGAGTGGCAGCCAGAAAGAGAGACATAGACACCGAGATGCTGAGAGAGCGTCAAAGACATAAACTGAGACAGTTTCGTTTTCGTTTTCATGAGACGGTAAAATCTTCTAGTCGCAAACTTTGACTCATCAAAGTGTGGAATGGAGTGGGGTCGAGAGGTTGGGGGTGCAGTCAGTGTAAGGTGCCCGCCATCTCCAAGCAATACGTCATCAATACCAGAAGCAGCAGCGACTGCAGCAACATCAAAATAACAGCAGCCATTCTGACTAGGAGGCCCACAGCTGCGCATACGCAGCAGAGGCCAAGTAACAGAAGCACACGAAGCAGAGCAGCAGCAGCGACGCCGGCACTTTACAGTGGTTTCAGTGCTAAAAAAAAGCTTTCAAAGTGTAATTAAAAGCAGCTGCATTTCAGTAGATCAAAACCGTAATTAAAAATAATTGATGTTAATTTTATTATTTAAAAGTCGTTTTAAATTACAACTTACTAAAGTTTATGCCTGTAAGCACTAATTTAAAAAAATAAGTTAAAGCTTTAATTAGTTATTTTATGCTTATAACTGCACATTTATGTTATGAAAACTGCAATCAATATTTAAAAGGATTATGTATATTATTGTTATAATTTTAATATATTTATGGTTCTTGAACTTTTCTTATGTAATTACTTTACTTTTAATTACTTTATTTTGAATATCATCAATAAGCAGCTTTTTTCCAACTTCCACAATACCTGCCATTTTTGACCGGTAGCAAATGTGCTAGCACCACTGTGCAGCAGAGCCAACAGCGGCAAAGTAAAATACACATGGCAGTGGCCGTCAGCGTCAAACGTTCACGAAACGCGGCCGCGTGCGGATGTCGGTTCGGAGCGAACGAAAGTAGAACTCAAAAAAAGGAGAACGACAAAACGTGCGAGTGTGCTTGTATGCGAAAGGGGAAGAGTGAGAGCGAGAGAGAGAGAGAGACAACATTGGAACATCTCAAAAATTGTGTTTTCGAAAATCAAAAAAATACGCTCAGAATTGAGTTCGGTAAATGTAGAAATTTTGTACTCGTAATCGTATAATCGTCTTCGATGTGTGTTAGTGCGCAGTACACATGTGAAAAGTGAAAATGAAAATGGTTTTCCTTGACGTTCGGCTACGGTGTTTGTTGTAAAAGCGGAAAATCAAATCAAAGATAAAGAAAATACGAAAAAGCAACAAAAATAAAAAAAAATATAAAGAAAGGCAATTGTGAGTGAGAAACGGCCGTATACAAAAATATACAGAATGTCGAAAATATAAAGCTATTTTTGGAATACATATTGGACAAGCGCTGCATTGGAAAATATACTAATATCACCGTCCTCAAAATCTTCAACAACTCGTACAAGTAAATAATCAAAATAAATGCTTAAGTATAAATTAACACACGTATAAAACATAAAGTTAATAAATTGCAACACTTTAGGCTGCATTGTTCCATTTGCTTGAATATTCTGAAAAGCCCGAAAACACTGAAAAATACCATGAAAAGTTTTTAAAGGCAAAACAAAATCGATGCGACGCAAAATTTAAATGCAAAAACAAAAAAGAAAGCAAAGAGCAAAAAAGAAAATAAAGCAATAAAGAGCAACAAAAGAAATCGGATTAATAAGAATTTAAGCATTCATAAACATAATGCACGATTAATCTTGTGCCTCGAATTTGTCATTGAAAATAATATCAGCTATATAGATATAGATAATTTAAATATTAAATATTTTTGTATATTTAATAGCGACTATAAGTGTTGGTTTCTTTAATTTCTTAGCAGATCTTCATAGCTTTTTAATATGCTGACGAAAAAAATCTAGCATATTTAAGTTTCTTTTTGTTGTTCTCGATTTTAAAGGAACACAAATTTTATTCCTTTCTTAAAGGTTTCAATTCAGTACTTGTTTCTAATCAATTCCAGTGACCAATCTTCTATAAAACGCTTTAAAATTACTTAGTTGCATTTTTTAAACATTTTAATTTAATTTAAATTTAAAATCTTCGTTTTGCGGTAACCAAAAAACGCGCTTAAAATTTCAACTTCTTGAACAATTGACAAATACATACCACAAAATCCACTTGGCTCTTGTTGTTGTGGATTTGTTATTGTGTTTTGTAATTTTGTATTTGTTTTTAGTATTTTTGTTGTATTTTTTTTATTTTTGTTTTGTATTCTAGTGTTATGCGATAGGTTGGTAACGTTTCCTATAGGGTATTAAATTACAAGACACCAAAGTGCGCGCGAACCAAACACGCTCACACACACACACACGCACACACACACTCACACTATCAGTCTTTCACACATATGGTATATAAATACATTGCCGTCTGCCTTCTGCGTGCGTATCCAATGGATGCGAAACAATATGCAAAGCATAGATACAAAGATACTTGTGTGTGTGCGTGTGTGTTGGCAGCAGCGGCACACAAAGCGCTCTGTTCTCTGAAATTAAAGAAGACGCTGTAATTAATTATGGCCCAATTGGGCGGCATCTAGAGGCGTGCCAAGAGATTTGGCCCCCCAAAAAAAACAGTAAAACAGAGAAAAGACCAAAAACATATTAGCAGATGCATCCCATTTTCAATGATTGATCGACAGAAATCGAGAAAACCTATGAGTAAACACCTCCCCAAAAACGAATTAGAAAAAAATCACAAGATAATTCCAGGAAATTCAAGTTACCATTTTCAGTTGAAAACATTAGTCTTCAGTCTTATTTGTGTTAGTATTTATTTCGGCAGTATTTAATTAACATTTTCAAAAAAGACAAAAATTATGAAACAATTTTTAATTACTAGATTTTGTAATACTTTTGCTATTAATTAATATTTTAACTTTAATTGCTTCAATTAATTGGTTTCAGTTTTAATTTTTCGCATTTTTGACTTCAAAATATTATTTATGCTATCTTGTAGTATTAATTAAATATTTGTACACATTTAAGATGTTGAATAAGAATATTGGTATTAAAATTGGTAGGATACTAAGTAAGCGCTTTTTAGACATACTGATTTGGTCACTAACTTTAAAGTGTTCAGAAATGTTCACAAACTAATGTATATAGATTAATTGATTTATTTTATTATTTTATAATTAAAGGCTTGATCTAGTTTCTAATAGAAACTTTTTTTTCTCAGCTTACAGACTGTTGAAATCAGTTAACCCTTTCGAATTGCAAACCAGTTAACAATGTCGGCCAAAACATCACCATCGAATTCGCGTGACGCGAATGTGGCAAGTGCCGCAAGCGTTGTGGCGCCAAATGTGGCAAGTGGCGTTGTTCAGATCAAAAAGGAGCTGCCCAGCGATGAGATAAAGGTGAGTTTTATGAATGAAATCGAACGAAAAAAAGATACATAGCTACAACTGCACACTGGGCTCATTTGTTGTGAATGCGAATTTCGCTCACCTTAAGCATTTTCATTTTGTGTTTTTTTGGCACTCAGCAAATACGTTTATAATTAATTGATGTTGTCTACACATCGTATGTTTTTTTTTTTTTTTTTTTAAATAGTATTCAATAACAAGGATACAAAAACAAAACAAGAAAAATTCGCAAAAATTCACACAGTTAAAGAAACGCAAAGAAAATAAAAATAAAACAAAGTAGCAAAAAAAAAAGCCAAAAGATTTTCAGCTGAAATCGTTTTATTTTTAATTTTATTTGTATTTTTTATTTGTTATTTATGGTTTATTTTTAATTGTTCTAAAGGTTAATAACACCCACCCGATTGTTTGTTTGTAGTATTCCCAGAGTATCTAAAATATAAAACAAAGATACATTTAGTTTGCGAATCTAAGCCATAAATAAAAATATTTATTGTTTTCCTACCAACTATTTTTAGGATTTAATTAGTAACTAAAGCAACTGGCTTCAGTTTGTAAAACTGTTAAACTTTGAAAACTCATTTTGAAAATATTTAGAGCAACTTTTCATTCATTAGTCTACAATTACCAATGAACAACAACAAAATTCCATGGTTTTCCCCAAACAAATTTCACAACTGTGAAAAACACAAAACAAATACAGTAATCCGAATTGTAAATGTTGGGAAATAGAATCAAATTTTTAAGAGTTTCAGTTTCAATTACAATTTGCAAATGGCGCAAGAAACAAAGCCAAAACATTTGGAAATATCCAAATTGTGCAGCAACAATTAGAATTCTATTCTGCCCCACCCCTCTCCCCACTTCCCAGTTCCCCTTAATCCCTTCCACTCACTCCTACTCCCACACTCACTTAATACCTACCTCTCTTTATTTGTCTCTCTTTATTTTTGTGCTGCACAGTTTCGTATTTCCATAGCATAATTCGCAATAACTGTGATCCTGCCATGGGAAAGAAAGGAAGAGAGAGAGAGAGGGGAAACGAGTGGGAGATTGAGTGAGAGCCAATGGGCAGCTTATTTGTAAACAGAGTTGGCATGTCAGCAATAGCGTCGGCGTTGGCTCCTGCGTCGACGTCGGCTTCGCTGCCGCTGTTGACGTTGAAATCTAGCAATTACGATTACGCCAACATTGTGCGAGTTAACTGTAAACCGAAGCACCGCTGGTAATTTTATATTGATAAATTTTTATAATCATTTTAACGAGTGAGTGAGTGAGCGGGTGAGCGAGTGGGCCAGCGGGGGTGTGAGCGGACGAGTGAGCAAACGTGTATCTGTGAGTTCTGTGAGTGTGTGAACTATGAGTGGGTAGCAAATAGACGCAGACTGCTTGCCTGCCTCGCTCTCAGTTTCTGTGTGTCTCTGTTTACCTCTTTATTTACCCCACACCCCCCACACCCCACACCACACCACAGTCAACGCTCAGTTGCTTCGAGTTTTTCGCCAAATGAGCAAAAATTAATTTAATGCCAGAAACCCACCAGAATGACAACAACAACACAGCATTTTTGTAGCTGTTGTTATTGTAGTTATTGTTGCTGCTGCTGTTGTTGTTGTTGTTGTTGTTGCACGTGTAATCGGATCGGTAAATTGAAATTGTAGCCGCTGGCTTGCAGTTGAGCGCAATGATATTATTAAACAGAAAAATTATTATAATGAATGAGCTGCGTTTGGGATTGAGTTCGGTTTTTTTTTTTTTGTTTGTTGGTCTTGCCTTTGTCGTTGCTCTTCCCATTCGCCTGCTTTTTCGCGTCCTTTACCTCCTCAAAGTTTTGCAACTTTGTAGAGAACTTTGGGGAAGTGGAAGAAAAAGAGTTTTCTTTGAGCGTATAAATATAATTTTGCATTTAAAGCAATTATAATTATGTAATTAATTTATTTGTATTTTTATCTACTCAATTGCATTTAATTTAGATGGAAATCCAGCGTTTTATGTATGTAAAGTATACGAAAAGTTAAAGTAAAAATTAAAGTACATTTTATTCTATCTAGTCGTAGTTTAAAACACATACTAAATGGTATTACATAAATCAAATTACACTATTCCATAATTTCCGCAACGCCACAAAGTAGGCAACACATTTTCTCCGCATTTAAATTTCATGTCAATTAAACAAAGTATCGGAAATTTACCTGTTTTAACCGACTCACTGCCGTGCCCATAATTATAATTTAATGGTGAGCAACAACACCAACAAAAAATACGAAAAAACAGACAACATAATTACAATCCAACAATAACAACAACAATAAGATTCACGCGCCTCATGGGTGCAATTTGATAGGAGCGTGGAAAGTTGATACGCTTCAAGGTTTCCGCTTTATGACAACGAACGACGCTACGTCGATCCGAAAACAAACCCAAACCGAAGGTTGTACGGTCATATCAAGGATATGTAAGTGCACAGGATGAAGGCTGGCAAAAAGGAATTACTCAAAGGAGTTTAAAATTTTATAGTTGATTTGTTAGGCGAAAAAATAAAAATAAATTATTAGTGGCAAAATGGCTGAACTTCCCTCGGTAGGCGCCCAAAAATGGCGTATTTGAAATTAATAATTGTTAGTGGGCGTAATAAAGCCTATTGACGTAATAAAGGATAAATAACTTATTGTCTACTGAAACGCACTTGACGTGTTACAGAAATTCGTTAAAGAGCATCTTAAATATCTTAGTAATGAGGTTAATTATAAGTTTCTTAAATTAAGTAGTTAATAGGAAATCAGTTGGTTTATAGAAAGATTTATGTCAATATTATTTAATGTATAAATAAATCTCTATTTTAACAATTAATTGGCGCCAAACTTATGGTAAACACGATTAAACTTCCAACTATTTGCACGCACAATCGTGTCGAGGTTACATTTAAACCGCCTGCGCTGGTGCAGAGCGAATTCCAGCTTCAACTCCAACGCTGCTGCGTGTTATGTTTCACACACACACACATACATACCAACACAATGACAACACTAGCCTAGCAGCCATTCAGGGACAGCGCAACCCTTGGCTAGGGAAGCAACAAGAAGTGTGAATAAGGTGGGGAGAGCAGGACGAAAAGGAGTAGGTAAGGGGAGGTAGGCTAGGCATAGCTCAAATGACGCCACAGCAGCAGAACTTTAATAACAGCGCTGCAGATTAAATTACAAACAAAATAGAATATGATAAATTCTACACGAGAGCAACACAAATGCACTTGCTATCAAACACAAACACACGCACACCAAGAGAGCGAGAGCAAAGAGAGTGAGCTTGTGTGTGTGTGTAATATGAGGCACTCTGCGATGGCACAGCATCATTCAGTGCCAGCTCCTACTTCACAGGTGGCGTTAGTTAGAGCGGGAAGGCAACAGCTCAAATTAAAATAACCTTAAATTAATTTGAGTCATGTAGTGGCCATCATTATACACTAAGAGCTGGGCGAGAGCGCAAAGAAGCAAAAGCGAAGAGAGTGAAGTAAAGAGAGTGACGGTGTAGTATCCCATGCCATCGTCAGATGGCGCTGAAGTTCAGCAGCTGCATTAATGTTACCGTTTGCTGGATCAAGTGCAACGGGAGCTTTTGAGTGCAATGAGCACAAAGAAATAGTAGGTAAAAAGCTGCCAAAGAACACTCCAAGCGAAAGTGTTGTAAAGTGAGCAATGGCAAAACTGCAATACCTAATTATGTGACTAGTAATGTTTGGCTAACTGTAAAAATAAACTTACTAACTATAAGAAAACTTAAATCTGAGATTATATATTTTTAAAATTTAAAATACTTAAAATTAAATTAAGAATTCCACACTGAAATGTTAGAAATACAAATTCGTTTTCTGAAAATGCATTATTCTATGTCCGATCTCAATCCAATTCTTCCAAATGTGGAAAAGGTCATTGTAATACAATCCACATATTTATACAGCAAAACACACACACACACACACACATACACATTAAAATGAAATAAAATATTAAGTTGCAAAACAGCAATAACAAAACGAGGAAAACTCAAAATTCACACAGCTCAAGATACAGATATATGAACAGAGACAGACAGATATATGTATAAAGTAAGATGGAAAGATAGTGAGTGAGAGAGAAAGAGAGAGAGAGAGGGTGAGGGAGACAGCAAGTGCAAGTATGTCATGTAAGAATTCAAAAGAAGGACGCGTGTCATTCAATCCCAAGCTATCGATATTCGATTACAACAAACTAAAAACCGACTGACTTTGTGCTCAACAAAAACACACACACACACAGACAAGCTCAAACACGAACACACAGGCACGAACACGTTGAGAAAACTAGCGTAATTCTAGAATTTGTTGTCGTTTTTCGTTTGTTGTTGTTCGTTTTTCGGGGTGGCGATGTTGTTGTTGCCGTTGTGGGATTGGATACGTCACCTCCCAGACCCCCATGCTCCACCCCCTAACACCGTTCGCCCTACGCCCCTGCCTAGGGTCTCTGGCTGCTCTATTGCAGTTTCAGTTTGGTTTAGTTCGTTTTAGTTTCTGTTCCGACGAGTTCAGTTCAGTTTACTGGGTTCAGGGTGAGTTATTATAAGCATATTGGGTTGCCCATCGTCTCCGTCGTTAGCCATTGCCATCGTATACTTTACATTATTCTATTAGGTTTCTTTTCGACGTAACCCTAGACGTGTATTAATGCGGCCAACTCGCATTGCAGCCCCACCCAGCGCCCAACAACCTCCCAACCCCCTAACTGTCCCTCTTCTGCTTCCCCTTACCGACCTTCTAAGTTAATATGAGCAACTAAGTGTTAGATTGCGGAATCCTACATAACTCGTGGCTTAGTTACTAAATAACGGCTTTTGACTAAATTCATAGTCTTTAGTTTTAGTGCTTAAAATTAATTCAAAGGTCGAAAAAATGTTAAATATCTTTAACCAAATTAAAAATCAGTGTGCTTAAGCCATGAGTAGTGTTAAGGAATGTAGAGCACCAAGAGCTTTGAAACTTATAATAACTTCTGACCTGAAATTACCCGGAAATTGTGGAAAAACATAAATTTTTGTTAATCTGCTTTTCCTTTTTGAAAAATAAATTACAAAATAGAATTAGCAACTAAGAAAATAATATTATTAAAAACGAAATTTTAAATTTAATTACTTTTAAAATTTATGCGCTTTTTGATTGCCTTTCTCAACATATTTCTTGAAAGCTTTGACTAAAAATAATTAATATAGAATTATAAATCTTTAAAATATCAAAAATTAAAATACCAAACTTTTTTAGTAAAATAAGTTGTTCAAAATTAGAGTTTAAAAGTGAAATTGCTAAATAAAATAGTTGAAAAACTCGTTTCACTTTGTTTAGGTTTTTATTTTCTTTCTTTTTCTTATTATATTTTTGTATAATATTTTTTTTTTAATAACTCAAAATTGATATTTTTTTAAATATATTTTTAAGTTTTATAATTTACTTTTTTATATATATATTTTTTTTTTTTTGCTAACAAATTACTTAAGTCTTTGTAATTATTTATAAGCTGCAAGCTCTACCCCTTTTTGAGCAGTGTAAGTGTTTTGGTCATAGCTCTGACAGCAGTCGGATTGACTCTCGAAACGGGAACTGACAGTTGGACCTGGACACACTCGCAGAGTTGAGAATTCAGCTGAGAAATGAGAACTCAGTTCATTGCGATTCATAATAAAAACGAAAATTTGATATGTTTTTGTAAGTTGAGATTTTTTTGCGAAATTCGGACAGACAGACAGAGTTAGAGGGGGATGGAGATGCAAAAGGAGAGGGGAATATAGATAGAGAGCAGAGAGAGAGGAGAGGGCGTAGCTAGAACGCTGCAATTGCCAACTGTATCTCTGAGATACTTTGTACTTCAAGCACTTCAATAATTACAAAAATATGATGAGCAAATGCTAAGGAAATTATCACTGTGTATGGGAATGTGAATCGGTATGGGAACGGGAATGGAACACCAGACATGCCAGACAAGTCACAACTCCATAACAACAACAACAACAACAGCGAAAAAGGCATAAAATTTCAGTTTTTAATTAATTGATTTTTATTCGCATTTCGGTTTAGAATTTCAGCGCTTGCAATGAGCGCGAGTTTAAATGTCGTCGTCGTCGGAGGCTGCTCAGTTAAATATAGAGACCGCATGCCCCTCTGCTTACCCCTAGCCCACTGGTCCCCTAAACCCCCCTAAAAACCCCCTCTAGCTGGTACAGCTGTAACTGAACGAACGCACAAATCAGAAATTAAAAACCAAACATAAATTAACAGTCAAATGATATTAAAATCCCAGCGACAGAGATGGCAATACACACCGTAAAAAGAGACAAAGAGAGAGGGATGGGAAGAGTAGTATGGAAAATATGAAAAGGTAGAAACGATAGGCTAAGAGCTAAAAAGCAATGCGCCTCCGATTACCGCACAGTTGGACTTGCACTGCAACTGAACTTGAGCCCCCCCTTCGGTTACCCCCTTTACTGCACCCCTGCCTAACCGACCCCAAAAGCCGACGAGGTCGCACCTGAGGCGTGTAATCGATACGCAGCGCAGTCATCGCTAGATTTTTATCGTGCGAATTGTTAATACTCTTTCAAGCAGCTAAAGAGGAGGCGGAGCGGGGCAGGACGAGGCAGGGCAGCTCCATTCGACGTGTGCTTATTAGACGGCTTGCCGTTTTGTCAACAAGTTGGCAGCACCGCTTAATTTAGCAGCTGCCCACTGTAGCACGCACAGTGTCCAGTGTCCAGTGTTCAGTGTCTCAAGTCTCGTGTATCGAATGACAAATTCCAATTGCTCGCTTTGAGATACATTTGTCGTAGGGCCGCAAAGTGATTCATAGGCTGTACCTATGCCGCTGCCTTCTTCCCCTCAAAAGATTTGCCAAAAAAAGATATATTTGTACATGTGCCACGCCCCCTTTTGCTTTTGCTTGCGACAGACGCGCGTTGAAACTGTCAGCGGCTGTGTCAACATTGTCCACATGTCGCATGAGTAATTTGGCATTCCTGAGAAGCACCAAAAATATGTTGTGTGTGGAGCAGTGGCGTCGCTCGAGGGGGTTGTGCAGTTAATGCAGAAATTAACAAATAAATAATAATAATAAAATTAAAATGCTGGGGTATAAATATAAATCTGACAGTGAAATAGAAGCACAGTGGCGTAGTTAAGTGGTTTTAAGGGGCTGTGTTGGGTATAAATAAAGAATAACTAGTAGTTAAAGCTAAAGTGTATTTATTATATTTTGGTTATAGACAATAAAAGTGTACTTCTAAGATCTCTGTGTTTGAAGAAAATAAAATAAAAACAAGTAAGACCCCGTACTCCTTGTAGTGCGCATACAAAAATACTTGCAAACTTAAAAGAAGAAGCTGTAGACTGATTCATATTTTAAAATACAAATTTAAAAAAAGATAATAGTTTAAATTAAAATTTAAAAAGTAAAAAAAAGTAATGCGCGCTAGCTGCAATCGAACTCGCGGTAACAGACACGGGATTCTCACATGTCGACACTCTACCATACGCACCACACCTCAATTTGCATTTACATATAATAATGTTTTGTTATAGAAAAAGAAAACAAATGCCTGTCTGCCGGCTGTTGATGCTGATCTAGAATATATATACTTTATGGGGTCGGCCACGCCTCCTTCTGCCTGTTACGCACATTTCGCTTCTGACAACCTAATAGACCCCTATACTCTTTTTTAGAGTACGGGGTCTTAATAAATAAAATAAAATAAAATGTCTTATTTCAACTAACAAAAAGTTGATTATAATTTTTCTGACTTTCAACTAGTTTAATCCAAGGAGAGTCATTTGATTTTTGTAATTGGTGCCTGGAAATATTGAAAGTAAAACTGATCTAACCGATTATATTAACTGTTAACTAAATAATAAAAAAATAGATACGGTACAGTGAAGACTCTGTGAACGCACGCACAACGAATACAATTTTTCGTTGTTCTTGTTTATTCGTCGTGTAAGTTGCTAAACAAAAGACTCGATTAATGTTTAATTTACTTATTTATTAAGATTATTTTTGCTATCGAGCAGACACGTCTGTGTTCTCGAAGCATCACCGGAAATAGAGAAGGAATTAAGCCAAGCTTATCCCAATGTCAGCAGGTTCTTCGCAGTCCTTAATCGATTCTTATCCTAGACGATGCTACTTAATCGATACTTAACATTGCTTGCTTAACGATATATCGGCAGTCACTTAACATTACATACATTATCGATATTCACATATTTAAAACCTCTTACAGACGGAACAAATTTGCCACGCTCACAGGGAGACACGGTTTACTCCTTTAGCAGATCAATATAGGAGCGAAGATAGGTGTTCCCTTATGAGAGTTTTCACTGTATGCTTAAAAATAAAATTTTTTAAAATATTTTAACTGCAAATTTAAATGCCTTTAAATTTGCAACAAATGTTGATTCTACGCAATCCCCTTTTATCAACGCCACTGTGCCTGTGTTGTCTGACTGCAACAGCAACAACTCAGATGCCAACAACAACAGCAACAACAACAACAACAACGACTTTGAATATGAGAATTTCAATGTAATTTGATCCGTCTTAATGCAGTTTCGTCGTAGCCTTGTGTGAAATTTCTGTTGCTATTTATTCGCGTACAGTCAAATCGCAGCGTTTTCGTATCGAATCGAGTCCAGTCTTCACTGTACAGTGTGCACACAGTGCATATATCATTTTGGTTTGTTTCATTTCAAGAAACGAAAGCCGAAAACAAACGAAACTTCAAAAGCCGCAACAGTTGTTGAAACTTTAACTTCCCATAAGACTCGCCTAACCCCGGCCCCCCTTTGGCTCTCCACCTCTGTGATTCCCCCAGACTGTGCCTTGCAGAGCCCTTTGTTGCTTAATTTTAAAACAGTATTATATGCAAAAAGGCAGCACACATTGGCTGGGGCAAAGTATACCATATCAATGTCAAGCCCAGCATCAGCAGCAGAGTGAAAGAGAGAGTGAGTGAGTGAGAGAGGGGGAAAGGGAGAGACAACTGCAGCAAAAGCTGATACCATTGCAAAAAGAAGACGCAGCAAACAACAACAAGGATTATGCATGCGTGCGAGTATCTGCTACCCACTCCCCCTCACCGTCCCCTTCCACGACGCTCCTGATGTCCCTCTACGTCTACCAAAACTGCCTGCTCCAGCCACTGGCTCCAGAATGAACTTTCATTTTGTGGGCGCGTGTGTGTGAATTGATATGCTTGTGTGTGTACGAGTGTGTGTGTGTGTCTGTGTGTGTGTGTGTGTTACTGCCCATGTGTGTGAGAGCCCTAAGTTTCATCAACATTATTAATTACCAAATATTGCATAATCCCTGTCGGAACTCTTAAAGTAAACTTCAGCAAGTTGCAAATTGATTTCAGACTTTGTATTGTTAAAAGAAAGTTTTTAAATAAATTTTAATATATTTATTTGCCATACCACATATTCATATATTTACTAAAATGTGCTTAATTATTTAGCTGTAGCGTAATTGACTAATTATTTAGTTCAAACTAACAGAGAAGTTGTAAAAATTGCCTTGAAAATTTTAAATTAAAATTGAGCTTGTCTTAAAAATCTTTTCAATGTTTAAGCAGCTAAACTTGAGCATGAACTAAATGCTTTAACTGCTAAATATAAAAACTAGTTGAAATAATTCTTTAATAAACGATCGTTAATAAAAATGTTTAAAAGAAATAAAAATAAAGATTTTATTTAGTTAGCGAAAAGATGTTTGAAATACAGAAAGATTTTTGGTATAGAAATCAAAATGAGTGTTGGTTCAAGAGGGTTAAAAAATCTTTCGTATGGGAGCTATATGATATAGTGGTTCGATTTGCATGAAATTTGCTCAACAGATGGGAGACAATGAGAAATTCATTCGGCGTGAATTTCATTGACATCGGTCAATAGACACCGAACATGTTCATACTAAGCATTTTCAACCGATTGATCCTATGGGAGCTATATGATACGGTGGTCCGAATTTAACATATAAACTGCGTGCAGAGAGAATACAGGTCTGTACCACATTTCACCCAAGATAGCTTTAAAAGTGAGAGACTAGTTCGCACAGAAGCAGACGGACAGACGGACATGGCTATATCGACTCGGCTGTTGATGCCGATCAAGAATATATATACTCAATGTGGTCGGAAACGCCTCCTTCAATGCGTTACAAACTTCGTGACAAAAACTATATACTCTCTGCAAGCGTATAAAAAGGGGAAGATAAAACTATGGAGTCAGTTGAAAGGACGCCAGATTGTCTACAGCTAAAAGGACTAAAGAGCGAAAGAGACGTAGTGAGGAATTGAGAAAGATACACAAAGACGTAGTCAGAGTTTAAGTCAAGTGAAAGAAACTGCGAAATCAAGTGATTAAATGACACGAGCCATTTCTCCGCCTTAAGCCAAAACTATAGCCAAAATTTAAGCTCAGTTTCAAGCTGTATTTCTGGCTGAATTTCCAGCTGAAATTGTAGCTGGAAAAGTATCAGACTTGAGTTCTTCTGAAGTGCGTTACCTTAAACCATTGGCATGCCAAAAATCTGCTCTTAAAACTGAATCTGAATTTAAAATTTAACTCGAATCCCTTTGTGTTTCTATTTTCCAGGAATTCGCACAGCATACGATGAACGAGTTGCTTGGTTGGTATGGATTCGATGGTGTTGATGTGGATCGTTTGGATTTGACGGCAAAAACATCCCGATTGCTGCAAAGTGCGGCTGCTGCAGCGGTGGCCACACAACAGCAACAGCAACAACAGCAGCAACAGCAGCGCAGCAATCACCTACGCAGCAGTCGCAGCGCTTTGGCAGCGACTTATCACAACAACAACAACAACAATGGCAACACTAACAACAGCAGCAGCAACAACAACAGCAACTGCAACAACCGCAACAAATTGAGCAACTTAAATTGTCACAGCAACACAACAACTCCCTCGGATCACGACACGCGCAGCTCCCGTGAGGACGACTCCAAGAGTCCCCATTCAATTGGCAAGCCCACAACAGGCGCACTGATGACGTCACACACCGAGGACAAAATAGGTGAGCACTTAAAATCAAAATAAATAAAATAAAGTAAAGAGTTTTATTTAAATTTAAAGGCAACTTGATTTACTAATAGTTATAAACTAAATAAGAATCAAAAAAGTATAAGAGGAAATAGGAAGACAGTCTAGCGAGTCGACTGTAGAAGACCCCGTACTTATGCTAGTGCGCACTTTCCATACAAATGAGTAGTAATAAACCGATTTGTCCTTGGGGAGCTTTAGCAGCTTTAGTTGTCGGAATCAAACTTGGTGAGGATAATGGTACCAAACACCTAATGTGTAGATTTGGTCGCGATAGCTCTAGTAGTTTCCAACTTAAGCCAATTGAAATTAATTAGAGACAGACTTGTATTCTAATAGCCACTGAGAGCTAGGTGTTCATACAGACAGACATCTCTATATCGACTTGGCTGTTGAAGCTGATCAAGAATATGTATACTTTATGGGGTGCAAAAACACTCCGATGTCTTTGCATGTGTGCAAGCGAGACAGAAACAACGTTAACCCATCACGCGCAGCGGCAGCTCTGTCCGTGGACAGGTTCCGATTTTAGTAATATAATCACAAAAACGGAACTAAAATACAGAGAGTCTAACACAGTCGGACTTGCTCTACTATAAGTTTCCAGCTATTTTCTGTATTCTTAAACAATTTCTGCCTTTTTAAATCAATTATTTTGTTAAGGCTTTTTGATAAGTATTCTTAATTGATTTTCCTGTATATTTCTTTTTATTTTGCTGGCCATATTTTTTAAATTGTGGCTGTTTGTTGCAGTTAACTTGGTCAGAAACTGCGCCGAAACTTCAGCCTGCTGGACGGGAGAAAAAAAATAAAATCAGAATCAATTTCAAAATGAAAATCAAAATCAAATTCAAAAAACGATGCACAGTTCAGAAAATATTTTTGCTATTGCAACCCGATAAATGCGACCTGAGCACGCACCTACGCCCCTTCCAACAGACACCGGCCACCTCCCACCGCCCATAGCCCACTCAGGTAGTCAGTCATTAAGGATGTTTTATGCACAGACAGGTTTGAAACTTTGCTAACTTTAGCACCGTGTGCTTTTGGATGCCTGCTGCATTATCGAATAACAGATTCATTAAACCTCAAAAAATGGTTTCAAATTTTACGCAAAATTTGTTGAATGCGGATGATGCCACAGTTTGCAGGCCAAAATCAGTGGCAGGCAGCAATTGTAGATAGATGAGGAGTGGGTAGAGAGGAGAGTGGCTCCTATAACGAGAGGTATTGAGAGGGATAAGAGATGAAGATTGGCGTGTACCGAAGTGTATAGAGGGGTATAGAGGGGTATGACGAGGAGTACGAAGAGAGCTCTGATTATTGGTAAGAAGAGGATTTATGAAGGGATATGAAAAGGAGAAAAGCGGTAAATGTAAAGGAGTATCCTAAAAAGATATGAATAGGGATTTAAAGAGGTGTATAAAGGGAGGTATGAATAAATGTGTGAGGAGGAGTACCAAGAGCGGTATAAGAATTGTTATACCCATTGGTATGAAATGAGGAAAGAAGGAAGAAATAAAACGGTTATGAAAATGGGTAAGATGAGTACTATAAAGAGGAGTATGCAGAGGACTACAAAGAGTTGTATATTCGAGGAACTAGAAGGGGTAGAAGGGGAAGGAGTATAAATATAGTTATGAGTATTAGTAAGTGAGTAATAAAGTAATAAAGAGTGGTATGCATAAGGGAAGGGCTTTTAGAGGATTAGTTATGGTCCAGATGGGCATACAGAAGGGCACGTCGGTTTAAAGAGTCCTACGAAGGTATAAAGGGGTCTAGTTGGAACCAGTAGTTTCGTTCCTTAATTCCCTAAATCAAAAATATCCCTTAAGAGCAGAGTTTTTCCCTCGACTGTAAACAGCAGCAGCAGCGCAAGCTGTTAAGTTGCTCTTAAACAGACTCTGTTAAAGTTCACAATCCACACTAATGTTAACCGCTTTTCTGCTCTTCTGTTAACCGCACAGATTACAGCAACTGTTGCTGGTGCCACCGTCCGATTGCGGAGAATGCACCCGATTACTTGACGAGCACGGACGGACCTCGTTACTGCTCGGAGTCGTGCTTCACGCAGAGTCGTCGTGCGTCTTTCAAGAAGGCCAAGACCTGCGATTGGTGCAAACACGTGCGACATGCGGTGAGCTACGTGGACTTCCAGGATGGGGCCTCCCAGCTGCAGTTCTGCTCGGAGAAGTGCCTCAATCAGTACAAGATGCAGATCTTCTGCAACGAAACGCAGGCGCATCTCGACATGAATCCCCATCTGCGCGATCAGGGACTGGAGGCTGCTGCTGCCGGCGATGGAGCTGGACTGATTACACCCGATCTATGGCTGCGCAACTGCAGGAGTCGCTCTGCCTCGCCAGCATCCACCATATCCATATCCCCAGGACCAGGAGCAGTCACCGTCAACTCAAAGCGCAGCTCTCCCTGCCTCACACCGCCAGGTCAGACCGGTCACGCTGGTCTGCCGGTACATCCCAGCAAACCTCTGATCTCAGTGGCGCCCGTTTCCAAGCTGCTGGCCCAGAAGAGTCCAGTGGCGCCACCGGCAGTGCCAACTACGAGCAGCACGTCGACAGCGCAGCTCCAGCGCCATCACGCACACTCCGCACCCAAATTGGGTAGACGCAAGCGGCCACATCGTGCGGCAGCGGCAACAGGACCCGAAACGGTTGCGAGTCTGCTCCAGAAACAGCAGCAGCAACAACAACAGCAGCAACAACCGCCGCCGGCAGCGTTGAGCGCTGACTTCACCGGATCCAGTGTACCGTTACCTCCGCTGTCGCCGCTGCAGGAGCAACTGCAGCAGCAGCAGCACCAGACACACCCACCCCATTCACATCATGCACAGCCGCCTCCATCTCTGGCACGCCCACCTAACAGTATACCGGCTAGCTACTTTGCCACGGCCCCTAACGGAGTGCTGGGCCATCCCTTCGGTGCTCGGCCAGCGCAGCAGCCACCACATCCCTTCCTGCCACCACCGCCGGGCATGCTGCCACGCGGATTTGCCCCCCACTTTGCTCCACCGCACGCGCCTCCCATGCAGATGCCCATGCCGGAGCTGCAGGGCGCACTGGGAGCGCTGCTGGGCGCGGCGCCTCCGGTGACTGTAATGGTGCCGTATCCGATCATTATACCGCTGCCCATACCCATACCAGTGCCGCTGCCCATTGTGGACTTTTACAAGGCGTACCTGACGCCGGAGCAGCGCAAGCGCTACGAGGAGGGGCGTGGCGCGGTAGGAGCAGATGGAGTGCAAGGGGGAGAAGGGGTGGCAGCAAGCAGAGGACCCGGAGAGGAACAGCCGCAGCCGTTGGACTGCAGCAAGGCCAAGACAGAGCTGGAGATGGAGGTGGAGGGTGAGCGGGAGCAGAAGGGGGAACCAGATCAGCAACAGCAGACGGAGGAGCAGCGGAACAGGGAGAAGGAGAGGGAGCTGGAGGATCGGGAGGAGTTGAAATCCATACCAAAGACATCACCATCCACATCGCCCACCACCGATTCGACTGGCACAAATCACGAGGCGACGCACTGCATCGTGGTGCACAAGGTGGAGACGGGGGCGACGGAGGGCGGGGCCAATGGCTGCGCGGAGCTGGAGGCGCAGAAATTACCCAAAATAAAAATAACACGACTGCAAACAAAACGCACTCTTATACAAACCAAAGACACGGCCACGCCTACAACGTCGCAGGGCGGTAGCGAAGGCGGCGCCGGAAGCGGAGGCGCTGGTGGCAGCGGCAGCGGCAGCAGCGCAACGTCGGCAGAATGCAGTCGACCGCTGCGCAAGCGTAAAAGAATTATTGATTGTGATTTCCAGAAGATTGCGTTGCGGGAACTGGAGACGGCGGAGAAGCACAAAACGGAGCAGGAAGCGGAAGCGGCAGCGGCAGGGGAAAAACCAGAAACGGAAGTGTGCAATATAAACAGCAATGGCGACGACGACGATGTCGACGTTGATGTCGAGGGCAACAACAGTGCTAAAGTAACAAAAAAGTAGTAGAGAAAACCGTAGCATAAGCATTAAATTACTCGTAGTAGAAATAGTAGTAACTCTTATACGCAAAATAGTAGTGTGTACATGTATAGTAGTGTATGCGTGCTGACTTAATAAACATTATTATTATTATTATTTTAATTATAATCATAAACATAGCATGTGGCGTAGCACAAAGTGCAGTCAACATCTGAATTTAATTGATAAAAAATAAATTATTTAATTATGTACAAGAAGAAATAAATGTGTAACATTTTTAATAAACAAAACTAAATTCCCAACTCCAAAGCAGTATCTAACTGGGCAGTTAACAGTTGCGGTTAACTTGAACATTGCATTAACAGTGGCAGCGTTGCCAGCTATGCGCAGAGATCGCATCTGCTTAAAGAAAGCTGCCTGCTATAAAAGTGCGCGCGTAGTTCAAATTAGCTGCGAAGGGTGCGTTGCTTGTTATGAAACTATGCGCCTAATTCAAATCAGATATATATTTATTTTAAGAGTATTATAAATGCCGAATACATAAAAAGTGTTAAAATTGTAAATGCTCTCATAACGGATACTTGACAAAGTTCTCATCGTCAATGACTGTGTAACAGTTGCTGCGATACGTATCCAATTCGAATATATATTTCTTGCCGCTATCCTTCATCAGCTTGAAAATGACGGGCTTTATGTTCTCAATGCCTGCAATACTCGCCAGCTCATTGTAATAGGCAAACTGCAAACAAAACTCATTAGAATTGAATTTTTTTGCACCTCAGCTGGTGACTCACCTGTCGCTCGCCCATTTGATGGGCCTTCTTGCGATTGTAGAAGCCACAACTCCAGCGTTCGCCCTGCTCCTGTTCCAGTTCGCTAACCATTTGCTCCCTGCTGGGCAACTCCCGCTGTCCCGTGTAGAACTTGAGTGTGAAACGCACTTGCATGTCGAAGATTTGGGTGGGTATCACATTGAAGGGCAGACCGATGAACGACATGGTGGGATGGTTAATGTTGATGCAGTGCTTCCACAGTGGCTGCACAAAGTTATCGATCACTTGTATGCCCACATCGGTGCTGAGGCAAGGAAAACTGTACTCATAGCCGGTGCAGTACATCACATGATCGAAGGACTCAGTGCTGCCATCCTTGAAGACAGCACCGTGCTTGGTAAACCGTTCCACGTCGGGTTTCTGGGTCACATTACCCATAAACGCGGTGTTGGGTGTGGTGCTCAAATGATGGCTCAAATACACATGGCTGGCAGCCTTGCGAATGTGATTCGTTATGTCCATGCCACTGGGACCCGCTCCAATCACCAAAACACGCTGATCTGTCAACAAAATGATTTCAAATTTCGATAAATCATGATTGATTTGCAAATTGATTCGAAAACGTTTCAGAACAGCTGCTCAGTCTGAGAGCACTTAATAGATAAGAGTCTTATTGAGTATTTCATAGTTTGGTGGACAAGTTTTGTGAAGTGTAGACAACTTAAAGATCAAATCTAGCATAGAAACACGCGTTCACCTAAGACTTGTGTTAAATTGTACTCTTTTCAAACAAAAACATTTTTATATAATAATATTAGGCCAGACAGTCGAGCGACCCACCTCAACATCCCCCTTGCCTCAGCACTGCTGCTTTATAATATAAATTTTATATAGATAAGGCGGAGATTAAATGTATTAACAACAAACAGTAAGTATGCAGTAGATGTGGACGACTGTAAAAGACCCTGTACTTGTGCAAAGGCTTATAGAGTTATAGAACTTTCTTCTTGAATGTGTGGACATAAAGAAAACTTCGTGTTTCTAGAACTTGGCCAGAAGTACCTACAGACTTGAACGAAATATAAAGTTCCCAACTACAGGGTCTGCAAAACTGTAGCCGCAAAAGGTAAACATTCAAACAGGAAACACACAAAGTAATTTAGTAAAACTACGTAATTTGCCGATAAGCCAACAGGCTGTAAGAAATCGGGTATTATCTGGCCATAATTTTAGCGGTATTACCTTTAAATTTATCAGCCTTGCGGTAGAGATGACTATGCATTTGCTGACCCTCGTAGAGCTGCATTCCCTCGATTTCGGGCATGTCCGGTTCCGTGTAGTGACCGTTGCAGACGTAAACGAAATCGTAATAAACCGGATCGCATGAATTGTTGTTGTGGTCCCAGACATAGACCTGTGTGTGGAGTGTGTGTGTATGCACATGCACGTGATAATATAATCATTATGCCAATAACAACAAGATCAAGATTTCTGCCGTATGCGTACGGAACTCTGACGTCAGCACTTACCTCCCAATCGTTTAAACGGGGTCGCACCCTGATGACCTCGTGCTGCAGCCTGATGTGAGGTCGTAGATTAAAATGATCAGCATAGGAGCGTAAAAAGTCCAGCACTTGATGAGATGTAATAAAGGACTCCTTGATCTCACTGGGATACAGATAGTCGGGATAACCCATCACTTCCTTGGGCAGATTTGTGCTAGAAATTCAAAAAGGGAAACTTTAATGAGTTGCCTAAGCATTTTACAGGCAGCACACTCACCGCAAACCCTCGTACATGCTGCTGTGCACCTCATCGTGCTGATTCTTGGGCATCTCCTCCGAGAATATCCAAGTGCCGCCTATGTCCGAGCCCCTCTCATAGGCCACTGCCTCAAAACCCGCCTGCAGCGAGTTTTTCAGTGCTGAAAGTCCCGCAGTGCCAGCTGACAGTTTTTAAAAATAAATTTATTTACTCAAAATAAATTTATAACTCAAGACTTACCGCCTATAACGCAAACGCGGCGTTTCTCTTGCATTGGCGTCTTGAACATTTTTAGTCAATTCTTTACACTTCGCGCTTTAATCAAACTCAAGACGTCGCTCTGTAGCGTCGTCGTCTCTTCCGCTTGCCGAGTGTCTAGTGAATGAATAGCGCCGTGGACAGCCACTTACATACGGTCCCACACCACATGGACGCCGAGCATTCGAAACTGTGCGCTACAGCACGACGAGCCAATCGGTTTGATTAGTTTGCCGTTGCAGTTGGTAGCAGTGTGGCAAAAACTGTGATGAAACAATAGTCTAGTCAGTTTAAATAAATAAATTAATAATTTTTAATAAATTAACATTTTATTTAATTTTTAAATATTTAAATTAATTATTAGTATCATTAACAGCTCGGCCAAAGGTAGCGTACTGCTAAGTCGACTCTACTGTCAAGACGCCGCTGTAAACTGTTATCGCACAGACACATAACAGAGACGCGACGGCGACGTCGACGCCGGCTGCAGCTTTAGCGGCGCTGTTATTAAAAGCGCTATTATGGAAATCTATGACGAACATTTGGTATTGATAATTAACTGTGTCTTTTTTAAAGACTGGCGCAACTTCTGGAGCGCAAGGAGATATCTCTGTTAGAGTTTCTATATTTGTGCATGAATATATGTAGATTCCAGTCACTGTGTCATTTCAGTTTATTCGCCCATTTAAATGTGTAATCAGTTGTAATTACAAATGCAAATGCAAATGACAGATGAAAGATGGCAGATCTGATGTAATTGTGTTCCCTCACATATTACGTATTTAGTTCCACATGCATAATTAACAGGCAAGTGCCAAGAAAGTTCAATTAGTAGTAATAATTAGTTACATATGTGTTAATAAATATTATATGCAATTAATCTAAGTTCGAGAAACTAAGCGGAATACCTACATGTGTTTTCAATAGATAGGAGGAGTGTGAAGAAGCCAAAGCAATTAAATTGATAAGCGAGAATTGTTATGGGCAAGTGTATGAAACAAACACAAGCAGATAAAACGGGTAACTGTTATCAGATGGGATTTACAGGCGCTGTTAACCGCTTTGGGCACATAGTGTACGACTGTTAAGCAAAGCTGTCTGCTAAACAAGATAAGCGACCTTTTCTTTGCCCTGTTATCAGATGTGATTAACAGGCGCTGTTAACCGCTTTGGGCACTTAACATAATATACGACTGTTAAGCTAAGCTGTCTGATAAACAAGATAAGCGACCTTTTCGTTGCCCTGTTATCAGATTTGATTAACAGGCGCTGTTAACCGCTTTAAATAATATACGACTGCTAAGCAAAGTTGTCTGCTAAACAAGATAAGCGACATTTTCGTTGCCCCCTTAAACGATAGGAAATAATATTTGAGACTTTCAGCTTAGATTTTATTAGAATAAAAAAAGGGGAAGGCAAAACGGCATTTAAAGTGCACACACACCTGGACAGGCAGGCGTGGAGTTGCCAACATAAATGGGGTCTATATATAATTTCAAATAAATGCAACAATTCAATTCTTAGATTTGATAGAATCAATCAGCTTTATACAATCACAGCGTGCAAGGAAACTGCAATTACAATTTGCCAGTCAGCTCGGGAACGGCCTTGAACAGATCAGCGACCAGGCCAATATCGGCCACCTGGAAAATGGGTGCCTCAGGATCCTTATTGATGGCCACAATGGTCTTGGAGTCCTTCATGCCAGCCAAGTGCTGAATGGCACCGGAAATGCCCACGGCAATGTACAGCTCAGGAGCGACGATCTTGCCGGTCTGACCGATCTGCAGATCGTTGGGAACGAAGCCAGCATCGACAGCGGCACGAGAGGCACCGACAGCAGCATTGAACTTGTCAGCCAGATCGTAGAGCAGCTTAAAGTTATCGCCGGACTTGAGGCCACGTCCGCCAGAGACAATCACCTTGGCGCCCGTGAGCTCGGGACGATCAGACTTGGTGAGCTCCTGGGACACAAACTCGGTCAGGCTGCTGGCAAAGTCGCCAGCCGGAGCCTGTTCGACGGCACCGCTGCCGCCACTGGTGGCAGCTGGAGGGAAACTAGTGCCACGCACTGTAATCACCTTGACGGCATCCTTGGACTTCAGAGTGAGTATAGCATTGCCCGCATAGATGGTGCGCACAAATGTGTCCTCCGACTTGACATCGATGATCTCCGAAATGGGCGATACATCCAGTTTGCCAGCGACGCGTGGCAACACGTTCTTGCCAAAAGCCGAGGCTCCGGCCAAAATGTGCGTGAACTTGAATTGTGTTTGGGCGGCGAGGATCAGAGGAGTTAAGGATTCAGCGGTGAATCCTTTGAAGGCGGCATTCTCAGCCACCAAGACTTTGGTAACGCCTTCAACCTTGGCCACAGCTTCCGATGCCTAAAATCAGTATCAAAACAAATTCAAGTGATTATGCAAACTTTCCAACAACAACAGTGAGAATAGAGCTTACGGGTCCGCATTTAGTGCCAGCTACAAGAACTGTGACGTCACCGCCGATCTTCTTGGCCGCCGTTATGGTGTTCAGTGTAAGAGGATTGAGTGTCTCATTGTTGTGCTCCGCCAAGACCAATGTGCTCTTGCAACGCTGCAACTAAACACGAAAATAAAAAAAGAGAAGCGATTTTATATACGCAAATTACAACTGATCGTGCACGTTGTGCTTTTCCTATATCGTTTGAAATACTTACAAAGCTGCTGCGCACTAGGTTACGCGTATTGCTGGCAAACATATTGAGTCTTCTCTTAAAGCTTTAAAGAGATGTAATTGCTATTATTAACAATTAATTAAAACTAATTCACTACGTACCTGCTACCGAATCGCAGAAAGTCCAAAAGTCGTTTTCACAGCTGTTGGGCTATCGATATATATCGAGCATTTCGGCTCGTGGCCATTTTTAGCACATTTTATGTATGTTAGCTAACAAGCGGTCTTTAACAGCAGCGTCACATTTTTCAGTGTAGTGGCAACGCTAGCAACATGTGTTTTTGTATATACATATATATGTGCATCAAGCGCATGCAAACATTTAGTATAATTTTCAGTTAATAGCAATAATATAAATCAAAGTAGTTGTATATTTGTGTAAAAAATATAATACATAATGTCTAAAGCAATACCTGATCGGTGCGTATATTTGCTATGTTAAAGTGGGAAACCTTGGCGTTGCTCTCGCGTTGTGACGCGTGTTGTTTATTGTTGACTTTATTTTTGTTGTTTATTGTTATTTACGTTTCCTTGCAGTTGGCTCAAATATCAACCAATTGGCCAGCGAGTTCCCTCCACTCGGTTTATAGCATTTAAAGTGCCGCTAAGTCAGGTGAGTACCCACCGGCTTCACTTCCCGCCGCCACTTCCAGTCAGGCATTCCAAACCGGTTGCCAGGAGCAGCTCCCAACAGTTGCTGAAATATTGATTGATGTTGAAATGTGGACCACCGGCTAAGAGTGCCTCTAAAAATAAATAACAAAAAAAGTGCAACCCTTTGTGTTGTGTATCCAAGTGGCAAGTGGTACATGCACCATATGTGGACCCCACGCAGCCACCTTTGCCTGAAACTTAAATTAAATTGTTTTGCTTAATTAAATAACACCGCAGAGTGGCCGCAGAGATGGCCATGGAGTAGCTGTTCCTTGGTACCAGCTCTTACATGTATTAATTGCACCGCCGGCGGCTAAAAAGCATAAATTGAGCAATTTCATCATGTTTTGAATATTTATTTTACCTCTTATTTTCCTTTGGCAGAATGTCAATAGCAGAGTCGATGAGGAGCTGCGTCTGGCGCCACATTCACTGCTGGAATCGGTACCAAATTTGGGTCTCATCGTTGACTTGACCAACACGAATCGTTACTACAATCCGCAGGTAAGTCAAAGGATAAAAAAATTATTTCAAAATTAATGTGTTAATTCCAGGACTTTACGAATCAAAATGTAGAACATCAGAAGCTAATGATACCCGGCCATCAAACACCGCCCAAGGAACTAGCGCAGAGGTAAAATATTAAAACAATTTTTAAATATAAAATTTATGAACTTTAATTCCATTTTTTTTAAAGATTTTGCGGCTATGTGACAAACTTTTTGGAGGCTAATGCAGATAATGGTAAGCACAGAAATCGCAGAGATTATTCACCCACACACGCACACCCTCGCACACTGTGAGCCGTGGGAAAGCTTTCTCTCGTCTATCAACTCTTGCAGATGCATATTTCTCAGCGGAATTAGAGCGCCAAATATGCACAGAGATGTTTATCAGAGTTAACATGTAAAGGTGCATAGAGAGCAGGCGCGCACTCTCTGCAAAAATTTTAACAGTTAATCGTTGGCTACATACAAATACAGTTAGTCGTGCTTTATTCAAAATTATAATTAAACAACGCCAACGCATGTCAGTGATCCCGCTGTTCAATAACAGTCATCAGAGCATTAACAGCAGTTGAGAGAAATGTATTAACATTACATGCGTTTATAAATGTGTTGGCAACAGTGGTTCGTGTGTTCTTCTGTTCTAAACAGCATAGTCATTATGTAGTTGGCAACATTGATTTAATATAAAAGGGATCTTGATGCTTATGTTCGTCAGTTGGCAACAGTGGTTTTCATCTACAATTCTTGTTAACAGTGTAGTCATTTGCTAGTTGGCAACAGTGATCCCAATGTTCGCTAATTAAACAAGAACAATAAAATAAAATCTTGGCGCCGTTTTGCATGCGAAATGCACGATAAAAAAATAAATCTGAGCAATGCAATGTCTGCCAACAACTTACATATTTACAAGGCAAGAAATCAAGAAAAATATAAGTCAAATTCAAGGTGGTCGCGAGTCGCGACTTGTCAGGCGGCTTGTTGAAGAGCTGCAGCCTTTGTGTCTTACAGTGGGCAGCAAACATGTAATTGCGCTCAAAATTTTATTACATGCTCTATATATATTTGAAAACAGATTACAAAGAAATGGTAGTAAAATACTAAAACATTTCAAAAAACTATTTTGTAGAATTTTGTTTAAAATCACCCATAGTACACAGTTGCTTGCTGTTGTTTTGGCCATGTTGCAGCTTGGCTTAATGACAGTGAAAACATGACGTACATGTGGCAGCTACGAATGCTCGCAAATGTATGGCACCCGCATAGCGCACAATTGGCCAACTTTGCCTTTGGCTTGCCGTACTGCCGCCTGCCGCCCGTCCCCTTCACAGATACCTGACAAGTAGTTTGCTCCACTGCTGACTTGTTTCTTTTCGCACAAAATTTATAGGCAATGTTGTGGGATATTGACAGTACGCGGTGTTTTTTCTAGATTTAGTCCAGGTCGCGTTGCTTCTGCTTTTATGCCAATTTGGTCAGAAACTCAGTCAGTGAGCTTTGAGCCACAGTCTCAGTCACTGGTACAGGTTTATCCACATTTGGCGTGGGCGATGCGAATGCATTCCTGTGGCAATGTCTGTAATGAAATTTGTAGTAATTTGTGGCAAGAAGACAAAACCGACGGCAATAGTTAAATGCTTTCACTGCACGACACAACAAGACAAGACAAGATGAGACACGACTCGATACGAGCAGTTGCAACAAAAACCCCAAGAATGTCGTACTTATAAAAATACTTAACTTGCCAGATAAACTCATTGGCGTGCACTGCACACACGGCGTGAATCGGACTGGTTACCTGATTTGTTACTTCATGATCACCAACCTGAAGATGTCACCCTGGAAGCGATGCAAAGTGCGTAAAACTCATTAATTTACCTGCTTAAAAGTCAAATAATTTAATCGAATTTATTTTCATTTCACTGCAGCTTTTGCCGATGCACGGGGCCATCGAATAGAGAGAGAAAATTATACAAACTCCTTGCTAAATCTTATTCAGAATCAGAATCCCACTCATATAAAGTTTAAAGAAGAAAATGACAATACCCAAAAAGTGCAACAAACATCAAATCCGGAAGAGAATCTGTGGATTGTGCAATACTCGCAAAAGAAGGAAAAGCAGCAAAGCGAAACGAGGGACAATGTCTGGCGACAGGATCAAAATAGTTGGCAGCAGCCATGTCAGGAGATGGAGGAATACCAACAGCGGCAACAACAGCAACAAATGCGATACCAACCCCAGCAACAGGAGCATCCTCAACAATGGTACAATCGAAATCGTGCTTATGGACATGAAGAGAGAAGTCAATATAGACCACAACGTCGTTGGCAGCATAACGACTTCGCACCATCCGAGTATAGAAGTCGACATTACGATAATAACAATCAGAGGCCGGACCACCATCCAAGAAGTCAGTATCAAATTAGACAACGGAATCAAAGAGACGATTATCAGGGCTATAGGAGAAACAACCACTACGATAGTTATAGCAGAAACGCTTACTCCAATCGTTACAACTACAGACGGAACAACTACAATCATCGGCAGGAAGAATATTATACAAATAATCTGTAGTTTTCGCCAACTGAGCATATAGCATTATATAGATGCTATATGATACGATGGTGTTCTACTTAAAATTGTAAATTTTGCATAATAAATTTCAGTCGATTTTAAGTCGATTTGTTGTAAATTATTGTGCCATTAGGGACAAGGACCGGCAAGAGCCGGTAATAACAACAATTAAAATTCATTTTCAACATGGCCAAAAGCCGCGGGTGCCGTTCAAACTGAGAGCAGTTAACAAGGCATCATCTGATGGCAAGATCGTGTGAAGATACAATCCAAATTAGCATACACTTTTGATGTTCAAGATTGCGAGACTGGAACTGGAATTGGAACTGGGAGCCAGAGATAAGCATAACGCGAAGAGCGGCGTGAAATTCCTGGAAATTAGTGTAGTGCCTGTGGCAAGCGGCTTCTGTGTCAAACAAATGTCAAGCTACGTAGCCATGCAAGGCACTGTGCACAGTGGGTGACGCAGCTCACTCAATTGCTCAAAAAGTTTCACGCCAATTTTTTGCTTGTAAAATTCGATAAAAAGATATCTATATGTATATATTTATGGCTTAGATCACAGCTAAATCACACACATCACCAAGTGGTGCCACGTAAACTGCTAAAAAATGTATCTAAGATATGTGGAGGGCCATTCCACAACACTAGCATAGGAGGGAAACGATTTGGCAAACTTCTGGCTTAGCGCATCTCCTGGACTGCCAATGTAGTGCCCCGATACGCCCATTTGGAACAGTGGCACTTTAAAGTCCCCATTGGATTTCTGAAAGGCAACAAATGCAGTTCATTGAAGGTTTGATTCAATTGATTCAAGTTCTTTTTACCGTGATTTCCAGAAAGAATTTAAGTGGTGTGGTAATTATGCCGTAGGTGTAATAGATGTGATAAGCTAGCGGATATTCCGGCGGATCTTCCAGGTAACTGCGTGAAAACGACCAATTGCTCAAGGTGACGAAATCATCGTCGTAGGGTTGAATGAACAGACTCATGTGATCGGGTCCCTCCAATTCGAATTCAAAGCGCACCGTTGTATTGCTGCTTTCCAACACTGTTTTGCTGAGCAATGTTAGTTTAGTGGGACTTGGGGGTATAACATTATCAGCACGATGCACCCAAATTCCCTCGAGACGATTATCGACCCATCTCTCATCGTATAACGGTACACCACACATCATCTGCTTTTTGCAGTCCTCTCTGAGGAACCGTGCACCAGTAAGACGTACTCCCTCCATGGGTTCCGCCATACGTCGATCCTGAAAACTGAACAAGTACCCAGACTCATCGATACTCTCACTTCCGTCATACTCGTAGTAGATTTTTCGCACGTGCTGATAACAAACAAATCAAAAATTAGATAAGGATAAAAAGTTGGATAAAGTCCACGATTAAATTGAACTAGCCATAAATACCTGATATGATACTCGATGTGAGTTTGTTCTAGAGCGATAAGGAAAGCCCATTTCTGTGGAACTGGCCAGGAATGTGGTAATACCTGTTACCAATAACAGGCCCAAAACTACAATTAGTGGCTTACGGAACATGTTGATCAATGGAATCTGTGAAAGAAACTCTTGATTAAAATGGGATTAGAAGGAAAAAGCTTTGGAAACTCACCAAAAAGCCAAAGGAAAGTATTGTGCCCACTGCAGCCAGCAGAGCTATAAACAAATCTGGATTCGTAGCGCTACCCGAACGGCCATTCATGGGTATCAAGACCACAAGGAACAGATAGAAGAGGGAGCTGCTGTACAGAAAGGGCATCACCTGACCAATTATAACTATGCCAGCCCAGCTGTAGCCGCGATCATGGAACGTTGTCAGCATATTCAAAGTCATCGACATGGCGTAGAAGGCAATCGGAATCGTAAATATATATGCAGATCGTATGCCTCTAACGGTTAACATAATGTCAACAACCGATAGAATTATTGCCCAGCTATGCAATCCCAGTTGAAGATGGTAGATGAAAGGTAGTTTGATCTAAGAAACAGAGGGATTTAGAGGGTAGTAAATATAGACATTAAAGTGACTTACTCCCTTTGACAATTGGTAGTAAAAGATGAGGGGAAGACTTAGACCAATTAACGCTGGACACACATATAATCCGATTAGCAGCGAAGGGGAACTGAAGTAGGTCAAGGACAATCCAAGTCTATCAAAGTAATTTGCAATCCACAAAGGCAGTGCCAGAGCTAAAGCCAGTGCTATAATCTGAACAATCAGCAGCAGTATAAGACGCTGAAATACGTGACAGGAGGAAAGACAGGATAAAGCCGACATGCGCCAGACTGAAATAAGTATCAGGAAGAGCGTAACTCCAGCCACACTGTAGTTAAGAATCGATCCAGTATTCTCTGAGTAGCTGACAAAGAAGAGTCCCAGGAAGTCAAAGTAGACGGCGTTTCCAGACTCATAAGCCTGAAAAAAAGCAACAACTTGAACTAACTTTTACAATACAACTTTTTTTTAAAACTCACCTGAGTGTTGTACATCTCAGGAGCATTAGCCAGGGCTCTAACAAGACTCAGAATATTATCGCCAGTATTCTGAATAGAACCGCGAGGAATGACATCCGTACGATCGTATTTGGTGTGGTATATAAAGCCATTGGCAGCCTGAGCAATATCGAGTCCTATAATTTCAACACTTTACTCAACCATAGCCAAAATTGGGTTTGCTTTGCATACCTGGAATATTGCCATACTTTGTAAATGCAGCAAAGTCTGTATCGGAGGGTATAAGCCCCGCCTGGAACACCTCCTCACCCAAAGTGGTAGCAGCCGGATGTTTGGCACTCTTCTTGTAGTACTAAAGCATTGATTGGATTATTGGGAGTGTTTTAAAAATTAAAAGTATTCAAAGTTCTTACATTGACTAGCCAGGAATGCGAGGGCCCCGATTGGAATAGATAATCACGTCCTCCACTGCCAGCAGCATCCAGATTGATCAGCGCTCTGTAAGCACAATACTTCAATAAGAATCTTGGCTATAAGTCTGTGCATAACTTTAGCATCTTACTTGCAGTTCGGTGCCCATTTGTGTTGGGTAATAAATCCATGAGAGGCTTGCAAGGCAGATTCCTCAGCACCGTTAAACAGAAAGACAACAGGATGCTGGAAGGATTCCTTTGTGGTTGCCATCACTCGCAGCACTTCCAACATGGTGGCAACCATAAAACCGTCGTCACCAGCCCCTGGGGAAGTGAGTACGGTGTCAAAGTGGCTGTTGACCAGCAGATACGACTCGCTGCTGGAATTCTTCGATGACAATTTGACCGCAATGTTCTGAACTCCTTGGTACATGTTGAGCATGTGGGCATATCTGAGTGCACCCGATGTCTGCTGTACATTAACCTCCAAATTGAAGTAATCGGTTAGCAGATCCTTTTTGATATCAGCTATTTCGTTGAGCAGAAAGACCACAGTGGACACTTCATTGGTGTCGCTGCCCACCACTTTGGGTCCAACATTGACCAGGTTGTCTAGGGTCTTAAAGGCGCGTTCTCCGATAAATTCACCACTGGCTGCATCTTCGACACCCAGAGCGGGGGGCAGTCGGTTGAAGAGGGGGATGACAACAGCAAAGAAGAGTAGTACCCAAAAGATTACATAACCTGCTCCCAAATACCAAGATGGCTTCGAGTTTGTATTCCTTTGCTGAACATGTGTAGGCGTATATAATCCTTCCTCGCGCGATATCTGCGTTTCAAGTTGATCGAATGGTTGCGTTATGTAATTAAGTAATATTTTTGAGTATTTACAAGTTTCTCCTTATCGCTCATGACTGTCCAGTTTGAGTTGAGTGAGGTGAAGTGAAGCCTACGATTCCAAATGCTCGACTAAACAGCTACCCTAAAATATATCGGTCTTTTATAGCTGACAAAAAATAGTCGTAAAGTCGGAGGCTTCAGTCGAAAATGTTTAAAATATATCATTTTATAGCGACAATTATTCAATATGACCTCGATAACGATCAGTACGAGGGTGGCTTCAAACTTAAGTACGACGTTTAACTGGGAATTGCGTCTAAATATAGCTCTTTATCAAAACTCTTTGAACTGCCCTCGCTTGCCGATTTAACAGTCATGGTTAAAGGAAGCACGCTTCCAATGTCGGCGTGATCACGATGATTTGTCACCCATTCGCACGATGATAAGTCGTATTATCTCAGATCATAAAGTATTTATAATCTGATTTAAATCAAATCTCAAAAATCCCAAAATTCTTTCGGTTTTATCTGTCTAATGCAACGTCACCGAGGTTCACGCACTGCTCTACCCCAAAAATCCAATTCAAATTTCCAATTATTTACTAACAACAACTTTGAAGTGCTCACATATTACCTCCCTTATCGAAGTAGTCAATTTTATAACTTTCACACATATCATCATAATCATATTTATTACTCTTTGTTGAACACTATCGGTTGTTCGCATCATAAACACCTTAAGCGATCCGAAAATGTGTTTATCCTAATTGTGTACTGTGGACTTCCCCTCATGACTCACTGTATATTTCCTGTAAAGCAATTAAACACTTGACCATAATTATGAAATACTTTATTTAAACTGCTTAATATATATGTCTTTGATATTCTGATGGCCACTGTATCACTACAGCGTAGATGGGGAATGTGGAGGCAAAGTCCTCACTGATCCTATCGCCCTTAGCTCCCAAATGATGCGCACTAACGCCGATTTGGAAGAGAGGCACATTAAAGTCCCCATTGGGTTTCTAAAACAAAATCATTTAAACAAAGGTGTTACTGATCGTATTGTTCACTCGTCTTACCGTCAGCTCCAACATAAAGTCCAATGTCGGACTCTTTGTGCCATATGTCATGTAGATGTGATAGGAGAGTGGATGTGGCGGAGGGTTTTTTAAATACTTTTCAGAGAACGTCCAGTTACTTATCGTCACAAAATCATCTTCATAGGGTTGAATGTACAGCGACATATACTGAGGTCCCGTCAGCCGAAACTCAAACTGAACCTTTCGGTTTTCCAACACTGTTTTCCTAAGTAGTTCCAGTTTGGTTGGAGCAGGTGGTTCAACTGTCTCGCGTGGCAACCACATGCCCTCCAAACGATTACCCACCCACCGCTCATCGAACAGAGGATAACCACACATCATGTGCTTGGAGCACTCCGATCTGGTTCTCACTGCTCCCGTGAGATTAACACCTGTGAAAGGTCGGTCCTCTCGTCTGTCTTGGAAGTTGAACAAGTAACCAGATTCATCTTTGCTAACTGTTCCGTCGTACTCGTAAAAGATTCTACGCACGTGCTATAAAATAAATTAACAGATTATGTTATCAAATCAATTCAATTACTCGGTTAACTAGAATTACCTGAAACATGACGCGCTCAGTGTTGGTTTTGGGGCGATAAGGGAACCCGATTTGGGTACTACTGGCCAAAAACATGGTAATGCCACTAACCAGAGCTAAAGTGAGCACTACGTAGAACGGTCGTCGGAACATGTTGAGCAAAGGAGCCTTCGAGGAGAGACTGTTAACCACTGTTGTAGGAGTAAGTGTAGGAAACTTACCAGGAAACCAAAGGATAAAACAGTACCAAGGGCTGTCAATACTGCAATCATTGTGTCTGGATTCGAAGCGCTACCCGAACGACCGTTCATGGGAGTCATGGCCACAATAAATATGTAGATGAGGTAGCTAATGTAAAGGTATGGAATCACCTGGCAGGTGATAATGGTGCCAGCCCAACTATAACCGCGATCGTGGAACGTAGTCAACAAATTAAAGATCAAAGGTATGGCATAAAAAAAATGATTGAAATCGTCAGAAAATATATGGAACGTCTTCCAGATGCCGTCAATAAAATAACCAGAAACGCTAAAATCAAAGCCCACGAATGCAATGCCAATTGGAGGTGGTAAATGGAGGGCAGTTTGCTCTGTTGATGAAATAAATTAATCAAGAAATTAAAGCAATCAAATAATTAACTCACTTGCTGCAATGATTGGTGGTAAAAGATGAGGGGAAGACTTAGACCAATTAGTGCTGGACACACATACAATCCGATGAGCAGCGAAGGGGAACTGAAGTAGGTCAAGGACAAGCCGAAACTGTCAAAGTAATACGAGACCAATAAAGGTAGTGCTAGGCCTGAAACCAGCGCTATAATCTGAACAATCAGCAGCAGTATAAGACGCTGAAATACGTGACAGGAGGAAAGACAGGATAAAGCCGACATTCGCCAAACAGAGATGAGAATCAGAAAAATCGTCACTCCCGTCACGCTATAGTTTATAATCTTTCCAGTATCCTCCGAATAGCTGACAAAAAAGAGTCCCAGGAAGTCAAAGAAGACGGAATTGCCCGTTTTATAAGCCTAGTAAGTAACTTAGTTATTAATTTCTGTATAGCTGTATAGCTGTGTGGACTAAATACCTCTATGTCGTAGAGCTCGTGAGCGTTGGATAAAGCTCTAACTAGACCCAAGACGTTATCTCCGGTGTTCTGAATAGATTCACGAGAGATGACATCGATGCGATCGTATTTGGTATGATAAATATAGCCATTCATGAACTGACCAATGTCCACACCTGATTAAGAAAATTAATGAAATCCTTCAAAGGATTGATTTTAAACATACCTGGAATGCCGCCGTGTTCCACAAAGATGCGATAGTCGGAGTCCGAGGGCATTGCACCTGTTTGAAAGATTTCTTCAGCCAGCGTGCTAGACAAAGGATGTTTGGCGCCCTTCTGGTAGTACTGTAAACCATAGGGAATACTAAAAACTCTGCCTAGAGTGAGATTTACTGTACTTACCTTGACTAGCCAGGGATGTGAAGGTCCAGTCTGGAATAAAATATCACGACCGCCACTTCCCGCGGCATCCAAATTGACGACAGCTCTGCAGATCAAGAAATTTAACACTGTAGAGCTACAGAGGATTGGATTCTTCAACTTACTTGCAATTTTTAGCCCATTTGTGTTGCGTAATGAATCCATGAGAGGCCTGCATGCCCATCTCCTCATCGCCATTGAACAGAAAGACAACAGGATGCTGGAAGGATTCCTTTGTGGTTGCCATCACTCGCAGAACTTCCAACATGGTGGCAACCATGAAACCATCGTCACCAGCCCCTGGCGAAGTGAGTACGGTGTCAAAGTGACTGTTGACCAGCAGATACGACTCGCTGCTGGAATTCTTCGATGACAATTTCACCACAACATTCTGAACTTCGTTGTACACTTCCAGTAAATTGGTGTACATGTGCGCCCCTGAGGTTTGCTGTATATCAAGCTCCAGGGTAAAGTATTCCTTGAGCAGATTATTCCTTATATCAGCTATTTCATTTAATAGAAATAGCACACCATCCATTTCATTGGCATTACTGCCCGCTATTTTAGGTCCAACATTGACCAGTTTGTTGAGAGTGTTATGGGCGCGTTCCCCGATAAATTCCCCCTCGTTGCCATCCTCTAGGGTCAGAGCTTGGGGCAGGCGGTAAAAGAGGGGAATCACCACTGCGAAGAACAGCAACATCCAGAAGAGTATGAATCCAGTTCCAAAATACCAGGAAGCCTTGACGGGTTCATTTCTGCATAGCTTATCCTGGAAGGACCTTTTTCCGGCCTCATTATTTAACTAAAGTAGATTATGTGTGAAATTGTAGTTTTTAGTTGGGAGTTATGTAATGAAGTGTCTACCAATTGATCCTTATCGCACATTTTGTCACCAGCTGGTCACTCCGTTCCGATCTGAACTCACAATTGGAACTACTGGGTTGAGACACACGAATGAGTATTTTATAGAAGTCTGCAGTGTTATCATAAATGAGTCGGTGCCTTAAAAAATAACCGATTACCAATTTAAATACATAAATTTATTACCTCCATATCGGTATTGCTTTCAGAAGCAATCCAATAAATGCTGCTTCGATCGTAATCGTACTAAATTTGATAACTATCCAAATATATACCCTTACTGCGGGTGTTTAAGCTAGTAGCAAGGTATGCCAAGTGAACATTTTTCGTAGTACACAAAATTTTGCAATGTTTTCAGAACAACCTTTTGGATTTTGTGAAATTTAAAGGGATTTTAATCAAAGTGTCCTTATTACAACATATTTCCGTTCGGTTGGAAAGTAATTATTTTTTCAAAAAAATCTGAAACGGGAGCGATAAGGGGCGTGGCAAAAATTTGACATAAACTTGCTTGATATATAGACGGACTTTCATACCAAATTTGGTCGCTCTAGCTCTTGTAGGACGGAAGAACAGACGGACATCGCTATATCGACTCGACTGTTGATGCTGATCAAGAATATATATACTTTATGGGGTCGGCCACGCCTCCTGCCTGTTACGCACATTTTGCTTCTACTCTTTTTTTAGAGTTTTTTTTTTAAAGTAAATTGCTAAAAAATTTGAATAAAATTTCAATGAATTTACAAATCATTTATTAATAAATTTATATATTTATACAAATAAAGTACGTAAGTAAGCAAACTTTTATTAAATTAAAAATTTTATTAACCAATAAATTTTACTTTATAACAAATTTACTTAATTCATTATGAGTTGGCTATTCTCAGCCATAGCTCTTTCCCTGATATCAGTTTGTTTAGTTTGAATTTTGGATTTGAGATCTACTGTAAGTTCTATTCGCTTGGTATTACAGCTGGAATATTCAAATTCCCAGTTGAATTCTCAAGCGAAAAGAAATCCACAGTAAGATACAACAGTATTTACAATCCAAATAATTTTGTATTTCTGTTAAAATATGTGCAGCTCCCTAGATTAATTCAATGTTAATGTTAGTTCAATGTTAATGTTAATTCAATGTTAATGTTAATTCAATGTTAATGTTAATTCACTGTTAATGTTAAGTCAATGTTAATGTTAAATAAATGTTAATGTTAAGTCAATGTTAATGTTAAGTAAATGTTAATGTTAAGTCAATGTTAATGTTAAGCCAATGTTAATGTTAAGTAAATGTTAATGTTAAGTCAATGTTAATGTTAAATCAATGTTAATGTTAAATTAATGTTAATGTTAATACAATGTTAATGTTAATTCAATGTTAATGTTAATCCAATGTTAATGTTAATTCAATGTTAATGTTAATCTAATGTTAATGTTAATTCAATGTTAATGTTAGTTCACTGTTAATGTTAAATAATTTTTGCTGCGACCTGCTGATCTTCCTGTTCGCCTGGTATTTCAGTAAGAATTTCTAACGATTTTGGCCACTGCAGATCGCAGCGGTTAGCAAAAAAAATCCGCGAAAGGCCCAAATTGAAGAATTCTTTATGTGAAACACCAGGCGATCAGAATCAGCAGCAAGCGACAGACTGTAATTAAAATTCAATTACAGAGAGTAGAGTGCGGGAGCATACGTAAACAATAAACAGAGAGTGCTAAGCGCCAACAAACATAGAGTATCTACCGTCCCACGCAATACACAGACAATTAACAGGGCTAAAGAAAAGTTCAATCGGTTTTAGCAAAAAAAGAGAAATAAAGTAAAGAGTCATATATTTAATTTTTGTTCGCTTCGGAGCAACCAGTTACAGACAAGGTCACTTATTCTCTACCACACGCACTGCTCCAATTGCTCTCATCGTAAATTTTACCGTTAGCTACTGTAAATTCTCAATTTTTGGCCGCTCTGCTGTTGCTAATTGTATGTATGCGTGTGTGTGTGTGCGTGTGCGCTTTGATCTTCAAGTGTTTACACTCACATTACTAAACATGCGCTTAGATTAAATTCAGCCGCGCGCTCCTGTAATTTGTTTTTGTCGCGAGCGCAGCTGTTGTCTTTGCTGGTGGGCTGTGCGTGTGTGTGTGCTTTAACTAGAAAGCTCTGGATCAAGTGTTCTCACGCACACTACTTAACATGCGCTCAGATTAATTTCAGCTGCTAACTCCTGTAAATTATATTTTTACCACTTGGCTGTGTGTGCGCTCCAAATAAAAAGCTCTGAGTCACTTATTCTCACGCTCTCTTCCATACATGCGCTCAGAGTAAATGATGAGGCTCTCTCCTGCAAGTTCTCGATTTTCGTTCCCCGACTTTTATCTTGCCTTTTGTTGTTTGTACACGTGTGTGCGCGCTACCTTCTGCAGAGTCATGTAGGTCATGTATTCACACCAACACTGCTGTAAATGAGCGCCCAGATAACATTTTACCGCTTCTATATGTTCTGCTTCCATTCTCCTGATCAAAGAATTTTCGTTTAAAGAAATTCAAGATAATATAATTTTAATATAAACCAATGGACTGTTTATTTCCAGTAATATATAATATTTTTAATAAATATTTAAACTTTAAATTAATACAAATTGTGTTTTCAAATTTAAATTTTATTTTTGTGTAACTAAAATATATTTAACAATTACGATTCAAAATTAAAAACTTAGAACAAATGCTGGGTCTTTTACAGTCGATTCGCTCTATATGCGTTATTATCAGCACTTCTGGTGCCATATTATCGGTGTTTCCCCTCAATAAAATCTTGATTGAATTATTAACAATGGTTTTCAGATAACAGGGAGTTGAGTTCGGTAATGATTTAGATGCTAGCCATAAATACATTTAAGTTCCAATTAAAATGTATTTGTTTTTAAAAATAGGCAAATTTAGTAAATATATCTTTGATATAGGGAGGGCCACTGTACCAGGGCTGCATATGAGGGGAATGTAGATGCAAATTTCACACTGCTCTCGTCTCCAATGTGACCCATGTAGTGTCCTGATAATCCCAATTGGAATAAGGGAACCTCAAAGTCTCCATTGGGTTTCTATGAAGATTTAAATATTTAAATAAGATTTTAAAATATTTGTCAGCTGATCATCTGATCGCTTACTGAAATATCCACAGTGAAATCCAGTGTTGGGTTTGTCAGTCCAAAGGTAATGAAAATGTGGTAAGTCAGGGGATCTGCAGGAGGTTGTTTGAGGTAACTCTGCGAGAAGGTCCAGTTACTTATAGTCACAAAGTCATTCTCATAGGGTTGTATGAATAAACTCAAATGCGGCGGCCCAGTAGCTCGGAAAGTAAAGCGAGCTACCGTATTGTTGTTTTCCAACACTGTTTTGCTGAGTAGCTCCAGCTTGGTTGCGTATGGCTGCTCAATATTCTCGCGTGGCACCCACATACCCTGTAATCTGTTGTTCACCCACCGCTCATCAAACAGAGGATAACCACACATCATGTGAGCTTCGCACTCCGACTTGGTTCTCACTGCTCCCGTGAGATTAACACCTGTGAAAGGTCGGTCCTCTCGTCTGTCTTGGAAGTTAAACAAGTAACCAGATTCATCTTTGCTAACTGTTCCGTCGTACTCGTAAAAGATTCTTCGCACGTGCTATAAAATAAATTAACAGATTATGTTATCAAATCAATTCAATTACTCGGTTAACTAGAATTACCTGAAACATGACGCGCTCAGTGTTGGTTTTGGGGCGATAAGGGAACCCGATTTGGGTACTACTGGCCAAAAACATGGTAATGCCACTAGCCAACACTACAGTCAGCACAATGAAGGATGGACGGCGGTACATGTTGATTAAAGGTACCTACGAAGCAGTTAAAGTGAGTTCCTGGGAGTAAATAGAAGATGGGCAGGAAACTTACCAGGAAACCAAAGCATAAAACGGTTCCAAGAGCTGACAATCCTGCAATCATTGTGTCTGGATTCGAAGCACTACCCGAACGACCGTTCATGGGGGTCATGGCTACAATAAAAGTGTAGATTACATAACTTATATAGAGGAACGGCATCAACTGCAAAAGCTTAAACAACTTAGTCCAATGATTGCCGCGATCATGGAGTGTTGTCAGCAGATTTAGGGCTAAGGAAATGGCATAAAAGGCGATCGAAAATGTTAGCACATAAACCGAGCGTATGCCTAGAGTGGTAACTGCCAGTATCAGAATGGACAGCACCACTGCCCAGCTGTGTAGTCCCAATTGAAGGTGGTAGGAGAAAGGCAGTTTACTCTGGTAAAAACAAAGGGTTAATCAGGGAATTGAAACATAGAGAATATATACTTACATTCTGTTGCGATTTGTAGTAAATCAGCAGTGGGATACTTAGACCAACCAGGGAAGGACAGACATATAATCCAATTAGCAAATATTGGCAGCTGAAGTAGGTTAACGATAGTCCGAAACTATCGAAGAAGTAGGCTACCAGAATAGGTAATGCCAGGCCAAGCACCAGGGTAATAAACTGTAGAATTGTTAGGATTATAAGACGCTTCACTACGTAACTGGAGGACAGGCCCGAAACAGCTGAAATTCGCCAGACCGATATGAAGATCAGGAGCAGGGTTGCTATAACCACTTCATAGTTGAGCGCAATACCGAACTCATTTGTGTAGCTGACAAAGTAGAGTCCCAGCAGGTCGAAGAATACCACATGTCCTTCCTTGTTGGACTGTTAGGAGTGGATAGGTTAGTGTTGATCAATACCCTGCTATACAAATGAACCTTACGTGTGTATCTTCCAATTCAGGCGCATTGGCCAATGCTTTCACCAGTGCTAGGATATTATCACCCGTATTCTGTATAGCACCCTTAGGCAATATATCGATGCGATCGTACTTGGTGTGATAAGTATAGCCATTGATAAACTGTCCAAAATCAAGACCGGGAATTTCGCCGTATTTCACAAAGATGCCATAGTCCGTATCCGAAGGAATCAGGCCACCCTGAAATATTTCCTCAGCCAGAGTTGTAGCCAGCGGATGCTTGGCGCTCTTCTTGTAGTACTGCAATATGCGAGGGAAGTTTAAGTAATGCTCGAAATAGTTAAACAGTTTGAAGTAGTCTTACATTGGCTAGCCAAGGATGTGAAGGTCCTGTCTGGAAAAGAATCTCACGACCGCCACCACCAGCGCCTTCGAGGTTGATAACAGCTCTGCAATTTGGTGCCCATTTGTGTTGAGTTATGAAGCCATGAGAGGCCTGCATGCCCATCTCCTCATCGCCATTGAACAGAAAGACAACAGGGTGTTCCAAGCGCTGTTTTGTCGTGGCCAGCACTCGCAGTACCTCCAACATGGTGGCAACCATGAAACCATCGTCCCCAGCACCAGGAGAAGTAAGTACTGTATCAAAGTGACTGTTTACCAGAAGATAGGAATCGCTGTCGGTATCCACTGGGGATAGCTTGACCACGACATTTTGCACCCCTATGTAGGTCTCCTGTAGGTTGCTATAAACATGAGAACCCGATACAACCTGTACGTCTATGTCCATAGTAAAGTAATCCTCCAACAGAGACTCTTTGATGTCGAGTATTTCCGTGAGCAGAAAGACTACAGTGTCCACTTCATTGGTCGAACTACCCGTCAGTCTAGGTCCAAGTTGAACTAGTTCATTTAGGGTCTTATAGGCACGTTCTCCGATAAATTCTCCCTTTTGGGCATCCTCGACAGTCAGAGCTTTCGGCAGGCGGTAGAAGAGCGGAATCACCACTGCAAAGAAGAGTATAATCCAGAAGAGCAGAAAGGAAACGCCGGAACAGCAGGACGACTTCTTGGCCTTCCTAATATTTCTGGCCACTCCTTTGCCATGCTCATTGGTGATCTGAGGAAAATTCCAGTATATTATAGTAAACCCAATCGATTGTTAGCTGGAAATAAGTCACTACCAGTTTATGCTTGTCGCTCATGTTTCAGTCTACACGTTTTCCAAAGTAAAACTAAAGAACTCAGACAAAATATCGAGTATTTATAGGATTCTGTAGGCATATTCGAGTCATATCTTTATCGTAGTCTTAAAAAATCAGAGCTATAAAACTTTGTTAATTTATCAATATAGCATATTCTGATAATCAAGCAAATTTTCTAGTTAAAAGATAAATCAAATATAATTTCTTGTTGGTTTTGTAATAATTCAGATATTACGATAAGATAAGTCTACAAAATTTGGATATTACTATATTGCCCAAGCACATGTTGGTTGGTAATTAAAGTTTCTATTTTCCATGAACGATAAGATAATTTAAATTCGCTTGGAAACATCTTGGTGTTTTAAGTAGATTTTTGCGTATTTGGCCCACTGTATGTGTTTGGTCCTGTCATATTGTTGGCATCTTTCGATGCGATCGTTTCGATTATTTCGTCATGGTGGTCAAATGTCAACTTATTAGCATAAATGTGGCTGCTGTCGCCGTTTCTTCTTTTGGCCCTGTCGCCATTTATCGCATCTTATCGATCTTATCTCCTCACGATCGCCAATTGTTGTGTATTGCCAGAGGTCCTGCGACAGCGACAAATCGTTGGTCATTACAATGGGAACTGGGTCTAGAGGGGGGGTAGTGGCCGCGGGGAAGTCGCGACTTTATGTTGATGTTGAAGATCTGAGCAACTGATCGGACGGCATCGATAAACGCCTCGTGTGGCATGTGGCATGTGGCGTGAAGTTGTTTGTTGCGCTTAATTGGGTAGCAGTTCGTTTGCTTCTCTCTTTTTTCTTTCACTTCTTCCACTTCTTCCTCCTTTGTATTGGTTTATATTTAGCCAACTGACTGACCCAAAAGATATCTGTCTGCCATCAGCTAAATTGTCTGGCCATAAAAAAGCCCAAAATAAGCCAGTTTCAGTTATTTTCACGGCAATTAACAATAATTAACTTAAGTTCCTATGCTCTTAAATTGTTATTCTTTTAAAATTGTACTAAGAGTTTTAACAGAGTTAAATGATTGTTTAACTAAGTCTTTTGTAAACTTAAAGCTTATGCGAATTTTAATCTTTAGTACTTTATCGAATTTTTAATTCAATTTTGTCCAATAAATATAAAAATAAATAAAATAAAAATTTATTTTAATTTATAATCACAAGCTTTATATATTTAGTATTTATTTTAAAGTTAATTACTTTTTTTTTTTGTACATTTATTTGACGTTCAATAATATAATAGTTATCCCGTGATTAACTATTAACTATTAATTAATTTATCAATTTGATTAGGTAAACTTTTTTAATCCTTTTCAGTTAAAATAACTTTTTATTATTTACACTTTTTAATAGCCATTAATATTAATTTTACTTATACATATAAACTTATTTTTTGGTTAATACTCGCGACTGTTCTTAGTTCTGCGTTAATAAATAAATAAATAAATAAATATTATCAACTATCAAACATAAGTTCGGAGTACAATAATTTAAAGTAAATATCTTTTTTTTTATTTTTTCAACCATTAAATTACTTTTTTAAAACAATCCATGATTAGCTGAAAAGAAGCAAAAGTTTTGTTTGCTTAAAATTAAAGTAAATATAGAACACTATAATTTTAACAAGTCTTGCTGTTTTATTTAAATTTGTATATATAATTTGTGACATAAATTAAGCACCATAAAAGCCAGTTAATATATACAAAGTGTTTTAAATTTATTTCCTCCATGAATGACATGAAAGATAAGCGAATTTCTGGCTAGACTGTGCCAAATTTGTGCTTATCTCAAAAGTTTATCAATAAAGAAATTGCGACTGATAGAAAAAGTTTTATGACAGTTCGAAGAGCCAAATCGATTGATTTTGCAAATGATTTAAAGCAAACTTTAAACTGGCACGAGTCCAAAGACCGAAAGAGATGGAGACATTGGAGGCAGTGTGTGTGAGAGAGAGAGGGAGAGAGGCGTGATATGTGGGTCTTTTGGTCATGCCGCCAATTGGTGTTTCCTGCTGCCACCAGTTATAAATACAAGTAGTCATAAATTGTGAAATCAACCCAAAATTGGCAATACTCTACCAGATTCAACACACACAAGTATCAGCATATATATACCTACTATATACTGCTAACTATATGTCTTTATGGCCTTTATGGTCTGGAAAGTGTGGCCAATTTTCATGTGGCTTTGACTGTGACTGTGAGGTGATCATTTATCTTAGCATAAGTTGGAGCGCGATAATTGCATTCCATGGTTCCATGGTTAAAGAAGCCGAGAGATCAAGGCACGATTTGCGATTCCCGATTCACAGCAAGTTTTGCCACTTGGCCCCTTTAAAGTGTCGGTGCCGACAATTAGGCATGCCACATAAATTTCCACCTCATATACGCTTTTTAGAGGCATTGATTTAAATAATACTCCTCGCAGTGCAAAAAATTACCTGCTACACATAAAATTGATGCCACACAAACTGCAATTAGCTGCGACTTTCGATCAACAATTGCACACATGCCACGCCCCTTTTGCCACCGCGCCCATCAACCATTGTGACCACTCGTTCGCCCCTTCTCTGCACCTTATTGCGTGTGTGTGTCCCTTTGATACAGGCATTGTTTGTGCATTTGGACTCACAGTCTCTGACTGATAAAGGGTCAGACGTTGCATTCAATCAGCTACAGTCGAGTGCACAGGATAATCCCCCCATTGTCCTGCCACCGTAGGGGTGTCAGTGGGAAGAGTCTGAAGTGGATTTTATAGCTAAAATTAAATTTGCTCTTTTGATAGCGGTTTGAAGTTTACAGCTCCATGTGGCTATAGTAGAAAAATAGTTTGTTATAGGGAATTAAACTACTAACTTTGATGTTAATTGAAATGCCTAAAACGCAATCTAAAACTTCTTGAATTCACTGTCCACTTTCTAAGTAGAGATAGGCATAAGCTGACATTGCAAGGACTTTATGGAAATTGTATTCGACTCCTGTCTAAGTTAAGTACATGAAGTTAAGGCATCTGTTGAATTTAAAAATCATTAAAGACTGGAATCAGAAATTGCGATGGGATATAGATACGCCCTTTCCAGCGAATCGATTGCCGCGGCTTATCTGCCATACACGATCTTAATTAAAAGCCGAGCGAGAGCGCACAAAAGGGGAAATAAAAACAAATGTTTACTTTAAAGTCCGATGGTAATCTCACGGGGTGTGTATCCTGTTGGCCAGTGCAGTTAGGGGGGCGTGTAGGGGGGGCGACTGGGCCATGTGACAATCGTGGGCAGTTAAATTGCACACGAAATCGATTTAAGCCGCGTTGAAAACACGAAATCAGCAATTAAGCCGAAGGGCACAAGTTATATATAAACATATATCTGCTTTTCTTTTTACTTGTTTTACTTGAAATTTTTATTTATCTGTTGCCGCGTCAACAGTCGATGCAACCGCAGCGATATTGATGCCAGGCATGCACGTGACTTAATTCCAAGGGGCAGATTGGATACTTAGTGGCCTTCTGGGTGGGCGTTACCCAATGAGGCATGCAACACATGGAAAGTGTGTCGCGGAGTCAGGAGTAGGGGGTGCAGAGTGCAGTGTACAGTGGAGCCGGAATCCTGCTGAATTGGCCCACGCAAATAAATGTATTTATTGTCATGTCTTTGGCCGATTCGGAACTGCTTTTCTATTTTTCTACTTCTTGCTTCTTTTGTGACTGGCGCCGCGCATAAACTTTATTGTCGCCACATTTCTGTTGCATACTTCACGGCGCCACAGCGGCAACGAAAGAAAAAACGAATCCAACAGCAAAGGATTTGTGCCACAAGTCATTGAACTTTAAAATGTGTCGCTGCGGACACGCCCACTGCCCAAAATTGTCGCACTCCAACCCTTGAAATGCTGCAGCTACTCCCACTCCCACTACTGCCCCCTGCGCTCTACTCCCACTCCTGTCCCCCTGTCAAAAGTAACTTTTGATGTTGCTTTATCTTCTATTTCCATTTCCATTTCCATTTCCATTTCCACTTCCATTTCCATTCCTTTTCGCACAAATATTTGTGCAACTCAGCAGCTTCGGGGGCCACAGCTGCCACCCTTTGTGTTATCAATCCCGTTGCATACTTGGAGGCGTGCCCCCCAACCCCTGCTCACTTAACTGTAACATACAAAATTGTTACGGTTTTAGCTGGTAAATGTTTTGGAAATATCTCAAGTGCTATTTATTTTGCTCGTCTGTCAAAGTGCTTTTCGTCTCTGTCTTCTCGAGGGTGTTTTTTTTTTTTTTTTGTCCACTGGTGTAATATTTATGTGCTGTTTATGGTATTGTGATTACATGAGAAAGTCTACATCTTTGTGGTTGGTGGGGTAAGACAGCTTTGTGTTTGAGGTTAGCTGGAGTAACAAGTTTTTTGGCTACTTCGTTTGGAATAAAGTTGAGATGATGGGCACTTTATAGACACCGTACTCTAAAAAAGAGTAGAGGGGTCTATTAAGTTTGTTAGAAACAGGCAGAAGGAGGCGTGGTTGACCTTATAAAATAGATATTCATGATCAGCATCAACTGCTAAGTCGATATAGCAATGGCAATCCTTCCGTTCGTCCGTCTGTATGAAGACTTGTACACTTAGTTGAGCAACTCACATATTAAGTGTCTATCTTGGTTATAACTATCCTCACCAAGTTTGATCCGCATCGTACAACTAAAGCCTATAGCTCTCATACGACAAAACGGTCAAAATTGCATATTTGTATAGACAAATACTCTCTTGCAGGAGTACGAGCTCTTTTACAGTCTGCTCGCTCAACTCTAGCCTGTTTTACTTCTCGTGCTTAGAGCAGTAAGAAGTCGTGATCACCCTTCCCAAAACACTACTAGCTGTGGCACCACCAAAGCGTACCTTACTCTATCCAAATTTCCTCCTTTACTTACCCATTCCTCCGAGCTCGTTGACCTCTCGTTAATTAGCTCCAAAGTAGCAGAAAGCAGATCAAAGCCGACAAAGCACCCATAATCAGTATATTTAGGGGTAACCAAGTTTCCAAATTGTCTTAAGCAAATGCAATCAGTTTTCAGTATTTTATTTTATAAAATACTGTCATTTAACAGGAGAATTTTCAAATATCTGAAGCATTTTGTGGGGATCTATTTGGCCTAGAACTACCAAAAAGCGGTTCGAGTTGATTCGAACTTATTTGGCTTACATTTTGGTATATTAAACTTGGAATGTAGTTAAGGTTCTGACTAATTTCTTCAGAACTATCAAGGCTTTGATCCGTACATATAATATTGGTCATAGTATTAAGGCCCTTATTTAAAGCGGCAATACTTGTGGTAAGTTCGAATGTTTCTAGGTCTAAGGGATGTGGAAGTAGAAGGATTAAGCCAGACATTTTAAATACTGAAATTCGTTGTAGTTTAGTAAAGCTGCTGCAAAAGGAATATTTAAATTTATTTGATATGTAAGATGATTTTAATCAACAGTGCTTGAGGTAGGAGAGGTTAGGAAGCAGAAGTATTGAGAACGGAAGTGTATGGATAGGACAGTAGCTTGAAGAGCGGAAGAGTAACGATAGGAGAGTAGCTTGAATATTTTTACTTTGATTTAAGACTAACAAAAGCTCAAACTAAGTTTCTCTGAGTGTAACTAGATTGTTGCAAAAGGTACTTAGAAAGTGTCAGGAAAGATGGAAAGAACATGAAATTGTACTACATCAATTTGTCCAGCCGTGCCGTGCATCCATCCATCAATCAATCAACGCCAAGAGCCGTACAGCAGACGGTTGGCTCTGGTACGGCCTGGGAAGGTCTCGGTCTCGGTCTCGGTCTCGGTCTGGGTTCGGGACTGGTCTGCTCTGGTGCGCCACGCCGTCAACTCGATGACAAAAGTGATGAAGGCAAAACCATAGCCAAGGCCCAGAGACATGGCCGGCATGACGAAATAATCGAGACCAAGTGATTGCGCCTCGTAGTACTCGGTGATGAGGAATTCAAGGAAACCAGCGCTTGATGTCATCGTCTCAATGTCGGCATCCGAAGTCAGCTTCTGGGTTAGTCCACTGGCAAAGGCATTTAGCCAGGCCTGGCTAAAATGGTGCTTGAGAAACCAGGTATTCTGCATGGGAAAGCCGGCAAACAAAAAGAAGAAGTTGATGGGAATGTGTCGGATGCGAGGATGCTTTAAATAGTGCTGGGCATAATCGTAGATTTCCATGCGATCACTGAAGATCATGTAGGCGTAACGTTGGTCAAAGGAATTGCGTGTACGTACAAGCAACTCATTGGGCACCACCTGTATCACCTGCCAGAGCATCTCTGGCATATGAAAACGTCTTGTCAAATTCTGATCGTATTCATCGATGATCAAACTAATGTTCGCCTCAATCAGCTGCTCAAAAGTGTTAATTTGTGCCTCAAAGACCTCGGTGGTCAATATGCTCTTCAGATAGCACAAATAGTAAGTGGAGTATATAAATCCAGCGATAAAGAGCACCACGAACATTATATACCGCTCCCGGCCCCGTAATTCCCTCAGGGAAAATCCAGCAAAGAGCAGCGAACTGAATGCTTCCAAAAGGAACTTACTGAAGATCCAACGATGCTGTTGCTGCCAGTGAATGCCACTCATGAAGAGCACAATGAACGCAATGTAGACGAGTAGGCATAACCAGACATTCGGATGAAATGGAGCTATCAGATAGCGGTAGGATCCCAATCGTTTGGCATTACGTACCATAATATTTGCATAGGCCATGCGCACCGGCTCAGTCACAGAGAACGTTTCCGTTGGTTCCGGAGCCAGTGCATCGGCACAAAGCTCCACCGTCTTGGCTATCAGTGCATTCCTGCAGTGTCTGGCTGAAAAACTGGGCGTGAACTTTGGCGTAAAGGTCGCATTTATTGAACTCAGAAAGAGTAGTACGAATCTCATGTAATATCCTCCGTAGATCTGTCTGCCCCATTTGTCCTTGTACAGCAGACAGCGCGGGGGATTCGAGTAGACAGCCACGCGTATCTTGTGTCCATGCAGATCATTGATGCGTCCTCGATGGAGCGCATAATCTGGCACGCTGCTCGGTTGGAATTGCAGCTGGGGAAACAGTTGCTTCTCATAGAGAATTCTACCGTGCCACAGTAGCAACTTTATGTAGCCCAAATGCCACACATCTCGCACGAATCTAATCCATCTTTTATCCAACTTCTTCTGCTCGATCACCAGCAGAAAATCAGCAACTTGAAACTGCAAATTGAGCGACTGAATGAACTCGAGAGGGGAATCTTTGACGACGAGCACAAACAGTACTTCCTTATTGATTTGCATGATTAACTCGCTGCCATTTAGTCGGGTTTCCTTCAGGGAACTGAGAACCAAACGAGGTACGGTTTGTATCTCCGCTAGATAGTTCAGTTCCTTGTGTTCTGGATTGTATATAACATTTGTGACAAAACCAAGTCGTGTATTTAGCTCATTAATTACTTCGGCTAAGTCTTGAACTCTGGCCAAACTGCAGCGCAGTAGCAGTAACAGGAAAACTACTTTAAACGCCATCTGAAAAATACATTTAGGAGTTTAGCATTAGCATTGGGATAAGGTTAAGTTGAGGAGCTTACAGACTGGGTCAACTTTAGTTTGTTGTTGGCTAACAACTGCGCATTTGTAAATTTAAAATGCGGAATTTCGTTAAACATGTGAGAATCGTTGAACTCATAAATATTCCATTCCATTCCACCTGACTAACTAACGGGCAATTAACACCCACCCAGCCAGTCGGCCACACAATCACCCACCTACGCATCCGCATCCTGTACTTGCTTGCTTACTAACTTAACTAACTTAATCATTGTATTTATATTTAGCTTAACAATTTTCATGCCTATGCAAAAGCACAATGCCAACAAATATTAATAATACTACATAATAAGTGCGATTAGATTGATACCATCAAAATAACATCACCCATCTCCCACCCCCCTCCTTTTTCGACCTCTTTGGCACCACGGTGCAGGCGTCTGGACCGTGTCAATATTTTCGCGTTTCGTCTCGCGTTTAGACAATGGAAAATTTTTTAAAGCAGCGGAATTTATGGAAATTACCACTGTGAATTCAAAGCGATTCAGCGCAACAGCGCACTGTGGCGCCATTTTTACTCAACGGCAGCGATCGTAACTAAAAATAGACAAACTCTTTATCGCGCTGTCTCGCTCTTGCTCACTTGTTCGCTGCAATGTGACCAATCACAGAGAGCATATCAACTACAGAAGCAAAGAGAGCGGAGAGCTCGAGTGGATGGGGGCAATCGGTTAATCGCTCTGCGCTGCTGTTAAATAATTAACCGTGCTGCTGTCGCTCTCATTGTCGCTGTTGGCGTCGCTGTCGGCGTCGCTTTCGGCGTGGCTGCCATGCTGTCTGATTTGTGGCGCCTGATTAACGGTTGTCAGTTACTGCACTGCTCTCTTTACCCTGCTACCTACCTCCCTCCCCACACTGCTTTTGTTGCGTTTTGTTATGTTGTGTTGCGCTATGTTAGGAGCATGTTAAGCTTATGTTATGCCCACTGACTGCCTGCTTATGGCTTTTGAGTAGGGTTAACGAATTAACCGCTTAACCGCTAATAGGCGTACAGAATTTTGGACAACGTGTGGGAATTTTTGTGACTGAAAAGTTGGCAATTACAGTGATGACTCAGTGTGCAAATCCATCTCATTGGCAAACAGTTCAGTGGGTCACTGTACCGAAGCAGATCTCAGGGATCTTAGGGCATTGAGCTGGGTAAACAAACTTTGCTTTAATTGCCATGATTTGCATCAAGTCCTGTACGGTATGCCGACTTAAATTTATGTGTTTAAATTTTTACTTTACAGTAACTTGACATTTAACTTGAATTTGAATTCTATAGGTCACATGTCTGGATTTAATTGTCGAGTTAGTGCCACTTTACAGGGTATTTTAATTATTTTAAGTAAGGAGACTTAATTCAATAATAAAGGAAAAGTTTTCCTCTTCAATTTTTTAATCGAAACTTTAAACTGTCTTTAAAGAAAACTATATTTTAATTGCGGTAGTCTTGTTTAACTGAATTTCCCTGTAAATAAATGAGTCACACACACAGTAGTCGAAGTTTTCACTTGCGTTTTGGAGCACACGTGATGCGCATAATTAATAAGATAAGCTAAAAGCAATTGAAGCGGATTACAAGACGCCCCAAAACACCTCGGGCTGAAGGTCAAACTAATAATGATTTAGATAATCAAAGACAGGGAGAACGAGTGAGAGAGAGGTGGGGAGAAGAGGGTAGAGAAAGAGAGAGCCACCGATGCAGTTGCAGTCAGTCAGATGTGAAGCTGCTACCAAAAGAGCTAGTTGTGGCCCGAGGCTGCTGAAAACCAAACAAAAGCGGGCCAAGAAGCGTGCAGACTTGGCCAAGAGGGCAGAAGTTGGGCCAAAGCGAGGGGAGGGGAACTGGCAAACGACCAAGCATAAATACCAAAGGGTTACGCCTATTTTTACACGCAAGCAAGCGACTGCATTTCCTCGTAGCCACAAAGAAAAGGAGAAAAATAAAAATAAAAAAAAATATTAAAACGATGCGACGTGACAGATTACAAAACGTTTGACACCAGCGCCAAAGCCGCCAAGAGAAACTGCCTCAGAGAGTGGAGAACGGAGTAGGACGACCACTTGCCACTTGCCACACGACGCAATGCAACGCAACGCGAACGACGCGATGCAGTCACGAGGCTGGCCAAACTCAGATCAGAACCACAAACTCAGAGAGCGTCCGCTGTCCGCTGTCCGCTGTTTGCTGTCCGCTGTCTTCCGTCTGCTGTCTGTGTGCATCTTGAAGTTTGCTTTTTTTTGGGTTCTTGGCATCTTTTGGGCCTGCGTGCCAGGTAAATTGCCTTTGGGCCAACAATCTGTTTGTGGTAGAAGCACTCAGAATTGGACTTGCAGCGAATGCAGCGCGCGTCACAAATTAATTCGCTGAAGATTCGCTGCAGATCGGTATGGTTCCCACAGTAGTTACACTTTAGTGGGCTCCTCTGCTCAAGAGTCTTTAGCTGCTGCTGTTTTCGACTTGGCCGTGGAGTTGGAGCCTGTCTAGTTCACCTGCGTCTGTGCAGCGGTTCTTGCCTCTAGTTTTGCGGAGGTTGCACTCGTGAGTTATGACAGACAGCCCCAACTGTGGAGGTAGGGCCCAGAACTCAGAACTCGGAATTCAGAACTCACATTGCGAGAGCTCTTCTGCTTGAGCGTGCAATTTTGATGCCCTGTAATGGTAGGAGCTAAAGGGGTATGCTGTTTGGTAGGTAGCTACGTGTTGTATGGGTGAAAAGTGAGGCAAATTTTCTGTACTAAAATTAAGGAGACGGCAACACATATATTGGTATACCCTGTAAAAGGCATGTCATTAATGGGTATGCTGTGTTTCTATGCCAGGAAAGCCATAATGGGTGATAACTAACAGATATCCCATTATGACTATAAAAAAAAGGTCTTTGATGACCTTATAAATATTCGTATACCCTGTAAAATTCAAGTGCAGCAGCGAATATTTGTTAGCTCACAGACTGTTGAATTTTAACTGCTTTGCTATGCTAGAAATACAATACAATACTTATATTTTTACAGGGTATTAGCTAGTTCAGCCCTCCACACTCATGCACTTAAGCTTGCTTCTAATTCACTCAGTCAGCAACAGGGCAAACGTGGCTGCAACTTTTGCGTATGCGCCGCGTAATTGACTTGGAAGTTATGAACCTTTAAATGTGGCCACTGCAGCAGCCGGAGCAGCAGCACTACCTCAAAAGCCGTGCCACAACCGTACCTTACAGCATGTAATTTTAATTTTCTCACTTGATTGCCCCAAAGCAAAGCAAAGCAGAGCAGAGCAGAGCAGAGTCTGAAAACAGCATCCATTCATATGTCCCAGGTCGATCGGCTGCTTTAGTCATTCAGTCTGGTCTATATGCGACTCTTCTTCTGGTATTCACTCGGCTATTGGATTCGATGTTGTTGTTGAGTTGATTAGACCTTGACGTGCAGTCTAGGCCAGAAAAAGGGCGCAGTACCACAACTGATTAACGACCAGCTGATAGTTTATTTCAAATATGTTGAGAATATTATTATGGAAACATGATTTATCTTTGAGTTAAGAAGTCACAATAAAACTTATTTAACTATTAATTTATTTAAATGTGATTCGTCTTTAATTCAGCAATTAGAATTAATTTTAAATAAAAAAGTGAAGTTTCTTCGACTCTTAAAATACTTTTCTTTTTAAAAAGACTTTATGAAATTTTTATTTTCTATATGTTTTTATTTTTACTAGTCTCTTAAAGCAACCTATTGACAGCTAGTACACATAAAACCCTTTTAAAATTCGCTGCTTTATTAATTATTGAAATTAGCAAAATTCTTTAAATAAAACATTTTCAGACAAATGTATAAAAATACCTTAACTAATTAAGCTTAGCATGCAATTTGTTCAAACTCTGTGAACTCTGGCGGCTTGAGAGTCAAATCTGATAATTACTGCACAGTAAAGCAAATATTTAAACTAATTATTAACAAATTCGCCAACAAAATTCAAACATTTTGGCCTAACAGTGGTCATAAATTATAATCAAATTAAAAGTTATTATTTTTACTTATTTTTATTTAAAAAGCTGTTTATTAATACAAAAGGTATTTAATGTCATTTTTATTACTATTCCTTTGCATTTGCCCCACTGTGCAAACTGAATACTTTGGTTAGAAAATCAATAGAGGACAGCGCGAAATTCGTCGGATCCAAAAGCGTCGAAGATCAAGCATTATATTTATTTATATGTTTTATAATTATAACTTGTTGCTTCTTCTTGCTCCTACTGCTCCTACTGCTCCTACTGCTCCTACTCCCCCTCCTCCTACTCCCTTTTCTCTGCTGCTGCCCAAATGTATCTTGTTGTTGCGGCACTTCACATGGCACCGCAAATTTGTAGCGCAAATCCCAAAAAAAAAAAACAGAAAAAAAACAGATTCATTCAACAATTTTGAAGTTGACTTGGGTTTGGTTTGGTTTGGTGGGCGGCAAAGGGGCGAAAGTGGGAGGGGCAAGTGCCGGCACATAAGTAGAATGGAGCAGATGTTATAGACGACAAGTCGAGGCTGCGACAACAGAGTCGAGTTGCGTCGCGTCGCATCGCGTCGAGTCTTGTCTTGTCTTGTTGGCTCAATAAATTATGAGCCCGCTTCTTATAAGAGTGCAAACATCGCTGGCCAAACTCATTGTGGGTGTCATGCGTCTTGGCTCGGTTTCTTTTGGCCTAATGAAAATGTTTGGTTTACCCACCTGCCTTTTTTTTGTATTTTTTGGTATTTATTTATTCACTTTTTTTTTGGCCGATTTAATTTTGTTATTCTGGTATTTTGGTATGCGTGTTGGTGGGAAACGCAAATTTATTGCGCATCAAATTACTTACAACACTCGAACAGGGCTTAAAACATACGAAATGGCCATAACGATTTGGTCTATTGGTGCAGCCTAATGGCTGGTAATGAAGCGACTAACAGCAAAACCTAACGGGCAACCCTCGCAAGTTGAGATATCGGTTTATACGTAGGCCCTAAGTGATGTTTACTACGCGATTTCATGTTTAAAAGTGACAGTTATGTAGCACATACCTTTTCTTATTATTTATAGGGTATAACTAGCTTTAATTTAGTTCCAAGTTAATTTAAATGAATTACTAAATATTTCTTATAAGCTCAGAAATATTTAATAATTATAACTAATACTTTTAACATATTTTAAAAATCATTTAATTCATTTAAACAGCAAATTTTGTATTCTTTCTTAGAGGAAATTCTTTTAAGTTGCTTCACTCACCCGTTAAATTAATACTAAGCTAATTTAAATAAATTAGCAAATATTTCTTATAAGCACAGAAATATTAAATAATTTGTATCGCTCCTTTTTACTACTTTAAAATATTATTTTAGTATTTTAAACAGCAAATTTGATATAGAGGAAACTCTTTTAAATTGCCTCACTGTCCCCTTAAATTTAGTACTAAGTTAATTTAAATTAATTTGTAAATATTTCCTATAAGCACAGAAATATTTAATAATTTTTATCACAACGTTTTACGACTCTAAAAAATTATTTAATTATTTTAAACAACAAATTATATGTACTTTTTAGAGGAAACTCTTTAAAGTGGCTTCACTGTCCCCTTAAATTTAGTATTAAGTTTATTTAAATAAATTAATAAATATTTCCTTTAACCACAGAAATATTAAATAATTTTTATCACTACTTTTTACGACTTTAAGAAACTATTTAATCATTTTGAACAACAAACTTTGTATACTTTTCTCTTAAAAGTTGCTTCACTGTCCCCTTAAATTTAGTACTAAGTTAATTTCAATTAATTTGTAAATATTTCCTATAAGCACACATATATTAAATAATTTTTATCACTACTTTTTACGACTTTAAGAAACTATTTAATCATTTTGAACAACAAACTTTGTATAATTTTTCTTAAAAGTTGCTTCACTGTCCCCTTAAATTTAGTACTAAGTTTATTTAAATAAATAAATAAATATTTCCTATAAGCACAGAAATATTAAATAATTTTAATCAATACGTTTTACGACTCTAAAAAATTATTTAATGATTTTAAACAGCAAATTTGATGCACTTTTTAGAGGAAACTCTTTTAAGTTGCTCCTCTGTCCCCATTGACACCGGCATAAAAGTCAAATCATACGACTATTACTATTACTAATACTCCTACTAATATTATAATAATAATTGTTATTGTTTGGTTGCAAACACGTGTAAGTTTTATTATGTTTGCTTAGCAATTTACAGGCATCTGCAGTGCGGAAAAGAGCGGAGAGTAAATGAGTAAAAAATTAAGCACAAAAATAATAATAATAAACAAAATTTACATAAAAATGTACGAACAATTTATGCGTGTCAATATGAGGAATGTGCGTTGTGTATTTAACCAAAATCTGTTGACTTTTTGCCACCCAAAAGTTGTCGTACGTTGTTGAAAACGAAAATAGAAACCGATGGCTAAATTTGACAACACTGCTAATTAAATAAGAAACAAATAGGTAATGAACAAAACAATAAACCAAAAAAAAAAAAAAAAAAACAAAAGTTATTTATTTACTTTGATATTTTTGGCCAAGAAGTCAGCTAAAAAATTACAAAAATCAATATCAATATTTGTTAAGAATGCCCACGAAATCTCCGCGTGTTTTCCAAACTTTGCCCCAAAGAGTTCCGTGTTGCATTCTTTAATAATACAAAAATCAATAAATTAATTTAATCTTCATTCGTTTGTGACAATTTATGCACATTCCCACTGAATCATCATCCAGTTCCATTGGGTTCCATTGGCTGCCATCCGTCAGTTGCTTGGCAACATTCGAATTGAAACTTTCAATTAACGCGCCTCCTCCTTCAAAAAGGTCGAGCCGAAGGCCAGGAGGTTAATGTGTTTTTAAATTCCCTGCTAATTGATGAGCGGCCATAAATCTTCTATATATTTATATATACTAAAAGTTCTTTCTGCTCTTAGTACTCTTAAAGGAATCATCGCAGAGTCATTGATGCAAGCGAAGCTGGGGAGGACAGGGGTTTATTGGGCAGCTTTTAATTTTGTTTTTAAAAATATAGATAGTGTTGCTTTTAAAAAATTATTAAATTCCTAAAGTTGTGTGCATTTATTCCCTTTAACTAGCTCCGCCTAAAACTAATCCCTGCTCCTGTAACTCCCTCTACTAGCCACTTTCTTTCTAACCTAATTTATAAAGAGTAATGTTTAGTTTGTATTATTTTTATATTTATTTATTTAAAAACTCTAACAGCTCAACTTAACTGTCTTTTCTATTTACTTGTGCATAAATTATATTTATTTATGCTGACAACCCTCTTGTAGTTACTCCGTATCCTTGTTAGAGCACTTATGTTCCACGTTCCTATCACGATCCCGATCGTAATCGTGATCAGTTGCACATAACCATAATAATAAATGCCCAATGGACCACAACGCATAAATTAGACAACTTCAAGGGTTGTCAACTGCATCAAAACATTTTCATTAACAGAAACAGGCAGAAAGCTGAGGGAAAACACGACAGTTGGCAACAAACATTTCCAACTTTCCCTAACTAACTACGAAGAGTTGCAGTACCAGTTCATAGGGGCGGCTCGTAATTAAAGCAACTACCAGAGCCACAGAGGCAAAGGGTTCCCGAAAAACGAGTGCGAATAAGAAAACGCATACGAATACGAATACGAATATTCGTAATGAATACTCACATTGTTTGTTTAATTGAATTTGCGGCTCACGAAAACAAATAAATGGGGGAAAAAAAGAGTTAAGAGAACGAAAACGATGCGTGTGATATGAGAAGCGGTAAATTTGGGAATTCGAAGCCATCGATTGATCATGTGTGGACTGTGGACTGGGGACTGTGAACTGGACTGGACTCTGGACTGAGATCTTCGACACCATCGGCGTTGAAAAGCCATTCGAAGCCAGACTATCATTCGCTCAGTTCCTTGGAACGCGATTCGCTGCTCTCCACTCCCCTCTCCCCACCCCTCTGCTCCACACTCCTTTTCTCCTACTCTTTCCGCTCTGATCCACATAAAAATCGTTCGAACCGTTCGAACTGTTTTGAACCAACGCCCACCAAAGCTTCGGCTTACCTTTTAGTCTCTCACTTGCTCATAATACCCTTTGAAAGGGTATATTAGTAATTGTGCTTAAGCTAGGGCATATAATTTTTTAATTTTGGTTTGAAACAACGTAAATTTATGGATTAAGAGCATAGCTTCTTTGGTTAATTTTAAATAAATTTAAATTTCAATGAAAATTAATTTTAAAAAATTCTTTTGCTTATAAAAATTATAAAAAAAAATGCTTAAATAACTCTACAAAGAAAGCTAATCAATTTTACTTTTATTTATTAACTAAACTTTTTTCTAAAATTACTTTCAACCCTCATTGCTTTGCAGGTTGAAACTTTAATAGTTTTGCGTAGGTGACAACCCTGTTTATAATGAAACGCATAGGGACTCTAAGCAGCTACAGAATAAAAGACAAAAGACTTGTTAACTAGAGTTCACTTAAAACCTATAAAATATGTTACGGTGGTAACCCTGTCCTTGCTATAGCTGTGCTTCTTAGTTAAAAGTTAGTTTTTATTTATTGACTTTTTATTAAAAATACTTAAAATACCCCTAGTCTTCTTATTTAAAATTACTACTTTACTAGAGTTCGATTGATTTAAGACCAATAAGTTTGGTTTCGGTGGCAACACTGTCCACACTACTTTTTTTAAAAAATACTTTAAATACTCCTACTTTTCTTAGTTTATATTACAACTATTTTGCTTAAAAGATAACCCCGTCTATTACTCATTACTGCTACACCGCACATTTCTATATTTTACAGGGTATTCCGTCTTCGTTGTAACCCACTCAGTTGTCCACCGCTTGTTATTATTATTCGCAACGCTTTTGTTGGTTTTCGCGTTTATCAGTTAAGATCAGCCACGGATACGTCTGGGACTGGTACAGTGACCGGATCGGGATCGGATCGGGATCGACTGCGACTGCGGCTTTGGCCTTATCCTGCCTGCATTTTGCTCTTCCTGCCAAAGTGTGCTTTGGGTAATTTTTATTTTCTGTTTTTTCTTTTCTGGGGCAACTGAATTTTAATTAAAATATTTCTCAGGCTTTTAGTTATATATACTTTTTTTCGGTTGATTTTGTTGTTGTTGTTGTTGCAAGACGTTGCAGGGCATTTACACGCTGCTCCGATTGTCGTGAGTGTGACACATTTGCATCAGATATGATGTACAAGAGTCAAAGGACTCGAAACACACAGAAGACAAACATGGCTCATAAATCACGTGTGAGGCCACCGAGTGGTAACAAGGAAATTGGGCAACAAGAAATGAACTTGTCAAAGTGGCAAACCCGTAGACACCTGAGCATGCTGGAAGGTGGCATCAAGTCATAAATAGCTTAACTTCTTTTAAATTTTGTTTTTTTTTGCTCTTGGCCATTGTCTATTGTGTGAATGTATTCACAATGCATTTGACACGTTTTTGCAGCTACAGGACAACGCGACGTGGCGCCAGAAAAACTCGACGAGTCCTTGCTTCAGCTGTCTCCAGCTGCGTTTGCCAAAAGAACAACAACAAGAGACACAAAACTATAAATTTATATGTATATATATTCAAACAGTTTTCCAAATTTAGGTACGTGAGATAAATGAGGCGTGAGTTAGCGGAATAAACAATTTGTTGGCCAAAATTGCGGTTGGGGCTTACGGAAAACACTTGATTTAGGCGAGTGCAAATTGAATTCAAACCAAAAACTTACCTGGCAGCGGTCTGAAACGAGTCAAATATTTGAAATTAGTTGGGTTTATTATAATAACTAAATTTGTTTAACTCTTATCTATGGCATAATTTCCATTTTGGGTTTTTGGGGTTGTCAAATTTCGTGTTAAATTAATTAATTTTGAGTGGCTTTAACTTTTGTCTTATTACTGCGCCATTTAATTTATCATTGTCATTATCAGTTGCTAATTTATCCATCAGTTCCTTTGTTGCTCGCTTGCTTTCTCATGGTCAGTTATTTTTTTTTGTTGTATTTTGTTGGGGCCTCGTTTGTGACAAGTGCGCATAAATCTCAATTAGCGAGTTCCTAATTTATCTTTAAGATACTTTCGAGGGAACTGCCAAACAGTCTTCACCCACATCTGATATGGGTTAATGTATCGAGTCAGCAAGAACTCGAATATGATATAATATAATTAACTATTAAATTATGTTTATTTTTCGTCGCAATTTCTAACTGCTTTCAAATGCGCTGGGAACTGCCCGCCCTACTGCTGCTTGCACTGCTTTAAACGGTTGGCTTGCACTGCTTGCGGTTAGCGCTGTTCGAAGCAGTTCGTGTGCTGCCTTGCAACATGTTTGAAGCGCACGCGCTTAACAGTGCACTGCTAAGACCTCTCTGTTAGTTTTCAGTTTGAAATATTTGACATCAGTTTTAGTTTTGATCATAACACTTTGTTTTTCGTGGGAATCGATGAATTTGCATTTTTAGTATCTATGATAAATATGAATCAGCGCACAGCATTTGACACAGTTACGCGTAAACAAAATAGCAGAGTGTTGTTTTCATTTGTTGTTGTTTTTGCTTTGCTGTTTTGCTCTGATAACCACAAGCTACTGAATTCTCCTATCAAAATACTTCATTCATGTTGAAAGCTTTTGTCTTTAATTGAACTGATTTGTTTGGCTATCAGAAACTGAAAAATAATTGATCAAATATCTGCCCGAAAGCTAATTAGAAATTGAGACATGAGCAAAGTTCACATTCCATGAGGTTTTTGGGGTTTTTTGCCCTCTAAGATATTGGCAAATAAAGAGGAACTTGGTCTATTTAAGAGATTGTCATGGTAACATCTGGAAACTCACACAAACAGCTGTTATCAGCGGTGATACTCACTAATTGCTATGAACTTTGAAGGCCCTTTCGCCTAAAGTCAGGGACCCTAGCCAAGCCAAGAAGATGCTATACTTAGTATATATATGTATAGACTTGACTCTGATTATACGAGTACCACTGGGTAAAGTAATTTCTTGTAATCGTGGCTGTTGTCTGACTACTTTTGATTAGATTTCACTGTTTGGTACAATTTATCGATAAGCTTTCACACCAGAAAAACAAAAATATTGCTTAATGTAATCGGTGAATATTTCTCGTGTGCTTATTGGGTCGTTGGCAACACATTTTTGATTTACAGTATATGATCAATAAAAGTGCCTGGCACAATTCGCTGGGTAATCGATCAACAATGCTGCAGACTGGACCTTGCCCAATATATTATAGCGTTTCGGGTACGAGAGTCTATAAAAACTAGATCAAGATTAGCTGAGAGGCTTTAAACGAAATAGAAAAAGAAATACACACACACACTTTACTGCTTTCCTTTGCCCAGTTAAAAAATATTTAACTGTTTTCCAGTCAGCAGCATTTCACTCATGTGCGAACCGTTTCAATGTTATCAGTCGAACGGCATCGAACATCGAACCTGAGCTGTGTAACATGTGCGCTGCCATTTTGAGTTTAACAGTAACAGCGTGCGATTAGCTAACAGCGGCTGTTAGCAGTGCTGTTAGGCTGTCGGACCGTTTGGCAAGCTACGGCCGCCGCACAAATGTATCTGTATCTGAGTTTGTGTGCACCTTTCGTCGGTTTAAGATCGCTGCCGCGAACAGAGCGGATAACAAATGCGTTAAAATACAAAATATTTTCGAAGTTCAAGAAAGAAAGGCAAAGAAACGAAAAGAAATAAAAAACAAGTTTCAACAACATTTCTGAAATGTCACACAGAAAATGCAAGTAAAGTTTATGTTTGAAAACAACAAATGAAAGTGAATTAAAGTGCATGAAATAATAATTAAATAACTGATTTTGTTTTAAAAATCGACTTGGAAAATAACAACCGGCTTTCAAATTCAATAACAAGCCCTGCCCAGTGTGTAAAGTGAAAATTACAAAACACAAGAAAATAAAAGAAAATTTATTGAAATACAGCAAACAAAAATTTAGTGCAAATAATCGAATAAAATTGAAAAATTGTCGCCGCAAACGACGACAAGAGTGCAATAACAAATTACATATGATTAATCAATAATACACATATCAAAAGCCAATAATAACAAAAAAGTGCTGTAAAAAGTTGAAATAAATTGAAATAAATTGTAACTCGGCTTTTGTTGCATTTTTTTGCTGTGTAATTAATTTTTGTTTACGCGGCACAATTTGCATGCAATAAAATTAAATATATATTTAAACACACACACACACACATACCAATATACATACACATACACATGCATGTATAAGCTTTGATTTCCGTTTGGATTTTTGATACGTCGCCTCAACAATCACCACCTCAACTCAATCACCTCAATCCGTTTCCAGACGGCAACACGCACAACTGAAATCAGATTCAGAAAGGGAAACCGAAACTGAAACCCATGTTGGATTATAATTTATACCCTTAAATTTGGGGACTACAATGCGGCCAGAAATATACAATGTAAGTTCAATTGAAATTACACAATTATGATTACAGTTATGGCACTAGATTAGAGCGCATATTTAGTAACATAAATGCCAATTACTGATAACTCAACTTGGCCAAAATGTGAGCTAGCTAGGAAAATAAAAAAATAATTCTGCTTAAAAACTGTGCACAAAATCATTTTCCAACTAATTTTGGAAAGCACAAAGAGCGTGAATCAAATAAGTGGTAAAAATTATTAATAGCAAAGCAGAAAATTTATTTGACTTTTATGAGTTAGATAGAAAGACAATTAATGCAATAAAAATGTTTAAATACCGTTAGATAGTTTATATATATTTATTAAAATATTACTTTAACTCCTGGCATTAAAAATCACGCCATTTCCATGCTCGATTTCGATTTCAACTCACATACAAAACTAAGATACAAAAGCTTTGTATAAAAGGAGTACCTTGACCTGCGTTTGCAGTTCCTGTTCATATTTATTACTTTATAGAAATACATACACACACACACACACACACACACTCGTTTATCATGCTCAAAAGTAATTTCACTTAACAAACAATTTCAAAACACACATAAAAAGCACAATTATATGTTTCAAACAAGAAATATGGAAAAACTGAAGCAGCAAACGTGGCAATAATTGCTATTTATAACTTGTTATGGCACCAACACATGCAAAAAAATATAAAAACATGCCAGGATATATCCACACACACACACATGTACACAACTGCTAAAGAGTGTAGCTGTAGCTGTAGCTGTATCTGTATCTGTGTGCAACCCCTTTCAAAAAAAAGTGTATAAAAAACAAACGAAATAAAACTTGGAAGCAAAGGGTCGTCGCCAGTTTGTGCTTCTGCTGGCTCTGTGGCGTGTCCTGATCTCAGGACATTTACCTGAGTTATAAATCAATTGCAGCAGCAGCCACAGTCACCACAGCAACCCCTTGCTGTTAAAAACGCTAGCGAAACGCGTGCGATTAATCAGCTTAGCAGTTGAGTTGATTTAAATACAGAATTCTTCTACGCCCAACGCATCAGTGGGGCGACAAATGCAACACCCAAAAAAAAAAAACATTTCAAAAGTCAAATAGTGACTGCCACGCCCACTTTATTGTAGTGCGTGCACGTGTAAGTGTGTGTGTGTGTGTGTTTGATAAGCGTTTTGTGTGTGAGCATTTCGTAAAAATAGACAATATTTGATTTGAGTTGCGAGTTTATTTCTTTTATTAATTAAACGGAAATGCACGCTGATAAAAAGAAATCAAACACGCACACCCCCACACACACGCACACACACCGAAAAGTGTTGTAAAATTTTTTTGAGACATTTCCCAAGCATTTTGATAAGCATTTCCCAGCGCCGGAGTCGCTAAACTGAGGTAGCAATTTCTTCAATTGAGATGAGCATTAGATAGACATAAGGCTAAAAGCACAGATAAGATAAGATAGAGCATAATTTGTTATATAAACTGTTCCGAGAAGTGTTTAAATGTGCTAAAGTATCTGACAGATACTTCGAAGTTGCTTTTAATTTAAATGAAATTAATCGCAGCACTTGATTTTTAATCGCCGCTATTATTTGTACCATCTTTAGTCACATGTAGCTATTTGTTCAACAGCTGTGCTTTATGAAGATTTACAATCTGATAGATACGCAAAAAATAACATCGTAAAAAACATTTATGACTTGGCACATATTTGTGCAGCTTTGATTAATGCAATCAATGAAAATACTCCCACTATCGCAGTGGTATGCAGATAACTCCCTTATTAGATGTAGATACTTGTGACTAGTTAGAAGTACATAGGTTAGTTAATCGTAAAGTGTTAGTTAGTTAGTCAAATGGGTTTCCCATGCTGCCAAACCAACTGCAAACTGCACTCAATGGCTTGTCAATTGGTCAATCTATCAATCTGTCAGTCAGTCAGTCACTCTGTCTGTCACTCTGTCTGTCGGTCCATCTGTCAGCTAATGAACTGACGATTAGCTAAAAGCTTTGAGGGTGCGCCATTTAGTATGTGGAATTTCCACATGAACAACCAACTCGAGGGTTTGTTTAACAACAAAACACATTATATTTCGTAATATCCATAACAAATGGAAATTAGAAGGGCTCTAGTGATAAGGCACAACAACAGCAACACCAACCGAGCAAAAAAAACCTTCAGATATTCCCAGTTAATTTCATGATTTGCAGTATTTAAATCATTTTCGTTTCGCGAGACACCAAAAAAAAAATTAAAAAAATACTTGTTGTGATATATGAGCTGAAGTTGTCTCTGCTCTATTTTTAGACCCAATTGGGTTCAGAGTACAAACGGCTATAACCGGGCTAATACCCAACTACCTGTCGCCAACTTTCCACACACGATTTACTGTACAACAACAACAAGTCACTTCACATTATTGCGGGCGGCTTAAAAAAAAATTAATAAATTATAAAGATGGAAAAAAATCGTTGGCGTCGTTGTTTGGCAAAAAAAAAGGGGAAAAAAGTATAAATATAAATGTCACTTCAAGATTTTTATAATTAGGTTACGCGCGGGTGGCAAAAAGCTGCAAAAATCTAGGAAAGCGGTGGTGGTGGCAGTGGCAGTGGCGGTGACGGTGGGTGTACCCACGATTTGCAAGTGAAAACTATAATGCAGTGATTTTTATATGTGTTTTAAACGGCATAAAAAAGGCGCGTGCTCAGACCTCAGACCTCAGACTATATATATCTACTATATCAAGCTGCAATCAGAGTTAAGTCAGTCGATTCCTTTGACGATGTGACCTCCAAAGTCACGTTTGCAGCTGATGCTTCATATCTATATATATTTATTCTAGATATATGCCTCTCAAGCGCTTTATGAGTCACAACTTGTTTCGAGCTTGCTTTGCGCGTTTTAAAACGCGCCCAAAAGTCGCTAGGCATTTATTAGTGCTGATAATGTTTATAAATAAGTTTTTGTGTAATAATTTAACTTACACATATAATGTTTAAAGCAGTGTGCGTTATTAAGCCTGCTATTTTAAATTATGACACGATTCATATTTTAAAGCGAAACTAGTGACTTATGCCACTGATTTACTAAATCATTTCTTATAAACATTAGTTAAATACCTAAAATGTGAAATTTTCCACTTCTACAGTGGGCACAACACATCAAATGTGTGTTTGCCTAATTTTTAAGGCGATTAAACAGTTTAAACAGAAAGTTTAAATTGTTGTTTGGGTTTTAGTGTTGCGCTTATTGGATTTTAGTTGATTTGTTTATTGTTTTATGCGTTTATGGTAACTCTAATTAGGCTCAATGTCGTTTCATGCGGCAGATTTGCCATGGAACGTAGTTGCTCTAATCGAAAGTAAGCCCAAATGGATTTCGGTGCTCGCTTTGGTATACCACTACGAGTGCTATGTAGTTGTAGAGCTATCGTAGTATTCCCTAGACCAGACAAAAACTACAAAAACAACAACAACAATGACAACAATAATACGCAAGTCTAGAAGTGCGACGCGCTGTTTTTTATCTTATCGACAACACGTTCAGAAAAAAAAAAAAAGAAAATCGAAAAAAAATAATAATAATAAAAAAAAAAAAAATATACGCCATTTACTCGTAGTCGTAGAGTCGAAGTCGTAGCTTGTCTATGGACTACATACTAACAATAAGTATAAATATAAATATAATAATAATAACAAAGCGCCAAAAAACGCTACAAGTCAACACATTACCGTTTTTATTGTTGTTGTTGCTATTATTATTAAACTTTTTGTTGGAGTATTTTTTGTATTTTTCATTGTTGTATTTTTTCATTATTTCTTCATCAAGAAATAAAGTCACGGCCCTCGAGTGTTTGTTGTTTATTTTGGTATTTTGCGACTGAAAAGAGCAAGGTATATGCATATAGCTGTCTCTTTCTTTATACTACTTTTTTACTACTAGTATGGCCAACTTATCAACTGGCTAGAGCTTACAATTTCGACCAGCGTGTCTTTGTGGGTGGGCGACGCTTTCTTTTTGTATTGTTTGTATTTTAAAACAATTGAAATACCTCAGTGGTGCGAAGGAGATGGCCATAGACTGTAAGAGGGAGAGCTGCAGCGAGTGTGAGTGGGGCAGAGCGAGAAAGCTAGTAGGTGACCAGTTGCAGTGACAGATAAATCACAACAAAGTCCAATACGTGGTTGTAAAATTTTTCAATTTATGCAAATATTTGCATTACAAATTACCAACTCGAGGGCTGCTCACCCCGCCACCCCCTAGGCCTCCTCTACCGCACTCATGGAAGCAGCTGCTTTAGGGCCGCAGTCGTTGCACCTGACCTACAATGTGCAGCGTCTCTGCTGTTGTGTGTTGTCTGTTGTGTAAAACAACAAACACACCCACTTTACACACACTCACGCACAGCCAGAGATGCACTGCAGCTGAGCTGATCACAAGATCGATTGCAAAATCAACGACTGTTTTGGGTGAAAATTAGAAAGTTCAATTCTTTACAAAATGATTGAATGATTGAGTGAATCAAGTGAATACAATGAATACTTTAAACAGCATTAATCGATAGCCCAAACATTTGTTTAACGAACATCTGTCGGCATTCTTATCAGTTCAGCTGATTTGGCTGCATATTAGTTCCCGCTGGGTGTTTTGATTTGAGCAAAGCATCGAGAGTTTCATGAAGTCCCCCTTTCTCCATTTCCACCTGAGTTAATTGTTTACCTGGTACACTGTGGACCCCACTCCCTCTGCCCAGCTCTGTCTGGCCAATATTGACACTTTGGGAAAGCTGCGTTTGTATTTGGCTTACAGACGTTGCCACTCAAGTAGCCAACTCTGCTGCCGTTGGCTTATCAGCATACGAGACGCAGCGAAAAGCCGCTTATCAGCGCCCAGCTGCTGTACCGCAAGCACTGCACGCAAATCGCATTAGATATAATGCATATTATAATAATAATAATAATAAAACATTGTAAGGGATCTAGAATACTACGAGCAACCCCCTCGCGGTCTCTCGACAAATTGTCACCGTGTTATTTTCACGCCTATTTGAGAATTATGCAGCAACAGACGAGCACTAAACCTTTTTTTTTTGTGTTGTGCTCAAATAGGTACATTCCTTAAGGGGTGTCGAGGGTTGAGGGGACAGCCAGGGGTGGCGGGGGACACTGGGTTGCCGTGCTAATGAGCCCAGATTTGTGTAACGGCACGGCAGCGGCTTAAGCGTCATCTGGGACCTGATAATGGACTCAGTCTGAATTCAAACTCAAACTGAAACGCTTCGAGGTCTGATGATGAGCGCGTGCATGTCAAATTATTTGCGCGTCTCGCATTCGCTTCAACTTGTAGATACGCTAGATACGCGAGTATCTCGCAGATACTTGCACTCAAGCCACTCGAAAAAAAGACCAGCAACAACATTAGCTTATCGCTGGAGTACACTGAACTTGTCACTGAATGTTACGCTCTTGTTTCATGCCCAAATGGAATGGAATGCGATTCATATTTGGGGCGTTCTTGTTGTTGTTCTTGTTGTTGTGGTTGTTCGCGTTGTTCTCTGTGTCTCGTTATTGTTGTTGCAGCCACTGACAAGTTCAAGTGCGTCGTCGAGTGGGGAAAACCACGAGGTAGCTCATGCCAAAAGTATGCTAAGATATCTACAGGAAACAACCAAGTTATAAACTGAGAAAACCAAAATTTTGTAATTTATTTAAAAATATAAAAATAAAATATAATAATTCAAAAAAAAATTATTTAAAAAATTATTTTACAATATTTAAAACCTTAACTCTGAACTTTTAAATAAAAATAAATATTTTTTTTTTAGTTTTAACTCAGCAACTTAATAAACACAAAATTAATTTTAAGCATGCAAATATTAAACCTGCAAAATTTTAGCATGCAAACAGTAAAACATATTCCGGGTCGACCTTAAGTATATACTTTGTAAAGTAATAAGCTTAAAAAGTTTTATATTTTATTAATATATTAAAATAATTTTAGGCTTTCTTAATAATAATTTATATTTCAAACTATTGGCTTCGTTGTCCATTGTCATATTTGAAGCCAGAGTAAAATCACATAAAAGTTATATAAATATTTTCATAGTCAGCGCACAAAGCACATAACAAAACAAAAGCAGCAACAAAACCAAAAGCAAAGACATGAAACAACTGTTAACTGTCAAAGTCAGTAAACTCAACGTAACGTTCCCTTTGGAACTTCATTAGAGCGCACGCCCCTAGCAAAAACAAAACAAAAACGAACAACAGTTATAACAGCGACACAACGACACAACGACAACAACAGTGGGACAGAAAGAACACGAAGCAGGAACAAAAACAACGACAAGCAAAATGAGACAAAGTGCACAGCGAGGCAAAAGTTGCAATTGCAGCCGGCAATGCACAGGAACCAGGAGACTGAAACAGGCACCGCAAAGAGCGGGAGAGTGGTAGGCAGTGAGCGGTTAGAGTGTGTTAGAGTGGGAGCAGCAGTAGCAGGGAGAGAGGGTTGAGCAGAAAAAAAGCGCAAGGTGGATGATGCAAGAGTATTAAATAACGCGAAGTTTGCCAAAGCAACCCCTAAAAAAAAACACACGAAAATAAAAACCAACATATAACAAGCAAACGAAAATTGCATTAAGTGCAGCAATGGCAAATAGAGTGACCAATATATTAGGGTGAACATCGTTGTACGCACAATTGACAGCAGGAAATTTCACACTTGGACACGGTGCACACGTGGCAACAGCAGAAGAGAGAGCGAGAGAGAAAGTGTTTGTAATTGTTATTAAGCGATTACATGATTGATGAGGCAGCTGCATGAAAGGAAGAGTGATAGAGAGAGAAAGGGAGCGCAGTACACGTGGCTGCAATCAAGCGAAAGGATTGCTTTGCTTTCGACCATAAAAAAGTCCTCAAGCGAAATCTTTATTAATTAATCATATACGATTTCCATGCAGCTTATCGCGAATCTTGACCCAACACTTTTTGGCCCAAATTGAACTTTTTTTTCGCTTGGACTGAATTAATCTAATCACTGTCACATTCCGCAAATTCTGCTTAGGAAGCATTCAATGTGATTTGGCCTTAAGTACCTGCGATTAAGTTTCAATCAACAAGTCGCACAATTGAAACGTGTGACACGTGTTGGCCAGGCCAACTGAGAATGTAAACAAGTTTGCCACTTTTGCACACTAAAATTTGAAATTTGAAAGAAATCCAACAAATTTGTGTATAAAAATTTAAATCAGATTTCGTTTGACAAGTCTCTCAGTTCACGTTGCGTTTTAGCATTTAATCTGGCAAGTGGATCGCGCTTATGTGATTTGCAATACGAATACGAAACTCGAGACAAATTCAAATGGTCAAAATGTGCGAACTAATTATGGCTGGAAAACGAAACCAAAACATCATCGAGATTAGATTGCTAGTGACGTAGAGCGCTTAAGTATTGGCTAGACGGAGCAAGAGTGGCATGGAAAGAGGGGAGCAGAGGGACATGCTCCATGTGTCTGCCTTTCAAATGCAGCTTTTCTGCGACGCTGTATTGGTGAGCTTTTGAAAGCTCCGCTTGAGCCTGTCTGTGAGTTGTGTAGGTGTGAAAGCTGTTTCAGTTTTCTTTATTACTAGGTGGTCCTGCTGTGTAAACTGGACAAGTCAGACACGTACCGCTTGAATTCCTCTAGTGGAAACTTATAAAATAGCTGAAAATATTTAGAGAGACAAAACTCTTTAGTATGCAAAGCACATGTCGTCTACAATTGCGTCAGACAATCAAAAGAAGCAGAAGAACTCGAAAAGACAAAGACAGAAAAAGTAGAAAAAAGACGTAGAAGACGAAACGTTCTTAAAATAAAAACCTAACTCAAGTTCATTTGGGCGTCTGTTGTGCTTCTGTCTGCATACCAAAAAGGTAATTATTAGCCGCATTGTAAAGGAAGCAACAAACAAAAAAGTAAAGCACCAGAGACACAGACCCTAGAAGTAATATCAAATTACATTCCATACATGAGAAATGTGGCATAGAGACAGCCAGACAAAAGTGGAATACCAGGGGAGTTCGGTGCGGGTTGAGTATTAGCTGAGCTTTTGTGGCCTTAAGGGTTCCATTTCAATCTAGGGTTGCTACGACTAGAAAGTTAGCAAAAATTTCTCACAAAGCTTTCGAGGAAAGTTTATTTATTTCCAACTTAATTAAAGCTTGTTTATTTTTTATGAATCGGTTGATATCCCAAGATTTCTGGTTTCAGCTGTCTTTCATTGAAATTGTATGCCATTTGCCAGCTAAACATAAATTAAACTAATACGCAAATGAAAAATGGAATCAAATAAACCAGAGCACAAGAATCAAGCTCCATTTAAGTGCTTAGCAAAGCAAAAGCGTCGCGAATTCGCCAAGCCGCGCACAGAACTGAGAACACCCGCCCCAAAATCAATGAATTTGCGAAATTATTTGAAAATAACTGAATTCAGTTCGTATTGAAATGGGTTTAAATAAATTTCTTTATTTTTTTTTTATTGTCTGCTGTGAAATTGAAAAATGATAAAAATCGCACAGAGGCCAAAAGGCATTTGATTCTTGATTCCATAACTATACTCTTATTATTATGCTTTTTTGGGGACTGCCTACTGTGAGGGCAAAAAGTTTTGGTACGAAATTGGGCACTGTAATTTGCACATGGCACTGGCCTCTGCTCTGAGTCGCTCAAAGAGCTCTATCCCCCTCAGTCGCTGTGTATCTCACTCTCACTCGGAGGCTTTTATTTAGTCGATGGTCTCTTGTATTGATTTCTCGTGCACTTTTTGAGTCGCTTTTGTTGCCTTTGTTATTATTTGTGGCTTGTGCGCGATTTTCACTTTTCAAAAAAAGCAAAAAAAAGCAAAAAAAAGCAAAAAATGAAAAGAAAAGAAACGAGCATAGAATGGAATGGAATAAGAGACCTTCGTCTTAAGAAACTACCCTTCAAGTGGTTGCTTGTTCTTTAGTTCAGCATTCTAAGCTGAAATCAATGACCTTTTCGGCCCGAGCTTGGGCCTCTTCCAAAGGGGATTAGTCAGCGTCAAATATACCCATATATAAAACTATATATATATTTAAATACTCAAATATATGTATATATATATAAAATATATATATGTTTATGGTCGATCGATAGTCTTGGCTTTTTTCATAAACATTTTCGAGTGTGTGTTGACATTGAGCCAGAGCAAAAGTTCCTCACAGTAGTTCCTCTTAAAAGTATTCATGAATACTACTCAGACCCGACTCGGCTCTTAGAGGTAGCTTTTGTTTAAAAATTATAAAGAGCTCACGATCAGCAGCGAGATGAGCAGATGACTTAATTGTTGTTTCAATTTTCAGTTGTCAGTTTTCAATACTCCTCTCATCGTCAGTAACAGCAACAGCAACAGATTCCCAGACGGAAGTTGTTGTTTCGAAATGGCAACAAAAAAAACAACAGAAATCAATAAAATAATTAATAACCATCAATAATCATTAATAATCTATATGATTTATGCTAATTTGTTGTTTATAACGCTTTATTTATAGTAGATATCGTAAGTTGTTTTTATTTTTACGATCACAAAATTGATACTCATCACTTGTATCTATCTACTTGCAGGTTACTACAGTTCATGCTGCCCAATGCCAGGATTATTTTTATACTGATGGTAAGTAGAACTACACTACACTATCTAGAGGGTATTTTAAGGCAAGTTAGGTGGAGTTCAAGCATTTACAGGGTGTTTCTGAGCCGGGCTTTGTCTCTCTCGCAGTTTAATTAAATGCCAAGTACATTTACATGACGGTGCTAAACTTTAAATGGGCGTGTTTTAATATTATCTTTATTAAATATCGTATTGCTTTGATTGATTTACAATTGCTGTAAATTGCGTGAATAAATTTTATTCTGCAGCTAAAGTTTAACAACTTCCTTTCATCTATAGACACTTTTCAATACATTTAGAAATCCAGAAAAAAATCATTGTTGTGACAGTTGTTGTAGTTGCTGATGGTTTTTTTGTTGTTGTCATTGTTTTGGGCACTCCAAATAATTATCATAAAAAACCGAAATATCAATAAGTGTGTAGTATTTCTTTCCGTTTGATTATTATAACAAGATCGAGTGTGTAATCACCAGTGAAGTGTGTGGTCAGTTAGCTGCGACTCGAGGGGACTGAGGCAGTGTGTACCCAGAGGGGGAAGTACGATATCTGAGGCGGTACACATGTGTGTATACATTGGAGTGGATTCGTCTCTCACTTCTGCTTTGGGGATCTGTTTTTGGGGGCACTGTCTCAGGGCTGGCTTGAGTACAAGCAACATAGTAATAAAAAAATAAGAAATAAAAATAATAATAATAATTATGATTATTACACACTCACACACAAACACACACACACACACACGCACACTCAAGCTAAAACGTCATTGAACTATGGAAAAGGTCGCACGTCACAAAAAAGAGACTAAAAACTGAAAATTCGAAAACTGAAACGCATTTTTATGAGCAGCACAAACAGCAGGCCCCTTCCTTCACCCCAACACCAAGAGGGGAAAGGGCGCAAAATATATATGAAATAAAACTGACACTTTAGGTTATTGCTGTTTGATTTTGTATCAACTTGAAAATGATGAAATGCTGACAAGCAGATGAATAAGTTCAGTTAAGGAATTTCAACTCAAGTCACGCAGCTGTCAAAGCACAAAAAGAGAAAGGGAGGCGGAGAGGGAGAGGGAGAGCGAAACAAGTGGAGCTTGTGGAGCGCCATAAGCCTCAATCAATTTGTACTTATGTCTAATACCAACAATAACTACAACTCCAACTAATGTCGGCTGTAGTGCCGTGTGGCAAGTCCATTAAAATTCCAATCACAGCGATAATGAAAAGCTATAGATACATTTATTAATTTATAGATATCACTATATACCGTGTATATATATAGATGTACTGCTGACTAGCACTTTGACGTTATCATCAATCCGTCGAAATGTTTATGCAAATTATGGCAAAAAACGTGTCACCGATAGGGAAACACGTTCAGAACACGTGGTAATAAGTGGACTTGGTACCAGATTTGATAGCTATAGTGGGTTGAAAGAGTTGCTCAACTTGTGGGTATTTAAATTTGATTGATTACATGAGTGTCTCTTCGGAAACTGTTTACAAAAAGAATTCACTTTTTGGCACTTGTATCAAGAACTAATTTTATGCTACATTTCATTTAATTTTCATTTTCGATTAAAGAGCAACTTTCATAGTCCACTATTTGTTAGTTTTATATTATAATTTACTATCTAGCATTTATGGTACAGCTGCGAGTTGTCGCTACATTGTTCAGGATTAGCTTATGTTCCATTCAAAAACCAATTTCCAGAGCTACCATAACACGCACACAACTCCAAGTGCAGCCGTTTTAATGGCCACTCTGGCTGACCACTGGGGGCTCAACATTGGCCATAAAAAAAGGAGGTAAGAGCAGAGACCTTTGGCCAACAACATGTCGGCATTTTGTGTCACATCTGTGTGGCTCAGGCTCAGTCACAGCCACAGCCACAGCCTCTGCCTCAGGTTCAGTTCAGTTGGAGGTTCAGTTTCATTTTCAGTTTCTGTTACGGTCTCATAATAAAAAGCTCATCGTATTAATGGAAATTTATGGGCAATTGGCCGCTTTTGGTCTGGCCTGTAGCAGGATTAGCCAGTGACTACGTTTAGGCAGAGTTTTGGGGATTTAAGTTGGCTGTATTTCATATGCTTTATACTCAAAGAATTCTTCTCTTCTTCTACTTCTTTTGCAGGTAATGCTTGCTCCTGTAATTACAACATGTGCAAAGAAAACCGACGAATACATATTAACACTCAAGACCCACGACAATCGGGCGCTACACATCAGTGCGCACGGCAGGGTCACCGCAGAGGATATATCTCTAGCACGTAAGTACGATTTTATCAAACTATAGTTTTAAATTCTTTTATGGAACCTAATTCCAAGACTTTTTTCAAACCTCTCACTTGATTCTTCAAGTATAAAATTCCATAAGGATCTCCACTTGATCTCCATATACTTTCGCTATAACAATTTGCCTACTAATGTTATAGTATTTCTTCAGACATTTATCTGATTTATTGTGTATGACTTGATGGTTTGCTCATCAATTGCTCACTATCTCCTTGGTCAAATGGTATTTAAATTGAATTGGCATTTATTTTGAACTCTGTTGCTGTCTGTGCATATTGTGGGCTTAATTAAATGATTGGTAATTTAATATTTGATTGATGTTATGCCCCGCCATGGGCGCCAGTTCCACGCGACGCTTGCGGTTTCAATTTATTACTGTTCGGTACTTTTCTGTTCATCTTTTGTTTTTATTTGTTGTTCTTTGCTCGAATTCATGCGGTTTTCCGAGACGTTTGTCATTTGCCAGTTGCTGTGTCTCAGTGGGTGAAGTTCAGGAGCGAGCGACACAAGTGGGTTGATCTCTACACGAAAGTGACAGCCGCCACAAGCAATAAGCGTGAGAAGACATACACACGTAACTGTAACTGTTTGCTAGAAACCAGAGAGCAATAGATTCAGACCTATTTGAGACTACTATGTGTAGTATTTTACGTAGGTATAAGTGCAGGGTTGCCATTCTGCGATTAAAGCCACACTGAGTATAGGAAATTTACTATCACATCCACTTAATCAGCGCAAAGTTCAGAGATCTTTCAACGCCCAAATTTCGTGTACACATTTTTCACACGTGAAATTATGTTTTTTGGAGAGTAGAAGAAGAAGAGCACTGTAGTTTGTTGATAAATTAAGTGATGTATTCGTTGTTTTGTCAGTTTGGTATTTTATCTTATCTCTTCAACTTATTTATGTGGTTAGTTTTTAATTTTTCGTGGAAGGGAATACTTGGGCTTAAGTGCCAATCTAGCCAGACTTAGCTAATTTGATCGATTTGTTTTCAAGCGTTGCCATATCGAAGGTCTATCTCCCCCAAACCCCCGTTCAACTAGCTCCACTTGAAGATTGCTTTTTTGAGAGAAATTCCGTTGGTTTTCAGGGTTAAAGTCATACGTCAAAAACTTCAACGATACCCGATTGGTGGGATAGGAAGTTCAACGACTGTCAGGTCCCAATGTTTTCGGGTGATAAAGATTGACGCCAGAAGTCAGAAGAACACTAGTCTCAAAGACCGTGCTAGACAAAGAGCCGCTGTAAAGTTAATTTCATTAAATGTCTGATTCTTGTTTCTATCGCGCTGCCCCCGACCCTCTTGAGTGCTAATCAAACCTATCATAACTTTATCGAAAACCTTTCAATTAATTGGGTTATCTTCGCGCTCAAGTGTGCGCTCCATTCTAGTATTAAATATTTACTTAACTAACTGAAACTATGTTTGCTTATAATTAATTAAATTTGATTTGGTTTTCATTATTAATTTTGTTTTGTTCATTTTCATTTCATCAGAATCCTTTACGATGGACAGTGTTGGCGATCCGTTCAGCGAGGACTTCAAAATCAGCATCTATGCCAAGGATGTGGGTTATTACTTGTGCTTTGCTCAAGGCAAACTTGTTGGAAAGGTAAGAAAAGCCACTAATTTTGTTTAAATAATTAAATAACTCTTTTCTATATATAAATTATGGTTTTTATTTATTTTAATTACCTAAAGCTTCCTTTGGCACTTTTAATTAAACTTTTGTCTTTTCCCTTTTCCCTTTATTTGTTTGTCTCTTTAGAAAAACGTCACAAACGATTGCCACTTCAAAGAGTCACTGGATCACGGCTATTATCAGTATACCAATGCCTACGATCCGCTGCTGCGCGTAGGAATCAAGCGAAACTTTCGGCCCATTGGGCCTAAGGATCAGCAGAAGTTGCATCGGATGCGAAACGCGTGTTTTGCCTTCTTCCGCGAGAGGGCCGACAAGTTTCGCAGTAATTTGGCGCATTGGCAGACAAAAGTAGTAGTAGTAGTAGTAGTAGTACAACTAGTAGTAGTAGCACCACCACAACAACAACGACAACTACGACGACAACAACAACCACAACAACAACAACACCGAGCCCAGTAACAGCAACAAAAGTCGCACGTGGCAAGCCGCTGCGTCGCCTGCAGCCAACAAAAACAACAATAACAGCAACAGTAACAAGTATTAATAGCGATAGTTCTTCTAACCACAACAACAACAACAACAACAACTACAATAGCCATAAGTCCCACAACAATTTGCAAAACAGTGACGCGCTGCGTGAACAAAAGATAATCAAACGCAATCAGCTGAAAGAGCGACGCCTGCAACATCGCCTGCAACAGCAGCAGCAACAGCAGCGACTGCGGCAGCGACAGCGGCAGCGGCAACATGGAAATGCCGCTGGTGCCATGCAGCAACCGCAGCCCAAGAATTTGGTGGTGCGTCATCATCACAACAATGCCACGTTGCTTGAGCGACGACGACGCCGACGCATGCAGCGACGCCGAGAACACCAGCAACAGCAGCTGCTGGAGGAGGAGCAACTGAAGCGACAACATCAGCCACAGGGTCAGCAATCAGCTGAGCAATTGCCAACGGCATCGTCTTCTTCTTCCTCCTACTACACGGCCACAGCAGCCTCCACAGCGCTAACAGCCACCGCCTCACTGGCGCCCTCTGCCCTCAATCTGTTTGCCATGTTGGCGGCAAGTCGACGCAAGCGTGGACGCCGAAAACGTGCAACGTCCGGTGGCAGCAATGCTGACGACATGGATATGCAGCTGGTGGAGCAGACATCCCAGCGGCAGCAGCAGGAAGAGGAGCAGCAGCAGGAGGATGTCCAGCAGCAGCAGCAGCAGCAGCAACAGCAACAAAACGAATACTCAAAAGCCTATGTTAATAGTAATTTAAACTTAAACTTAAATTTAAAGTTAAAACAAATACTAAATTTAAATAGTAATAGCCCTAATATTAATAATGCAATACCTGCCTTGCCAAAAAACTACAACTACTTGTACAGTAACGAGCATTATAATATGAATACTAAAAGTAGCACGACTGATTCTAGTAGTTTAGACACTAGCACTAAGTTCGATAGTCCAAATAGCCATAGCGATAGCGATAGCCATACCGATAGTCGTAGCGATAACGATAGCCATAGCGATAGCCAGTTGAGAGAGTCGATCGAGAATGTTGACAATAATCTTAAGACACAATTAAATAACGATCGAATTGATGCTGTTCGGTTTGTTGTTGTCACAAATCGCAATCATATTGAAGCAAACGATATAAACGACGATTACAGCAGAGACAGCAACAACAACAACAACAAATACAATAATAATATTAATGAGGAAGAAGATCAGCTGCAAAGTTCCTTAACTGGTCTACAACTGCAACAGCAGCAGCAACAGCAACAACAGCAGCAACAGCAACACCAACAACCTAATATTCTTAATTTAAATGCAAATATTAATGTTGTTAACGATCATCATGATGATGATATTCATAATCCCAATAGTAATTATAATGAGCAATTTGCGAATGACGATGAAACGATACGAATTCAAAATAAATATGAAACACATATAGTACAATACAAACCTGACGTATTCATTTCAAAACATGGGCAAGGGGTGTGGGAATATATCATTTTAAATTTACAGCTTTAAAAAGGGTTCTTATACTGAACTGTGAGTCTCAGACCTTTGACTCTTTAAACTAAAATTGATTGAAATTGAATTATGGAACTCCTGCTAATCCTAAGTTGCTAATTCCACAAGTATCAGAACTTAAAGTCTTTAACTTTTCAGAAGTTTGACTCAGCTTTAGTTACAAAGCTTTGATGTAATATTCCTTGGAACTAGTTAAGGGATCTATAACGAATCATAAATTCAAAATCCAGTAGTTTTAGCACTACGAGACTCTAAGTTTTGTTTTACTATAATTAAAACGAAGTAATTTATACAAGGTTTTATAAAAAAGAATCGTATTCTAATACAGAGCTACAAAATTCACAAGCTCCAGAACAACAGAACTCTAATGTTCAGTGAACCTTACTAAAACTTTAAAGTAATGGACTAAATCCCAATAATAAATTAATACAAAGATTTTCCATTATAAATTCTTGACTAATTCTTAGCTCCAAAAACCACAACTTCCAGCACTACGAGTCCCTAAGTGTAAGTTTTGTTCTATGCAGCTATACATAACTTCCTAGTAAATTTTATAGGTATCGAAAATAAGAAATCTATTTCAGAGCTTCAGAATTCCAGAACGACGTGATTTTATTTTAAGCAGCTATAACTTAGAAGTACAGCACTGTAACCTACTGGACTTAATATAGGCATCTATTACAGATCTAAAGCACGCTGAGGTCACTTTGCGAAACCGGAAAAAGCTTCATCGAAACTATGGACCTCAATAAAAAGCATAAGTAAAAAATCATAATACGAAAATCGTGTAACAATTGATAAGAATCTACAACAATGCGACAATGTGTTAATCGGCCGAGTTGACCTCAATCTGGACAGATTGTAATGCTCATAAAAAGGCCACAATTTCAGATCGTAGATCGCGTGGGAGTATTCAAGTTTTGATTTTTTTTTTGTATAATTTATAATAATTTTTTGTGTTGAGGGAAAACTAAATTGATCGATAGATATGCTGGAATGTTGACACCGCATAAATAAATTGTAAATCATAAAATAAATATGTATTTCATTATTATTAATATATGCAAAGTACATAAGATTTATGGCTTGTCCAAAATTAATTACCCAAAAGCCAAAGCAACAAAAAAATGTGTGAATGCTGTGGCATTTTTTTATTATTTTTTGTATTGAGATATGCAAATTTGGCGCAAGTGCGACGAGTGGCAGCTTGGACAGTGGGACAAACGGACTGTGCACAGTGGACGTTGGTCAAAGTGTGGGGCATCAAAACTTCAAATCATATTCAAAATCACTCTCAAAACATGTCCGTTGTTATTGAGATTTATCAAGCTTCTCAACGTCTCGCCTTCCACGGCTTCCCCACCTTTGCAGCCGTCTCCTCTGACAGATCTGGCCAAAACAAAGGCCAAAACGAGGCGTCGACGATCAACAAAAAAAAAAAATATCAATACATCGAACATGTATAACTATATATATAATGAAAGAGAAGGCGTGATGGAGAGAGCGCAGGAGGAGAGAGAGAAAAAACCTGGCGCCGTCTGCGCACGCCTCAAAACGCCAACGCCGACGGCAACGGCAACGCTAATGAAATTTTATTATGCGCCAAAAGTAATAATTTATAAATTTGTTTAACAAAAAATATATTTGTTAAGCAATAAATTGAAATACACAAATCAGTTGTCATTTCGCGGCGACAGCAGATGCTCTACAATGCAAATATGGCAAGAGTTTTTCCAGTTTTTATTCGCTTTGAGCTTAAAGTTGCTCAACAATTTTTTATTTGAGAATTTTACTGGTGAAATAAAATAATAATTTAGCTCAAGTTTAAATAAATAAACTAGTTTAAAAGTATATAAAAGTGTTTGCAGTTAAAAATTTATAAGAAATATGGGAGAAGTTTTTAAAGTTTTAAGTCGATTTCGATTTGATAAAATTATTCAGCACTTTAAACTACAATCGATGGGGAATTCTATTAAGTTTATATGTGTTATAATATTTTTCTAAATAAATTAAATATGCTTAACGCAGAAATATAAATTCATCATATAATTTTTGATAAAAATATTTATTAAACTAGTCTGCACACATGAACTGTTTCAAACGTTGAATTTAAAAAATGAAAGGTGTCTATTAACAAAATTTTGAATATATTTATTTAATATGGGGTTTTTTTTCTTAAACTTATTGACATTTCAGTTGGAATTCTAATCCAAATCCGGTGGCTCAACGGCGCCTTACACAGAAGTCTCACACATTTTGATGGGTTCTTTTGAATTTGTTTATTTTTGATTTTTGATTTTTTGGTGATAACCACAAGTTATTATTATTATTGTTATTGTTGTTATTATAGCCATTGTGGTTGGGATTCCTTTTCCATTTTTTGGAGGGGAATGTTTATTAGCCAAATTAGCGTGTCAGGTGAAATTTAAGCAGATTTTGCTTGAGCAGTTGTGGCTCTTTATGGGAAAATGATTAGATCCGCTTATGGTGTGTAGTATTTTTGTATTTTTTTTGTCTATTTTTTTTTGAAAATTTTATGCGTTTATTTTTATGACAGTTATTCTAATGAAGAAACATTTTAAGCCGCTGCTTAAATGACGGAAATACCACAGTTCCACTCACCGACTCAAACTTGAAACTCAAACTGATCATGAGCCGCATCTATATGTATATATATCTAAGCTGTGTGTGTGTGTGTGTGTGTTGTATCTGGGATTTTAGATCTCAGATCATTTCGTGTTGACTTTTTAACCATTTTTCAAGTGCAGCTTAAGTTGGGATTTGCATTTGCAGTTTGTATTGCCGACAGGCAGACATTACGGCGCATTAGATGAGGCTTATTTTAATTGTTGTAAATTAAATAAAATTTGCATAGCAAAGTATTTGTTGTCATTTGTTATTTGTTGTTTGTTGTTTGTTGTTTGCACTGCCGTTATTACTTGAAAGCCAAGAGATTGTGTTGAGGGCAATACAAGAAATAATAGAAAGGCATAGAAAGTGTTGAATAATTTGCATATAAATAAACAATTTAATTTAATTATATTTATTATATATTCAAATATAAAAAATAGTTAACTTTTTAAAATAAAATACAATCCTTTCAGCTTTACAATGTGTTTTCAAGAAAAGAACCTACCCCGACTGTATTTCTAACGGGTGTTTTAAGTTCCTAAGACGTTGAAAAGAAGAAATCAATTTATATCTACAAAATAGCTATGAACTGGCTTTGTTAATAAAGATACACATGGCAGTTAACACCAGTTTTTACCACCCTACACCCACCCCGTTGACCAGCTGACAATTTGGCCAAAACTGCGTCACATTAGACCCACTTGGCTGCTTGGTACTGGTACCACAGTGGTGTACAACGGCTCAGCGTTATGGCATTTTCGATTTATAGCGACTATAAGAAATATTTATAGCCGTCTACAAAATCAAATCAAAATTAATGATGATCAAACCAGTCTGCAAATTGTCGATTATGAACTCAAATTTGTTGTTGTTTTTTTTTTTTTTTTTTTTTTGGCGCCGTTTAAACGCTCTGCGGCGCCGAAAATAAAAATAAGAATTTTATAATGCAACAATTAAATCGCAAGTTGAAATCAGAAATGTAAAAAATAGAAACAAAACAGAGAGAAAATAAATAAATACCTGAGATTTTAACGACATCATTAAAAATGACCGAAAACTGCGTATCTTAACCCATGACGACATCAAAATTTATTTAACGACTTCGCGCCTCAGAAACCAAAGTGTTCTCACTTTATATCTTGATATTATTTATACATTTATTTTGATTTTTTTTTTTTTTTTTCTTTAGCTATTTTGAGTTTGATGGGAATATACCCAAGTGTGTTTGGGTGTTTGGTATTATTCTTGGAAACCGGTTGCTGCTATACGTTTCGAGTAATCCCGTGAACGGTTTAAAATTAAAAACTGACGCGCACTCAATTAAGTTTATTGCATTGCAAATCATGTCCGTAACCCATTTTTATGACGTCCAATGCCAAATTGTTTGCCTTGCCGGAGGTGTCAAGATGATTTGTCAACGCGACACGCCCAGCTATAAAACGCAAACAGTTAGAATGTATCTGTATCTGTATCTGTATTTGTATCTATAGCTGCAAGTACTCGCATCTCATAGTTGTATCTCCAAATGCTCTTTACCAACTTGTTGCACTTGATTTTTTATGACCATGCACATTAAAAATGATGGAATGCAAGCTGACAACAACAACAGCTCTGTTAATGACACCAAAAGAGCATGTTGTGCGGGTGTTGCTGAGGGTCAAGCATACCCTGCCCCTACCCCTACCCCCGCCTATTCCTCAGTACCCCTTTCCTATCCTCATCTTTCTCTTCCTCTACGTTTTCGCCTTCGTCTGCGACTCATCAATAATTAACCACAGTGTGACCTTCCTAACAGCGCTCAAAGCATTTGCTGTTCTTCTAGCGGATTTCTTGCACCTACCATAAACAGAGGGTGGGGGCAGAGAGGAGTAGGTGAGACAGACAGCACTGTTACCTGTTGGCAAACCTACTAACTACTAACTGTCTTAAGCAAACAAAAAATACTAACTGTTTGCATCGTCAGCCAGTTGGCTTAGTTCTAGCACTTTCTTTCAACACTCCAAATGCAGTTTTCAGTTTAGCACGAAACTTCTGAGTCTTTTTCTAACATTTCAGTTTGGAGTTGTTCGGATTTTAACGCCTTGCTTGCAAGTGGGTCGAAGCAGCTAACAATGTAACTACTTGAAGTTAAACTCTGTGCAGAACTAACGACAAATATTCATAAATAAAATTTAATGAAAATAATTACATAACATAAAAAATAACTTTAAGTATTAAATTTCATATTATTTATAGATAAACTATTTAAAAAAAAAAATTGAGTTACATAATTAGAAACATGGAAAAAAATTATGGAAAAATACTTTTAATTTTTACAACTCATTCTTAAATAAACTGACGAATTCTTTTACTTCTTATACTCTCGGAAAATACGAAAAAAAAAATTTTTACATAACGATTAACATAGAATAATTAATATTTAAGTAAGCTTTGTTCTTTTTTAAGTTTTTAATTTAAGAACTCAGTGTTCTTAAGTTTAAAATAAATATTATAATAAATATAAAAAAGTTAGGCACAACTGGTCCCATTTTAGTTGCCAGAAAAATCTGTTGAAATATGTGAAAAATAAAGTTTTTTTTACAGATTTTTAAAAAATATAGATTAATAAAATGCAAAAGTGTTAACAATTAGCTTTTCGCTTAAAGTTTAACACCAAACTCCGATTCTTTTTAAGCAACAGTAAAATGAGTTTTAATAATTGGAATAATTGAAAGATTTTATGCAAAGATAATTATAAAGATTAATAACACAAATATTTTATAAACAATTAAAGCTCAGCTGAAATAGTAAAATTTCAGCGCCGCACCCCTTTTGCATTGCTCTCCACTCTGATCAGCATGTCAAAAGGATTTCAACACAGTGCAGTATTTTGAATACTAAGCTGCAACATAAGCTCCCCGTGGATTTTGCACAAGAATGTGTAATACAAGTGGCAATAACAACTTTTTTGGCCAGACCCGAGCTCAGATTTTAGCTGCAAATATTTGAAATAGCTGCCAACACCTGGCTTGAAACACAAAAAGAAAAAAAATGCTGCAATGGAGCACAATTTAACAAATTATTTACGTGGCAGCCGAGTCACAGTTCGAAATGCAACTCGAAAACAAAAATTCAAATACAATATTATTAGCATAACTTCCTCTCTCTCTCACACACACACACACACCGAGTCTGTGGGCCAAAAAGCAGCTGTTGGCTAGTTAGTCGGCCTGTCAATCGCTCAGCGTCTAAAGACTAAACAATTTGACAAATTGCCAAAGCGGGGGCAGCTAACAAACTAAAATCAACATAAATTCTCACCTGAGAGCGAGAGAAAAATAACCAAAAAAAAAACAGTTTTTCAAACGCTTTTTTTCTCCTCTTTTTTTTGGGAAAGTGGCAAAGCACTTGACAGTTGCCGTTGCCTTTAACATTAAGTTTAAGTTTACCTTTGTGGCACTTTCAAATACTTTTCATTGTCATAGCGCTTCGGACTCTTTATAAGTCTTCGATTGGAATCCATTCGGTGATCGGTGATCGGTGCATGTAGATTCTTTGGGTTCGTTTTTGGGGTTCGCCTTTCTATTGTTCAAAAATTTGTATATTTTTTTCTTTGCTAGCCGCTTTTCATTTTCAATCAAGCCTGTCAAATTTGTCAAGCTCGACAAGTTTTCAAGTTTTCAAGTGGTTTCTGGGTTTTCATGAACAAAACTGCCAGACTCCCAGTGCATCTTCGCTTGAGATTGTGTGGGTCTGCTTGGGTTCTCCTCGGCCCCACCGCCCCTCGCCAAGGCCCCACTTTACTCCCCCTGCTTGGCCTGCTAATCAATGGCATCTAATTAAATGGCGTTGATTGTTGTTGCCACATTGACAAATTGTTTTTATTTATTTGTCGGCCTTTTGATTTTGATGCGTTTTTGATTGGCTTTTCGTTACGAGTCGGATTTAAAAATGGAAAATGGAAATGGAATTGGAAATGGAAATGGGCATGAAAATGCATTGAAGCCGCAGATGTAGATAGAGTCAGAGTTAGATATAGTCTCGAGAGTTTTTGATTTATTTCCTTAATACGATAAAGTAAAAAGCTTTCGGTTTGAATTATGCGCTACATGATTAACCGTTATGCCAGACGCGTCAACTGTTTTGTATTCGCCTCCCCCACTCCCTCGATTTAGAGGGTATTATCAGACCACACAAAAACAAAACTTGCTTGAATTATGTGCGTCTGGCTTGCCAAATTTATAAAGAATCCAGTTTTCAGTTGAACTGATTAACATATATTTTTGGCTTGCTTATGGAACTTGTTAAAACATCGTTTAGTTTAATTTAATTCTTTAAGTAATGAGTTGATGAAAAAGACTTTGAAATATGCTCGTAGTGATATACGATTACAGTAATTATTCTGAGTAATTTTATACTGTATTTAAAATAAAACTCCAATTCAAATTCCTGGAAAACAAATCAGTTGAACTGATTACCATTATATTTTTAGCTTGTTAAAACATCGTTTAGTTTAATTATTTAAGTAATGAGCCGATAAAAAAGGCTTTGAAATATGCTTGTAATGATATGCGATTACAGTAATTATTCTGAGTAATTTTATACAGCATTTAAAATGTAATTCCAATTCAAATTCATTTGTCGATTCACAGTCATATCTTTATACATACATATATCTTAAGTACAAAATAATTTAAAGCATTTCCCCGACTTGAGGCTTCCACATTTGAGGCGACACAGGTGTCAAGCTACTTTTCTATTGACACCTTTAAACAATAGGCGAGTCTAGAGTTATGCATAGAACTCATTTATATGTCAATTCTCAGATTCTCTCAGGTCTCTAAAAATGCTCAAATTCTGAGATTCAAACGATCGCACGTTTATTGTTTGCCGCCCTATTGAATAGGCGATAACCCCGCCCCCTTACCCCCCTGCGTCCCGCCCGCTTTACTGAATTTGGATTCCAGTTCGTCGTTGTATGATTGAGATCGGGGCATTTGGGTATATCAAATTGATGTGGATGACGCCGTTGTTGACGTTGACTCTGATGACTTCATGGCAGTCAATCGACGTGTACTGTGTGTGTGTGTGTGTGTGTGTGTGTCACAGAGTCACATTTGAATAAGTAAAGAATATTTTTAAATAATTTTATATATACTAGACTCCAACCGAACAATAGAAATAGCTAGTAGTTTCAACTTTTGCATCGATTTGATTTGTAAATAAATGTGTCTTCCTATTCCAATTCTGATCCCAATCCCAATCCCAACGGGAGGCTACGCAAACTGCGGAAAGTGTCCAAATATTTCAGTATTCAGTATTTTTTTGAACTGGCTCCAATAATTACTCAGTCAGTCAGTCAGTTAGTCAGTTAGTCAGCGTCATGTGAATACTTTTAGCCATAAACTGGCTAAGATATGTGGCCATAAACTATAAGCATAACTTGCAACGGACAACTACGGGGAAAAACTAACAAATTTCTTGTAAAATATACAGAAATTAACATAACTGCATTTTCATTATGATCTTCGCTCAGTCGGTCACTCTGTCAGTCACTTGGACTCACCCACAATTCATAGCTGGATTCTTAGTTCAAGTTCCAAATTAGTTTCGTTTCAGTTCATTTCTGTTTTTCTGTTTTTCAGCCTTTTTTAGTTGGAAAGTAGTAAAAGTTCGTTTCACAACAATCATAAAAGAATTTTTTTTTCGTATGCTACTTAAATATGTAAATTTTTCCAAATGCATTTCTCTTGTTCTCCCTCTCCCTCTCCCTCTCCCTCTTCCTCTCTGTCTCTCGCCTTGCACTCCTCTCGCTGCCTGTTTGTCAGTTGTTGTCCGTGGCGTGTCGTACTCATGAGCTTTCGTGTCTTGACATGATTTTAATGACACACTCGCTTCACATGTTCTCCTGGACTTGTTTCTAATGAGCATTTATTGACGTTTAAGTAATGGCTCGAAAGTAGTTAAAACCGTTAAGTAGCTAAAGCCAAACGTATTCTACTGACTGACCACAACAGGAAGTTCATAGTGTACTTGGGAGCAATAAAATCTATGCTGAGCAAGATGCAGAAATCTGGGCTTAGATTTGTAGAACAGGAGATGTCAAAAGACTTTTAGTGGCCTAAAGAAGTTTAGTATGTTAAAATAAGGCATTATAGAAAAGGGTTAACAAAGGAAGTCAGTTATGTATAAATTAATTTAAGAACTGTTTAAGTAAAATTCATTTTTAAATTTAAAATTTTTAAATTTTTAAAACTTTAAGAACAAGTTTGCTAAAACATTTTTAAATTCAGAGAAAAATAATTTTAATTAAAAACAATTTTAAATATTAAATACAAAAATATGTTTTTGTTTCATATAAACTGAATATTAATCGCTTTTAAGATAAATTATTGGTGAATATTTATAAATTAATATAAAATGAATACCAATATAAATGAAGGAAGCATCAGATAAAGTGAAAATTGATATAGATTAGAGTTGCCAATTGTTAAAAAAAATACATTTAAATTATTTTCTTTAACTAGAAGTTTTTTTTGTACTTTTTAAACACAAAAATTGACAGCTACATAAATATTATGCCAGTAATTGCTACATGTTTAAGGTACCCATGCAGCTATTGATTTGGTGTGACAGGAAGATTCAGCGCATTCGCAACTGTAAATGGTTTGAAGCGAATCGGAATGCCACCCAACAACAAATGGAAATCAGCTAAGATCCCAACCCTAAACGTCTTATCAGCGTGGCCAATTACAGCTAAAGAACTAAGTGCCAGATAAAACACTTGCCACGGAGAACTCAAAGAAAACAAGAAAGAAAAGTACAGTCGAGCGCGCCCGACCGTATAATACTCTCTGCATTTTCCCGATTAAATTATTAAAATCGGTATCCAGATATTACAATGAATAGTACTTGCATTAAAACACGTTGAAACAAAAACAATCTAAGCATAATCAAACACACATCTGTTTGTTTGTTGCGAATACACATACGTTTGACAATATATGATGCATGCATGTATGTATGTGTGTATTCGGCGCAGCCAGCGACCGCGGGCAGCGCTGCCGCCACACAGGCAGCAAAAACGTTCGAGCATGTGCTTGTGTGTTTCTGTCTCGCTTGCACCAATGGGTTGATATTGCGTTCAATTAACAATATTGTAACGCTTCTAGTTTTCTTGTTTATAGTCCGATTTTAATGCGCCTTTCAGGATAGTTTAATATAGTTAGTCTCCACACCAGTTATAAACTACAATACTGTACGATACGGAAAAAACGGCATTGAAGCTTGAAAACTATTTTATAAATTGTGGGAAAAGTGGGCGTGGCAGTCCAAATTTATAGATGGCAATGCAACTATGCTGTCGCTAGGAACTCCCGTACAAGAATTGGTGATCCTAGGTGCCATAGTTACTGAGATATTTGCCGAAAACACCAATTTTTCACGAGGTGTGTCCAGTTTTTGCTTTTTGTGGGCGAATGGGGCGTGGCATCGAAAAAAAAAAGATTCTTGTATTGACTGACTAAATATCTGATCGTTTGACACCAAGCTCGAACTTGTAGCTCTTACCATCTCTGAAATCTGTTTGTTCATACGGACAGACGGACAGACAGACAGACAGACAGACAGACAGACAGACAGACAGACAGACAGACAGACGGACAGACGGACAGACGGACATGGCTATATCGACTCGGCTTGTGATGCTGATCAATAATATATATACTTTATGGGGTCTGCCACGCCTCCTTCTGCCTGTTACATACTTTTGCACAAACCCAATATACTCTTGCAGAGAGTATAATAAAAGAAGGGACAAGTTTATCGCTGGAATGTCGCAGTAGTCGGTCATACCCAACGTGTGACGATAAAAAAGAAACAAAAAAAAAAAGAAAACAAAAAACTGTTGCAAAAAACGAGTGCACGCAGCGTGTGGCAAGTTGGACCGTTGATAGTGACACCAGAAGAGCAGGTAAGGCGGAGTAGAGCAAAGGGGAGAGCGAGCGAAAAGGACAAGAACCAAACGAAGAGGAAGAGGACAACATTCAAACGAATTGACAATTTATGTGCCGAGTCCGTGCATAATTCAGGCCGCATTTGCAACAGTCGCTGCTGCAACATAATAATTTTCCAGGTAAATAGGTGTGGCCACTGCTGGGTTGGCAGGGGTTGCACAGGGTTTGGGCCAACATCTTTTTGGGCCCTAATAGCTATGTAATTTTTCTCTGCAACAATTACAATGCTCAGATAGCTCGTACTTAATTTCATTGATGTCCTTGCCGACGCTACGTCGTGTGCCAAATCCGTTTGCTTTGTATCTCTGAGATACATAGATAGTTTATGCCAGAGTAAAGTCGCAGCTCTTACCCCCCTGTTTTGCGGTCTATATCAAAGCCAATTGTAATTTTTGCACCAGAGAGTGATTTATACGCTCACTCGTTACTAACTCGAATCATTGACTTGAATTTTTATAGACTTGGCCAATTAACAGCTGCCTGCCACTTCCGCTTTCAGGCATATCAATCAGCGCACGACAACTCCCTCGCACTTCTATCTATCTATCTATACCAGTATCTCTTTCGTCTCTGACTGTGACAGATTTGTTGACAGCATGATCTATTTGCTGCTGAGATTACTCTAATTATGGGGTTCTTATAGAGCGCCAAGTTCCAAGGTCAAAACTGGAGTCTGATTGATTTGCCGGCTGTGTTAATTGTCTCTCTGATTAATTGCAGTTACTTGCCACTGATTAACTGATAATGTGCCTGTTGATAACATAGTGTAGATGCAAACGGAAGAGCGTTATAAATGCATAAAAGTTTTCCAAGCCCGGGAAATTGGGCACTTCAAAAACATTATGTAATTTAGTAGGAATTAATAAAAATAATAAAAGATAATATAAATTATTGTTTAAATCAGTGTTTAGCATTAGTTTTCCTATAGCTATGTAATACATAAATTTCATAACTAAACCAACTTGTTACCAACATTAAGTAATTGCCCTTTCTAATCTCCGAATCTTTCCAATTACTGTTAAGTACATAAATACCAATTGAAACTGCTTTAACACAACAGTTTTTATAGGATCCATAATACCCGATTGTACTCAGCCAGAGTTACATCAATAAATATTGGAACAATTGATAATGGCACGCTTTTTGAAGCAACTCCTGTGGCGAATGTTGATAACTTGGCCAATTAAAATTCCCGGAATTGGCCTGGTTATGGTCATGGCTAATCGGAATGTCTGATTAAAAGTGAAAGAATAAAAAAATGGGAGTGATTCAAATGCGCAATTGCGGAAGTTCTCTGCACTTGTGAAAGCTTATCGAAGGAATTCCAATCGAATGATCGTCTTACATAAAAAATAGACCCAAAGTTTAGAGGGCGCGTGTCCGGAAACATTATTTTACTATAACTAACAACAGCATCTGTCTAGCTTACAGTTTTTAGCCTTGTCATGTTGACCAGCACTTTTAGACTGGTTAGATATGGTGTATATATAGGGATATATGCAACCTTGACCTAGCACTACGCTTCCATATCAAGTTATAACTGGAAGTGCATGAATAATCGACATTCCAGTCGATAAATTGGAAAGTATTTACCACCCATTTATCGAATATTTGCGAAAAGTATGATAAATTTGAACCCCAGGGGGTTTTTAGCTGGCAGAGAAAGAGGGAGGCCCGTCGGTACTTGAGATGAGTGATCAGCGCACGTCAACGGTCGTCTAATCAAGTAAGTGGCAACAGGCCTCCAGCTCTGTTATGGCAGGTCATATAATGGCCATATAATGGGGACTGTGATAGTCAGTCTTTGGTATTTACGATAGGCAAATTGCGTCTTATCGATGCCATGATATGGCCAGGTCATAGAATGTGATGTCATTAACGAAACTAGCTACGCAAAATAGCCACTGATAAGGGCTTTCTCCCCCACCACCCCCTACCGCTGTCTCCACCAACCTTCCGCGTGTCTCTCTTCGACCTTGGTCACTCACTGTATGACTAATGGTAAAGGAATTCGCCATAAATAAAAATCTATGGAAAATATTGAAAGACCTTTGGATTGCACATGTGGTCAACACTGGCGACAGTTATCAGAAGTGGGCTTAACGGCTTAAAACATGCAAAAGATTGGTCAGTAACCATTTGACGAAATCGCACAAAATTAGAGTAGAAAGCATCGTAAACGAAATCATGCCACTGAAAGCACTTCAACTGAATGACATAATGTTTTTACTGATTCCCATTGCAAAGTACCATAAATTCTAAGCAACCAAAAAGAGCAAAAATTCTTAACTATATAATTCTTTTTATTTATATTGTTTATTTGTTGACCAGTCGAAGGGCTTCGGTGTGGTAAATCGCACGAGTTTAATGACTTTTAATATCGACCAAGATATCAGTCGGTCATTTATGGCTAGCAAAACAGGCGAACGAAACGTGCTCAACGACGGTGTAATAAACCGCGATTAACTGGACAATTGCACAATAAGAAATGGTCAAAAACAAATAGAGTTGGCCAAGATTGGTCTGAAGTATGAAGTTTTTTGGTTAGAGAAAGAAAGTAAGAATGAAAAGAGAGGTAAACTACTTTTAAATAAACCGCGATTAACTGAACAATTGCACAATAAGAAAAGGCCAAAAACAAATAGAATTGGCCAAACCTGGTTTAGAGTATGAAGGTTTTGGGTTAGAGAAAAAAAGTCATAATTGATTGATTAATAGAAGAGGTATAACTTTTTATAAGACTTTAAAGTTTTCCCTAGATTTATGCAACTTATTGATTGCCTGCTGGTTAAAAATATTACTAACTTTTTTTTGTAACAAATTAAGCGGAATTCATTACAGTACTTAAAAAATTCATATGAGCTCTTAGAATAAAGCTGGAATTTTCCTTGAAATTTGCGTGACAAGCGAGGGGCCCAGAGCACTTTACAGCTTTTTGTGTGTCTGCCGCCGTAGGGCTTAAGATCTGGCCATACTAACACTAGCATAAACTGTTGGCCGGCTTCGTTGGCTTTGTTGATAAAGCCCTGTAGATTTAGTTTGTAGTACGCAATAAAGAGACCGCGCTCGACCAATTGCGCCATACGCCAAATGTGCTCTACATTTAATGTGCCACACCCTTTTGGCCCCCTTTCCCAACTCCTGTTACGTTTCGTATATTCGCGATTAGTTGATGTCGATTTCGATTTCGATGTTGATGTCGATGGTTTGTAGTAGGTCACGGTTGCTTTTATCATGATTTGATTTCTATTTCTATTTCCATTTATATATATATTTTTTTTTGGCAAATTAAGCACACAGTGCCTAGTCTAGTACTAACTATAGCTGAAGAACCTCTTCAACAGATCATACAGATTGATTTCTGTATAAGTCGTTTTGGACACAGAAATATCCCACTGATAAGCTGACCAATCTAGTGGAATGCGAAGGTGTCAACAGATTATACGAATATTGGACCTTTCCACTCCATTGAGGAAATGCCATTTCGATCATGTACTCGAGTATCTCGGCGATATTTGACTGATATGAAGGCCTTTAATATTATTGAATATTTTCGCATTGTGATTTCATTTCTTGTTCCGCGAAAATTATTGATATACGATTGTGCGACACTTTTATTGGCCATTTTAATATGTGAGTTTTAGCCAGACTAAGGAATGTGCGATAGCCGTTGCTCGATGTTTAACTTTTCCTCTTTTAACGGATATGAGTTGACCAGGTTTCTCAGGAAGCCAATGTCAGGAATGTCATTTCCACTGTTAATTAATGATCGACTTTATCTTAGTTCAACTGTTATCGGTTAAAATTCCTTAGAGTTATGTCAGCGGAGGAAATGGTGCTGTTAGGGTGACCATGTCTTCACTAAAATAATACACGGAGGGGGTTTGTTTTATAGGCATCATACTTTACTTAGTTGTTGAACTATTAGGGCTCAAAATAAGTGTAATTTTTTGATTAGAGTGACCATGTCTACACTAAAATAATACACGGAGGGGGTTTGTTTTATAGGCATTATATAGGCATTATACTTTACTTAGTTGTTGAACTGTTTGGGCTCAAAAAAGTGTAATTGTTTGATTAGGGTGACCATGTCTTCACTATTATAATATACGGAGGGGGCTAGTTTAATACGGATCATACTTTAATTATTTTTTAAGCGAAACAGGTTAAAAATAAATAAAATTGTTCGATTAGGGTGACCATATTTTCTCTTTGTTCGTTTGCAAAAGTGTACATTTGCACTATGTGCTTTGACTTTACACATTTTAACAGAAGTAATTACAAAACTAGCGAAATAGTCTCAATAGGGTGACCATATTTCCTTTGTTGGTGTGTTAAATTGACCTATGTGGCTTAAATAACTGTAGTTTACCCAGCATTTAGAGTAATGAAGGTTAGGGTGACCATATATTATTTAAATTTGGCTTTGCCTTCAAAAGTTTTTCATCTTATCAAACATATCCCAGCCCTAATGTTGATCTGTGATATCAGAGGTCGACCGAAGCTGAATGCAACCACGAATTAGACATGCAAAATGCCGACAATAAAAAGTGGCAAGTCATGCTAAATCCCGTCAGAGTTGTCGGAATTTAGCCGGCGGCTAAAAGGCATTCAGGACGAATGGTAAAGAGCGAAAATAAATATTAAGGTGAAAAGGTGGCTGAGGTAGCAAGAGGATCAAAAGACGTTGACAGGACATTTGTGTCGTTGCCGTTTTCTGTTGCGTCATGTTAAATAAAAGCCAACAGGACATGGACACGACTGTAGCTTCCGGTACAGCAGGCTGGACACAGGGAGGAGTGTCCACAGGACAAGGGCAGGCCACAGAACAAAAGACGGCCTGCAGCCCTGCGGTTTGTCAATTGAAACTGGTTGTCGTAAGCCAAAGACTCGTCTCGGTCTCGGTCTCGGTACCGGTACCGGTGCGGTCAACGTGGTTTGAAATTAATACAAAAATGCACAAAATATTTGCCCAGGGGCCAGAACCGTCTGCAAGAGTACCGAATAGCCCAAATAAAGGAAGTTTCCAGACCCTTTCTGACCATTTCTCCCAGTCCGTGGGCACAGTATAAATCTCAGTCATTCCACAGCTTTAAAAACTCAGCGTCGCATTCCAGAAAGCAACGGCACAGATAACTCGATGGGTTCAAGTGTGGACTGTCCTAAATTAGCAGTTCTACACTAATTGACGTTCAAATAGTTTGCACAGTTTATTAACAACAACAACATTAACAACACTAAGCACAACAAAGTCTCGTCAGGTCAAAACTTAGTTGGGCCAGTTGGTCAGCTCGTAGAACTGCCTGGATTATAGACTCCCAGTTGTAGTAGCTGCACTCTAAGTGCCAGTCTCAAGCACTACGCTGAACCTTGACTCAGTGTGTCTTAGCCAAGGCTGCAAACCGGTCTGAAAACGGTTTAGTGCATTAGCCGTACCTAAAAGTTACTTAAGGAATGCCTAGCAAAAGGCTTAGTAGACTGCTATAGGTAGAAGTTTCAAAGCGAAACCAACTGAGTAATCGTAATAATATAATATAAGATAATTCTTATACTTAATTCATTTTAATTAAATTATTTCCCTCAGAAAAAATCGATTTAATTACGTGCATGATATGTGGGGCCCTGTAGCACTAGATAGGGACTTGAACTAATTTGAAACGCTGTTGAAAAATGCATAAATTAGTTGTGTAAATAATTTGCAGCGCCATCGAAAGATGCCACAAACTGTATGCAGTTGCAACAATTTGAAATAAATTAAGTCAGAGCGGGCACGATTCCAATAGACGTATCTTTAGTTACATGTGTGTGTGTATGTTAGATAGATAGTTCGAATAGTGGTTGCCAAGTGGTTCCATCAAGTGACGCTAATAGCCACAACAAACAAAGCAAACGATGCGGCTGATGATGGCAGTTGCAGGGCAACAACAACAACAACAACGACGACAAAAACAAATTGATCAATTCATAAACGATGAAAACGTTTAGCAAAAGAAAGTGTTGAAGAAGAGCACGAGTACAGGGAAGCAAGGCAGTGCATCATACTCGTCCAAACGTCAATTTTAATCACCTCTGATAGCAGCAAGTGGCACCACACACGCACACACACACTCACTTGCCACAGATCGTTCGACACATGAAGTGAAGAGTTTTGCACTTGCGTTGGCGATTGTCACGATCGATCGCTTCAACGATCAACTGATCAAATGATCGACTGAACGACTGAACGACTGATCGACTGCTCGACTGTTTGTCGCTTCGTTGGCGACGCTCAGCCGCTGAATTAAATGCATATTCAAATAAGAAATCAAGTTCGTTTCCATCCTCGTCTCACACTCTCACTCTATTACTCTATCGGTCTGTCTGTCCCACTGTCTCCTTGTCTGTCCTGCTCACTCTTTGTGGCATGTTGCACAATGTCAATAGCGTGGACTTGGCTTGACAACATTGTCGCCGCTGTCAACGTTTGTCAACTGCAACCACTGAAGTGACCAATGAGCCACCACCAGACAGCAACCTGGGTGGGCATTGGCTTCCATTCCTACTGCAGCTTCATCTTAAGCGTTACACTGAGAAAAACACAGGCTAATTTTAAACACTTTTATTAAAAAACAGATTTTAAGCACACATTTGTTAGCCCCCGAAATTTATTAATTTTTAATATGTTAAATTAAATTTTTTTTTTTGCATTTATATTTAATAAATTGTGTATATAATACATATACAATTTTTAACAATTTGAATATTTATTTTTATGATTTTTTTAAGCAATAAATTGATTGAAAATAGTTTAATTTATTGTCCATTTAATTAATTTATTTATTTAACTATATTAATTTTTATTTCATAATTTAAATTTTATTTTTTTACAATCAAAGAAATGATTTCGTGTTTTAAAATTGTCTTACTACACAATTTTTAGCAGTGTAGCTCCTTTGGCGTTGACAGTTCCCCCATTGCCACACCGGATAAGGCGTTTTCCACATTACTTTGTTCTGGAATTTCTTCTTCATTTGCTTCATCTTCCTCTGCTTCTTCTTCGCCTTCTTCTTGTTGTTTTGCAGGCAGCCAGAAATTAGAAAAACGCCCATGAAATTCTTTTGCCCACTGTACAGTCGGCTCTCTCTTTCTATCTGCCTGCACTCTTCCCCCTCTCTCTCCCTCCTACTCTATCTCTTTGGCGCCTAATTTGGTTTTCGGTGCAAATTCAAATGTTCGCCCCGCTGATTTTGAGTCTTGGCTTTTAGAAAGTAATTGTGGCATTTGTGGCATGAGCATGTGGCATGCAACACGCGTGGGTGGCTCTGCATCTGTCGCTGAGTCTCTTTACCCCTTTCTGTGAAATTATAAATGGTCATTTGATTGTCAAACCAGTTTAACTCAGTCTCTAGTTCCTCTTCTTTTTCCTCTCTTGTCTAGTTTCGCTCTCTCTCGCCCTCTCTCCTCTCGAGAATGAGTTATTTTGTTATTTGGCAGTAGCGGTCAGCAGATTGCACTTGCAACTGTTCAGAGTTTTCATTTATCAGCTTTCTTTAATTTTATTTAGCTCACTTGCCAGAAAACTGTCTACAAAGTCGTAGAAAGATTCCGACTAAACAATTTTGAGGTGTTCTTATATTGAATATGGACTATTCCCTTCACAAACTAGGTCACAAGTTCTAGTAACAGTAGTGAAAAAGTACCTTAAACTCTATAGATATATATAAACTTTTTTCAACTAAATCAAGAATGAAACTTTAATAAATCAAAGGGAGCAGGACCTCAGGTCGTTGCTTAAGGCGTACCGACTGCTTATAAGCAAAATGAAAAATGTGCCACGCCCCCTGAGCAGTTAATTGTTGGCAAGCAAAATGAATGCATAATTAGTTTTGTCAAAGGGTCCAAGCTGCACTACCCAAAGGGCCAGAAAGAGAGGGAGAGCGAGAGGGAGAGGGACTGGGAGCTATGTCTTACAGTCGCAGCAAGTTCAGATTATTTATGTCTGTTGGAACTGCCTTTATATGCATATAATGCATATAACTTTTTTATATTTTTATATACTTTTTGTTGTATTTTGTAAACTGAACTGAAATGCATTTTTAATAATTTCATTAGGGCCACAAGCGAGGCAGCGGCCTCTGGGCCAACTTCAGAGTTGCAGTTCGATTTTGGGTTGACTGAAGATGTCAAGTCAACTGTCCAACTGGTCAACCGATCTGCCATAATTTGAATGTGCATGTTCAGCACTTTATAGAGACATCGACATGGAACTGAGAGAACTCTCAGAGACGGCGTCAGCCTAGATTGTTTCTCACCGATAATTCTCAAGGGGAGGAGAAAATTTATTCTTTTGTAATTGGCCATGGCCAGTGCCGTTTACCGTTGAATGTCTCACTCTCAGCCCAAAAGCCTGATAAGTTAATTGGAATTTATATTATCATTGCTTTGATCAATGTCTCTGCTAGCAGCTTTTTATGAACAGTTCCCAGATATGAATCGGGGACTCGGTCTATGACTCTGACTTCGCCCGAAACTTTTTGGGTTCTGAATTGAACTGCATAAATTTCCACATAATTTATGCATATCATTCGAAATGAGCTTTTAGTTTTCAGTTATCCATAAAACATAGTATTTTATAGCAAGCGTTAAAAACCGCACACAAAACGCGAGCGAAACGCGCGTAACATAAAATGTTAAGCTAATATACGTGCAGGGAAAACCGCACACAAAACGCTGCTGAAACGCTAGCAAAACGCACGTAACTTAAAATGTTAATATATAATATAATATAATATACGTGCGGAGAAAACCGCTCGCAAAACGCGCCGAAATTCAGGCTAACAAATTTTCAATGCGGCCTAATGACTTGGCAGCTCGCAGTTGGATCCTGCCGCAGATATTTTACCAACGATAAGCGATTATAAATATTTTACAAACTATATTATAAATATGATAGAAGGGTGCGGGTGCAGGGGCAGGGGCAGGGGCAGGAGCGGGAACTAGATGTTAGCTGGCATTTGGCCTTATCTGGCAGCGCGCATCTCTCAGAGATCTTTGGCGAACGATAAGCAGAGCCGCTGCACCTGAGACTAAGACATAGTCGGAGTTTTAGCCTTAGTCTTAGCCTGGTTGGTACACGACTGCAACTGGGCGAGTCATCTCAAATCAATTTTGCTGCGTTGTTGTACTTAATTAAAAAGAAAGGCAAAGCAGACGTGGCAGCGAAATACAGAGAATCGAACCGCGCATACATTAAAGCCAGGCCAAGATCCTTTTGAGAACTTCATTTGGCAGCTGCTTGAGAAACAGTTTTTTCCTTCGATTTGGTTTTGGTTTTCGTTTCGGCTGCTCAATTAGCAGACCAGCGGCACATTGGCTGCCTGTGTGGCCAGATCTCATTTCAATTCCACTCTACACATTCCAAATTCCACTTGAGGCATTCCAATTCCACATTCCTAGGCTAATTTCAGTGCTCACCTGGCGATAAATCAAAATAACGTTCACAGCATTGTGTGAGGTCCTTTTTTAATCAATGGCATTTTATTGGTTTCTCTTTTTTCGTTTCTTTTCTTTGGTATTTGTCCTTTTTGTGGGCAAGGACATTAATCAGTTGTCGTCTCATAAATCGGTCAATATATGTTATTATTTATTTATTTCGTTGTTTGGCTTATTGAATTTGGCTCGTTATCACAACAAGCACCTAAATCATAATTCCAATTGAAAGAGCGTGGGTAAAATTAAGCGGAAAATTATTTATTTATGGGCCATAGGAGGAAAATACCTTTGGAACGAACTAATGAGAACGCTGAAGGTCTTGAGTGTGTGTAAGATGTGTGTGGTGTAAGAGGCAAGTGAAAGTGAGTGGAGTGAGTTAAGGTAGGAAGGTAAACTCTGCTGCAGGTAAGCACGAATGTAAAAAACTGTTTTAAAGGAGTGTGAGCCTTGATAGATTTCAATTTAATTTGTTAAATAATATGTAGTTAAGTTTAACATTTAATTTGACTAACTATTTGAAGCACACATTAAGTATTAAACATTTTAATTAGCGTATAAGAGTGTTTATAGTAAAAATAGAATAATAAAGATGTAGATTATTTTAAAAATATAACTAGTTCACCTCTTTTTAAGTGTTGGCATAATCTTGCAACTTCTATGCTGCTGACTTGCGCTAGCATGCTCAAGCCTAAGGAGTTTGGAAGCAGCACAAGTCACCTCAATGAAGGAGGCCTCAAAACGATCCCTATGGAAGCTGAATTTCAAGTTATAGCATTCTCCGTGACCGGATTACTAAGGATCACTAGTAGCCTATGTACAGTCTACGTGCAGACATGGTGGTTAACCAAACCTTTGTTTTGGTAGTTTAGATTAACATTAACAAAGGTTCAAGGAATAAATTTCCATGACAATATTTTTTTCAATTATCAAAACTATAAACAAACATATTTGAAATACAATTTATGTTAATTAAAGTTAACATATTCTAATACAATTTAATGCACTTTAAATTGTGCTAAATTCCTGTAACAATACGTAATTTAAAACTGTCTTGTAACTTATAATTTATTACACCAGCGAGTCCTAATAAACTTCCCTCTTTCCAGACAACATTCCGTGCACTTTAATGAAGCACTTAATACCTACCCTACACTATTTAATTATTATTATTACTGCAAACTAGCTGTCTGTGTCTCAAGGACACCCTAAGCGCTACTACTGCAATAAATTAAATTTAATATGGCTCTGCCGCCTGAAAGTATGCAACTGCAGCACTTTCACTGCCATGAAATGAAATGAATTACGATTTGCGAAAAGTGAAAAGTGAAAATAATTGCATATTTTGTGGAAAATGCGAGCGGAGAGGAAATGCCGTGTCTAAGGGGAAAATTTATAGCTGACCGCAAAAAGTGGGAAATGCAAGTTTAAATCAATTTCAAATAGCTGCAAAATGGGCCAAAATGGTAGCATGTGGCATATGGCTCATTTGATTCATACGACTCATGCCACATGCCACATGGCCCAAAAGAGCTCGTAATTCAGCATGTAAAATGCATAAAATTTTATTTTCTTTAGCTCATAATTTATTGTCAAACAAAAGGTGTGTGTGTGCGAGTGTGTGTGCGAGTGCGAGTGTGGCTCGAGCCAGAACATGGGCATAGCTCATGTCCTTGCCTGCGCTTACCTGGCCTGTGGGCCACACCTTTTTGTAGGCGTTGTAAAAGGTTTCGTTGCGCTTGGCTGACATTGCCGCATTGAGCCTTTCTTCCTGCCACACTTTCACCTTTCACCGCTCACCTCTTGCCTGCTACAATGCAGTTGCCATTTCTATAGCCATTTGCCATTGTACGTACGGTCGTACGGTCGTCGGTCGTTCGGTCTCTAATTTGGCCGGCTTTTGTCAATGCAGCCGCAAGAACGGCAGCTGAGACCTCTGTCGTGGCCTTCGCACGAGTCGAACTTGCCACATTTGGTATCTGCCACAAATTTATATTTTTATTGTAGGCGTGGGGGGGGGTGTCTGCCTCATGGCCTTTAATTGCAGTTGCAGTGAATCAGCCACAGATTTTGTGTCGTGACTCATTTCCAATGAAAAACACATGAAAATCTTCAATGAATTTTCGAAATTTCCATATAAATTTCAATTTATCTGGCATACGTAAGCAGGCCTTATCTGAGGTTCAGTTTTAGACGCATTACCTGCCAATCGACTGAGAGAACATTTTCTAAAATGATCAGTCCCATTTCCAATGCGCCACTAACGGACGCCGAAGCATTTAGTGGCCAGAAGACGCCTTTGGGTATTATCTGTAGAATTGTGTAAACCACTTGAGATGCACAGAACACAGGGGCGGCTGCTGAGTCCAGAAGGGTGCAGGGGGAAGTAGGGCGTGAGAGGCAGAGAAAGCGGAAGGATGAAATTTATTCAGTGCTCGTCTGAGTCTCATTTGACCTAAGAAATGCCCTGCACAATGGCTAGAAAACGAAAGTTTCTGCTCAAAAAATATTTACATGTTTTTAAAAGTATGCAAAGTTTAACAAATTTTCAACTAATTAAAAAATTATTAATATATATTCTATTATTAAACACTTTCAGCCCACAGTCACAATAACTTTCCACATTTTAAACATCTGCTAACCACTGTGCACAGTCGGTGCGAAGTGAAACTTTTTAATAGACACGTTTTGGGCCGTTGACAAGTGCGTCTCTTTAATTTGGCAAAAGAAATGACTGGCAATTAGACGACAATTGCAAACAGTTGATGCCAATTTCAGTGCCAAACCTAATGACACCGTCAATTTCGGCTGTCACTCGCACGTGACTTTGGCGCAGTTCGCGAGCTGTCAAAGGACAGGAAGAAGGAAGAAGGACATGGGTGGGAACAGCCCAACTCTCCCACACGCATAGCCCACTGGGAATAGAGCAGAGCATAATAATACAAATATTGGCAATATTTATAGAGACGTCATTTGAAGTGTATGGCAACATCACGTGCTGCATTTGTCAGTGCCATGTGCCACATACTTTCTCTATGCCTTTCTCCCTACCTTTCTCACTATCTCCTTCCCCAGTGTGTGCGTTTTGAATGGCATAAATGGATTATATATTTGACTTTCATAATTCATATGAAATTTGTGTCAGTTTTGTCAAAAGGTGTGCGGGTTTTATTGAATCCCTGTCAAAACAGAGTGCACAGTGTGTGACAGACCACCAAGTCAAGGATTATGCTGAGCGAGCTAAGCAGCTGTATTTCTTTCTAGAAAATGCTATTCTGTATTTTAATTTAAATAAATTAAATTGTAGTAAATAATTCAAGTAAAAATCTGCAGGTTCATTGAACCCCCGAAGCAACTTCAGTCGAGTCAAGTCCCAAGACTGCAAGGCTCCAAAAATGTTGTGCGGAAGTGGCAGGAGGCAGACATGTCTGCCATTTGAATAACGCAGCAACAACAACGGAAGAGGAAACTTGATTAAAATTTCATGGCGACGCATTTAAGAGCAACCAAAAAAGTTGCAAAAAGAAGGCAGCAAATGTGACTGTAAATATGCAACATTTTTGCAACACGAAAGGAGCTGCAAAGTTGTGCAAACTTCATTAAATTTTGTTGGCGGGTACAACAAGAAGTTGTGTGATTTTTCACGCCATTATCCTGCGACTCTGAGAAAGGGAAATTGCAATTCATTGCCGCACAGCTCGCTGGCCAAAAAGTCATTTGCCATTTTCCATTTTCACATAAGCAGGTTGTCAGCACACAGCTGCTCGCCAGGACTTTATAGCTCAAAGGATCTGGCGAAAATACTCGAAAGATTTTCACTTTTTCTTTTCAATTTGTTTTTCCTCTTTTTCCCCTCCTTGCTGCTCAAGCGAAGTGTGAAAATTTAACAACGCTGCATAAATTTCACTCATGGAAATGGAAATGGAAAATGCCAAAATTTATTGTCAGTCGCTTAAAGCTCTCACAACATAAGAATTCAATTGAAAATCGTGTGTTCAAGTGCCTGGGAATTTTGCTGCTGCTTTTGACATGTTTTTAAAGTCGAGGGTTCTTTAAACTTGACTTTGATTAACTTCAGTTTTGTGGGCTGGCAAGTTTTCATTGTGTGTGTGGTGTGTGTGTGTGTGTGTGTGTGTGTGTGTGTGTGTGTAGTGTGAGGATTTTATATTGGTTATTTAAAGTAGGTGTAAAGTTTATGATAAATTGTATTCTGCATGCGTTCAAAATTGCTTTATTTAACATTTAAAGTAAGCCATTAATCAAATGATTAATCCACAATTGGCTTAAGTTTTTAATAAAAACTTTCACTCTAAACTTAAATATTTCATTTCCATTTCGAGTGCTATAAAAGCTATTAATCGTGGGATTAAGAATGTGGCTTAGTTAGCTAGAAACTGTTGTACTTCAGTTGAAATTTAAGCTGTTAAAATTTGATTAAATGGTTAAAAACTGCTGCACTTCTAAAGTATTTAATTTAAATGTCAAACTATTTAAAAATATGATTATAAAATAGCTAACACACTTGTTTACTATATTTAAGACTAAAATCTCTATACTTTGCTTAAAAAAAAAAGTTAAAAAAGGTAAAAAAAAAAAAAAACTAAATAACTCTTGAATTTTATAGAATTTTTTAATCATTAAAAATATAGTTTATAAAGCTAAATCAAAGCTAAATAGCTCTAGAATTTATACCTCTTACACAATATTACTACTAACTTCTTGGTAATTCATCTTATCTGCTTCTTCTTCGCATTAAACAGTTAGTCAGGCGATTTATCTTGAATTACTTTTCCTGCTGCTAATCTTTCAATTAGTATCTCAACCGAAAACTTGCCCTAAACGAGACTCGTGTCTTCTGTGAAACTTTTCTGTTGGCTGCTGGTTGCCGTTATAATCTCCGGCCAGAAGCTGCAGTAATTGACAACAAATCCAGTTGGCCAAGTGAAAAGGACACACAAAGGAGCGGCCATAAATAATACAAAAAGGATAAACGACAAATTGAAATGTGCGCACAACACACACAACACACAACACACAACAACACATTTGATGCCAGCATTCAGATAATTGCCAGCAATCAAAGTTTATTGAAACGTTGCAGAAAAAAAGGACAAGCCAAAAATGTGTAGGATTTGTGTTCTTCCTTTAAGCTCTCTGACTCCCCTACTCCCATACTCCTTCCCCTTCTTCTTCAGTTGGGACTGTAGTTTACCTAATTCTCCACTTGGCAACAGCTCTGACAGAAGCTGTCTTTTCACAGGACGACCTCATTCAATGTCTGCGTCTGGCAGACACCGCGTCGCCTACGCCAGCCAGAGTTGCCACCCACACACACACACACACACACACACACACACACACACACACACACACACACACAAAGACAGCCAAAGTATTGTGGAATTTTGCTCAATGAATGCGTAAGCATTTTGATATATATCTTTTGTGCTGACATTCTCAATGGACTGTAAGCTTTTTGGGCGTTATACAACACTTAAAAGACACTTAATTAAAATATTTATGAGTGACAATTAAGTATGCTTAAAAATAGTAACTAAAAAAGACAGCTTAAGTCATGTATTCTAATTTTTATTTATTTATTTAATGAATGGTTAAAAACAGCGCCTAATTAAAGCAGCTTAAAATACATTGTATCACACTAAAGGCCATCTAACCTCTAATCACACTGATTAGTGCCATAATTCAAGCCTTAATTATATAAAAACTCCCTTTAATTCTGTTCTTTTCCATATTCTATATAAAAACCTTCTCTAATTCAAGCCTTAATTATATAAAAATCAAGTTCGAAAACACTTTTATCACACTAAAGGCCATCTAACCTCTAATCACACTGATTAGTGCCATAATTCAAGCCTTAACTATATAAAAACCTTCTTTAATTCTATTATTTTCCATATTCTATATAAAAACCTTCTCTAATTCAAGCCCTAACTATATAAAAACTTCTATTCTATTCTTTTCCATATATTCTATATAAAAACCTTCTCTAATTCAAGCCTTAACTATATAAAAACCTTCTTTAATTCTATTATTTTCCATATTCTATATAAAAACCTTCTCTAATTCAAACCTTAACTATATAAAAACCATCTTCAAAAATACTTTTATCACACTAAAGGCCATCTAACCTCTAATCACACTGATTAGTGCCATAATTCAACCCTTAACTATATAAAAACTCCCTTTAATTCTACTTTTTTCTATATTCTATATGAAAACCTTCTCTAATTCAAGCCTTAACTATATTAAAAACCTCTATTCTACTCTTTTCTATATTCTATATAAAAACCTTCTCTAATTCAAGCCCTAACTATATGAAAACCTTCCTCACTATGGTCATTACCCTGCCTCCAACTGTAACTATTTATAAAACGTACCTAACCTATAAATACGCGTCCTTTGAACCCGGTCATAAATTCCAGTTAGCTCGTTTAACCTTCGATGGCACTATAAATAGCAGCAACTAACTTTCCCCGAAACTAAAACGTGGAGAAAATTAAATTTTTTCGGCCGTGCTGTGCATAAACAAAATGGCAGCGCCAATATGGCGACCCAGTACCGTTAAGTAGTGTTGGGCAGAGCACTAAACTAAACTCACACAATGCACAAAAGTGTCTGACGCCACAAATCGCGTGTTTTTTCCAACGCGACCTTCAAGTAAAAAGCCGATGACGAAGGTTTAGAGTCTGCTCGACTGGAACTATGACGTATATTAGCCTGATTCCCCGTTCTTATTGGAACTGCATGGCGTAATCCTCAATGACGTCAAGAAGTTTGCCTAAAAACTACACCTACAATGAGAATTTTTATTTATGCTCCGTCTGGCGACTTTGTGGCGCCTCTCAAGCAGTCAATGTGAATGTAAATGCAGATAGAGTTTTTTAAGGGTAACAATAGTTACACTAAGTGATGAAAAGGGTAAGGGTTTTTAAGGTTAACAATAGTTACACTAAGTGATAAAAAAAGTAATAGAAATACTATAAAAATGCATAGAATTTATGTCAAATTTGTATAGCAAAAGTTGAGTTAATAAATGAATTTAAATATTTATTTGGAATTGAAAGACAGTTTACTTATTGATTTTTAAATGATAACCAGTGAGTAAAATAAATTAAATTTAATATAAAAACTAAAATTAAAGGTATTTTGAACTTTTCAATTTTATTTATATATTTTTTTTAGCTCTTTCCCAGTGGGCAAAACAAATGAAATTTAATATAGAAACTAATATGAAAGGTATTTTTAATTTTTAACTTTTATTCGTAAGCTTTATATATTTTTTATACTCTCTTTTAGCTCTAAGTCCTTAAAAATTGTAAGTAATTCAAGTCAAATAATTTCTGTTTTTTTAATCCCTAACTTAAATCAGTTGTAAGCCCAAACTAACTTATGCATCTGGGCCAAGTAGCGGTTAATTTGGCAGCTCCACTCGCGCCACATAGAAAGCACATTTTGCCGACCCTTTTGAGCAGTTGGCAAAAATGCAGTCGAAGGCGTTTACGTTAATTCCAATTGGTGTATGCCCAGTTGGCCAAGTTGCGCATTTGGCCAAGACGCTGGCCATAACTGGCAATGCAATTAGAGTCTAATAAGACGCAAAACACTAACGCCATTCGATGCATAAAATGCAGTAGTAATAGACCAAAAAGCGCAAGGAGACGGAGCTGGAGACGAAGACTTGGCTCAAAAGATGAAAAGAACATGAAAGCGCAGCGGGCCACAAAGAACTTGTAGAAGCCACATGGAACAACAGCAACAACAAGTTAGCCAGATAGCCAGATAGCCAGATAGCCAGATAGCCATCTAGTTAGCCAACAAATTGCATAGACAGTAAAGTGGAAATCTAACAGAAAGAGATGGAAAAAAAGCCACTGAGAGAGAGAGAGAGAGAGGGAGACAGTGTTAGGGGGCCACAAAGGAGACGGCTTTGGCATGAAAATGGTGAGAAATTTTCACAAATTGCAAACGGCTGAGAGAGTACGGCTAATCCAGACGACGGCCAAGATATGATTAGGAATTTAAATGCTTTTGAATTATTAAATTAGTAAATATGCAACGCCCGAGCAGCAAAAGCAGCGATCGCCAGTCAAAGCCGTACCACACTGTACCGCACGGTGCCGCACTGTGCCACGCCGCTGGGGCAGCTCCTTGTTGCAGGTGCAACAGCTGCGAAGCTGCCACAGCCACAGCCACAGCAGCAGCCCGAAAGCCACAGCACAAACCAGTTAAAAGTCCATTAAAACACCCAGAGAGGCACCCAGTAAAGAGCGGCCTCGTAACCGATCTAAGCTGTGCACTGAAAGAAAAGTTTTACTTGAAAGCTAAAGGAAGAGTTTTATTGTAGCTTGGTTTGTTTTCATTTAATTATTTAATTTACTCTATAATTTAATTTAATTTAGTAATTGTTTCTTTCTATAAATTAGTATTATTATTATTATTATTTGTTATTAATTATTATACAAAATAATATAATAACTAACGGGTAAAGAGTGCTAGCTACTAAGGCCATCGACTCTATAAATTAATATTTCCTTAGTATATTTTATAAATTTAGTTTTGATAAGTAATTAATTTTTATTTATATTAATAAGTAATTAGTTTAGTATTTTTTGTATTTAATTTAGTATTTTTTAGTATATTTTTCAGTATATTTTTCAGAAATATACTAAATGTCAAAATAAAACTGATAAATTAAACTTAATTAAGATTTTAATTTTGTTGCTTTTATTTTATTGACTTCATTTTATTTATTATTTAATTTAGTACAGTTATACTAACCAAAATTAATAACAAATAATTCTATAGTAAGAAAATAAAAGTAAAATATTAAACTGAATTATAACTTTTTATACTTGATAAATATTAAACATTAAATTATTTACTAAAAAATAAATACTTAAGTCAATTATTGCTTTCCAGTTTAAGTTGATCAGGCATACAAAGCACAAACTTCCCTTAATCTACTCCAAGTGTCCCACTATTTTTCTTTCAGTGTCGTTTCCCCCCTCCACACACTTCGTTCTTTAGTCGCCGCTCTACTCGATCCACTCGAGAATTCTCGAATTCTCGTTCCCAGCTCGTTTTGTTCTTGCTCTTGTTGCAACTTGTTGCAAGTTGTTGCATTTGTTGTAATTACACGCCCTCCCTCGGTCGCTGCGTGTAATCGAATCTATCAATCTATGAGATAAATCTTATTTTCTAATCTTGTTATCGTGCACAAGCGAGCAATCCCCCCTCCCCACCCTCGTGTCGGCCTTTTGCATCGCACTTGTAGCCAACTTGTTCGCCTTTTTGCAGCCAAGGCGGCTCAGCTCAGCTGGAGCCAGTCAATTGCCAGATAAAAGGAAAAACTAAAGTAAAACTTAACGAAAAACTGGTGCATAAATTGGCATAAGTGGACAGCTGAGATGGAAACTCTTTTGTTGTTACCAGGATTTCATATGGCCTGCAACACTTGGCTAATAACGAAAGAACAGCTAGAACATACCCTTTAAATGAAGTAGCAAATAAATGGTTGTTAAAGTGGATTAAGAGGCGGTTTATAAGATTAAAAGATACTTAATTGCATGCCTAAATAACTTGTCTGGTAGATAAAAAGTAGATAACGCTAGATAAGTATGCATTAGGGCTAAAAATAGCACACTATAAAGTGCACTATAAGCTATATAACAGATAAATGACGATTGCGTGAACTAAGATACAAATTATATAAGTTATATTTAATACTTAAAGACAATAAATTGATGATTCTGGTCAAGGCAGAGCTAAGTTTGAAAAAAGACTTTAAATAAATTGTTATTTAAGCAGATTAAGAGGCAGAATTAGCCATAATTTGGCTAAAACTTTATTAAGTTATAAACTAATAAAGATGATCATCTAAAAATAGCAGTTTAAACAAAGTTTTATTAACTAGTTTACGGAACAGATGCTAAAAATATTCTCATGACTTGTTCTAAAGATAAGTTATATATTACGCTAAATGAAACACTTCAACTTTTTATTGGTTTTATGCCATAAACAATGTAAGACCTAATTTAAATAAAAGGCCAACAATCTGGCTAAATGAATTGCTCGTTTCACAATCTAAACAGCGACTAGCAACAAACTAAGCTAGCAGCAGAGTAGAGACTAACTAGCCAAGCAAAAGGGACTAAAAACTAAAAATAGACGAAACATATTTATAACCACTTGGCCGGAAAGGATGGCGCTCGGCTTGGCCAAGTTAAGCGAGTTGGCCAACAGCGCAGTGTGGGTACAAAGGAATGAAATCCCTAGACTGTTGGCCAAGTAGCACTCGACTGAAGTGTAGAAGCCTCGGCAGGCAAAAAACTATAAAACAAAAACACAAAAATTTTAAAAACAAAAAATCAGAAATAAAAAATAAATATTTAAAGCAAAAAGCAATTAAGCTCAAGATTAATTTACGCGCGCTTGAATCATTTAACAAAATATTAAGAAACGCAAATAAGCGGCCAGCAAAAATATGGCCAGATAGCCAGAGAAGGGTAAGAGGAGGAGTAGGCAGATGTGGTCCAGACAGATCCTAAAACTAGCGCCCTCAAAAGCCAAAATACTTTACAACCCTGTAGTTGAAGAGGAGAATGGTTGCTAACCTTTGAGTTTAACAGACTGCAAGTGAAGAGAGGGAGAGAGAGAGAGGTCTGTAAAAAAGCCTTAGTCTAAGGTAGAGATGATAAATATAAAATAAAGACTTAATATTAAATAATTAAATACTAAATTGTTAAGTAAGAAGTAATAAAATATGAATAGATACCTTAATTATTTTTAAAAGTACATGTATGTATAATTTTCTATAATTTACTGTTAAATACTAAATTGCTAAATAAGTAATAGTAAATTATTTATAGATATTTTAATTGTATTTAAAACTATGTATAATTTTCTACAATTTACTTTTTAGTCTCTACACTATTTATTTAATCTTGTCTGTAAATCCTTAAATTAAAATTTTATGTTTATTTATTTATTTATTTATTAAATCAAACTAAGATCAGTCGCGATTATTAACCAAAAATAAGTTTACATGTATAATTAAAATTAATATTAGAGATTATTAAAAAGTGCAAATTATAAAAAATTATTTTAACTGAAAAGGATTACAATTTTAAGTTAATCAGATTGATAAATTAATTAATATTTAATTGTTAATAGTTAATCTGTTATTTAATATTTAAAAGTATTGATTTCAATTTTAAATTAGATTAGCTTCTACTGTATTTTAAATGATATTAATTTAAATTCTACTTTCGTTGACAGCTTTATTTATTTATATAAATCGTATAGTCTTCAATGTTTAATAAATTAGTTGTAAGTATTTAAATAAAAGCTCAAATTAAACGACTGTCACTTAAAAATGAAAAGCTGGGTCTTTTACATGCATTGCCACTCTATAGAAGACTTGCTACTAGTTTTGTTGTTTTCTGTTTTTTAGCTGGCAAGTTCATGTTGATTGAAAAAGATGAAAAGTGCATGAAATGCTATGCACTATTGGCAGCAGGACAGAGCGCGAGAGAGCGGAGAGAGAGTGGAAAGGGAAGAGGGGAGGAGGAAGGGAATGAGAGTAGAGGGCACAGGCGAGAAGAGAAGAGAATAACTCGAGGTAGGCAATATTTAAACTAAAATGAACAAAAGATGCAAAGCGAAGCCGACACAGTCCCGCGACGTTCTCCAAGCGAGTGTGTGTGTGTGAGTGTGTGTGTGTGTGTTCTGCCTGTCGATGTTGATGACCAAGATGCTGTTGTTGTTGTTGTTGTTGTTTTGACTGTTGTTGCTGTTGTGAGCACAGTGACGCCAAGACATGAGTATGCGAATGCAACTGCAACTGCCACCGAGGACTGAGAACTGAGCAGTGAGCAGTGAGCAGTGAATGCCTTGAATGGTTTTTAGGAAGGCGTCGTACCGTAGCATGTTTACTTAACGAATGCGTCTTCAAGTTACCCCCCTCCAGACCCCTCCACACACCCTCCTGCAACTCTTTAGACCCATATAAAAGCCACTTGAAGCCACGTTGCCCACGGAACTGACCAGTGGCTGCTCTGAGGTCAAGTGTAGTATGTCTTTCAATTTTGCTGTATATTTTTTACTATTTATTGTTTCTCTTCCCTTTTTAATTTATTTCACTAAGCAATCTACTTATATTGAATTTAATATTAAAATTAATAAATTAATTTGTAAGACATTTAAACCTTTTTTAGTGCTAGAAATTCTACTTAAAATTTATTTTGCCACATCTTTTCAATAGAAGACTGAAAATTCAGCCTGCACTGAGAGAAATAGTGCAGTGGGAATGCGTTACTCACAGTGTGGCATAAATCAAAAGTCAGCAAAATGCGCCGCTGTCAATCAAAAGGCAGACAGTGCTTGGCCTGGCTAAGACACCCCAAACTCCCAAGACGTGCATAAAAATCGCTTTCACATAAAGCTGGCTCAAAACAAATGGCCATAATGAAATATTGTTGGCAAAACGAAGAAGAGAAAACAAAAGGTTCTAAGACCTAAAAACGACACCTAACAAACATCGAGACGCGCGTAAATGTTGTTAAACAATTAAAATGCCTTAAAAATGTGTATATACACGGTACAGATATTTAGAGGAGACTCGTCTCATAGTCCAGGGCTGCATTTGAGCCAGGTAAGTCTTACCAAAAGTCAAGTTTTTTAGGAGGCGAGTCCACAACTCGCAATGCCAATAAACTTTTGTTTATTTTCGTTGGCGTCGCTGTTGCAGTCGCCGTCGCAGCAGGCGTCGACAGCGACAGCGACGTCGACATCCATCACTTGACCTGTGGTAATGCTGCGGTGCGTCAACTGCGTCAACAGCGTCAACTGCCACAGCAACAACAACAACAGCAGAAAGCGGCGGCAATTTATCTTTGAAATCAGCGTCTGTCTCAATTTTTTTCCTTTTCTTTTTTTTTTTCTTTTTTTGTAATTAGATACGCGCTTCGGACCAAAGCAACCCACACAGCCCACAAGCACAACAACAGCAAGCAGCTATAATTGTAGAGTCGAGTGTGATGGACTCTAGATAGACCAATTGAAGCTGCACTCAGTTCTGTAAGCAAGAAGCTTAAGAGTTTTTAAGTTTTGCCATTATAGATTTAAATATATTTAAATTTGTAACTTTTGCTGGGAATTTCCATATCGCAATAAATATTTCATTTGTTGGCAACTCTTTAAGAAAGAAACATATCATTAGCTGTGTTATAACTGCTACTCCATCTCTTTAGAATCGCATTAGGAATGGTATGATTAGCAACTAATTTATTTGGAATTTTTAATGTCAATCGAGCATTTAGAAACAAAGCTATCTTTGCCTATAATATCTTTATCTTTTTTGATTTCCATTATTGACATGATAAACGTGGTTTGAATAAAAATTAATTTATGGAAGTGTTATAAACTCATACCTCTTTATCTTTATTTTAATATCTTTATCTGCTACTAAAAGTGTTCTCAATTCCATGTGCTTTAGCAATTTCCATAAGCTTCGTTTGAATGAAACATTGGGATAATTTAATAAAATATTGGGATAATTTATTTGGGATTTCCTATAAGAATGTTGAATAATTTATTAACTGAAGTTTGAGCTCTCTATGAAACCAACCAGTCTAGAGCTATATCTTCTATATCTTTGTATGATTTTGCGGTATATATTAGATATAAAGTTGATTATTTTCGTTTGGATGGTTGGTTTATCGTCAGATTTTATTAAACACTATAAGAGCAGTGTTGTTGACGTCTGCATATCATCAAGAAGAGAGGGAATCAAGCCAGGCTTATTCTAATCAGTCAGCAGGTTCTTAGCACCCCTTAATCGATACTTATCCTAGAAGATACTACTTAACATTACTTGGTTAACGATATATCGGCAGACACTTAACATTACATACATTATCGATATTCACATATTTAAAACAACTTACATATTAAAGTTTAATATATTAACAAACCTGTTAATAGCTCTAATTTCTTCAAGCGGTGTGTGGACTTTTAGAATAATTTTTTAAATACATAATACTTGAGGAACTAATATTGAAAGCTGCCTTAAAGTTTACTTCAAAAGTCACTATAATTCTAGTGGTTTAACAGTTGACTTCACCTGGAATACAGCTAAAAATTGAAACCTTTTTAGCCACCTATTTAAGCCAATTTCGAGCTAATGCTTTTCTTAGCCCCTTTGAGAACACTTTTAGTACTGGGTATAACAAGCTGACAGCGACTGCAGGTGGAAACTCAGTCGAGGCTGGCAATCTCGTTTGTTTTGCTGCTTCTAGCCAGTGGGCGTGGCCACAAGAGGCGCACAGAATTAAGTTATACACAAAACGCCAAGAATTCTGCCACAACAACAACAACAACAACAAAGAGAACGAGAACAACAGCAACAACAACAGCAACAAAATGAACAACTTTCATTTGGTCTGTGACTTTGGCTTCAACTGCGTCTGTGACTTTTGCATGTGCAATCAGCACAATGCGCTTGTTGATGCCACACCCGACAGCAACTGCCCCCTACTGCCCCGCCACGCCCCCTTTGGTGTGCGCCTTTTAGGCTGAGGTGCTAAAATGCAAATGCAAATAGTTGAAACTCGCATTGGTTACAACTGCGAATGCAACTGCAACTGCCACATGTGGCACCAGCTATTAGTTGGTCAAAACGCTTGACTCTACACTGTGAAAAATTTGAGAACAATTTACGCTGATTACACTGCCAAAACAAACTCATAAGAAAGAGTTAGTATTGCTACTTATTTTTAAATTATTTTTTATTTTCTTTACACTTTTTCTGGCCGTGTACTTGGCAATTATAAGGCCATAAGCCAGTGACTGCCAAGTTAATTCAAAAGGCTACAGAAACTGCTGAGATCATCTTTAGTTCGTCAATCAATCAATATTGATTGAAAGTAAAAACTTGGACCCTTCAAAGTGCATTACAGGTAGGTCAAGAAAACCGTGCAAACAACACCAACACCAACACCAACTTTATATAAACTTTATAAAAACAAAAAAAGTAAATACAAACTGAGAAAAATGTGATGCAAATGAGCTGAGATGAGACTGAGACTGAGACGAGTCAAAATATTTGATCAATTACCAATCAGAAAATATTTGCCAGCTCAATGTTGACAGCTAGCTAAACGCTATGAAACTCAGCTGCAGTAGACACATGCTAAAAATGACAGGCAACTATGGAAATACAACAACAGTACTGCAAAAATTAAGTGTTTGAAAACAAAAGATGGAAAAACACAACAAATTAGTTACAAAACATTTTCACTAGAAAAAAATGTAAGCAAGCAACAGTAGTTGGGTGAGCGTAATGTAAAGTTGACTTTATAGTTATCGCTAGTTATCGAAAACGGTTATCGGCTGGTTGGTTATCGAGGCAATTGAACGTGTAATGAAGTGGAGAAAGCGTAGGGTAGGGAGGCAAGAGGAAAACTTTATGTCTGAAGACCTCGCTTGGGCAGCCGGCTCAAAACTTGGATTTCAAATCTCGCATACCGCCTCAAAGTGACTGTCATGCGATGCGTTGTTTACGCGGCATAATGAGTTATTAGAAAACGCTTAATGATTTGCATAAATCCACATTGAATGCGATAAGCTCGTACACTAAAAAATATGTCTGTGTCATGTCTGTGTATGAGCGGAATTTGAGTGTATTTTAGCCAAGTTCACACACTTATACGCTATACTCATTTTATTTCATGACATTTTTGCCGCGGCCAATTGCAGAAATTAATTATTTATAAATAAATTATTGAGCGATATTATTTTTGGCAATCCGCTTTGGGAATTTCTTGTGCAAATAAACAAAAATAGAAAAAATATTTTAAAAGTCATTGCATGCAAGGAATGTAAAGTAAAATAAAAAATTAAATAAATTTTTGATGATGATGGGGAAATTTTGAATTCAATTCACACTTTTGTAGAATTTATGGGAATTTCCAGCTTTTGCCGGACACCAAAAAGTGTATCTAGAAAGTTGATTTTATATAATTTAAGTGCTAATTAAATTTGGTAACATTTAACATTTATACAATATTTATAAGTAGTTATTGTTTAATTGTTAAATTCATAACTTACTAAAAGTATTTTTTTTATTTTTAAATTTGTAATTTTTTTTTTTATTTTGTGTTTAATTTATTGAATTGAGTTCTGAAGGAATTTGTGGAATGCTAATCGGTAAGCAGAGTTCTAGCTCTGTCTCTTTCTTGCTGTCCCTTTCTGTTTTTGCCGTACACTTCTCATAGGCAATGTGATTTTAACAAGGTGCGATAAACAACAAATTAATGGCTTGGCACGACGACAGCACCGCAGCAGCACCGCAGCTGCGATCTTGCTGTGATGCTGACTGTCTCTCATAGCGCACCAGCGGGCGCCGCTGTAAGCAAAAGTTCTTCGTTTTTGCTCTCCCTCTCTATGTCTCTCTTTCGTTTTGTTTTTCTGCTGAACAATTCATAATTGTCATTTATTTATTGCGCAGATATTGCGTGCTTCATTTTACGGGCGCTTATTAAAATGAATTTTTCAACACACACACACACACACGCATATGGGAGTAGTGTGAGTTCTTTGCTTCTTCGCGCTGCTTCTTCTACTCTCCTCTGCCCTCTGCCTATTCCAGCCGCTCTGCGCTCTGCACTCTGCACCATCTGATAAGCAATTTGATCGAAAGCTTCGATATGTGAGCTGCTCTCCCCGCTCTTTTCACTCTCTCTCGCTCTTACTCTCCGTTTTATTACAAGGCTACACCACCCGCTGCGCATGCGTGTAACTTTTTTTATGATGCCGCTTGCTGTCCTTGTCTGTCTTATGTCTTCTGTCCTTGTCCTTCGCTCGATTCGTTTCTTTTGTTTGTCGCGGGTGGTGCTTAACCAGCTGTTGTTGTGGTTCTTGTTGTTGTTTTGTGTTGTTTTGGTTTTCGTTGTTTGCAATTTGTTACTGCATTCGTGTTCACACCATTAAGAGGCCCAATGTTATATTCAGTTTTTGTTTTTCTCTTTGTTTCTTTGCTGTTCAAATTAATTGGCTGCGTTCACCAAAAGAGAATCTATGATTAATGATGCACTGCAATCGGCGTTTTAATGCTGTCAATATATCACACGGCAAACAACACCTCAATAACTGATTACAGTTGCAGTTGGCAGTTGGCAGCGCCACAAGCTTGCAACATTTGCCACACTGTGCGTGTGGCAAGCATCGCGTGTTGAATCAACATTCGCTGTGGTTGCTGTTGCTGTTGTTGTTATCGCTAATGATGATCCTGTCCTGACCAATGCCAATGCCAACTGCAAAATGCGGCTGTCAAATGTTATTGAGTATAAGCTGCAACATGTTGCTCTGTTTATGCAACAGACACACTCAAACTCAAACCTGTTGTTGCATGCAACCCTGCAGTCCTAAGGCACAAATCGCATGCGAGAGCGTGTGTGAGCCAAAGAGATTCATGGAGTAAACAGCAACCCTCACAGAGAGTCACAGAGGGGGGATGGGGAGAGGCGGAAAAGAGAGATAGAGAGAGAGAGAGCGCTAAAATGTCATGAATTCAGGGTGACCATAGAGCGCTGTGGCGGGAAAAGCTTTTAAATTAAACAGTAATCATTGCCTACATCAGTTAAAAGTATCTTTAAACAAATAAATAATAAGGGACAGTAGTAATTTTTGTAATAAGAATTCTTTTAGTCAGTAGTACTAACTTAGTAACAAGCTTTGCCATATTAAAATGTCGGCTTACAAAAAATAGTTCCACAATAGTTCTGGTTATTTATAGCAGCATGGTCACCCCATTTAATATGGAAACAACCCTTAGCAAAGTCTACGCTGTTCCTTTGGCCAAACTCAGTCAAACTCTTTTGTGGTTGAACCTTAAGCGTAATTCAGCAAATCGCATGCAATTTTCATACGAAAACCTCATTGACCGTTATGTGAGTGTATGCTCTCTGCAGCAGTGTCTTCCTTACTGTCCAACTCTCACTCTCTCCCCACTCACTTACTAGCTCTGTCTGCTTTGCCTGCTCTCTGTGTCTTGTCAAGCAACTTCCGCAAATTGTTAAAGAGACCTAATTTCGCTTGCTCTTTAAACTAATTGTGCTCTCACTTTAGTCAGGCGTGCTCTCACTCGCTCTCCGTCTTACGCTCTCGCTCTGTGTGTGTGGCGCTACATCTGGCTGCAGCTACACTCAGTTGATAGCGGCATAATGTGAAGCTTTCTCAAATTGAGCTCCTGGCACAAGTTCGGTTGCAATCAGCTCGCTTGCTCTTGTTGTTCTTGTCGTTGCTGTTGTTTTTGTTGTTGTTATTAGCCTCAAGTGGCGTGCATACACACGCACACACAGACACAGGCACACATATACACACTCTCGGCAGAGCAGCAACGTCGCCACCTTCCTCCTCACCACCCCGCCAGACCACAACCCGCTATATTCGCTCACGCGACGCGACTCGACACAACGCAGCTGACGCTGGCCGGTCTCCCCTCTCGCTCTCCCCCATAAAATCCCCAACTGAGTGTCGCGGGCGCGACAGTATGTGTGTGCGTGTGTCTGTGTATGTGTGTGTGTATATATATGTGTGCTTGCGTCTCTGCCTGTGTTCCAATAAGAAAACCATCGTCATTGCCCGGCTCTGCTTTGGTCGGCCAGTTTCGCATCGCATTTAGTTGGGTTCACAACAAAAACCGCAGCCGCGAGTCAAAGAGTCGAGAATTGAGAATCGGGAATCGAGAGTCGGGAATCCAGTAGCGAGAATCCACTGAGAATTGCGAATTGTGAATTTAGCCGCCCCCCCTGCCCCGTTCGCCGCTTTGGTCGCGTCTTCGTCTAACAATTAATTAATTAATCGTGGCCGAGTTTTAATTAATTAACAATACGATTAGCATAATAAAGGGTTTAATTCGATTGACAGCAAATCGAATACTTAAACAATAACTGTAAATCACTGTGTATGTATTGTACATGAGTGTGTGTGTGTGTGTGTTTATAAGCTTAACACCTGCTTGACCAGACATTTACTACTTATAAACAGTTAGTCTTAGTCTTCGCATTTGCTTTTTTGTTTATTCTACTACGCCCCCAGTGGCAAAGAAAACTAAAATTTTCATTTGAAACTGAAATCACCTGAGCCCTTTAAGCCGTTTAACGAGGGTCTGCCAAAGGACTAGACGTGGCCGAAACACCAAAAACCCCAAACCCATTTAAGCAAAAGTTATGAGTGCTACAGTAGTGTCCAGCTAAACAGCACCACAACAATATACAGCTTGGAATTCAAGAGATAACAGAACTACAGTTAGTTACCAAGCAAAGAATAAATTCAGTTTTCAAATGTCTTTCTCTATGCGAAAGCTTTCCTTGCAGCTGGAGTTGTGATCAGCAGAGTAACGGCACAACAATAAGCCGTTAGCTTTGAGTCTTAGCTAAAGCGTTGCCAGAGCTTTAAAGCTCTCGCTCTTTCGTTTGTGTCGCTTTACTCTTTGGCAGGACACACGTGTAAGGAAACTCTTTTTGTTGCGCAGCAGCAGCTACGCTTACGCTCTCTCGCTGTTACTCTCTTAATGCACGTGTAGCAGCAGCAGTGCTCTCTGCTTGCTAATTGCTGCTCTCTGATTTGTGCTCTCTCTTGCTCTCTCTCTCTGTCTAAAGCGCAGCGCACTGTTTCCATACAAATTTTGACACTTGTGACATTTTTGACACACAAATCAATTGTTACGTGAATTTTCAACGCGTCGTGCAGCAGCAGCAACGGCAGCAGCAGCAGCAACAGCAGCAGCAGCGACGGGTAAACGCTGTTTTTAATTTCCCAAAACAATTTACAATTGTTTTACACAATTTGTTGAAATTTATATAATTTTATTTAATAGACAAATGCTGCCAGCATCGAAGTTAAAATTCGTGTAAACACTTTTCGGTCGCATATTGAATCCGTTGCCTACTTTCGTGCGCTGCGCGTGTGACATAATTTCGGCGTGTGAATTTTAAACTGTTTGCGAATTACTTGCAAAACTTCTGCATAACCTAATACAAATTGTTTATAACAAATAAACTGTGTAGCTCATGGGCAATGCTAGTGGAAGCAGTATTTTCTGCTGCTAGCTCAGTGCACAGCAACACACACACACGGACACCAACAAACTTGGTGTAAATCGATTTCTGTTTCCGGCATTTTTCACGTGGTAGCTGTTCCCCCGTACTCGTACACGTCCCGCTTCCCCCTTTGGCTACACGTCGTTTTGGGTTGTCCGTCTGTTTAGTTTTCTTTCTCCCCTTCTTCGGCTTCTTCTTCTCCTTCTTCTTCTTCTTCTTCTGCTTTACTACCATTTGTTCGTGCACTTTTGGCATTTGTTGTTATTGCCGTGCTACTGGCTGAGCCTAACGATTTTTCACCACAACAACAAATCATGTGAGGAAACGACATTAAGAAAACCCGTAGAATAGTTGAGAATTTGTTTTATTTTCCTTTTCCATTTTGTTTCAGCAAAATGGATGAAAGTAACAGTTAGCGCAGAGTTTAACAGTTTAACAGTTTATCGAAAATCAGCACTTGGTTTTACTTCACCAACTTTTGTTGGCCTCGTATATGCTTTGACTGCTTTTTGGCCAATTCAGTTGGAGTCCGACAGCGGCTGCTGGTGCCACGTGTCGTATGCGTAATACCCATAGAAATATAATAAAAAATATTCTATTTTTTCAGTTGCAACAATTGAAGCCTTTTACTTTTTCAACAACAATTAATTAAAGACTGTGCTAACAATATCAAGAATGAATTAAACAGAAAACAAAACAAAAAAACCAATTCGATTATTTAAATTAAATACGTACTTAACATAAATTTATAAATAAATAAATATATAGTAAAAGTGCTTGCCCAAACAAAATAAGCTTACTTAATAAATAAATAATTAAATGAAGTGCTTAAACAAAATATAAAAGTGTTCAAAATTCTAAAATAAATCTAAAGCTTACGACATTTAAAGCCCGCAATTAAATCAATTCTAAGCAATCATATCAGATACATCAAAAACTGAATTTCAATCACTTAAATGAACAATTGTTAAATAAAAACAACAAAAACTAAACAACGAAAGAGGAAAATCCCATTAAACTGATTAACAAAACTCTTGAAACGATTATCAAATGGTCGCTTGGATTGAACATAGTAAAAGTAACAAAAAAGCGTAGCCGAAATACGAATGCACATTAGATGCAAAATAAATGGGTAAAATGAGGTCAAGTAAATACGATGTAAGTATTCAAAGAATTCTGTGAATTATTCATAAAAATGTTAAATATTATATGCTATGTAGATACAGTTACTTCTGCTTATAAACCGGTTTAACATGACTTAAATTCAATTTTATTGAACTTCTTACACTTCCTATAAATTATTTTTAAGCTGATTGAACCCAAAAGATATTTCATCTTAAAGTTCTATATTAAATTGCCAATCAATTCAAGTTGTTTAGCAATTTTTCTCTTTGTTCCCTCGAAGGTTATACAAGCTAGGGAGCAAGAGGCGGGGAAGCCAGGAAGGCAGGAAGGCAGCGAGAGTGAGCCAAATTTACATAATCACTTAACTCATGGCCCACATTTTAAGTGATTATCTGTAGCAAAAATGCAAAAAGCCGTCAAGTGCACATAAATTACAGCAGAGATTGAAAAGTGCAGACCCAAAACCGTCTGTGTCGATGTCTGTGGAGTGTTCACTGTGCCCGTGTGTCTGTGCCCTTAATCTTGAATTACAAATCGAGTGCAATTATCTGGCAACTGCAATGAGTTTGTTTCCTGTATAAGTTTTGCCCGTCTACCCTACGGCTCTTCCCGCCATACACCCTCTCTTCCTCCTTCCTCCCTCCACCCTCCGCCATTCGCAATTTGTTTTCACACTTTACGACGAAGCAATCAATGTAATTTTTTCGATAAGCGCCGTCTGCCGTCTAGGCCGTGTTCAGAACCAGGCTTAAACTACAACACCGAGTCGTGGCTTAGACGGTTTTGGCCCAAAGGTGGCTGGGGCTGCTTGGGCTGCTGGGGCTGCTTTGCGTGTTGCAAATCGTTTATCGAGTCTTGACTGTAGACTGGATTGGCGCTACTGTGCGCCTTTAAATTTCGCATTTAATTGATTTGTCAACACAAATGTCTTGTCGCCGTTTCCTGGCTCTAAGCCGCTTAGACTTAAGACCAAGTCCTACTTGGCTTAAACACACGAGTTATGCTGCATAAATTGTGCACTTTAGTGGCCAAACGAGGGCTGCAAAAAGGAGCACAACAAAGTTTGTGCCACATCAAAGCGAAAAATGAACAAAACTGACAACTGCGAGTGCCACAATCATCAATCAAAGCGCCGCGTTGAAGTGGCAAAAAGCCATTTGAAAAGGTCCCGATTCATTCCTGCTCTTACCTAGTGGAACTACAGGCTTACCTCTGCCGTGGGCGACGCAGTCTCTGCTGTCCAGTCTCCACTGTACAGGCCATCCATCTCAGAACTATCCAATGCGTGTGGGCGACTGCTTGGAGTACGTGCATTGCTTTACTGAATTGGATTGCAATGCATTGCGCATTTCGCTACGCACAGTGGTTTAAGTTTATTAAAATGCAAGACAATTGGTAAACTAAACTTATAAGGCGATAAATACGTATTTATGTAGTATACACACAGCAAAGTGGGTTTTATCTGGGAAGTATTTATTTGAATGGGAATGTAACTAAGTAAAGTAATAAATGAGAATCTGAACTGGATCTTACTACTAGTCAGAAATTCCAGCTTTTTTTTTTTCAGTGTAAATATAATTTACTTAAGTAAAAATTGATTAGAATTCGCTTTACGAAGCCAGTTGAATGATTAAAGACTTTTAAAGACATTTTAATTAATAAGATTATAAATTCCTTTATTTTTGCAGTTTCGATCAAAGTTTCTACATGTGCTACTATTTGTAGTCAGTTTGTTCTATATTCAAAGTCTTTTCTTATATAAATTGTCTTTTCTGCTATAAAAAACTTTAGCATGCCAATAGCATTTGCCCCACTGTGCCATTCTCCGCTTGACAGTTTATTCACAGCGACATTTAGCTTCTTGGATTCTGTTTTTTGTGTTTCTTTCTGTTGTTTGTTGTTTTTTTAGGTAGCTCCGGGGTCCGCCTGGAATTGGAATTATGTTGTCTCGTGTCTTGGTCTTGTCGCAGTAGCTTTGTCTTTGGCCAACACGCGCTGCCGCGCACGTGGGCCCTGGTGCTGCGGTGTTACTGCGGTGCGGTGGTTCAATGCCTCGATAGTTGCGGTGATTCGTTGTGTGGGTCTGGCTTTATTAATTGTGTGCGAATGTTTGCACAATTTGTCAATATTATCGCACAAACATGAACATTTGTAAGCCCATGTCTCGCCAGCAAACTCAAGGCCCAAAAAATTTGAACCCAACTGGCGGAGTTACCAGCGTTACCCGTGGTACATTTACATCGAAAATGCCAAAACTGTTTGCCTAAGTGATTTGTGATTTATGAATTCACTTGAATTTGCATGTAAATTTTAATGCGATGTGGCGCGTATAGAAATCGGTCGAGGAATTGAAATTGAAATTGAAATGGGACTGGGAATGGGACTAGGAATTGGGTTTGAGTTTTGGGGAAACTCTTTGTCTTTGTCTGCCTCTCGTTGTGTGCTAATTTTCTCCTATGCTACACGACTTTATAATGCCCTGTTAATTGGGTCAACCCGACATGAATGAAGGTGATGTTTGATAAACGCGTTGTGGCATTATTCGCTGACACATCTCATGCATATTAATGTCGTGTCTGCTTTGGTTTGGCTGGGTTTTTATAGCATAATATATATGTAGGATATGGCTTGGGATTGGGCGGGATTTGGGCTGGGTCTTGTGGCTGCCACAGCCTGGTAGTCAATTGGGTGTTGCACTGTACCGTTGGCAACTGTCTTGACGGGTTTTGGGTTACTAACAACAGCAGCATTAGCAGCAGCTGGCGGACGTTGACAGTCAGCTGAGTTGACACCAAGCGGGCCAAGTTTATGTCTATGGGAAATTGCGCTTAACCATTAATTAAGTAACTTAATGAAGTTATTAGCATAACCTAAGGCTAGAAATTAAATTTATTTAGTGTGGTAAAGTAAATTTAGTATTATAAGCAATAAATATTAAAAATTTAACAGTTCTTAATTATTAAAAATTATTTAAAGCATATGTATAGCTTTCAATGGGGTTTTTAAATTAAATAAATAACACAAATATTTATTAAAAGGAAAAAAAAACAAACATTTCATTAAAAAAATTTTAAATTATTTAAAATGTTTAATAAATGTTTAAATTGTGGATAACATTTTTTATGAAGGTGCATAATGATTTTAGCAGAAATATTTAATAACAGAAATATTTAAATACTAAAAATAAATAGCTAATTAATTATTTTAAATATTCTGTTAATTTTTAAATAATTTATGTATGCTAAATTTTCAACTCATAAGCAACTTGAGCTGTCTGAATTTATTTAATCATTGCAATTTATGTAAATAATTAAAAGAAGTCAAACTTTAAGCAACCTAATCATAAATCAATTATGAGCACATTTTGTCAGCTCTATTAATAAAGTGACTGAATAAATCAGCTAAGAGATAAGAACGAATGAAAGCCTAATTAGCAAAGATTTGTAATTAACTCGTTACACATGAGAACAACTGCATTGTGTCAAGTGTTGGGACAGCATAAATCAGTTGAGAACATGGCCATAATTTCAGGTCAATAAATTAGCATAGATCATGCGCTTTATAGTTGTCAAATTTCCCAATTGTGGACAATAATTTCCAGAAAATAAAGCTAACTAGAGTGGCAAATAAAACAACTTCTGCATAGCAAATTGGTTTTTTATATGTTTTGTAAAGTTCAACTGCAATTTGGTGGGTAATAAACTAAAGACATAAATAGTGACAGAGACAACGAATCGGGTAAAATAAAATGAGAAAAATCTACGGAGTATAACTTGAAGTGCTTGGTCCAAAGTCGAACTGTGTCTGGGGCATTAAAGCCAATAGACAACTCCATCAGTGAAAAACCGCAAAACAATAACAAGCAGCAACAACTAATACTACAACTATCAACTACCAGCTACTACCAAGCAGAGTTACCAACGATGATCGACCAAGTTAATAGAAAGCGAAAACCCGACAATTTTCATAACTTTGTTGGCTGCTAAGCCGCGAAAGTAAATAATCCAATTATCGCACACATGCCCATAGCATAAATAAAATCATATATGATAAGACAAGAGAGTGTGTGCCACTCCCCCGTACTGCTGCACGCCCCTACGCCACACAGTGGCGTGCAGTAGTGCAATCATCAAAGCGTTCAGCAAATTGCATAAACATGTTCACCAAGGAGTGAAGGAGAAACATAGACACAGAGAGAGAGAGAGAGAGACAGGTAGAGAGTGAGAGAGTGGCAGTGAGGGAGTGAGAGAGTGGTACAGTGGTCAAGAGGGGTATTTTTCGTGCCCACTGAGGAAGTAAGTCAGCTCGACTCACTGGCATTTGAAATATGCTGCATTAATATGCCGATAAATATTTTTATTTTTTTTATTTTTCTCTACTCTTTTTTTTGCCAGCCAACAACTCAATTAGATGACGACGGTCTGCAGCGCGGTTCAAATTAAATGCTATAAAATATTTATCATGCCACAGAAAGAGACAGAGCAGAGGAGACTTGGCAACTTTGTTTGCCACTTCAGCGCAGAGTGTCTGCTTCCTCTTCCTTCTCGTCTCCTTGTCTCTCTCTCTCTCTCTCACTCGGTCTCTGTCTATATCTGTCTCCTCGAACGCAATCGCACATTGTGTCAATGTCAGCGACTTTTTCTGCGACTGCCACTGCTACTGCGTGCGTGTCAGCAATTTGACAGACATTCATCAACAAATGGCGAATGCTTCTGTAGCTTCTTCTGCCGCTTCTCTGCTTACTCCTCTTCTTTAGCTGCCGCCTGTCACAACTCAACTGTCGTATACTCAATCATTATGGAGTTCCACTGCCATTCCCAGCCACTGTCGTAGTCCCTGTCGGACTCCAAGACAGAGTTGCAGTTATCATTCATTGTTGGTTGTATGCCTCGTGCGCATAATTGATTTTCTGTTGCCCTGTAGCAGGTGTGCTATAAAGGGTGTATTAGCTAGGGTATAGGGTATAGCTATATAACAGAGTGAAGCGAAGGTTTTTATAAAACCTGGTCACCTTAGAGTCGAGCACACCCTTCACTTGCACTCCCTGTGCCTCCTGCCTGCCCACAAAGCGCAGTCAGACCCAGTCTGCTCCCTTGGCAGCTCCTTTTGTTGTCATATTAATGTCAAAAGATTGCACTTGATCATGAATTGTGGAATTGTTGAATGGTTGAATGGTTAAATGGTTGAATTGTGGAATTGTGAAAATGTTTAAATGTGTTCAACTGCGTGTTTGCCACTTTACACATTGCACACTTATCACTCACTCCTTTAAGCGCCTGTGGGCCGTATTTGAAGAGACACCAGAGACACCAGAGACACCACGGCCCATGGAGTGGCATTTTCTGTGGGAAAGTTGCCACACTTTGCCACAGTTTCTTGCCACTGCCACTACAGAATGGGTGAAAGGATGAGCCATGAGTCGTCATCATCGTGTGGGTGTAACCACAACAACAGCAACAACAGCAACCACTGTACCTCTTCATTTGACGAACATGGGAAAATATTTTTGGTAGACAGTTTAGCTCTGCTCGCTTGACTGCCATTTCAAATGCAGTGCCAACATTCACACCCAATCCAATTGTAATTCTATGCAAATATTATTGCAAAAATATATCGACATAACTTTGTTGATTCACGCGTAATCAGTCGCAGCTATCGTCTGGCTTTGCTGTCTAAAAATAGCAAGTCCAAAGCTTATATTTATCAGACCCACGAAAGGTATTACTGACCTAAGCTAATTTCATTTTTAATGGGTGCACATAGCACACAGTTTGCAATGGTTTGGAATGGTAGAAAGGGTGTCAAAAGTTATAGAAATTGACAATTACTTTCAGGAAGTAAAGAAAAATATTGTAATGAAATTTTTAACTCACATGCTTGACTCAGTTTACAGCAGAAACTTGAGAGTGGATGTCTGGTAGTAATACACGTAGGACTTAAGTCTTTTAAATAACATTAAATCTGTTTAGTTTTTAATTTACTTCAACAAAAATGTTATAAAATAAATTAATTAACAAGGCTAATCATAAGATGCTGCCTTTTCAATCACTTGCTAAATTAAACCAATTTATTTAAATTAGTCATAAAATTCTTTTCTTTCCAAACCCAAGACAGTTTCTAAAGCATTCCCTTTAACTACCTACCTTCCCCTTCTCCTATCTAGCTAATAAACCTTTAAACTATCAGTTAATTAAGTGCTTAGAACAAAACATTCAACTCAGTTCAATGCAAACTGTTGACACTGAGAGAGGGAACTGTAAATGGAATTGCGGTTGCTTACTCACAATCAGTATTGATGATGCGGTTAGCGGGGGAGGAAGCTAAGCTAGCTGTACCGTTAGATGGGAGCTAATTTAGTTGCAATTCACTGTGAGGGTAGGTTTCTAGGGGGGTGCTGATGTGTCAGGGGGTCTGTGGGGTCTTGGGGGGTTTCTGTGCGCACTTTCAACGGCATTTCCTTGTGGCCGGCTTCATGACTTGGCTGGAAACTTGTTGAAATCGCACAATGATTGCATATAAATATCGTTTAATTACTGGCGTCTAAATGTACTCACTGTAATTAAATGCAACATTTTGCGATTTAAGCGCCCTTCAGTAAACTGTTGTCGACTTAAACGTTGCAATTAAATGGCAATTTATTAGATAGACTGATAAATAGTGCAGGAGCTAACAGCAAACTCAATTAAAGAAGCAAATAATTATGCAATTAAAAAAGGAAATGACAGCAAATTTTACCAATAGTCACAACAATAATTTATAAATAAATGAAGGCAAGAGTTCTTTAAGGAATTCCATAAGAAAGTTTAAAATATTCATTTTTAATAACTCGTAATCCCATTAGGAATTTATGTTCAAAAGTATTAATCCTATTAGCAGCTACGTTCTCAACTTTTGACTATAATAAGCCAGAGATATATAGTCTTAAGACCCAACTTTGTGCTAAAATTCAATTGAATACAAATTGTTGTTGAGAACCGGTTATAGAATTTCCATATCTTTAAAGCCCCTCAACCTAAGGCATTCTCTATATAACTGTCGTGGTTGTCATGGATATCCTATTGATATTCATTCTCGTTCGCCAACTTGTCATTATGTCAGCGAAGTTGAGCAATCCACTAACCTAAAGTAATGTTATAATCAGATAGACGCAACATTATAATTACAATTTGAATTACATTTACACTTTGTTGGCAATTCGTTGTTGTTATTGCTGTTGTTGTTGTTGCTGTTGGCTCATAAAAAATGGCAATCACATTTGCATTACATGATTTTCATACTCATTCACAATTACACTACCAATCACAAACAAAAACACAACTCACAATCACATTTACATTATCTTAACTGGTCACAGTCAATGCAAATTGAATAGAATAGTTCATCATGTAATAATACTCTATGAACTGCGCATTTTCAATTCGATTCGCGTTCTCCCAACGCCAAACGCCCAACACCTGTCGTTCCTCCCCGCTCCCACTCCCTCTCTCTTCCCACCTCTCCCCCTTCCCTCTTTAACTGTCTCTTTCTCTGTCCTTCTCTTTGATAGACTTCAAACGTTGCCCTGGGTGCGATCGGCCCTCGACCGTAACATCCAAGGGCTATCAAGGCCCCAAATGAGTTATATTTTCAGCTAAATAATCTACGTGCAGGCGTCAAATTAAATTTATGGCTAAAACGCAGTTAACAAAAGTTGGGCTAACAATTGTAAATATTTTTAGAGTGCTTTACTAAAATTATCTGCGGTCACTAAAGATATCTTGCAAATAATAATAAAAAATATATATTTTTAAATTATTATTATTATTATTAATATTTGTATTAGTATTAGTATTAGTATTAGTATTAGTATTAGTATTAGTATTAGTATTAGTATTAGTATTAGTATTAGTATTAGTATTAGTATTAGTATTAGTATTATTATTATTATTATTATTATTATTATTATTATTATTATTATTATTATTTTTATAATTATTATTATTATTATTATTATTAATATTATTATTATTATTATTATTATTATTATTATTATTATTATTATTATTATTATTATTATTATTATTATTATTATTATTATTATTATTATTATTATTATTATTATTATTATTATTACTATTATTATTATTATTAGTATTATTATTATTATTATAACTCTTATTATAAATAGTTAATATTTTAGTCTCACTCATAGAATTTTAAATGTTTTCCATAAAGACTTTAAGACCAATTTGAAATACTTTCTCTACATTTCTTCCTTTTATTGGCAACTTCTGCATTGATTTTCCATCTTTTATTTACTCGTGCTCACTTGACTGCCCCTTAAAAAAAATAAGAGAGCAGAGAAGTATTTATTTCTTGTCGCAATGCGACATTCGCATAAATTGCCAACTGTCAAAGCTGAAGGAAGCAAAAAAAAAGTACTTTTGGTTTGCCGTAATATTTGATTAATTTCCGAGTCTCCGTAACGATTTTCTATCCGCCAAGGAAATTGAAAATGGATAAAAATCTACAGAGGAAAACTTGCATCTGTCAAGGGTACCCACAACACGGTCTAATTGTTTGCTTTAAGTAACTTTAAGTAGCAACTGTCCAGTTGAGTTGTCTTTAAAGCATCGACAATTTCAAGCTAAAAGGCCAAAAGAGGCACAGCAAAAGTAAATCAGGTCAAAGTAGGAAAAACCACACAAACTGGGTTAAAAGAGTTGGTAAACTAAAAGCTCTTCACTCCCAACTAAAGTCCTGTCTTAGACTTCAACTGTGAGTAATGGACAGTCTATGTTTAGTCACTGGGTTTTGTCAATTTATAAACTATTCCTTGGCATTGGCAATTATGAAATTCCAGGCTGTAACTATCGACGCTTTATAATTTTTATCACATACATTTTTTATCGCAAATATCACAACTTCATCAGCAATCACAGCGGCAACAGCAAGAACAGCAACACGGCAACAAGCAAGCGGACAATTAGCCATAAAATTAGCTTCAAGTTGGCCAAAGGAATGTGGCGGCCAAGGCAAATTGAAAACAATTTAAGTTATTTGCATATAAATGCAACTTAAGACACTGCAGCAACACCAACAGCAGCAGCAGCAACATCTCAGCTGCCACTGCAGAAACTGCCGCATATTGGCCAAGTTAACATGTTGGCTGCGCTTCTAAAAGTTAGTTCCATTGGCTATGAGCAGCAAGAATATTTTTCAGTCACTTGGGCGTGACTAAAAACTATTGAAACTATAGTAAATAAATTGACTAAAAATATTATAAACAGCTTTTATAAGTTATAAATTTTGTATAAGATATAATTAGAAAAGTTTGGTTTAAAATTAAAATATTAAAAACAAATTTTTCTTACATTCAAAACACTTAAGAAATTTAAAATAAATTTAGTTTTAATTCCATTAATTTTCCTTGCCATTAAAATATTTTATAAAATGTTAAAACAAATCAAAATTATAGAATTCATATAGCACGACTTCGAAGAGTTCAATTTAAGAATTTTTACAACTACAGGGTATTAAAACTGGCGTTTTGCTACCGCAAATCGAGATAATGTTATATGCATTGGCGTTTTATCAACGCAGGAATATCAATATTGATATAGTCGCACTCGAAGCAAGAGAAAAAGAACTTGGCAACAAACACACGCACACACACACACACCCACACACCCATTTATGATCTGCACAAATTTAGAAAACGACTAAGAAAATGCATTAAAAATCGCACACTTGCATATATTTTAATAAAAGCTGCGAAAATAATGGTTTCTCTATTATTATAGCCAAAGTTCAAGCTGCACTTCACGCCTAATTTCAGTTGACAACAGAAAAAAGAAAATAAAACGGACATTTTTCTACACATTTCACATATTTTTTGTGGCTCACTGTTGTGTTGTTGTTATTAATTTCCGACATAATTGCCAAGAGGAAAGGAGAGAGGAGAGAGCAGAGACTAGCCGACTGGTTATGACAGCAGCTGGGTGGGAGGGAGACAGTAAGCGGGGAAGCGGCGAGAAGTGGGAAGGTGCAACAGTGACAGCTGCAAAATTCAACGGCAACTGTGAAGCATTTGAATAATTTGCAATTAAACTGCAAAACTGCAAAACGGCAAAATGGCAAGAAAAACTGTGAAAAATAAAGTGAGAAATAAAAATCGCTTTGAAAGCAACTGTGAATTTAAGTCGAGTAAACTAAACTGTCGGGACATTTCTTTTAAAAGCTGCTACACCGTGGCGTATGCGTAATATGCTATTTATTTTGTATATTTTGATCGAGTTATGTGTTGAATTTAAGATTTTTGAAACGGGTTTCTTGGCCAAAGTCGAGAATCCATCAGCTGTCCACGCTGCACATCAAGTTGTTGTTGATTTTTGCTGATGAAGACAGCAGCGAGACCGGTCAAAAGCAACACCCAACTGTGTTTCCAATTAAACGCCGCTCAGCCAAAGCAGCAACAACAACTGCAGCCACTGCAGTGAGGAGTCTTCAGTTGAGTCTTCATCAACGTCATTTGTATCTGTTAGATGCAACAACTTTCAGTTTGTTTTACGGTTAACTTGTCAGTCGCGTTGCCTCTTCTGTCAAAGAGTCAAAGAAATTGAACTTGAATGTTTATGTGGCAGTCGCTTTAAATCATCATGGGGGGGCCTGGTCTCAAAACGCACGCCACTGCCGCTTTCACAGCCCCTAGTCCCCTTTAATAAACTGACCAGTCTGCGATCAACTGCGAATTCAACTGTCAACGTGTTGTCAATCAATTCGAGCTGATGATCTGCTGCTTAAAAGCAGTTGATTGATTGCTAGTTTTACAGTTTGAACAATTGCTTAACTTACTTAACAGTAAAAGTAAATTAAACTTAAAATAAATTAAATTAATAAATAAATCCTAAAAAATCATTGAGGGGTTCATAGGGGTTTAAAGGGAAAAAATCGAGAAAAAATGGAGAGACTATAAATAAACAATGAATAAATCGTATTCCGATACCAAATCGGCTGAGCTTTGACTGAGCTAATCTAAATCAAAGGATCTCTTGTCTTCAAACAGTTCAAAGCTTTGACTTTCTGAAATCTTTTCTTTCTTAAACTTCCTTCTATTTGTTAGCTTAATGCTGTTATAGACTACAACTTTTAGTTGTTTTGAAAAACACTCAACCAATCTAAATTCATTCAATGAATTTTTATAATAATTATTTGATTGTTAACTTATAAATAGATCAGGTAGATCATTAATTCCGATCACTGCTAATAATAGCAGTATGAGTTTATTACCAACTTCAAACTCGTGTCAAACTAATGACTTTTTGCTCTGTAAACACAATTCTGTCAATCACTGACATTCAAGCCACAAAGTCATGATCATGCTCATGACTTATGTAAGCTTTGTGCTCAGTTTGACACTGATTCAAGTGCACACAGCTGCCAATCCGTCCAGTAAGTTTATGAAATCCAATTCGAAACTAAATAAACTATTATTTAATACTGTCTATAATAGCACTACGTAGTAAATTCACCAAATTATCCATTGAATCGGACGACAAAATCATATCGAACTTTAGGGGCTGGCTAACTGCAGAGAAAACTCTCTGCGTGGACTTGAATGTGAAAGAGACCATTTTGGCACTACGTTCTACTATAACCGTTAAGTACAAAATTGAGGATTCGCAGAATTATCTAACACTGTTAAACTATGACGTTGATAACTGCAAAAGTGTCAAGGAAATAATGAAAGCGGGTCTTACAAATGTCTGGTCTCGAAACGTACGAAAGTATGGCAACCTAAGCACAGCTTGTCCGGTTAGACCTGTGGGTATACACGACTAATCTTTACTCTGCTATTTATTAAGGTTTTATTTTATTAGGGCTACTACAACCTGAGAGATTTCCAACTGGATGAGAAGAGTATTCCGGTTTTTATGCGACCGGGAATTTATCGTACAAAGGTTTTTAGCTATAATGCCAAGGCAAATAACAGTTTGAGTCAAAACAGGCTCAAAACACGTCGTTTGATTACCTCCTTCACAGTAGATATGAAACTATATTAAATTTGGTTTTGAAATGAGCATTTCAGTGTTTTTTATTTAAAGGGAATTTAAGAGTATTCTCTGCTTAAAAAATATAATTTAATTGTATTTTTTTCAAGGGGTTTTACTGCAATTATTATTTTTAATATTTATTTCATTTGTAGATAAACGTTCTTTAAGCAGTCTATTAAGCCTTATATATTTCACTATTTCAACTTTTCATTTATTTCACTTCAAATTTCTTTCCCTTTTGCTGACCTTTTTCTCTACCAACTCAGCAAACTTTCCCTCTAGTTTTGCATACTTTTCTCAAGGCTTTTCCGCTCGCCAACTTGGCCAAAACCGAAACAAAACCGAAACAAAAGCGAAACAAAAGTTTTCTACAAATTCCTTACAGTTTTCAGACTTTATTTCCGCTGACAGGAGCAGCTGGCGCTTTGGCAATTAGTTTGGATTCCAACTTGTGCGCTGCTTGTTGGCGGTCAGTGTGAAATTTATGCACGCCTTTAACTAATTGCATAATAAATTCCAGTGAATTTATTGTTAAGAATTTATCCTTTCTGGCTTGGCAAAACAAATGCTTCTAGGCCACTTAATAAACGTCAAACAGACTGACACAATAACTGACTTATAGTCTGTTTGGGGGCGTGTAAAAAACATTGGGAAAACGGGGAAAACGGGGGAAACGGGTGGGACACACAGCGGGAAAAGTGAAAACCCGAAAACTGCAATGCTTACATGTCTCCTGCTCTAATATATTGCCATAATTGCCATAAGCTGTGGGTGTTTGCCACTTTTTACAGTTCCCCCCTCTAAGTTATGAGCTGCACTTACTCAGTTATCCATTTTGGGGGAAGTACGAGCGATATTTTATTGTAGTTTAACTGAAAAATAAGTAGATAAATTAAATATTATTACGTGCTGTGGTTTATTGGGTAACTTTTTCATAACCTCTAGTCATTTAAAGTGTTGCAAAAGTGTTTAAATTAATTGTTTGCTCAATTGATTAATAGCCAGAGAAGTCTGTGTTAATTTGCCTTAAATTAAATAAAATGAATTAATTAATTAACTTTAAAAATGTACAAGATATGCTTATATATGATAGAGTAATCATAAATGGCTTAAAATAATTTTAGCACATTTTATTACTTTAGTTTGGGTATTAATATTAACTTAGTAGTAGTCAAAGGTGAAGCGTTTTGTATAACTTCTTAAAAATGTCTCCAAAATGCACATGACAGTTTAAAAAATCAATTCCAATTCAAATATAATTTTTATAGATTTTTTAAGTATTTTCTAACAATTTATTATACAACAAAATAAAGTTTAAAATAAGCTAAATTACATTTAAAGTCGAATTCTGTGGTGTACTTAATTTTAAAAGTCATTTATGCTGGTTTATAAATATTTTAATACATTAAACTAAAAGGGGAATCCTTTTACGCACTTGTTAAATATTTAAAAACAAATTCAACTTAATTAAATAAACAATTTACAACTTATTTGCAGGTTACCACAGTTTACGGTCAATGCCACGATTATTTACCTCCTGATGGTGAGTAGAGCCAACCTATATATATACATGTAGTTTATAAATTATTATATAAATCATGTGTCAGAATGCTAATGATATAATAATGACTAGTAAACATCGGTCGAGTACAATATAAATACTATCGAAATTACCCGCACGATTGGTAAGCTGGCAATTTGTTTGTGGTTTTTTTGTTGTTATTGTTGTTCTTTTAATATAAACAGTGTTTTTTTGTTGATCGATACAATCAACAATATTTGATGCATATCAGCGTAAAGTATACATTCCATTGAATCACAGGTTACATCATGACACAAGTTATATCATTGTAAACAAGCTTCTAAGAAGCAGTCAAGTAAATAGAACATTATAACGACGACCCAACCCATTTCTGCACGTTCCATTGATAAGTAAATCAGGCAATCAGACAATCAGACAATCAAAACTATGCGAAATATTTTATCTCAATTATTTGGCATTGCCCTAAAAAATCGATACAATAAATGTGTACATAATGTCGGCCGATAAGTGACACTTGCTCTGGCCCTGAGCAAATATTTGCCAAATTTATCAAAAGACAAAGAAAAGAAACAACTCGACTAGCAGTTACCCTAAGTAGGATTTTAAACACCTAAGTGTGCCTACCAGCAATGTTGTTTATCTTCTGCCTAAACCCTCCAGAACTTTGAACCTGTTTTTTATTGACTACAGGGTATATACGGCTTTTACGAGTTCAGCTGAATTTTCAAGCAAATAATTATTAAATGCCAACAACTGTTTGCTAATTAAATTATACTGTTTTTGCCAAAGCTCTTTACATGTTCATTTCAAATTCGCATTTATTTGCCAGTAATAATTTTTTGTTTTTTTTTTCATCAACCTTTTCTCATATTAATTTATTTTACAATCAATTTTAAGTGTGCCCCCGGGCGAGTACACACTGTAGATAGTACACATACGTATGTATTTATATATAGTATGTCTTGGGGTTCGACTCTGGATGTCTCCGGTTGTTAATGTGCCGAAATAAATAACTGAAATGTCTGAAATTCCATGGGCATGAAACAACTTGTCGTTGCTTGTCTTTACAAGTTCCGTTTAGCGTTATTTTTCACGTTTTCTTGTTGATTTTTTTTTTAACACAATTTGCGTGTAATGTCCAGCATTTTAGCCGCCTGACTGACTCCCAACTCGTCTTTATTTATTCTAAATGAACTTTTAACTTATCTTTTTTTTTTTTTTTTTTTTTTTTTTTGCAAATTATTTTGGCATGTGCTTCTTGGCTGAGTCGTGCCTCGAGCTGCTTGAATTGTTCAACACTTGAAGTGTTTTCTGTTTATTTCAAGTATTTTCTGAACGATGCGCCTCGAGGCATCTCGGGATGTGTGAGAAATGTTTGTGCCACTCTTACTTGAACTTCTTCACTTCATCAGCTCTTCAGTTCTTTAGTCCTTCAGCTCAAATTGGTCAATTAAGCAAAAATGCCTTTCACCACAGCCAACTGATCATTGGCAATAAGAGAACTGTTTAAATTCTAAGCTTACCAAGACAAAATCATTTGAACTTACCAAACTTCTCCTAAGCCATGTTTGTTTAAGCCTAAACTCCTTTAGTCTGACAGCTCGAACTTTATTCCAACTTTATTTAGCACTTTTATGGCTTACTTAATGTTTGTTTTATAGTTTTTCGGAGCAAGAAGCGCAGCGCAATAAAATATAAATTATTTCATAAATTACACTTTTTATTGCATTCAAACACAAGAATATAAATCAAATTCCACTTTGAATTTAGTGTACTACAAAAGATATAGATTTGTGCAGAGAAAGTCGGCGACTGGAGGGAATTATCAATGAGGCAAACTCTTATAGGTATTATCTATTGAACTGGGGGGGATGACATTTAATAAAGCTAATGCAAAGGGGTTTGTAATTAATGCCAAGGGGTTAATAATATTGTGTGCGCCATGTACACAAAAGACCCTGTACAGCCCGGTAATAAGTAATAAGCGTGAGCTGTGCAAATAACTGAACAATCAAGGGCCAAATTAGCGGCACTTTTTGTGGAGCTTAGGAGCACGTTGATAGCGCCTCTGATTGGCGCCAGACACTTGGCCACGATAATAAACAGAAATGAGTAAAATACCTCTTACAATGGGCCACACGCACACACACACACACACAGTGATGACTAACAATGTGCAATGACAGCTAAACAATCAAATGACTTAATTTGATTACAATCATAAACACACGTCGTAGATCAAAACAATATAGAAATTTAGCTGGAATTCTACAAATCTACGTCTTAAATATGAGTCAACTCATGGCAGATATGTACCACATAGCACATAACACATACCGTTTAGCCAAAGAGTTGCTCTTATCTATAAATACATAAATAAACGAATTCTGATACTTAAACAATTTCGCCATGTCATTCTGACAGCTTGTAAGCGAATTTCATCAGTTTGCGATATCTGAGCATTACAATTCGCATTATACGATATGTTTATGCCGATTCTTAGATAAATATGTATTGGATAACAAGTGTTTTTTATCGGAATTTCACTGCCATTTGTTGTAAACACTATCAGAATGTCAATTTCATCATGTTTCATTGTTTTACACACAAATACAAAGAAAGTTATGTAAACAAATAGCATCAATTGCAGCGTTAACATTAACAGCGTCACTTTAACAGAATTTTTGTAAACAAACATAGCAGCTCTGTAACTAAATACTTCATTACCTCTGGTAAAACTTTTCAATTTTCAAGTCGCACTTTTCCACTACTCAAAAGTAACTAGACTTTCCCACAGTGAAACTCAAGTTTTTATAGTCTAAAATGATTGTAATCATTTGATAAAAAGTGATTTACATAGTAGGTAAATTGCATGGTGAGAAAACGGCTAAAATTATGCAAATTGAGTTAGAGCAGCAAACATTCCAGAACAAAGGCGCACACCACGTGGGCGTAACCCAAAATGGCAATTTTCGCTTGGCAGATCAAATCGTCAGATTGCATTGCATTTGGTCTCCTCGCTTTGGTCGGGAAATTTCGACTGCAATGCACTTAAGGTGTATAATAAATAAATCTAAGACAGTGGGAATTTATAAACCTCTCTAATGCCATTGCCTTTAAAAGCTCTTCATTTGTTTATTATCCCCGACTTTTACTGACTCTCACCTTGAGTGACCACCATCAGCAATCACCTTTATAGCCTTGCACCTGCTCTACTAATTGCACTCAATTAACATGCCTCCCATTGATTAATCAAATTATAGACAGCAGAATTAGTTTTTTGGCTGGGTAATTAGCTTGCGTTACTAAGTTCGGAAAAGTTAGTTAAAAGTGGGGTAAGTTTTAGAAGAGACTAAAATTTTAGAAATTTCGGAAAACTGTTTTATAAAAGTTCAAATAAAGTTCTTTGTTTAGTATGTTCTAGAGCTTTAGACACTGTTCTATATACATTTTTAAACAGTTTTTAAAATAGTAGAATAGTCTACAAATCTCTTGATATTGATCAGTAAAATTTCTTCAAAAAATGGTATAAAATAGTATTATTTATTGCGGATTTAAGAAAAACATTATAGGCTGATCTACAACAAATTCGCTTATAGTTTTCCAGGCAACTGATCTATAAAATTCTCCAACTGCACTCAGAATAGGTTTTACTTAAACAAGAGCATAAAAATTAGACAGTTTTCATGATAGATGCTAAAGATTTGTCTACAAAAGATTACCAAAAAATGTGTAAGAACGTATTTTTAAAAAGTATTTGTCCAGACTCTGGAAATAGTTCTACACAAAAGCACAGTTTGTTTTTCTTAGAACAACAGCTCTTAAGCTATATCTATGAATGTTTTTTTGATTAATGCTAACTCCACAAGGCTTTGAAAATTGGTCTATAAAGAACACTTATCATATATTTAAAATAGTGTTCTCAGAAAAGCCGTTTAAAAGAGCATTTGCTGTGCGGTTTCCGCCCGATTTGCAGCTTTCTTGTGGTGCTTTGTGCTATTTATTAACTTTTACAGTTTGTTATTAGGTGTTGTAGTTACCTGCGGCTGTGGCATACCCGAAAAGGTACCCACAAGCGTCTTATCAACAAATTATTTCAAAACGTTAATTGAATTGTCAATAGATGGTGAACCGTTTTGGTGTCTGGGCATGTTGCCTTTGGCAACAAGCCAAATGATACCAACAACACGAACAAATTTCTAGATATACCCATAAATGTATGTACATACTCATTTCATATGGTACTGGTAGAGTACCTCTCTGCGTATTGCCACTATAAATTCCATGGGGTTCAGATATACATATGTATATATATGTATATATAGGTATGTCTGGAAGTGTGGCGTGTATTTTACTCTTATTGCATTTGTCTGATAAGACGCGTTCAAGCTCTGCGTGTTGCCAACCTGATCAGCTAAACTTTTCGTCTAAATGTTAATAGTACTCAGAGCTGTATGTTAATATCTGTAGTACCTGTAGTTCCGCAAAATCTCGGCAAAGTTTATAGTATTTTGATTGGTCACTAAACTGTTGTTTTATTTTTTTGTTTTTGTTTTTGTTTTTTCATTTATTTATGCGCATTTGTTGTTGTTTATTGGGGGCCTGTTTAAAAATGTTGTTGAGCGGAAAGTTTTTGTTATTCAGCTGTTGTCGTGTTTCAAAAACGTGCACGACGATAATACCAAAAGAAGATATATATATATAAATTTGTACAGATATATATCAAACGTGTATTGCTTACAGTTATAAATGATGCGTTTGGTTGTGTTTATAATTACCAAAATTGATGTTGAAAACTTCCGCAATATCCTGTAATGTTTAAATGGGGTAGCTATGTGCAAGCACTTGAGATTTCGAGGCGCCATTTCGACTTATCGACTGACCCACAGAACAACAAAAACAACAACATGGCATAGATATATAGTTACAGTTGGGCAGTTTGTCGGCTCTTATCGTGATATGAGATATGATATGATCCCAGTGCTGTCACAATTACTGTTCTGCCGCCTTCACTGGAATTTGAAATTGAAAACAAAAACAAAACAACTTTGGAAAAACTTAAGACCCAGCTGATGTGCAAGTACTTGATTTATGCGTCGGCATATTCGATTGTAGAATTATTAAATTGTTTTTTTTTTTACCTTTGGCTGTTTTAAAGTTTTCCGGATCTCTGGCAACGATTTCCGCTTACAAAAATTCCTTACAACTATCAGAGTTGCTATGTCTTGCTCGCTCTCACTCACTCCCTTCCTCTCGTTCTTCCTTTCTTTATCTTTTCATCCTCAGCCCCTGTGCCATTTCCAATGTGCCGCTATTGACTCTGCTAATGTCTGCGCAAATATTGCACTTTTTTCCACCTCCCTCTCCCACTATGCCTCTCTCCACCATCCCTCTCTCTCTCTCTCCACGCTCTTTTATTCTGTCTGTCTCTATTTCCATTCTTTGCTTGATTGACTACACAGCGATTCCGTCTGTTCCTCTGTCTGTTCGTCTGTCCATCCGTCCCTGTTCTGAGGTTGATGGCTTGTCGGTTCTGCTGATAAAACAAATAATGCCCAAGTCACCTAGAATTGTTACCATTATGTGCGAATATCTTTGTCTTTTGGGGACTGTAACTATTTATCATTATGATGATGTTGCTATTTTTTAGTTGCTAGCATTTTTTTTTTTTAACTTAAGTATTTATTATGGCAATAAAATTTATAGAAAATTAGCTATATTTCATAATAACAAGCTATAATTATGTTAATTAATTTTTATTTTCAAGTCAGAACATTTAAAATATCTTTTTTAGCTAGTGTAAAGCTTTGCTTAAATATTTTATATGGAAATTATTAAGTTATTTGAATTTGTTATTTTATAAAAAAAATGAATAATTTATAAGAATAAAATATGTCATTATAAATCAAGGTTTAGTATTTTATTCACATTTTATATGTTGTAGAAACAATTTAGTTTTATAAATAATTAATATCAGTACTTTAAATAATTTTGTTCAAGTTTTAAAAACAGTTTTAAAGCCAAAACTCTCGGGCACTGAACATTTTTTCTTTATACAAAGTAACTACAATTGGTGTAATAAATCAAGACCTTATAGTTATTATTATATAAAAGCTTCAACTAAAATTGTAATATAATTTAATTTATATTCTGTCATTTCTGCTTTATGTTTGCTATTACACAAATTCCATTAAATACATCACTTCTATTCTAGTTGATGAAATACATTTCTTAGCTAACATTTCATATGACTCTATTTATTTATATCACTTACCAATTGATTTCATCACTTATTTTAACTTTGACCACACGTATTTCAACTCAAATTACTCAATTTCATATTTAGCAAAATTTGAAATGGCCACAAAATATATGAAATCTGTCGTGATTATCAAAGCAATTATCATTTCCATTTATAGCGTCAACTCTCTACTCTCTTTCCTTCTGCTTTTCTTCTGCCACTGCCTCGCTGTCTCTCTCTGTATTCCTTAACTTGGCCCATCCCTTGCTATCATATCTGAGAGCTTATAAATGCCACAATAATTTGCCAATCATCCAGTTCATATAAATAAAATAAATTCCATTTCTTTTTTCATGTGAAAATAAAAACGACATTGGCTATTTGCGTGGCGTCTTATCAAGCAGATGCCTATTTATATAGTCATATAGATAGATCTGATAAAAGTAAAGAAATATCTTACACTCCTATCTAGGCCAGAAATAAATACAAATACAAAAAAAAACAAATCAGTTAAAGGTCAGTTAAATTTCGCATGCAAATGGAATTTTTTTAATGGAATGTTTGTCTGTCTGGCCCATTGTCTGACTGTGATAACAGTTAGCTAACGTCTGGCCCTGTAAATATTATGGTAACTGCAACTGTGTCGCCGGACTAACGGCTCAAGTCTCCAAGGTGTTAATTACAAACAACAACAACAAAAAACAAGAAAGAAAAGTACAGTCGAGCGCGCCCGACCGTATAATACTCTCTGCATTTTCCCGATTAAATTATTAAAATCGGTATCCAGATATTACAATGAATAGTACTTGCATTAAAACACGTTGAAACAAAAACAATCTAAGCATAATCAAACACACATCTGTTTGTTTGTTGCGAATACACATACGTTTGACAATATATGATGCATGCATGTATGTATGTGTGTATTCGGCGCAGCCAGCGACCGCGGGCAGCGCTGCCGCCACACAGGCAGCAAAAACGTTCGAGCATGTGCTTGTGTGTTTCTGTCTCGCTTGCACCAATGGGTTGATATTGCGTTCAATTAACAATATTGTAACGCTTCTAGTTTTCTTGTTTATAGTCCGATTTTAATGCGCCTTTCAGGATAGTTTAATATAGTTAGTCTCCACACCAGTTATAAACTACAATACTGTACGATACGGAAAAACGGCATTGAAGCTTGAAAACTATTTTATAAATTGTGGGAAAAGTGGGCGTGGCAGTCCAAATTTATAGATGGCAATGCAACTATGCTGTCGCTAGGAACTCCCGTACAAGAATTGGTGATCCTAGGTGCCATAGTTACTGAGATATTTGCCGAAAACACCAATTTTTCACGAGGTGTGTCCAGTTTTTTGCTTTTTGTGGGCGAATGAGGCGTGGCATCGAAAAAAGATTCTTGTATTGACTGACTAAATATGTGATCGTTTGACACCAAGCTCGAACTTGTAGCTCTTACCATCTCTGAAATCTGTTTGTTCATACGGACAGACGGACAGACAGACAGACAGACAGACAGACAGACAGACAGACAGACAGACAGACAGACGGACAGACGGACAGACGGACATGGCTATATCGACTCGGCTTGTGATGCTGATCAATAATATATATACTTTATGGGGTCTGCCACGCCTCCTTCTGCCTGTTACATACTTTTGCACAAACCCAATATACTCTTGCAGAGAGTATAAAAATATTTAAAAAATTGCGCATGTGTTTCAAAAGACATTTAAAATGTCAACAACAATTACGATTTGCTTTATTTAATTTGCTCTAATATAATTTATATTTATTTGCGATACCCTGTACTTTCAAAAGTTGTAAAGGGTTGGCAGTTTGTAGAAAATGTATTAGTTGTACTTCTGGGTATATTTGCATATTACAGGGTATCTTCTTGTAAAGCAGGCTTGGTAGTTGTTATATAAAATTATAAATAAATGTCAGTTAATTTTCTATGGCTTAAAATTCTTTAATTTCTATCAATTTCTTATTCAAAACTGCAATCTCAAGTCCACACTCTTTGGAATTTTTAGCCGTATCGATCTGTATAGTAATTATAATTTGTACAATCATAAATGCTATGCAAACATTAGATTTATCAGTTATTGGCAATGCTGTTGGCCCTGTCAGTTTGGTATTTGCCGTTTGGTATTTAAACGTTCACAGTTAACTGCTTTGTTATCAGTCACCTCGATTGCCAAAAGCTGCCCAAATACTACTACTACTACTACCACTAAGACAACCAACTGGTCGCAGATCTTCAGTAGTATAGTAAGTAGTAACTTTTCCTCCCACACTACCGCACCCCTCGCTCCACTAATGTCTTAAGACTTGCCAGATATCAGGTGTGTACAGGTGTGTGTGTGTGTTTGTGTTTGTGTGTCTTGTAATCTTATCAAAGCCAACACTGGCTGCTCTTATTGATTAACAAAAAGTAAAAGAGTATACAGAAATAAGTAATAGATACGTACACCCAATTGTGTATATCCAACTGGGTGTTTAGTCCCCCCTCTCATGCCCTTTTTCAGCACCTGTCAATTGTAGCTGGCGCTAATAAGAGTGACAATTATATTTGTTTTATTATTATTATTATATTATGCTCTTTGTTGTTATTTGTTATAATAATAAGTTGTATATAGTATTGTTATGATTATGGCGCACTCCTTTTACCAACTTCAAGTATCGATATCTGACATGCCGCCTTGTCATTTCGCCAGTCCACCTGTCCCCTCCCCTCTCTACCCATTCCACCCCATTACCTGCTTTGTACCTGTTCTGTAGATGTTGATAATGTTGTGGGTGGCATTGAATGACAGCGACAGCGACTTCAGCCAACTTACACTGTGCGAAATGGTGGTCAACACTGGCTAACAATTAGATAACAGCCAGTCTACTCGTTTTGGCCAAATAGCACGTTTTTGGGCAAGTTTATTGCTGCGCACTTCGATAAGCACTTCTTGTTTTGTTACTTGGAATGCCATCAATATCAAAAGATAATAGAATTAAGGTTATCGCCGCTCTGCTCAGACACGTGTCCTGAGCTCAAAATTAAAATAATGAAAGCAAATAATTTATTTTTTAAAGAACAATTAGTTAAAGGGCTCACATACCTTATTTATTTAATTAAATATTTTATAATAATTTTATTTTCAAATTCTACTGATTATTTTTATTCAAAAAAAAGTTTTTCATTTACTATTTTTCATATAAAAAGTATTTTAAAATTCTTAAATTATAGAATATTTTTAGAAACTTGTAGATGTATTAATTTAAAGGTATACATCATTTATACATATTTTACAACTTTAGAATTATGTTAACTGCCATACACATAACTCCATTTACTGCCCCAAATGATGCAATGTCCAAATCATGCACAAAACTCCCAAACTTTCGCTTTTGTTGCATTTAACAATGGAACACACCCACCTGTCAACACACACACACAGCCACACACACATACACCACAAACTGAACTTATGTCAGCTGCAGTGACCCAGTTTTGAGAACCTGGTCATAACTGCCAAAAGCACAACAGGAAGAAGCTTTTGGAGCTGTCATTGTCTGCTCCCTTTTTATTATCAGAAACCAAACTTCCGCTCAGTGTACGGCGCAGACTTGTCCTGGTGTGTGTGGTGTGTGGTGTGTGTGCTGCGTCGGGCAAGCGCCAGGCGGTGTTTTTTAGCTAGATTTCTTTTATTTTGTTGAGTTGTTTTGTTGACAAGTCAGAACCGGCTGTTTATAACGATGATTGCTGTTTTCTGTATGACTGTCAGGCCATCAGATACATTTGTATCTTTAGATGTTTCTGAGTGTGTGGGACGCATGAAACCGTTATAAACATCGGCTCTATGCGAGTGCATAATTACTTATTGTTTATTTCCTGTAGCACATGCAACACAAATGCCGACCATCATGTTGACTTGGCTTAAACAAACACTAAATGGCTCTAGACTCTGTCGACCCTAAAGACAGTCGACTTTGTAATTTATATTACATATCAAATGTACCGTTAACATTGCAAAACGCATTTTCTGTTATCTCGCAAGGGAAGTTCCACGCTGCTCCACGACCCTATCGTAGTATCATATAGTTATATATATACTATAACATATATGTGGTAACATCCGCTGCAAGAACCCGCCACTAAACGTCTAACAATTTCTAGTGCGACGTACTCTTAGCCCCACTCCTCTTGGTGTTTACTTAACACTTAGTCTATATATTTATTCAAAAATCAAAAGAAAATAATAAGCCAACTGTTATCAGGCAGTTGGTAATACTAACTTGGCTTAATTAATAATTTCCTTTTCAATGCGATGCTGACATTCCTTTTAGATCAGCTGACTAGCTCCACCCACTGATTTATGCATTCATTTATTATGTTAATCAGTCAAGTGTTGACTGTACCATTTATCGGGCCGTGACTTAAGCACATCAACTACTTAAATGCTCCACATTCACCACTAAAGTATTTCAGGAATTCACCAGCCAAATATGCAAAATAATTGGTTATAATTTATTATACACATACGCTACTCAAAAGGGTTCCTTAGCTACAGTAGCAGGGTCAATAACTGTTTGGTTTTCCACTCGTTTTCATACTTTGTAACTTTCTCATACTTTGCTTAAAGTTGCTCAACTTAAATACATCGCACAAAAAGCCGTAATTAGTCTGGCAAATAGTTGAAGTTGATGAATTTGTGTTAAAAGGGTATAACAGCTTCGTTTTGTGGGGAAATACCCAGCAATTTCCTATTTCAGCTGAACGGCGAAATTTCACGAGAATCAAATCAATTAGCGCGCTTGTCAAATAATTTGTTTAATTTTGGATTAACAAACGTAACAATGTTACGTTTTTTTTTTTTTTTCTTCACTTTTGTGATAAAAAGCGCGCGTTGCCATTAAAAAGAAATACAAAAAGAGTAGCACAAAAAAGTAGTAAAAAAGTATCAATAACAATAAAAAAGTAAGACCAAAAAAGCAAATAGAAAAAAATGAGTTAGAAAGGCTACAGTAGAGTGAGCTGACTGTAAAAGACCCTGTGGTTATTCTAAAAAGGCTAGAGTAGAGTGAGCTGACTGTAAAAGACCCTGTGGTTATTCTAGAATGGCTACAGTAGAGTGAGCCGACTGTAAAAGACCCTGTGGTTCTTCTAAAAAGGCTACAGTAGAGTGAGCTGACTGTAAAAGACCCTGTGGTTATTCTAGAAAGGCTACAGTAGAGTGAGCTGACTGTAAAAGACCGTGTGGTTATTCTAGAAAGTCTACAGTAGAGTGGGCTGACTGTAAAAGACCGTGTCGTTATTCTAGAAAGTCTACAGTAGAGTGGGCTGACTGTAAAAGACCGTGTGGTTATTCTAGAAAGGCTACAGTAGAGTGGGCTGACTGTAAAAGACCTTGTGCTTGTCTAAGTCAATACTGATTCCAAGTTCAACTGTACCTGGTTCAATGAACCGTAGTTTATGCAAATAAGCGGTGTTTTTCGATCCCAATAGGAGTTATAGGATATAGTCATTCGACTCAGTTCAAACTTGGTGCCGATAGTTATAATGGTTCCGAACACATCATGTGTAAATGTAATTCTTATAGCTCCAATCGTTTCCCAGCTGTGGTGTTATGAAAATGGCATCTGCATCTGTTCGCATAGTAGACACACTTTCATACCAAATTTGAAAGCTCCAGCTCCAGCTTTCTGAGATCTAACGATCGACACATTTCTCATCAAACAAACCTAGTAGACCCTCTAACACTTTTTCAGTACAGGGTATAAATAAGCCCCAATAATTTTTAAGCACTGCCACACGCCATGGGAGCTCTGAACTATAATTATCTCGTCTGGTTTATGTAATTGAAACGGTTAATTTCCTGTCAGCGGCTTGTCATACCAAGATACAGATACAGATAGAAATGCTTATAGTGTTTGCCGCTAGATGGCGCCACAGAAGAGCAAAAGCAAAATTTGACCATTTCTATTTTAAACTATTCAGTCAATTCAGTTCTATTTTCAGTTTGCATGGTATTAAAAACCCATTTGTTTGGCCTAAACACTCACTGCGAGCCAAAAGACACAATTCAGCAAACTGTCAACATGAATATTCATGTAGTCCAGCAAGGGCTCTATGCAAAGTACAGTCCCCGATATCGGTTGCCCGTGATGTGGCTCAGGTCAGTTAGTTGGCTAGGTTTTGGTTAGTCTTACATGTCCCACTGGGCTTAGAGTGACACAGACGATGATTTATGGGTGAACCAAGGGAACTAGTTTAAGTGAACCGGTGTAGGAGCCAAAAATAGTTTTAAAAGATAAACATAAACTAATTTAAATAAATTGAGTGATCTATTAATACTTTAATCAATATAAATTCCAAGTGAACTAGTTCAAGTGAACCTGTGAAGGACCAAAAATTGTTTTAAAGTGATTCATAAATTAATTTAAATAAAGTAAATGATTCCATTAATACTTAAATCAATACTGATTCCAAGTGAACCAAGTGAACTAGTTCAAGTGAACCTATGACGGAACCAAAAATAGTTTAAATAATTTCAATTTTTAATATTACTTTTATCAATACTGATTCCAAGTGAACCAAGTGAACTAGTTCAAGTGAACCGGTGAAGGAGCCAAAAATAGGTTTAAGTGGAATACAGAAACTAATTTAAATAAAGTAAAAGATTCCATTGATACTTAAATCAATACTGATTCCAAGTTCAACTTTTCCTGGTTCAATGAACCGAATCAGAACCAACAAACACATGTTATATTTAATTGAACAAAATATATATACTCAAATTTACTTCCTAATTTTGTTAAACTGTGCAAAAGTTCAGCAGTTTTTCCGCTTGATCCCCCCGGAAAATGCCAATGAACCGAACCAGTTCATTGCATAAAAGATTCCACCCTTTTCGATCTGATTCAGACGCCGCTGAAGTATTTACACGACATGTTAACTCAATTAAAATTCCATTGGCGATAAATGAAGTGGCTGCTTGTAGGTACATTCCCTTGTTACCAAAACAGTTTGTACACAATGTGCGGCTTGTAAAAGCACTCAAGATACAGATACACAATTTGCAGTGCCAAAATTGTTATCACTAGTTGCTTTGGTTAGTTAACTTAGTTTGAGTTTAAGTTTGAGCCACACACAATGCCAACGACCTTGTCTATGCTGCAGTTCAAAGCAGTGCCAAGTATTCCTTTTGGCCATGTTGGTCTAACACGCTTTCTAAAATCTGCATCGGTTTTTAAATTGATAAAATATTTTGTATTTATTTATTATCATTTCACAGCAATTTCTGCGCAATTTGCGCAACTCGGAATTATACAAAAGGCTTAAAGAAATTGGCAGAACATATAATACAATTTGGACTTTGACACTTCAGTTGGTCACTTTGATATTGTCGGTACTTGAGGGGGTCTTAAGAACGCACAATCAAAGCAATTTCTATGAAATAACTGAGGAATTTTGAAGAGTTAAGCAGACAACAATTAGTCATTTCTAGCATAATTTAGTCACTCGATTAATAACAGTTTCTCAGTATGAAATGAGGCACAATTCAAGCGTTGAAAAGTAAATTAAAACAGAGCAAGAGAGAGATGTATAAAAAGTCAGAGTTAAAAAACTGGAGCGCCTTTTTGGCAGTTGCAGAGGCGCCCCTTTAAACAGGATTAAGCGATAATGAAACTGCACTTTTGAAATGCCGTCAAAAGCTGCGCTCAAGACTCATTAAAAATCCATTAAATTCGATAATAAAGAAGCAGTGAAGGGAGGGGGGAGTAGAGGGAGCAGCAGCGAAGGAAAACAAAATGAATACACAAATTTCGTTAATAAGCTTTACACCAAAAACTGAATCGCCTGAGAAATGGAGCACTTGGCGACACTTTGGTGGAGAGGTTACTCCTACCTCCCCTGCCCTTCACTGCCCTCTCCATCAAACAGTTGAACAAAAGCCAAAAAAAGAGGAGAAAAAACACAAAAAAATAAATGAAATAAGTCAGACAAGTCGAGTGCCGGCCACTTAAAAGTCGCCTCAGTTTTCGGTGCGTCTGGTGAGTGCATTTCGATGTTGCATATGCAAATAAATCATTCGATTCGATTCGGTTCGGACTCGGACTCGTACGAGGCCAAGCGCATGAAATAGCATGTGATATGCAAAATGTAGCATGCAATTTTGTATAAGAAGTAAGCTTTGCTTTGTTTTTGCCCCTTTGTAATTAGCTTATTATGGCAGTAATTAAATAATCTTTTATTAAATTATTATTATTATATAAATTACATTTGTTATTAACTATTTATAATTATGAAAAATAAATAAATTATTTTTTTTTTAACTCTAAAAAATAGTCTACTAAATAATGAACGCTGAATAAAAGCCAACTTATTTTAGCAAAATATTAATATTTTTTAATAAACTAGCTTTTCTTCGGAAATAAATTTGCATTGTACAATAAACTATCAAAAATATTCTGTGAATACTAGTTTTCCATGAATTCTATTCTGATAAATTACGTTTTGTTACATAGTAAATAAATAATATTCTTAGTAATTTGCAAAGTAAGTTTTAAGCTGTGGAGACGACTAAATGAGAATTATATAATTAGCTTATGATTTTTCCAAAGAATTTTAGCTTTATGCGTAATTAATTATATATTTTAATGCATCAAATAGTTTCTTAGTCAATGTTTATACCACAATTCTAATTATTTTATTACACATGTTTGAAGTTTTAGGAATTAATGCTTGTAATCAATTAATTACTTTAAATAAATAATTGCGCAGTGACTTTTCAGATAAAATATTTATGAGTAATGAAAAAAATATGCATTAATTAGTTATAATAGTTTTATTTGTCTATTTATGTATTTTAAATATTATGTGTTAATATGTTTTGCAATTCAGTTTGGTTTAAGCTGCAGCGACTACTCGACTTTAGTTGGCCCAGTCTGAAATTTGCAGCTTTTAGTTAAGAAACTGAATCGATTTATATTTTAACACCTGTGCTGACACTTATTTACCTTATATTCATAATGCTGTGAGTAAGTGAAGCATTTACTGCTTGTTCAAACAACTTGGAGACAACTCAGAGTGCATGTGTGTGCGTGTGTGTGAGTGTTTGTCTCCAAGAGTGTGTGGACAAGCAAAGCTTAAACGGCTTGTAGCGGGGCCGGTCATAAAACGTATCTACCAGATACAGATACTAACACTCACACACACACACACACACGCGTACAGTGACTGCTACTACTCAATTGCTATTGCCCGTTGTCCGGGTGAATGACACGCTGAGTGTGCATGAATACAGGTGCGGTTGGTGGCAGCGAGGACGCACTGTAAGTCAAATAAGCCACACACTGTGTCAAACATTTATCAGTTCGCCTTGCAGCGATAAGAGGCAGCAACAAAGTTGCAACACCAAGGGGCGCAGACAGTTGCGAAGGCGTGGCCTAGTGGCGGGTGGGGTAGCTGTGGTGTGGCGGGAGGCCAATGAAGTTATCAAAACTTGAATACAAAACGTTTCAGTTTCACAACTTTGTTTAATGCAAACACATAAAATTCACTTTCCGCTTATGCATTGCCGTCGCCTGCCGCGTTTTTTATATGCCACAGAATGTGTCCAAAAGGATTCGGTCTGCCCACCTGTGCCATCTGTCCCTGATCTGCCTCACCTACAGGCACTTCTTCTAGCCAGAACTCGCGAAATTTATGTTGCGCCATTAAGAAATGTCTATAAAAAAGTGAGCTTAATTAAAATACTTCGTAGCATGCGGTTCCTACCTCCCTTGTTATCGCGGGCGGTCGGCGGTCAGTGAGCTTTTCAATTTGGCTCAAATACCGCCGACAACAACAAGCAACACAACAACCACAACAACAACAACATTAGCTGCATGCAAATTACTTGCATATAACCCATATTTATGGCCTAGGCTAAAAAAAATAAGTCATCGCCCATCGGCATCCTTTTTCCAGCCTTTAACTTAATGAGATTTTCCCCAAAACGCAACAATCATAATTTTCACGCGCAACGAAGCGCACCAAATTGCCAGCCATGGGGCGTGCCTCTTGCCACAGTTCGCTCAAACAGCATTTTTTGCAATATTTTTTGCTTCACTTTTTTTTTTTGGAACTGCCGCCAAGTCACACCCAGTAGAAGTAGCTGTAAGTTTTTAAATTCTTTCTTACCTGCATTCCTACAGGAGTCACACATTATGACACACGGCGCACAAGGGTTAACGAATAAACTTGCACATGATGATTTTGTATTACAGAAACATTAATAAAATCACAGCGTAAAAGAATAACGGACATGAACGACGTTACTGGCGCAGACAAAACCAACGACTGACAACAATAAGCAACACTGAGATCAAGTGTGGGACAGTGAGAATGAAAGTTAAAAGGGATCGCAACTAAAGAGAGAGAGAGCGGACATCACTAAGATTAGAATAGAAACGGAAAAGGGGAATGCAAATCTGCAAAAACAAAACGTTGTATATGTGCAGATTAAAGCAAGTGACAAAAATTCCGTCACTTGTTGTTGTAGCTGTGCACTCGAATATTTTACAGTGGTCGGCAAAGACAAAGCACAGTTATTAGCAGCGCAGTAGCGACAGGCAGAGGCTATGCTCAGAGCACGAGGCTTTGCTCTGCCGCAGCGCAGCTATGACATGCATAAGAAAGATGAGCATAGCCTATGCTCAGAGCGAGAGAGAGGCTTAGCTTTTCTGCAGCGCTGCAGCTGCAAAAATAACAGTGATCACCATAGCCTATGGTCAGTGGACAGAGCTTTGCTCTCACACAAATTGCTTGCCTCTTATATGCAGCTTCACGGTAACAAATCAATCAGTGACTGCTCAGTCGTCGAATGAGTAAGAATGTGCTGCGCAGCTTTTATTAATTAGATTTAAATATGTGAAATCCTACAACTTAACTAGTTAGTGCTCAAAACAAATGTTCTATTTCATCACACCTGAAAGCACCTTCACCCAGAGAACACCAAATAGCCTTGATTTGCCCGCTGTTTTAGATGGTCAGTTAAACAATCAAACTAATCACCAAAGCTTCACGATGTCAGTGATGAATTTGAAAATACTTGATTCGTTTAAGCTTTAAGGTTTCACTTTCAACTCAGTTGACATGAAAATCTCTCACTCTCACTTTTCACATCAAAATAAAAATAGAAATTGAATGACAGGTCTGAGACCCAGAACAATTTATGACTATTTAAACATCTTCAGTGGCTTTTGTGAGGGAAAAAAGGTGATAACCTTCTCCAAAACGTGACGTACTTGTGATATGGTAACACCTCACCTTACACACACACCTGGCACAACACATCTGATAATGGTTCGAAAATAATTAAAATTTATATTTGGCTATAAATTTTCTACAGAAATATGCGATATGACTATTTTTTTGGGAACAAGAGTTAGTTTTGGCAGGAAACGCTAATTATGAAATTATCTGAACATTTGAAGGCTGCAATATTTATGGCCACATTTTATCGTTATGCTAAACGGCTGTTTAAGTATAAAAGTAGCGGATAGTTGCTTAATAGTAAGTTATGCTAATTATACACTGTAATTTTTTAAAGCATACTTTTAGGACACATCTATTAGAGTACAATTTACGTGGTTAATTAAATTGCTAAGTTTTAAAAGCAAATTCAAGTCATAAGTTTCTATGAAATTCTTTTATATTTTTCCCAGCTCTCACTAACTTAGTTTACTCAACATTTCAATTGTTTTAGCCGCTTTCCTCTTGCAACCCCAAGTCGCAATTGCTCTGTTTCAAGTGATTTTGCTTTAGCCAAACGATTACATTGATTATAATCGTTACAAGCACAAGGAAATACGAAAATATTAATAATACGCCCTGTTGTGCCGCTTATGCAATAACATTTTGTTGCCCTCGCTGTAAACCATTCAGTCGTGAGTAATGTGCGGCAATAAAAATCCATATTCGATACCTTGTATCGCTTGTTAATATATTAAGTTTACGCCACATTTAACAGGGAAATGTGGAGAGCTGGCGGGGAGTAAAGGACTGAGCTTGGTCTTAAGGACTAAAGTCTGCAATCTGCATATCAATGTCAGACCAGGCCAAAGTCTGGAGTCCCTTTCACATAAGACAAGCATAATTCGCTTCCGTTTCATATTTTTTTTGGCAGCCCTCGCAATCGTAGTCGCCGCAGGAGCCAAATCAAAAGGGTTGCCAGCCTTTTGACAGCTTCCTTTTCTGCGGTCTGTGCTGTCGCATGTCCTGTCGCCCATTTCTGTGTCAAAAGTCGCAAGTTGCGCGTCTTTCCGCTTCCGTTTCAGAAGACGAAGGGCGAAGAGGTAGACACAGACAAAATCCTCCCGGAGACCCCATAAATCCACTACATGCTGTTTGTCTTGGATCAAGTCGCGTTCTCCATGTCGCCAACTCATGATAAATACACATACACATACACACATCTACAGAGATTTCTTTTCTACTTTCTTTTCATTTTTTATTTTTTCTTCTTTTTTTGTTGATTTTATTGCATTTTCTTGGCAGTTCAATGAACGCATTTGTCGGCGCCATTTGCACGCGGGCGGCCTTCTTCCTCCCCGCCTTCTTTCCCACTGCCACTCCCCCCACTCCTATTCAAATATCAAATATTTTTAACTGTGTACACACTCACACTCACACATACACATGTAAATGCCTCACGCAAGCATTTTGGCGCACATTTCCGCTGGAAAATGGCATCTGAAAATGGGGGAAATGGTAAGAAAAGCTTCTGGGGTATGAGAAACATGCCAAAGCAAACATGCAACTTGAGTGTGTGTGTGTGTGTGTGTGTATGTGTGGTGGGCATGTCCAAATGGGCATGGTCATTTGCTGTACACGTAGCGGAGAGTTATGGCCAAAAGCATTACAAGTAGCCACACTAAAAAAACATAGACGCAAAGGCCAAGAGTACTATGGAATAAAGTGGAAAATTTTCACATAAAATGTGACTAGCTTTGCTTGAAGAAAAATATGTTTTTAAGCCAAAATTAAATATAATAACTCATTTAATTATAAACAAAAATTTAAATATTTAAAATATATTTACAAAATTTTTTCTTATATCAATTTAATTAAATATAAATTATTATAAATAATTAATATATAAATTGCTTTAAAAAATATTTAGCCCACAATTTTGTCTACTGTTGCCCACTGTAGCGCTTAACTCGCGTAGCGCCCTCTTCAAATTTGAAGCATTATGTAATTACTTAAATAAGCAAATCAAAGCCCTTGGCATGCTTGGGTTTCCGTTCTATTGATTACTTTGTTACATTTGCATTTGCAAATGTTAATTAACAAATGGAATACCCCTACTGTTCCCCGCACCCTGCTACCCTGCTACCTTGTTACCCCTTCAGCTTTTAGCCAAGTGTAATTAACAAAATCGACGTGAAACAAGCGTTTAAAATGACTTTAATCACTTTTATGACTTGTTAAACATGAATCGAACCCACTTGTATGTAGATACATTTCTGAACAGATGCAGATACATACGCTGAGATACAAAGATACGGCGCACAGCCCGAGGGTGTGTTGTGCTTTTATTGTTGACAGTGCGGTTTTTGCTTACACATTTGTGGCTTGGTCAAAAAACAAATGTGGCCAAAAGCGAACACGTGGCCAGGAAACCACAGGATTTGTATCCGCAGTACAGTATCAAATTCGGTGTGTGTACGTGTGTGTGTGTCGTGTGTGCAATCGCAACGATAAATCAGCAACTCGTCAAGTGCTTCTGATCAGACATTTGAGCATTTGAAATCAATTAATGCTCATTAGTTGTGCGCCTTGGGGCCCTGGGACCCGAAATAGCCAACTCAAGTGGGCCCATGAGCGGGCCCCTAATTCTTAGCTGGGCCAAAACCGATAAGTGAGCTGTCCGGCGCTTTGCTAATATACGATGCGATACCAAAGTTCACTGCAAATCGTTGTGTGTGTGTGTCTCTCTCTCTGTCTCTCTCTCTCTGTGTCTCTCTGTCTCTGTTTATCTCCCTCGCTCTCTCTGTCTCACTGGATGCCAACATCAAAGTTGGCCGATAGCTGTTGTATATTGTCAAGTGCAAATGGCTAAATGGAATTTCGCTCAACTTCTAGTACTCCCTATACATACTATATATTCCTACATATACTATATATACCCACATATATATATTGTATACGTGTTCAGATTTATTTACGATTTGTTTTGATTTGTAGGCCGCAATCTTTACGATTTCAATTAGAGCACATTTCTGGCCATAAATCTTCAGGAATATTTGCTCGTCACGAAATCAGTTAACGGCGCTGCGTTTATAAATTAGCATTTAGCCATTTTGTAGATAAGCCTGATTGAAAATTGGTAAATTTTACATGGGAAAGAGTGAATTTATAGAGACATAACTAAATAGAAATCTGTAATATAAAATAAGTAACTTTAAGTTTACTAGCAAATACAGACAAAACTTTTAAACACTTGACTTTACTCCAATTTTCTATATATCTCATATAATATACTATATTTTCCATAGTGTTTCTGGAGTAATTTAGTAATGCTTTACATAAGTTTTATATAGCAAAAGAAGCATAGCTTATAAAGACAGAACTTGGCTATAATCTTTTATATATAATACATATTTTACTCTCTCAGTGGTAGCTTATTAATCTTCTTCAAAAGACATACCTTTACTATATAATATAATCTATTTTATATATCACATATTTTATACACATTTATTGTAGTATTTCCGTAGTGTCTGGCAATTTTATTGCAGCGCCTTGCAATAAATGTGTACAGCACATAAATCATAGACGATAATGGGCTCAGTTCAATCATTCTATGGAATATTTTCTATATTTCTTTTTCAAGAACTAGTTTCGTAACATTTCGTACTGCCAACTTGTCAGTTGCTTTCCAGAACTGTGCGGAATGTGTGTTTGAAATAGATGACCACTAATTAATCAATTTCACAATAATGACAATCATTATTTTTTTATTAATTATCAGCATGGGAGGTCCAAAATCCAAGCCATGCCCCACCCCCAAACATACGACGCAGCACGCAGCACGAAGCACGGAGCACGCCAAACGCGTAATCAATCACTGATATTGGGCGACGCCAGGGTTTAAGTCGGATTCAGTTCCGGAGATTAGTGGCCATACTTCCAGATCTAATCGATAAGTCAGCTGTTGACGGCAAAGTTCAAGTGGTCAACAAAAAAAATTCGACAGTGCTGCCAACTTGCTGTGCACAGTGCTGTGCGCCGAGGAATGTGCTGGTCAAATTAAATTGTTAAGTTTATTAAACGACGTCGATAGCGTCAAGTCAAAAGGCCAATCACTAAAAGCCGTCGGCAAAAAAAAACAGTTAAAACGTGTGCACTGGAAAAAAATTATAGTGACTAAGTTTAGTGACTGGAAATGGGCTAAAACCGGAACTTGGCTACAGTACATAAATGAAATAAACATAAACATAAAACACATTTTACGCTTTAAGTTTAACAACATTTATTTGCAGTGCACAAATTTGTTTCTAACTATTTTTTGGGGTTTGCCAAGCTGCAGTTGTTGTTGTTGTCGTTGTTGCTGTAAGTGGCAATTAGTCAGACAATAATCTGAGTTTTTACTCTTGGTACACTTGCTGTAAACCTGCTTTAGGCCACCCACGTAGCCAATTAGTTTAGCTGCAAGAGAAACGATTAATTGCCCAAATTGACTTTACTTCAAACAGTTTAAATTTTTAGTAGCATTGCAAAAAGCATTATTTTATATACTACTACTCATTTTATTTATTCCACTTAATACTTAATACTTTTGGGCACTGTTAAGCAAAGTTAGACCACCGCAAAGTTAGTTAAGTTGGCTGCGGTTAGTCGAAATCCAGGGGCTTAGGTGGGGAAAGGCACGCGTTGGCAAACTTAACTAAAAACTTGAAATATATTTGGCAAATTTAGCAACAGAGTCAGAGTCCAAAGTGCTTAACCAATTGCGCCACCAGTTAGGAAGCATTTGGTCAGCTTTTTCGCGGAACTCTCATCCACGGGGCACACTCGACAATGTTTGCGCAGTCATTGTGCACAAATCCCTCAGAAGTCGTTTACTGGGTTAAACAGCACTCGCCAGACAATAAAGTATCCTATAGTAAACACAACTATATGTCAAAAGTGTTACCAAAAGGGCTGGAGACTAGACAAGATTCCGTTTCAAGTAGTTGACTGAACTTTGGACAGCTACTACTACAACTACTACTAAAAATTAGTGTAGAGCAGCGATAAGCAGAAATCATGTGTCTATATGTTTATAAGGTTTGTCCCGACTTGTCACGAGGTGCGCTTCACATATTGTTAACCCCAGCACAGTAGAGATCTCAAGCACCCGACGCGGGGTACGACGGTACTCTATCTTTTGTCACATAACATCTGGATGATTAATTTGTTTTGTAAAATCACTCGACTCGACATTCCAAAGGGTGCTGTTATTATTATTATATATTAAATAAAACTTTATATATATATATTCTTGATTTCGCCAAAGAAAAACACTCGACTATCACTTGGCAACTTGTCGAAATCTGTTAAAGTCGAAAGCGATTCCAGCATTGGAATTTTCATAGTTGTTATAATTTGCAACAATCTAATCACTGAGCGTAAAAATGCCTGTGACGTCACAGTGTCACAGTGTTTGATAATTGCAGTGAAAGGGATTAGGAGGGGTGGGGGAACGGGTAGCGGGTGTCACATGAAGGGGGCGTGACTGTTGCTTTACGCACCTGGTAACAGTTTTTTAATGAGTTTGCAAAAAAACTGCTTCTCATTGATATTATCAATGCGCGGTATTCCTAACGGCATGACTCACATTGTTTGATGGATTACCGTTATCAGCGTGCTAGGTGACCCCCCAAATTTTAAATTGGAACTCGACTCGGACATGTGCCAAATGTTCTATAATGACAATGATATAGTGGAATCCTACGAAATCATGCTCACAATTGGGAAATTAATTATACGATACGTATATTACTCATGCGAATATGTTTGGCGCCACTGTAGCGCCGCTTTCTATGCCAGACAATGGACGGTGGACGGTGGACAGTGGACGGTGGACGGTGGATAGCGGCAAGTTCATTATTGATCGATTGACCCATTGATTGCAGCACACGATGGTCATTTATCGATGGACTGAGTAATTACATTGCCTGTGGTCAGTGCTGAAGATCGATCGTGCTCAAGTTAATAAATCAATTTAAGGTTAAAGCGCTTAAAATTTGTAATGAATAAATACATGTGGGTTGTAGTTAAATAAATAGACTAATTAAATCATTAAAAGATGCGTCTTTTTATACAAAAGCGATGAAAAGAAGAATGCTTAGAAGTAGTAGAAAAGAAGTAGTAGTTTAATTAAATTAAAGACAGAAAACAGTTGAATATTTACTAAAGTCAAACGCAGTTTAATTGTTATACCCTTGCAGAGGGTATATTGTTTTTGTCACGAAGTTTGTAACGCATTGAAGGAAGCGTTTCCGACCACATAAAGTATATATATTCTTGATCAGCATCAACAGCCGAGTCGATATAGCCATGTCCGTCTGTCCGTCTGTCTGTCCGTCTGTCTGTCCGTCTGTCTGTCCGTCTGTTTCTATGCGAACTAGTCTCTCACTTTTAAAGCTATCTTAATGAAATTTGGTACAGGCCTGTATTCTCGGTTATTAAAATCAAATTAATGCAATATTCATGACTGCAAGGGTATTTAATCTTCGGCGAGCCGAAAATAACCGTTTTTTCTTGTTTTATATTTATGTTTAAGCTTTCCATACTTGACTTGATTTAAAAACTTAACTTTTACTAAAACAAACTAAGCTCTATCGATGTGAATATTTTATACAAATTTATATGAAAAATATCTACTCTGCTTTTTTGGCGCATTCATTTGTCTGAGTTTTGCTTAATTAAATAATTATTTTATTTTGTTATATTTATTTCAAGTCTATTTATTAATTGAATAAAATATTACTAATAAGCCAAAAGTAGAGACTTAATATAGGGTATAACTTACTACTACAAATTTAGACCAGAAACCTAAACAGAGCAAACATAAATAGTTAGTTAATTAAATAGATTTTTAAGTCCCTGCAATACTTAGTTATTTAAGTAGCTTTTTAACGAATAGACTCTAAATAAAATAATATATAAAGAGTTATATAATTAAGACCTATCAAAGGTTTTATCAAAGGTTCAAGTCACGACTTATTTAAGTATATTTTATCTAACAAACTAAACTACGACTCAAAGACAGAAATAAAATTCAGTTAGCTGCTTTAGCCTTTAAGCCAATAGAGTGCCAGCAATCAGTCAATAATTTACAACGACTCTAACGCGCTTACAAGACACTCTTGGCTTAATTGCAGCAGAAAGTGGGTAATCCGATACACGAGTGCGTCAGCAATCAACCAGCTGGACAACACTGAGAGCAAGTAACTGTCATCATGGTGGTATTGTTGTTGTTGTCAGAAGGCGTCAAGCATCAGACGCGCTGACAATAGCCCATTATCGAGGATTACAAGGCCGTGGAGAATCAGGCGAAGGGCAGAGCAAGGGCCGTGTACGGCTGTGGATTGGGTAGGGCACAAGAAGCAGAGCGGAAGCAGCATAAATCGCCATTGTGCGATGAACAATGAAGATGGACGCATGTCCATGTCGATGAATTTAGTATCGATTGACTGGCCACTCCCCTAATTCCCCCGCAACTGGCAACCCCTACCCAGTGCCACCTCTACTCGACTTCTCCCTGGGCCCTTTTCAATCAGTGCTAAATCAATCGCTTGCAGTTTTTCGGCAACTTCCGTGCAGCGAAAGGGAAAGGGAATGGGAGCCACCCACATGACATGGACACAAAGTGGTTTCTGGCATTATCCAGACGATATAGCGCTACAAACGGAAGTCTCTGCATGCGGGTCCTCATTTCTTTAGTTGCTCGGTCCTTTGGTCCTTCCGTTGTGTCCTTTGTTGTGACCCTAATCGCTTTAAAACTGTGCCATACTTAAGGGTTGCTCCCGTTTTTATTGCGTGGGCGTCAACCAGTTTTATGAACAAAACCCGGAACTATTGCAATTTTCATTATTGAGCTCATTAATGGCCAGCACGCGTGTCCAGCACGTAAAGCTGACAGTTTATTGGATTCCATTTCCACACACTAGAGACGTAGGACTACCATAACACTAGGCCAACACAAAGCAAACGGTATCAAAATTAAACAGAAATCGCTTTGAATTCAAATTTCGTTGCTTTGCCGCTCAGCGTTGACATGTTATCTAACAGCAACAACATAGAGCAGCAGCAGAGCCAACAACAGCGGCGGCAGCTGCTTTAACAGCGCATACAACAGGTTCGATGTGCAGCGCTGTTAACAGCATAAAACGCTGTCGCTGTTAACAGCATTTATCGCATGCTAGAAAAGCATGGGCAGTGAGTGCGGAGGTAAAGTGTTGAGTTAGAGGGCTTGTAGAGCAAGTGTTTGTGGGAAACTAGTTATTAAAGCTTTAAAAATATAAACAAAATATATAAATAGTTATAATAAGCCTATTAAAAGACTTTAAATTATTTACTTTAAAGAAAAGTGACTTTTTTATTAGTTAATAGTTAGTTAAATTTTATTTATTGTATTAAAACTAGTAGGCTGTTCTTTAAAATATTAATTGATGCATTTTTTGGAATTCATTCAACTACGATTCGGCTTCAGATTATGCGCCTATATAGACATATAAGATTATGTTGTCAGGGGACACTTTGTTCGACATGCAACATGTTTGTTGTGCAGCTCTGCTGCTGCGGTTGTTGCTGCTGCTGCTGCCAGTGTTGGCCGTATCCGCAGCCAACAACAAAAACAACTACAGCCGCAACAGCAACAGCAACAGTAAAGAGCAACAGCAACAAAAAAATGTCGCACGTTTCGTTTCGGTTAGTCTCGATAATTCAATCGCCCTGCAAAGACGTTCAACTCTGCGGATTCAACTTCAATTTCAACCGTTAAACTACAATAATTTCAATTTATTTAACGCCAAAAATTCAAAGTATTTTTTAACAAATAAAACAATTATGGAAAACAGCTTACACTTAGTGCAAAAAGTACGTGACGAGTGCTAGAAATTGTTTTTATTATTTTTGCAAAACGGAAGCGGAAACGGCAGCGGAAACGGCAGTGATAATCGCCAATTGTCAAATGTGTGTGCTACAAATGTTCTATGTGCCGGTGTGTGCGTGTGTGTGTGTGTTGTGCCACCAACAACAGCAGCAGCAGAAGCAACAACAGCAACAATAACAAGAAAATTCAATTAAAATTAAACAAAAATTATTTGCATTAGTTTAAAAACAACACAAATTGTTGTAGTGCTCTATAACTGCCCTCGGTCACGCCCACAACGCCCTGCAAGTTCAATGTCAGCATTATACGCTACCGCTATCATCTTGCTAGACGTCGTAGGACTCAACGAAATTGCAAACTCAACAAAGCTGCAAGTTTAGTTTACTGCAGAATTGGCAGTAAATGGGTTAAAATTATGTACATTAATCGCCGAATGAATGTCGAATCAGTTAAAAAGACTGCTCTTTTTTATTGTAAGTATTGGGTGGATTGTGTTGATCTATAGAGGGTAAGGAGTGGGAGGAAAAGCTTAGTAGAGTTAGTAGTAAAGGGTTGAAAAGTATTTAAAAGGGTTTCTAAATAAAAATAGGATATGAATACTTTATGCAGTGACTTGTACTTTTAAATGCAATAAACTTTATAAGTTAATAAATTAAGTAGGCAAATAATATTTAATAATTGCTTAAATGCTTGTGTGCTCTTCTCTGTCTATGAGATATTTAAACACTAAAACTAAATTAAAGCAGCTTAGTAGTAAAGTTATGCATAACTTTGAATTCTTTTGTCTAAAATGCCAAGAATGTGCGTAAAATTTGTCATTAGACACAGTTGAGTATGCGAAGAACTGCAGAAAGAAGAAAGCGCTGCCTATAAAGCAGTGACTGACTTGTGCATACCCTGTAGGTGACTAGAGAAACAAAGTCTGTCTACCCCTTTGATAATTTAATACATGAATTATTCGTTTCTCTGCATAATCATTTATTATTGGTGTGCCTTGAAGGAACACATTATTAAGGCTCTATTTATATATTTATTTATTATTAATTTAACAATTTAATCAGAAAAACATTCACCAATGTTTCAAAAATAAATACACAGTTTATTAGACAACTTTGAAAAATATGTTATTAAATTGGATGTGAGCTTTAGTTCTCTATACAGTATTATATTACTCTTAGCCTTATTTAATACATATAAACCAGTAAACTCATTGCTACTTTGTAGCTTTTACAGAGTATATAGCGTGCAGACTGCTTATACTCTTCACTATAAGTAAATTAAACATTAAGAGGAACTAGCCAACAACTACACACACACACAGAAGTAAACACACACACACACGGCCCCACACACACCCATTCAAGTCGGTCGCATACCTTATCTTCATTCATAATTTCATCAACCCAAAAAGCAGAAGAAGCACAAAACTTATAACCCAGTCAAAAGTGTTTGCTACAAGGTTTTTGTTGTAGTTGCTGTGGTGGTGTGTGTGGTGTGTGTGTGTAGGGTACGTTTTATTTATTAGAACTCTGTCGATAATTACAAAATAATGCGTTTTACCAAACAGAACGTGTAGTATCTTGAAGCAAGTTGAAGTAGCGTTAACAACGCTTGGGAAAACTGTCAGTATGAAAACGAGGTTATGCGGAGCATAAATTTTCAGATACAAAGCATTGGAGGGGATGTGGGAGGAGGGGGCACTAGGGCCCTAGGCATTACAAACTGTGTGTGTGATAAGATTTCGATGGCGTTTTCAGTTTCAATTTTCTGTTTTAGTTAAAGTTTTAGTTTCATTTTCATTTGCAGTTACAATTTCAGTTAACAGTTCAGCTGCTATCACTTTGTGGTGCTCAGTTAATACAGCTACTTGTAGCCTGAGGCTGTGCCAGCTGCGGTGTTACCAATCTCAAGAGGCCTTGACTTGCAGTCAAGTGCCCATTTTGGGTGGTCTAACAACATTTTCTGAAGGGTTTCTGCTCTGGCGCCAAGCAATTAACAAGAACTGAAGCAGGGTTTTCAGTTTGGGGCTAAAATTAGTAGTAAATTTGTATTTTAATTTGAAAACAAACTTAAAAATAGAACAAAATTAAAAGGAAAGTTTGTTATTAAACAAATTTGGTATAGAAATCTGCAATAAAACGCATAAATAATTGAAATCACAAGTTGTTTATGGATGCCACAATAAAAGTCGGTCGTCAAACCGACAAACTAACAATTTATTTGCGTAATTTGTAACGGGATTTAGTGGGCTGTAGATTGGTAATGACAGCTGGTAGCTTAACGGCTTATAGCACGATCCAGTTGCAATCTGATTTACAACCTGACCTGGCACAATAATAAAAACCAGAGATAATAATAAAAAATAGAAATCAAACTAGAAAAGTAGAAAAAAAACAATAAATTCATTAAATCAAAGGCATGAGATTATGAATGAATGTAATAAAATATCAAATGGAGACAACTAATCAAACATGATAAATTAGAGTCGAATGGGGACTACCGTACTACCCCCGGGCAGTGGTAGGGGTGCGGGTGGGGCGGCCCAAAGGGGCGTAATAAAAAAGGGGCGCGTTGTGTGTGACAAGTTGTAAACATTGGTATGCAATTTAGGCGTTGTGTGTTGTGTGTTGTGTGTTTTGTATCTGTTAGATACAATATTGATTGGCCTGTTTAGAGATACGCATACGATAGCGATAAGTGCGTCACTCACACTCCCGCTCTCTTTCTCACAAAACTCTCTCTCCCACTCTCTCTTTCTCTCTCTCTCGTTTCAGGTGGTGATTTCAGGTGCATTATGTACAGTAGAAGATTACGTAATAATGTCACAGTGTGCACACAACAAAGCCATTCACCTTGCTGCGGAAGGAACAGTCTCAGTGACAGACATTTCACAGATACGTAAGTATTTTCCTTTACTCTCCTTTTTGTTTCTTTTTTGGGAAATCTTAGGAAAATTTACAACCTGCAACTTCCTCGAAAACTCAAGTACCCAAGTCCCCCTGCCCCCTGCCCCCTGCCCCCTGCCCCTACCACCTCAACCCTTCGCCCCTGACTTTGTTTATTAACACGTCTGCAGGAAATTGTGCATTTCTCGACTTTCCCACAAACAAGAAATCCCAAAAAATCCCAAAAGAAAACTCCAAAAATAGCTGCGCTCATTACCATCACAATGACAATTGAAGTAAACCCAATTCCATTTCAAAAACTGTCTTAACTTGGCCAAAAGCGTCACTCAACTGCAACTGTTCAATATTTGTCACTGCTATTAACAATGTTGCAAACGTTTTGGGTCTCTCTCATTTACATAACATCTACATCTATCTAACACATAACTATACACAAATCTTAGACAGAACTCAGACATTCCACAGCCTGGCATTTGAGTTATGAATGGCTTTGGGCCAAGTTGTTGAATTTACCACAGAAGCTGTCAACTGAGTTATGAATTGGGGATTACGCGGCTTCTAAAAACTCCAACTACCCAATGTGCTTTGAATACACCAAAAAAAAAAGTCACAAATATTTCAGTTACTTAAGTAAACTGCTGTTGAAAAGTTAGAGAAGCAAAACGCAGCTAAAATTAAAGACAATAATTCTTGAATTTAGTGGGAATTTTTAAAAGAAATTTTGGAATCTAATTTGTGCTGAAAAATGTAAAAAAAAAAAATTTTTTTTTTTGTTATTCCCAAAAAAAACGGAGCTAAAATTAAAGACAATAATTCTTGAATTTTGTGGGAATTTTTTAAAAGAAATTTTGGAATTTATTTTGTGCTGAAAAATGTAAAAAAAATTACTTTTATTTTGATATTCCTAAAAAAAATTTTTATTAACAACTTTTTAACTTTAAGCAAGTGCTGCCTTCATTTCAAATTGTTTCTATGTGTGAATTTAAAGTTTTTTAAACTAAATTAATCATTTATTTATAACTTAATTGTCTCAAAAATATGTGAAAAATGTTAACTATTTTATTTTATTATTTTAAGCGCTTAGTTTATGTTAAAGACAATACTTTTCTTAATATTTATAGTTGAAAGAATTTATTTCCTTATAATTCTTGTACCTAAAACCACTCTCCTTCCTTAAAACTATTCAGCACTACTTTCTTAATAATTTTGCTTAACAAACATAGTTGCTATCTAACATATAAATCTCTCTTTGCATTAAAACAACGCCACAAAGATTACACAGATAACAGCAACTTTTTTTTAAACATTTTCTAACTAAAAGCATTTGAATGATTTAGATCACATAGCAAACATTTTGGTATCTCAAAATTTGCAACATAAAGTGCTCAATTTATGGTCAAAACAGACGCGTAAAACTAATAAAAATTCGCAACGATTTGAGGCAACTTTCACTAGACTTTTGCTTGGCCAGGCCACGAAATGCAGGCCAGAAACAACAACAACAAGAGGAGCAGGAGGAGGAGTAGTTAGAGCATTTCTGAGCCCGCATGACAACAACTGGCACTTTAGACCATGGCTAATTAGAGTTTGGGTCAACTGCAGCTGCTGCCTGAGATCCTTACCTAACTCAACTGTTAAGGGTCGCAGCACGAGCTACAAATTTGAACAACAGAGTCCAAAAGTATCCGAAAAATCTGACATTGTTTTCATTTGTCTGTTTTCTTTTCTCTGTTTCCTTGTTTCTTGTTTCTACTTTTTATTTTCATTTTGAAGCAGCACGAAAAATGGCAAACAACAGGTGCAAAATATGCCGTACCAGGTGGAAAATATTAAGAAAAGCCGCTGACCGTGGGCCACTTATAACTAATGTGCGAAAAGTTCTTTTGTCAATTTACACGCCCACACGGGTGGGTGCATTCCCAAAATCTCTTTCAACATTTTTTCCGCTTTTCCCATTTTCCTACTTTCATTCATTTGCATGCGAGAGACACGAAGCTTCAGGTAGACATCGGGATTATCCTCCATATATATTGTCTTTATTTTTATGAATCTACATAAATATGAGGGCCACAACACTAAGCCGCTGGGTTAAACCCAATTTACACTTGTCACTTGCTACTTTATTTTCATTTTTAGGGTTTTTCCCTGCTCACGGCTTAGAGGGAATTACAATCATTTGAAAAACCAACGAAAATTCGACATAAGTTGCAGGGAAAACAAAGAATTTGTGCAGAGGAGGAACAGCACCCGCTTGTACGCTGAACCGCTCCTGTGTTTCCTATGCGCGCGTGTGTGCGTGCGTGTGTGTGTGTGTTTTTGGTAGTGCAATCAAGCGCTTTGTGGCTAATGAATCTTGACATTTCAATCAATTGATAGCCCCGCACTTTCCGCAGTGGAAAACACACACACACATATACACACACACTCAGCAGCGCTTTTCACATTTTCCCTGGCTACGAATTTTCCCCCCGCTCTCTGCAGCATCCCAATAAATCACATGATTTAATTTGGTTGAAATGTAAACGTGAAAAATGCCAGCGACAACCCTGCTCAAAGGCCAAAATTGTTGAGGTAATAGAAAGTTCTTGTTGTGGCATGCCACATTGCCACATGCCCCAGTAGCAAAGGGGTTGAACTAGGGCTATAAAATCATTTTATAGCTCATCATGTGCGCTCATAAATTTAAGAACACAATCATTTCTATCAATCCCCAGGCCCTAACATGCTCCATACCTCTTGGTTGGTGTCCAGGGCGTTGCCCAATCAACACCTCACCCTCAAGTGCCCTCAAGGTACCCAGCGTAACAAGTTCGAAGCTGTTAATTTCTTTATCAAATACACTACAGGGTCTAAGCAACTCCCAGGCGTTCATTGTTTCATATGCGTGCTGCTTGGACCAAACCCAGTTTCAAGTCTTCAGAGACGTCACTATTTGCTGGGTAGTTCATTAAAAATGTTTAGCATTGTTGGGCATCGTTGGACTTCACAGCGCCAGCGATCAATCAAAGATTTACTTTAATTTATTTCAACAAATAAACTTAACAATCAAAAGGCGAACAATTCTTTTTCTTAAACTAATTTGGCCTTAATTTTACTTTTAGTTTTTTAATAAATTCTTATTTTTAATGCTCAACTTCGGGGACTTTTCTACTCGACTATAGGAACCCACTGATGCCTAGGAAATAATTTGCTTTTTTTCTATAAATTGATTCAAATAAAATCAGAATTTACTTAAAGTCAAACTTTTTATATTAAATACAGTGAAAGCTCTCTTGGCCGGACAGTTTCAGTATTTTTGTTCTCCCAAAGGGCGATGTTCGACTAAGGGGCCTAAGAGAAGGGATTTTGTATGAAAATCGTGCTGAAACACTATAAAATTCGTCCGGCTAAGGGAGCTGACCGCATGAGGAAGCTGTCCGCGAGTAGAGCTTTCGCTGGGCTTCTACATCGGTTTGTTTGTATTCGAATATTTTTGTTCGCACAAGAGAGAATGGATTTTGTATGAAAATCGTGCTGAAACACTATAACATTCGTCCGGCTAAGGGAGCTGACCGCCTGAGGAAGCTGTCCGCGAGTAGAGCTTTCGTTGTACTTTAATTTCTTTTACTTAAAACAATAGTTTAGGCTTTATATACTTACGTAAAAATTAAACTTAATTTATCTACCTTCCTCCAAATAACTTCTACTTCTTTTGAATCAGTTTAAAAAGTTATAACTTTGCTCCGACCACATAAAGTATATATATTCTTGATCAGCATCAACAGCCGAGTCGATATAGCGATGTCCGTCTGTCCGTCTGTCTGTCCGTCTATCTGTCCGTCTGTCTGTCCGTCTGTTTCTATGCGAACTATTCTCTCAGGTTTAAAGCTATCTTAGTGAAATTTGGTACAGGCCTGTATTCTCTCTGCACGCAGTTCATATGTAAAAATCGGACCACTATATCATATAGCTCCCATAGGAACAATCGGTTGAAAATGCTTAGTATGAACATTTTCGGTGTCTAACAAAATTCACGCAGAATGTATTTCTCATTGTCCCCCATCTGTTGACCAAATTTCAAATCGGACTACTATATCATATAACTACCATAGAAATAATTGGTTAGAAAAACCAAATTAATGCAATATTCATGACTGCAAGGGTATTTAATCTTCGGCGAGTCGAAGATAACCGTTTTTTCTTGTTATATATTTAAAGTTTTATTTTAATATTTTTATAGCTTTATCTAAATTTTATTATATCCTTCTCGGCTTCCCCTTTCTACTTCAGTTTCTTTACTTTTTTCCTACTTATACCAAAACTAAAACTTTTACTTCACACCTTTTAATTGGCTTCATCTACTACATCGACTTTAATTACTGATTACTGGAGTCCAAGTTCTGTTGTTTAGTTATAGCATCCACTCGATTTATTTATGTAATTCAAGTAACTTGTAACTTGGTTTCTTGTAATCTAATTCGTTGTTCTTTTGTTTCTACAGTCTCTGACCTTTGTTTATTATTTATTGAATTTATTATATTACCTATTATGAATTCAACTTAATTAGAGCTACGAAACTGTCGAAGGTTCACAAAAAGTAGAAAAAAACTGAATCAATGTCAAATTTTAAAGTCTTGAAACAAATAAATATCAGTTGATTTATCAGAGTTATGCATCTAATTCAAACTAACGACCTTTAAAGAAGAACCAGACAATATATTTTACTCAATGGGCAGACAGAAATATGTTTTTGGTAGGGAGTTGTCGTTTTCGGTCGTGAGTTTCGATAGGTGATAATAAAATGTGGGAAATATTTAGCACCATCATTACAAACATCATTAAAATTTAAATAGATGTGTTTAAGCTGAAAAGAAAAGGAGAAGAAGAGGAAGAAGATGAAGGAGAAACCAGGCAAGAATGAAAGAATGGAAAAGCGTTGGAATTTTGAACTGTTCGTAAGGAAATCATGCCGTGAAAATTCCAAGAAATAGCACATGCCTCGGGGTAGGGAAAAATCAGTTGCCGATCGGGCGGGGGGTAGTCATTGAACCTGCTCTTGAGCAATACACGACTCTGGGCAGATTCATCAATTAACGCCCCGGTAGATGTAGGGTAGGGGAAGGGGAAGGGTAAGGGTTAGGTGTAGGGCATAGGGTGTGGAAAAGAGTGACGGTCACTTCATTAAACGCCGTCCAAGTTGTGGACAAATAAATGCATTTCCGTTGCGCACAAACAAATTTCCAAGAGACGCCGACAACAACAACAAATGTCAGCAGAAAACTGAATTCTCAGCCATTCCACTAACTCACTCTACACCTCTCACTCTCTCTCTCTCTCTCTTGCTGACTGTTGTTACCTACCGCACGTTTGTCTAGGCCAAAAGGAGAACGGTGGTAAAAAGAAAAACATGGTCAACAACAAAGCTAAACAAGTGTACCGCTTGCCGATCGTCAGTCGTCGAAAACTCTCTCAGAGGCAGGTTCGACAGTTTTTGGTCAATTGCTTCACTCGATCTTTCTTGTTGGGGTCTCTCTCTCTCTCTCGCTGTCCCTGTCTCTCCTACGAACACGATCAACGCCATCAACATCGTCATCGCCATTGATTTCCACTTAACGCTTCAAAACTCAAGTGGCCATTTCAAGTTTACAGTTTAAGTAAGAAGGTAAAAGCAAATGCGCTTTCTTGGCTCTGCCTTTTCTTCTGCTTCTCCTTCTCCTTCTCCTCCTGCTTCTTCTTCTTGAACTTCTTTCGTTTTCAACTCTGTTTCAATATTATTGTTTCCCACAGTTGTGCTATGGAAATATTTAAGCGCCAATTTGATGTAGTTTTCCCATTCCTCGCTCAAGTATCTGCCCTCTCTCTCTCTCCCTCCCTCCCTCTCACTCACTTCTATTCCACATTTGAATAACAATGGCTTCGTTTTTGAACTTCAACTTCGGCTTCGCTTCAAAGCGCATTCCCTTTGCTTTCTTTCTGGTTCGATCTTCATTGGTATTGATCGATTCCGTTTCTGTTTCTGATCCACAAATTTATGGCTGCTTCCCATGGTAGGAGCAGGAGCTGATCTGTCAGCAATTACGCACTTCAGCCCAGAAAGCACCTGACAAAGGAGTTGAAGTCTTTCAGCTAGTCAATGGCATTGAAATCAAAAGTTCTTAGAAACCAAATCTCTTGATTTTCTTCTCTCTGCTCATTTTGTAGGGCGTGAGAACCAAATCTAGGAGAATGCAAGCAACTGAATGACATAGTCTGACTACTGAAAGTGCTAAGAGAGTATAGCAACTATAGTTTCTGTTGTGCTTAAAAAGACTTTCATCAACTGTCACAAACCCTTGAGTATTCCCATCTAATCATGGTCAAAATTATTCAAAGGACATTAAAGTGTCTCGTGTAATAGTCGATTAACGATTATAGATGCCATGCTGGGTATGATGTACAATTTAAAGGGTATTTAGGGATCAGCCAGCAGAAGCGACAGACGCCAAATATCAAGATCAAGTCCAGACTGCTATCGATCGCTCAGAGGGTGAAAAGAGTGAAGCAGAGAAAGGTAGAGAGAGGGAGGGAAAACGCTTAGAAACACAAAAAAAAAAGGTACAATCCCTTTTGTTGTTGCTGGGAGTGACGAAAGATCATGTCCATTAGGTCGTCTGCAGCCAGTTAATGGCTCAAAAAATTAACAAAATAAAATAGGCAGAGGGAGAGGGAGAGGGAGAAGGAGAGGGATAAGTAGAGGAACACAAAAAGGTCCACAACGGTGGCCAAGATCGTTTGCTTGGGCTCTCTGTCTGTGCCACATGAGATTGATATGTTTTCCGGGACTCCGATCATATCGCACTGATTATAGTTTTGTGGTTTTTAATATTCATGTCGATTATAACGCATTCATGGCGACTAACAAAACCCTCAGCCACCCCGATATTTGTTTGATGAATTTATTGCGCCGTTGATCAGTAACGATCGTCGGCATTTTGTTTTATCTGGCAACGCCACGGCAGCGGCATTTCTTTTATGCCAAAACCCCAAGAGCTCTACACGGTCTGTTTCTGTTTCTGACTCTGACTCTGGTCTGATCTGGTCTGGTTTGCTTAACTGCTTTCCGACTCGTAAAATGCACAATTTAATGGCTTGGAGTGTGCTGCGATGACTAGACCCGATCATCTAAGCGATTATCATTATCATCTGCCAGTTGCCAGTTGATTTTATTGATTGATCAGAAGGCAGCTGCCACTAGTTTGCGGCTTGTTGGCATAGATATGATTTACTAGGTACTTCAAGGGTTTCCACTTTGAGAGTTAACAAATTTTAGGCCCTGTAATTGATAAACAATCGAGTGGCATCAGTTCTGATGACAGTTCAGCTCAAAAGTTATCTTCTGTATGATTCTTTAGACTATTATTTCTATTGTTTCTCAATCTGCGGCTAAAAATACTTTAGCGCGTAGTTTTCTTAGAATTATTACAGCTAAAAACTTTGGCTATTTATTAATAGGCCTACGAAAGATTGGCCAACTTGCTTGTCTCGACCCTTGCGACAGCTGTCAACCGAGTTGGCAGCACCGTTTATTGCTAGAGAACGGAAATGCATTAATTTGTCAGTTGGCTTGTGCCAAGTGCATAAATCAATTCATTTAAAAGCTGGCAGCTCTACTCGCCCCCCTACCTCACTCCCCACTCTCCACTCGCCACTCTCCCCTCGCCCCTGCAGAAAATTAAAGCGCATAATTTGGGAAATATTCCTGCTTTAAGTTTGAAGCAGGCACTTTCCAATTACGTAAACTCCGCATCGCGTGCAGCGCTTCAAAGTTCTGAAAGTACTCAAAAAGTTGTTTATAAAAGTGTATAGTACACTGGCAAAAATTTCAGGGAGTAGGGTTAAGTTGCATAGTCTAGAGCAAAATTTTGGCAGAATTTATTAAAAAATGTATTTAATTAATTATTAAATTTATTTATTAAATATTACAAACAAATCAATTAATTTTCTATTATTTTTGCTATCAAAACATGCTGAACTTCTTTGACTTTCTACCATTTTTGGCAGTGTACGCTGTAATAAGCTGAACCTGGCAACGTTTTGTTGCATGACTCGAACTTGAAGCCAACTCTTGGTCTTGGCCCGTTTAGTTTTTGGGCCTTCATGCAAATAAACCTTTTAATCACACAAATAACTCTGGAAAAAGGCTAAAAAACTTGTGTATTTAGCCAGTTGTTAATGTGGAAAGGTGGATCCTTTGATTCCCGACTGTTTTGGGAGTTTTTGTTTTCCGCTCTTTTGGCTTTTTTCGGTTAACTGAATTGCGTGTCTGTCGGTTGTATAAGCCACATTTTGTTCAGCGCTGCACGCGACGCGTCGCCTTCAAATATTGGCTTGAAGTCTGCACCAGCTGTGGACTTGCGGCAAGTTGCACTTGCCACAGTGTTGAGACCAGTGAGTCACAGTGAACAAAGTCACAGTCAAAGTGCGTCCTGGGGATGAAATTTGGTAGAACTGCTCAGCAGTTTAGAACTTTTTCAGCTGTTATAGTTCACTCTGCTAATTTTTCTTAAAATTCCCAACTGCTTAAAGCTTTAAAAAGCTCATAACTTTTATTTTATTGGTCACTTGCTCATCTCCAATATTTGAAGTCATTTGCACATTCGTGTTGTGTTGCTTGACTAAATGACAATGCGTGCCTGCCAACACCTTACTGCCAACATTTGTAGCATTGGTAATTGCCCATTTGCCAGGGCATTAGCAGGGGAGCCCAGGACGGGGTGTACGACGGTATTGCTCCATTTGATGGCATACAATTGGCACATCATTTGTAGCAGGTAATTGACAGCGTTGCGTCACGCAGTTACCCACAAGAAAAAGAGGGTAAAAAGTATACCTTCCATGGGGTAAGAGACCACCCTGTGGAGTGTGTGTCCTAAATGGTTTCCATAGAATACCATTAAGCGATTTCCGCTGCCAAGAAACCAATCAATGCCACCAATCGCAGCGAACATAAAATAATGCTTTCAATAATTTTTAATAGAGTTATCCAGCAAAAAGGGAAGCTACGCCGCTTGTCGCGGATTCAACCCAAAAAGAAGCCAACAAAAAAAGAGTCGGAAAAAAAAGCTAAAACGTAAAATGTTTTCTTATCTCATTATTAAAGGGACGCAACTGCCGACAGTCGCATTGCAGGTAACAGGTCTGTTTTGGCCAAACATAAAGCATAAAATTCAGCTAAAAATATATATATACATATATGTATTAAAGGATAGGACATTGACCGAGCGAGTCTGGTATGAAGCTGGTAGGAGTTGCCCCCAAAAACTCAGTCGAGCAGTTAAGTGACGAGCAGTCCAAAGATTAGCGCAAGTTATTAAAGCTGATGAAGCGCCGGGCTAATGATGGAAGAGTAGCAAAGGAGGGGAGAAGGGTTAAGGGAAGGCTTAGGGGAAGTAGCGTAGGCAGAGAGAGAAAGGGAGAAGGAGACAAGAAGAGCACAGAACTGAGCTGAAGGTTATTATAAGCTAAGAGATTGAAACATATTTCTAATGAGAAATGCAATGAAATCGATGAAATTTATGTTAAATTCATATTAATATTTTTATGTGTTTTTCAATGATTTTTCTTTTAACACTAATGCATTTTAAGCATAATAAATTATGCATTGAGACAAAACTCCTATGAATGCAATTGAAATATTTATAATATATGCAATTGTTTTGTAATGATTTTTGTTTTACATTTTTTATACAAACAATAGGAATAATTTGACATTAAAATACATTAATTTGGTTAAGTTGAAGAGCAACAAATTATGCAGCTGTGTTCTAAAAAAAATTAAATAAAACTCTCAAAAAATTTCAGCAATTCCTACAAATTTTAATAAACTTTGTTAAGAAATCTAGTTTTTAGCTTAAAAAAAAAATTTCAACAAATTCATGAAGACATGTTTCAATGGAAGACTTGATTAATTTGAAATCTACAAATTTACAAATTAAGATAAATACTTTTCAATGAAATTCACTAAGAATTAGTTTCTACAGAGTGACACTTATGCGAATTACTTTGAAATTTTTACTTAAATGGAAATTTTTACTAACTAGAGTTGCAAATTTAAAGAAAAAGTTAACAATTTTAGTAAGATTCAGTTCAATGAAAACTGCAATTTTCATTTTAATTATAATTTTCATTGACTCAAATATTAAAGTTGTGTAAATAATCAATTATACAAATTAAGATAAATACTTTTCTATGATATTCACTAAGAATTACATTCTACAGGCTGAAACTAATACGAATTACTTTGAAACTTTAACTTCAATGGATATTTTCACTAACTAGAGTTTGAAATTTAAAGACCCTAAAAGTTCAGTAAGATGCAGTTCAATGCAAACTGCAATTTTCATTTTAATTATAATTTTCATTAACTAAAATATTAAAGTTGAGTAAATAATCAATTTAGCTGCCTCAATATAAATGCGGTTGCTGCTTCGCTACTCATTACAAATTACAGAAAAAAGGGAAAAAGGGAAGCACAAGGAAATTCAAAGTTGCCACAGAACCCAGACCAGCATAAACAACGTGCAACATCAGCGTTGCAACAATTCAAGTTTATTTTTCCAACGAATCGATTTGCAATGTGCTCAAAAAACACAAAGAGGCCCAAGGGGAAATGGAAGAGTGTGTGTGTGTGTGTGTGGTTGGTTGTGCGATGTGTGTGTTCGCATAATTTGCTGTCGGACAGAAACGGCGCTCGCTCCATTTTATGAGCATTTTACACCTGAAGCCTTAATTAAGGTAAAGCTGAAGAGCTAAACAAATGAAGAAATGACGAAATGACGAAATGAAATACTGATGGAATGATATACTGAAATGTCTGGCAACATTGACAGTTGCACAGCAATGTCACTCAATGTCAGAGGCGGCTGGCAAAAAGTCGCACTGTGTGTGCGTGTGTGTGAGTGTGTGTGTGTGGGTAAACAAAGTATGACCCTAGGAAACATTGAGCCTAGAAGCTGGTCCTGTCCAGCAAAACAAACAACGTTAAAGTAGAAATAATGACGCGCGAAAAACAATAAAACAAAGAGAAAGGAGAGAGGGAGGGGAGTGGAGAGCGAGAGTGAGAGCAGCAGGCAGAGGGGGACAGGTGAGAAGCAAAACAAAAATATGTTGGCTAGCAAAAATAACAGACAATAAAAGGCACACACACACACAAACAAACAAGAAACAAAAATAAAAAAATATTTCAGTTGGCCGCAGTTAGCACCTTTTGGACCAGGCTCAATCCTGTAAGCTGGCCCACACACACACACACATAACTTGGCTTACAGGCGGGCCGACAAGGACATGACGTTTTTATTATGCCCTCAACAATTCTTGGCCATCTCCCTACTGCCCCCCCGCTTTGGCACGCTCGCTCTTTAGGCCGGCGCCCTGCCGTGTAACATGAGCCAGCCCAACGACATAGATCAGGCTGGCTTTAAAGACTTGGCCAAAACCGTAAGAAGATTCTAACTCACTTTTTTTCTTGGTTTTGTTTTTGCTTTGTTTTATGGCCCACGAGCGCTGCACGTAAATCACAAGGTGTTACAACAGGCCAAAAAGGTCTGCACAATCCACCAACTGGGCCAACTGATCTGCCTCTACCGCTCTCTCTCTCTCTCTCTCTCTCTCTCTGTCTGTGTCTCCTTCTGTCCTGTCTATATCTCTTTCTAGTTTTTGTTATTTTACCCGCGGGTGTTAAATTTGTATAGCATCTTTTTTTCCACTTATTGTTGGTAATTTTTGCTAATTAATGGCATCATTAAATCGCTATTCTCTGCCCCCTCTTCCTCTCCCTTTCTCTACCTTTGCTAGACATGTTAATAGTTCCCTCTTCTTGTATAAAGTAATTATGTTGTAAGTGCTGCGAATCACGCCCACTATTTTTATGCCTCGTTTACCTTTTTACATATTTTCTGACTTAGTTTCAAATGCTTTCTGGAGGGCCTTTTAAAGCTACAGGGCTATTAAAACAATTTAGAATAGGACCCATAAAATTGGCAGAACTATGGGTAGGAAAATTGGTTTACATAGTTAAACAATCATAAGTCCTTTGTATTTGAATTTTTACTCCGATTAAAAACCTCTGAGAACCGTTTAATCTTCTAGGTATGGTAAATCGGTTGTTGTAACATACTTTTTGAGGGGAACTGTTTAGAAATGGATCCACAACTCATTGTTAGGCATTTCAAAATTTGTTAAAAGTTACTTAAACAGATTTTTAACTATTGGAGCCCTCTTAAATCACACGCCACCGTTTTGCCATACCTCAAAAAAAATCTTTTATTTCATTTAAAGCAAATCTTTTGCACATTTTTTACAAATGCAGCTAATTTTAATAAATTTTAAAAAGGAGTTTCAATTATTAAGGCACTACCGAAACAACCACCTCAACCGTTTTGCCGTACCTTTAGATTAGTGCTTTGCAATACCTTTCAGTAATTTCCATAAACATTTATAACAGAGCAATAACTTTGCCACAAATTCATGCAATTTTCACACTCGTGCTACAAAAGTTTGTTAATAGTCTGGACATTTTTGTAGTTTGGCAATTTTTGGAATTTTGCAATAACTTTACTCACAAATAGCATTAATGCGACACTACCAACCGCAGAGTTATGGAAATTCTGCATACGCTGATAACAAAAAGTGGCAAATTAATAAATTTGTGGCAACCCTAAGACAGGCAACAACACTGCGACGAATTGTACAGTGATTTCGGCAACATTTTATGCTTGAAGTGTGTATATAAATCTAGATTGCCAGTTGTACAGTTATACGGCTCATAAAGTGCAACTTATCAGCGTTATGAGCATGAGTTATTGTGCTTTTGAGTGCATTCAATTAGTGGATTTTTTGGTTTCCGTCACAGATATGCAGAAAAAGACCCACCCACCTACGCGTGGCTTCCTGCTGGGGTGTTGCGGTACTTGGGTGTCTGAGTAATGGGCACTTATTCATTGGCCAATCGATGACAATTAACACCTGTCCGCATAAATCAGCAGCAGGTATATCTTAATTTACGATGACGTAATCAATGCTTCTGACCATATCGTGGGCCATAATTCAACACTTATGGCCAACAATTAAAATTGTCGCAGTAACTCAGAGCCAAAATGCGACAAAAGGAAAAAACCCAAAGAGGCAAACGGCAAACAAAGTTAACTGAAAATTTGTTTACTGCAATTTGGCCAAAAAGCCAGAGCAAACAGTTAACAGTTAAGTGTAAACAAGTGGCCCACACCGAGGCCTATCCCAATACCAATACCAATTCCGAAAAAATGGTTGACACTTTTCAATTGCGAATTTCGAGACCAACTTGAGCTAGCTGCTTCAAGCCAAGTTGTCGCATTAGCGTGGCCATTTCAAGTTGGCTAACACGCAGTTTAAACGGCATGTAAGTGACTGCGTTTGCACTTAATTAATAAAAAACAAAAAAAAAACAAATGCAACTACATGGCCAGTTGACTTTGTTGCAAGCACAAACAGTTAGCAGGAGCTCAGGTTGCAACCTGCCACTGGCAACTGTTGGTGTTGCATGTTGCAATGCGAGTTGGTAAGGAAATCACGATTAACGCGTCCTTGCGCTGATAAAACTGTGCAATTAGTGCACTCACATGATATATTTGTATTTGCTTTAAATAAATTGCCAACGACTGATATTTAAAATTCCAGCTGCCACGCCCCCAGGCCCCTCTCAACACCGCCTGCCGTCGTCGGTAGTTAACTTAATTAAATGCCAGTTTCAATTTATTTCTCATTTTGCTGGCCAAGTTGTAACCACAACAATGAAAGCGAAACCGCAGTAAATAAACAAAACAAAAACTACAACAACTTCCATAAGCAATTTATTACAGTTATTGTTGTTGTTGTTGTTGCTGCTGCTGTCGTCGTCTGATGCAACTATCAATGTAATTTTACATTTCGCTGCAGTCAGCAGCAATTAACTGTAAATAACATGCCGCCTGCGTGTGGTCTCCCCACATACACATATACCGCTCTCACTCTCCACTGCGCTCACTCTCCACAAGTCGTGCTCTTCACCGCTCTTGCTCTCCAACGCGCTCTCGTTGTCTCCTCTTTCCCTTTTCAATATCAACAAAAGTCTTCGGTTATTAAGCTTTATTATTCTTGCTGCCGCTGTTATTGTTGTTGTTGTTGCTGCTGTTACTGTTGTTGCTGTTGTCATCGATACCATTGCAGTGATAAATGGCGTGAGTTGCTTTTAATTGCACGCATATCTCTTGTGTATATCGATAAAAGCAGTGCAGGCCATGCATATTAATTCTATCTATCGAAAAAAAAATGCTAGATTAACTAGTATAAAATCAAACTGAACAATTTTGATAAAAAAAATTAATAAAATGTGAAACAACTTACGAAATTTTAATCCAAATATTTGCCAAATTTGTAAACTTTTATTTTTCTAGACAAAAATATGTAAAAATGTATCTTGTGGTTATATAAAACTATAAATATTGTTCAGAATTTGAAATGTTTAGTATTATGTGATTAATTTAATTGCCTTTAAATACCAAAAGTATATTTAAATCCGCCTCGAATTATCAGTCATTTACAGCCCAAATAAAACATAAAATTCGCATAAAAGCTTATCGAAGATTAAAAGATACCAACAAAAAATTCAAAAATTTTGAATATTTGGAATGCGACAACGAATGCCTTTTAGCATTTTCCATTTTCCTACGTATTATTTCCATTTTAATTTTATGACTCGCATGAGCATTTTCAATCAATTTTTATCTAACTCAAAATAAACTCACAACCAAAAAAAACTACAACAACAATAGAAAAAATGTCCAAATTTTTTATCTAAATTTTTTGTTTTTTTTTCTCAATAATTTTAATTGCGCTTTTTGTGGACTACAAAATTCAATCAGCGCAACATAAATTATACAATAAAACGCAGGGGAGCGAAAGAGATGGGAAATATGTAGTGCGAGTGGGAAGGGGAAGGGGAACGGGAAGGCAGAGGCAGAGGGAGTAGGAAGGGCAGAAACATTTGACCCAGAAATGGGCGACGATGACTCCAATAAAAACAGATTTGGTGATATACTATGGTATGTGTGCATATAAAAATATATATTTTTTTTGGTACCCAAGTGTCAAACACACACACACACACACACACACAGAGACACACCCACACTTTGGCCCTTGGTGGCCCGGTGTTTGGTCTATGTCTGTAGTCTCCAAAGAGTCGCATCTGTGGTCTCCGTAGTCTCTGTGGTCTCCGCGGGGGCGACAAATCGTGCGCTAATTAACTCATTGACACTGTGCCCTCCGCCTGGGACAATTTGAGTGGCGTCAGTGCCAGGAATCGTGCGTAAAAGTCGAGTACGCTCCACATTAAATGGCGCTAATTGTGGCATTTGAGTTGCAGCTATGCCCACACTACACGCTTCTCTCTCCCTCTCAACACTGCCAGCAATTCCCCTTCACGGCGGGCGTGCCAATGCAATTAGCGCAGTTGTGAGTCTCTGGAGAGCGGGAGCGAGAGCGAGAGAGAGCTTTGCGCTGTACTCTAACATAAAACTTACACTAGAAGTGTCAGAGAAGTAGAAGGAGGAATAGAAGAAGGAGGTGGAGGATGGAGAGGGCATAGCAAGTGCAACGGCTTCAAGTTGAAGTTTGTTTTACTCTTTCTTCTGCTCTTCTTACTGCTGTTGCTGTTGCTGCTGCTGGCGTAGTTGTTGTTTTTGCTTTTGCTTTTGCAGTTTGTTTTGCTTTTGTGGCATCGGCTTACAAAACAAACCAAAGCGAGCGACGAGCAAATAAAACGGTTTCTTTCCAGGAAACGTGACAAAACGTCAATAACTGACGATGCGGCGTAGTTGCTGCTACAGCAACAACAACAACAATAAATGCAAGAACAACAACAACAGCAGCAACAATAACAGCCACCCAATGGCGATTCCAATGACGTTCGCAATGGCGACTAGTTGTGGGACCATGTGACAAATCGCAGCTGTAGTCCTCACTGCTGCTGCTGCTGCGGTTGTTGTTGTTGTTGTTTTGGCTGCAAAAGCAATTACTTAGACCGCGCAGTCAAAATATACGTACGTAATCTAAGACGTCGGGCTAACTGCAGTCTCTGCCCGGCCAGCATCGGCGAGAAAGTTTCCGAGAATAGTACGTATTGGGAATGTGTCGCCAGACGCCTCAGACAACATTCCTGGAACAGGGCCAATGCACCATGCAAAAAAGCCGACAGTTGTCCAAGGATAAAGTTCAAGTGTGTACAGTGTACAGGAATAAAATACTGAAGTAAAATATTTGCATAATCGAAATAGGGATTTATCGAATTTATCGATGGATTTTAATACATAAACAAGCGAACTTTTAACAGTTGCAGCTTCTTGTACACTTTACATCAACCAAATACTTATATGCTATACAAGAAAATCAATCTCCTTATAGAACTGGGAATTTATCGGACTTATCGATACGTTAAAATGTAGTACTAAGCCATGGTTTAAGTCAAAACTTAGTGTACAGTGATCTCTCTGCAGGGGGTATGAGTTACAATTCAGTAAAATAGTCATTTAATCAAAGTTGTCATTAATCGAATTTATCGAACGCGTTAATAATAACTTCCAGCAACAGTGAAAGTGCTGAGGTGTTTGGAAATTGCATTCAGCTAGTAAATAACCCCAGCAGACTTGACATTATTATTATTATTATATAGCAGTAGGCAGTGCTCGCTTAAAGCGATTTGCCGCTAGATCGATAAGCGGCAATTTATGCTTATCACTGCTACACCACGCCCACCGCAATCAGCATAATCTTGCTGCGATTCAATCAAATCAAAAATGCTGGCAGTCGGCTTTACGTGCAATCCATAACTCTGTCGGTATCGGAATGGGAATGGGAATGGGAATGGGAGTACGGCATGGGGGCAACGATGTTTGATTTGATGTTTGATGTTTATCACGCTGATGGAATGACAAAGTGACCAAAGTTGTTACCAGCTGTGTGTGTATGTGTGTGTGTGTGTGATGTACGTTTCGTAGCGTCGTTAATATCGGTTGAAATTCCTACAGCGTGCCGCATTAGACGGCTTTTTGACGCCCCAGCTTGTAGTCAGATTTGTGGAGCCCGATTCTTCGATTCCCCGATCTTCAGCTTTATTATTATTATTATTTGTTTTTGTTTTGTTTTTTCAAATTTTTTGTTCATGCTGTGCAGTTTAGCATTTTATGATTTTTTAATTTTATGTTGATGAGCCTCATTGCTTGCATTTTTGATTAAACGGTTGTTTTAGCTACCCTCTTGCCCTCTTCTTCCTTATTGTCATATTTTATTATTTGTTTTGTTTTCTTTCAGTGTTCTTTTGTCGCCTTTTGTTCTCTACAGTTTTGATTTTTTTTTAATGATCTCTAAAAATCATTTCTATAAAGTTTTGACAATATATATCATGATTTTTAGCGGCCTTAACGCAGTTGGTGGTCGGCTACAAATGTAAACCAGCTAAATATGAGCTTTGAGATCAATTTGAGCTGGAAATACGAGTGTTTGCGAGTAAATCAGTTTATCGGTATTTATTACTACATTAGTCTGTTACTAGATATTTTCTGGCACAATATAACGCTTTGTTTTAAGTGCAGAACGTTTCTATAACTTTCACTCTCTGCCGGACTCCAAACAGACTCGAAGTTCCACACATAAAGACATACAAAACACTCCAAAAAAAAAAAAACTTCTACGCCTCCACATCGGCCCTAACGATAGACATAACCATAACGAGTCTGAAATCAGCTCGAAGTGATAGTGATCTAATAATTAGAAGACCTTTAGGTCTCTGGGCCCTAATGTTTTATTTTGCCATATTTATGGTGATGCATTTTAAGTGCACACACACACACGCACACACAGATACAGATACAGCTACAGATACCGATACCGATCTGACAGTATCGTTATACGATTCACGACGCCCATTCTGAAAAGAAACACAAACATAAATTCAAGACTCAAGACACAACAAAATTCCAATACTGTGACTAATAACTTAATTAGAAACTCGACAACAACTTTTGGAAAAACTTAATAACTTGCGGCAAAAATGCGGACCGATCGTGTGGCATTTTATTGGGTGAAAAACAAAACGAACAGAGATGAACAGAAATCTTTAAGATATCTACCATCGAAGCTCATAAAAATTCCAAGCATAAATGCATTTGAAAATCAAAATGAACTTCATTCATTTCGGTTTCAAAAATAAACTTTTGAGTTCTGTTTTGGTCTATGAACTTTAGAGTTTTATACTAAAGAATTGATCAACATTATGCAGTTGATTTAGTTGCAAATTAAAATTAAAATTTGAAACACATGCATGTTTCTAGGGTGACCATATTTGCCCTCAAGAATTCACTTTAATTCTTGTTTCTATAGCACTTTTCTATTTTAAATAGAGCTTTCAGCTCACAGCTCTCTGCTCTCTGCTCTCAACTCTCCGCTCTCAACTCTCCGCTCTCAACTCTCCGCTCTCCACGTCTAACTTACAATTGTGTGTAGCAAACTGTGACTTCTTTTTTTCTCTTCCTTCTCCACCCTTTCTGCTTCTGCTTCTTCATGTATCTGGCACAATTGCTCATCAGCTAAAGATACCTGAAGGGGGAAAACGTATTCACTGAAAACCCATTGAGAATCCACTGGAAAAGCACAAGATAAACAATGCAAAATGGCTAGCTTAGAGTGAAGGGAAGCAGCAGAGCGAGATAGAGATAAAGGAAGAGAGAGAGAGAGAGAGAGAAGTGTTAGAAGAGCGCAGAAGAGTTAGCTCTTCAACTGCATACTTCATTCTTCAATGCAAGGAAAATAAACAGAAATGTTGGGAATAAAGCTAGACAAAAACACTGAGAGAAATTGATAACTATTTAAATTGAAACCTAAAAAAATAAATATTAAGAACTAGAAAACTTTACATTTAAAAACATCAATAAAGTAATATTATATAAATAATATATTCTTATTCAAATGTTAACTTAATTAGCGCTAGAATTCTTTATTTTTTTTTGCTAAACAGTAAATAGAATTAATCATTTATGTACGGTTTTCTGGAACTGCAAATTTTCTACATTTTTAAGCAACAAATTCCTAAAATGTAAATTCTTAGCCACATTTGCTTTCGCTGAGTGTAGGCTGGCAGGTGTGTTGCAGTTGCAAGTGCAAGGCATGCACTCACAAGTGCAAACTTCAGAACACACACTCCCTACCCCACTTCTCCCCTCCAACTCTCTCCCGCACTCTCACATGTGTCACTAAACTAATGAAATCAATAAGTTATGCGAATGCGCCATGAATCACAACAATAACAACAAAAGGAGTTGACACAAGTGGCAGGCAGCTTTGCCACAGTGCCTGCCACAACAGCTTGGCACAGCCACAGTGCCTGTCAGCAGAGACAGCCACTGGACGCTCAAAGGTGTGAAGCACAAAACTCACTCAAGCGCACTCACTTGGCCTCTGGACTCGCTGCTGGCTTATGAAATATGAGAGCTACCCAGCGGTGCCCCCTCCCTGCCCCTTAACCCTTTCCCTACACCCTTAGCTCCCACAAGTTGTGCGTGGGTCTGCTGCAAACTTTTTGCCTGGAATTTCTGTGCATAAATTTAATTACTAGCAGACATTGAGAAGGTTGTCGAAGTCAGCTTCAGTCTGAGTCTGGGACTGTGACTGGGACGGAGTTTGAATCCCTTACCCCTCACTACCCCCTTTAGCCACGCCTCTGCGCCTCTGAACCCAGAGTCAGCTATCAATCTAGCTCGAGTGGCTTTGCTTCCTCTCTCAACCGGCTTTTTCTTTGCCGCCTTCAAGTGCTTTACTTATTAGTGGCTCTGCCACCAAACGTTGAAGTTCAATAGCCCTGATTGGGGGCGGGGCCAATCATACATTGTTAGTTTATAATTAGTAGCGTCGGCTAGAAAGAGAGAAAGGTAAGGGAGTGGGAGACTGCCTATCTCTATCTAAAGATACTTGAGTTTGGGTTATGGTACTTGCAACTGCAACTGCAACAAACGCTTTAAATTTAGAATGCAGCACACCTTGAAGCGCCTTCAGACATTGTTAACTGTTAGGCAAATATCAAACATGGCGCAGATAACAAACAGAAGTCGAAATTCTTGGCCTAGGCACAGTGGGCTCAAATTAGCAAAAAGTAAATGAAAATTTTAAAAAGTCAGAAGAATTTGTAACTAAACTGTAGCAGACAATAAGTGACTGCTGTACTAAAGATAATTTGTTTATAAAAATGTATTTAATTTTTATATATATTCTTTTAATTTCCCCTTTTAACAAACTTTGCTCCACTGTGCAATTAACTTAGGCACGTGCAACGCGGGCGTTGGCTGCAACTAGTCATTGATTAAAGTGCAAACTTTACTTATTAGCTAATTATTAAGTAGGTTTTTATTACAAACATATATAAATCGGTTAAACCTCTACTACCCCATCTCCCCCCTTTGCTCTCCCCCCTTAGTTTCCTTGATCGGCTTGCTTTGACACGCTTAATCACATCACATCCGTGTTTACGTTTAATTAAAAATGTTTTTGCCAGCCAAATATTTACATCAATTAAAACTTCCACGGACCTCAAATGATTAAACTGACGCACGGCATTTTTTTCGGATTTTTTTTAATTATTTGTTTCTCTCTCTTTCTCTCTTTTTGCTACTTACAGAAAATATAACGATAGTCGGCCTCCCGGACTATCTGAACAACGAATTCAAAATAGCACTGTACGCAAAAGAAACGCAAAGATATTTGTGTTTCAACGACAACTGGAGATTAGTTGGCATGGTGAGTACAACCTTCGGGTTCAAACTAAAATTTACTTAGCTAAACACATAAATCAAGGAAATCAACACACGTTTGGCTTGAGGCTAATATGTGGGCAACAAGCGCAGCCAACTTAATAGGGCTTCAGGTGCTGCCAGATGGGGTGGTTTCTCTTGAACTGTGTGTACTAAATCATTCCAAATTATTGTGCTTACGTTGAGCGATAATTTAAACAATTTGTTTTGCCTACGTACATTTTTGAAACTCACATTAAATTGGTAATTTATTAAAATAACTGAAGACAAAATTATTATGACGCAGCCAACTTAATAAGACACTTGATGCTGTCAGATTGGGCAAGCTTCTGTAAAAGTCAAATTGACATTAAACAAGTTGTCATCCAAAATAAGGACAATAACTCGGGGAATGCTACTTTTGCCTAAAAATACCTACCGACCGCAACCAACTTAATAAGGCATAAAGTGGTTGGTCAAACTTTGTAAGCTGTAAGTTACAGCCTGTAACTGTTAAATTATGAAGATGAAAACACTTGTTCTTAAATATTTCATCATTTAAGAAAAAATTCATGAAAATTCCTACCTAGTCGTTAGTACCGAACGCAGCCAACTTAATAAGGCATAAAGTGCTGCCAGGTTGGTCAAACTTTCTTAGCTGCAACTGTGAAATTCTGAAGATGAAAACACCTGTTAAATAGTTCATAATTTAAGAAAAAATGCACGAAAATTCCTACCGAGTCGGTAGTACCGAACGCAGCCAACTTAACAAGGCATAAAGTGTTGCTGCACAAAGTGCTGCCAGGTTGGTTAAACTTTCTTAGCTGTAACTGTCAAATTATGAAGATGAAAACACTTGTTGTTAAATATTTCATCAGCTTCTGCTTTATTCCCAAATTCACGAAAATTCCTACCAACCACAGCCAACTTAATAAGGCATAAAGTGCTGCCAGATTGATCAAACTTTATAAGATGTAAATATCAAATTATGAAGATTAATACACTTGTTAAATAGTTCATAATTTAAGAAAAAATGCACGAAAATTCCTACCGAGTCGGTAGTACCGAACGCAGCCAACTTAACAAGGCATGAAGTGTTGCTGCACAAAGTGCTGTCAGGTTGGTCAAGCTTTCTTAGCTGTAACTGTCAAATTATGAAGATGAAAACACTTGTTTTTAAATATTACATAATTTTAGATAAAGACAGGGTAGCTTCTGCTTTATTCCCAAATTCACGTAAAGCCCTACCGACCGCAGACAACTTAACAAGACATCGTTATTAGATTGAGCAAGCTTCTAAACTGTCACTGTCAAATGTTGTAGACGAAATCTTGAAATTAAATTATCATTTGAGTTAAAGTCACATGTTTTCTTTAGTACTTTGTCATCTCAGATAAAGACAATGCCACAGGGCTTTCCGCGTTGTTTCTGCTCACGAGTTTGCATTAATTTGATAGGCTTTTATGGCCTCACATGCAGTACTGGCAGTACACAGTACTCAGCACTCAGTGTTCAGTGTTCAGTTCCCAGCACAAAATGCATCTTTATGGCACCTACAATAATGATATGTACTTAGGGCCAAGGCCCTCCCCGCTCCATGTAAACGTGTGATTACATGGAGATGGGGGTATTACTTGTTCAGGGGGAAATGAAACAGATTGGATTGGATTGCATTGTACTTGAAACGTTACCGCTTTATGCAAACTAACTGTACAAACACTATAATTTATGGCATGTAGCACATAATGGTTTTATGCAAACGAGCGATTATAACGACAATGGCTATCATACTTGAACGATTTAGCCAAATTGCATAAATTGCCAGCTAAGCGCCAGCTCAGACAGTTTCCCTAAATAAATTTTCATTTTTTTATAATACCGTGTAAATTGCGCAAAACGGGTATAACTAAAGTGATAAAAGAGGTTTATTCAAAATTTAAGCAAATCCGATTTATAGGCAGTCTTTAAAAGGTTATAGCCACGAACTACAGTTAGTAAAGTAAAGTAAAGTTTGTTTGCCAAAAGTAGCCAATGAGAGTTCCGTTATTTTGCAGATCTAAAGCTGCGTCGTGTCTGCGAATTGATCACTTGTTTGTAGGCAATGAAAACCTGTTGCAGTTGCACCAATTCTGTCATGAAAACGCGCGACAACAGAAAACAAAAATATTTATTACAATATTGAAATTTCATATGCAATTACAGCCACATAAACATAAACATAAATAAACTATATAATAACTGCTTATAACTGTGGGGCGAGACAACAAATTGCTTGAATAACTATAGAAACTGGCACAGAATTTGCTACAGATTTTTTGGTTTTTTTTTTGTTTTGGCCACTCGGCGTATGCGTTATAATTGTTGAAAAATTGTTGTGTGTATCCGTTGTCAGCTTCAAATTGCAACTGTTTTGTTGCAGGTGAATCCACCCAATGTGCATTTTTTATTATACATTTTTTTGAGACATTGTAACCGTTTTCCAAGTAGTTTATTTCAATGCCAATCTCAGGTTTTGTCAAGTGGCTCGCATAAAAATCATTGACTATTCAAACAAACAATAGAATCATCGAGGCTCTATAACCGTTTTGATATATCTAATCAATCAATCAAGTGACGCAGCTATTCATTCATGCTGTAATTGCAAAAATATTTCAATGTCCTTTCACATACGTCTATATATATACAGTTAGTTAGCTGTGCAAATATCAACATTGAATTCGCTTTACAATAGAACAGAGGTCAAAACTTGCACTTGTCATTTTATTGCTTTCGATTATGGCCGCAAAATCCAAGTTGAATTCATGTGCAAATACGAGTACTCATTCCCGCACTCAAACACTGATTTTTTTATTTATTATGATTTATTTTTTATTATGTCTTATAAAGCATTTACAGTTTACAGTTGCAGCGAAGGTCAATATGTGTGACACATGACTGGGTTGAGGTTAGTTCAACTTATAAACTCACACTTCAGCTACAAGTGGTCTGTGTGCAGCGCCATCTATGGGTGAAGTGCATTTCTATTAGTCAAGTGACTACAAATGCGCTTCTTATGACGTCACAAAATAAAACTAAGACAGACTAGAGTCGAGCGGGCTGACTGTAAAAGACCCCGTTCTCATTTTACCATGCAACTTTCGACTGTTTCCTATGGGAGCTATAGTATATAGTTGTCCGATCTGAACCAAACTTGGCGAATATGGTTTTTATCATGATACATACTGATAATATGTGATATTAGTTGTAATCGCTCAACTAATTCCGCATGTCTTCATACAAATTTCCAATTTTTACTTTGGAGCAGCATAGTTTTAAATTTTACTATACTGTGTATGTGTATATTAGGTGGGCGTGGCAACAATTTAACATAAGCTTGATCTACCTGATATGTAAACGCACCTTCACTACAAATTTCGTGGGCTTATCTCTTGTAGTCTCCAAGATCCAGCTGATTCAATCGACAGATATTACATCATCTCCTCTGCTCATGCTAATCAAGCATAATTAAACACAATTGGTGTTTACTTTATTTATTTTTCACTTTCACTTTTCTCCAATTAATTCAAAGTCTATTATAACATTTGTCCATTTTAATTTGTTCTTAGAGCGCTCTTTAAAAATGTTACAACTGAAGCAACTGCCAACAATTGACATTAAAAATAACAACAAGCATTTTAATTGTTTGGCTATCGAAGCAGATGCTTCACACAGCCACTGTCAAGTGCCCACTGAGAAGCTGTTCAAAAATAGCAATTAAAAACTATAAATAAAGAACAGACAAAAAAGACAAAAAATTTATAAATACATAAAGTGGCTTGACTAAATATGGCTCAAGTGCAAAATATTTAATTGAAATCTTTATCTGCGTCATCTGCAATACTTAAAATCAGAAAACAAAATCAAAGCAACAGCTAAAGATTGGGCAACTGATAGCAATGCTGGCTTTAACAGCAGCAGCAACAGGGGCAGCAACAGGGGCAACAACAGCTACAATCAAGCCGCATTTGATTTGTCTGTTCGTTTGGGTATTTCAAGTGTTTTATAAATAAACACACTCCAGCTTCACAGTTGCTGCTGCTGTCAATGTTGCTGTTGTGATACACACTCGCTTGTAAGCTGCTTGTCAAAATATTGTCGACAAGTTTTCAGTTTTCACAACGGAAACGCTGCTCATAAATTGCATTGTCAAGTGAAGATTACACTCAACAACAAAATACACAAATTTTCTAAACCATTTGGGAATTTTCTTCACTTTTTTCACTTTTTCTTTGTATATATTTGCAGAAGGAACTGCGCGATACCTGCTATTTCAACGAGACGATTGTTCACGGTTATTTCGTGTTCCGTTCCGTTGTCGATCTACAGCGACGTGTCGGGTTCACGCATCGAGGTAAACCTGTAGGTCCCAAGAAGAGCGTCAACGATGCCTGCTACATGTTTAATAAGATCGATGCTGAGCAGTTTTACCATCAGCACACGTTACCAAAATGGCGCGAGATGGCCGCAACAATGGCCAATAGCAGCAGCAGCAGCAGCAATGGCAGCAACAGCAGCAGCAGCAACTATCGCAAAGTCTCGCGCAACAAAAACAATCGCCACAAATCGAATAACCAAAATCAAAAGTTGCGTGAGCAACATGCGCATCATGGCCATAATAGTAGTAGTAATCTAAGTAGTACTAACAAAAAAAATCAACAATTAGAATTAGTTCGAAAGCAGCAACAGCAACAGCAGCAGAAGCAACGGCAGCAACATCAAGTGCGACATCATCACAATGATCCCTCAATGCTGGCGCGGCGACAGCAGCGACGCAAGCAGCAACAGCAGCAACAACAGCAACAACAACAACGAGTCACAGCTAGTCCAACGAAACAAACGACTGCCAAAAGTGCAACAACGACAACATTAACAACACCAACAGCCACAGCGACAGCAGCAACAACCAAAACAACAACAACAACACTAGCAAACAAGCGCAAAGGCAGACGAAGAAAGGCACGCAAGCAAAAGCCGCAACAACAACAGCCATTGCAACAATTGCAGCTGCTCTCCACGGCAACAACAGTAGATACCAGCACGGACGACATGTTTGCCAGCAGCAGCAGCAGTAGCTTTTCCACAGGCTACGACGACGCCTACAGCAGCAGTAGCAGCAGCAGCGAGCCCTGGTCCACTTGGTTTGCCACGCCCACAGCAACAATTGATAACTTAACGCCAGACACGAGCAGAAGCAGCAGCGGCAGCAGCACAACAGCAGCAGAAGACGACAGTATTAAACCATACAGCAGCAGCAGCAGCGGCAGCGGCAGCACCAACAGCAACTATGCTGCCTGGTCCACATTTATCACAGAGCTGGAAACCGAAGCATCAGCAGCAACAACAATACCAACAGCAACAACGACATTAAACAGCGGCAATGACACCGAATTGCTGCAGTACGAGGCGGAACTGGTTGACGACAACGACAGCAATGAAAATGAGTTGCTGTCGACGGCGCAGTCAGTAGGCAACTATGAAACCAAAGCAACAGCAACAGCAGCAGCAGCAATGGCTAAAACTACCTCGACAACAGCAGCAGCAGCAACATCCCCAACTGCAACAACTACGACGGCAGCAACAGGCACACAGTTGGTGCTGGAACAGACGCCGCTGGCAGCAACACTCGCCACGCTCATGTACAACAAGTGGCATACAACGCAGCAACATGAAGCAATTGCTGTGAATAACGCGACAGCAACATCAATTGCTGGCACGCCAAAGCTCAGCTGGCAACGCAGCAGCAACGATAGCCAGCAACAGTTGCTGCAGGGCAGCAGCAGCAACAGCAACAAGAACAAACTATTGCCAACAACTGCAGCAACACTTAGCACGCAAGTGCAAACGCTGACAACAACAACAGCACAGCGCACTGCAGCAGTAGCAACAGCAAGCACCACAGCAACATCGTCAGCAGCAGTCGTGTCACCCATTGCTGTGGCTACTACACCAGAGCAACATATTGCCGACAAGTTGTTCAGTGTGCACAAAAACATCAACAGCAATTTGAACAACACGCTAGCCGAAACAACAGCAACAGCTGCCACCGTGACGTCAGCAACAACCACAAAGAAATCACTAAGAAAGTCCACACAGAAGCTGCTGGCAACACCTTATCACCAATTGACGTATGTGCGCAACGAGGCGGGTGATATAGACATTGATAATCTGGACAACATAAGCGTTTATCCCGATGTCTTCGAGGATGTATCCAACGAGAGCGACAACAACAGCACCAACAGCAGTGGGAGCAGCAACAACAGTCGCCTCACCTTTGTCAGTGGCTTTCTGGCCACATCGCCCACATCCGTGTTACCCGAGTCCATACGCATAGCCAAGATTAAGATCAATAACGAAAGGCGACGACTGCAGCAAAATGGACAACGGCGGTTTCGTAGTTTTGCGTAGTAAACTGTAAAAAGTGGCGAAGTTTTTGTCAGAGTAAGAACTAGAGATGGGGCGGGCTGTTTGGGACAATCGGTAATCGATAAACGATTTGGGCGTGCAAGAGAAAATTTTTGAAGCGTTTTAAGGGCAATGAATTTATACGGGATGATGGGCAAAGCAGTAAAAGCAAATAAATTCAAGCAAAAAGGAAATAAAAATAAATTAAAAATTATGCAATTAATTATATAAATTTATAGATTTACTATATAATGAACTGATATATATATATGAGGTATAAAAATATATATAAATATAGAAACCTTTATGAAAATGACGTCAGCAAAGGTAAGCAAAAACTTTGGCTTACTCGACACGGTCAGAAGTTTGCAACACACACACTCACACACACACACACACAACGCCTAACAGCACAGAACTCAGGCCACATTTGATCATTGGAATTACTTGAAAGCCAACTGCAATACCAACAACAGCAATAACAATTACTTTAGTAATTATGAAAACAATTACACAAGTAATGTTAATTTAATCAACTACTAAATTGTATTCAACATTTGCTTTGCATTTTAAAACAAAAAAGAAAGCTAAAACAAAATAAAAGATAACAAATAATTATAATTACACTTTGGCAACTGTTTTCTTTGAATTACTAAACGAATTGTGCCCAGTAATTAGAGCTCTAAAAACATTTACCAAAACTAAACGCTCGACACACTCACACACACACTCACACACACACACACTCAGCTCTAAAACACAAAGTCAAGAAATCAGTTCCATGGAAGAACTCGCAGAACTGCTAAAAATAGTTATAAATGAAAGACAATAAGATTTTTATTTAAAACTAAACAAAAGTAAACAAAAAAACTGAAATTGTTGCATAAATAAAAATGAAATAAATATATATATAAACAGCGAAAACTAAATGATAAAAAAATTAAATGTTTAGACACACTGAATGTAAGACAAAAATAAAAATGAATAAAAATTAAATAGCAACTTTTGGTTTACTAAATCAATTAAATTTATTAGCAATGAGATTACAAAATATATTGAAAAAAAAAACTACAACAAAAAAAGCAAAAAGCAAACTATATATACGCATATATTTTCAAAATTTTATAACGAATCGAAAAACAAAAAAATTAGTAAACAAATTTAATGAGAGTGTTTTTTAAATTCATACGCAAATCGAAAGTAACTAAAAAATAATTGACAACCAATTCGCACAGCAAACACTTCCAAAAAAACAACAAAAAAAATCAAATAAAATTTAGAAAACTTCAAATATTTAATAACTAAAATAAAATTAAAAAAAAAAAAAAAAAAAACAATTTTAATAGGCACAACTGAATGGAAATTGAAGAGAGATAATGCAAAAATAAACCGAATTTTTAACACAGCATATTGTTAGGGTTGCCCAGCACTGCTCAGTGTTGCAAAAGGCAAAATTGGTTAGAGACAAAAACAATGAAAGAAATTGAAAATTGAAAACTGAAAACTGAAAATGAATTAATTTTGAGATATTTAATGCAAATTTGAGAAAAACTGAAGAAAACTTAGTAAAATGCAAAGAAGAAAAAGTTTTAAATAAAAAATGCTACAAATCGAATATATATAAATATATATATATATTTAAATCGTATATCGTATGGCATATACGGCGACAAACACCAAAATTCACACTGAATAAACGTTATATTTATTAATTAAATATGTAAAATCAAAAACAAATACAAGAAAAAAACCAACTGCTGCTTTTCTACATATATAGAAATATATAGACATATATGTACATGGGGTATATACTATATATATAAATATAAACAACAATTGTTTCTCGTATATTTATATTAATATATATAAAACAGAGGAAATACAAAGCGTAAATAGTTCAAACAAATTAGCAAACCAAATACATACACAAAATTAAAAATAAAAAATAAAAACAATAATCGATCAAGCGTCAAGTTTATATATAGCAATATGTATGAATGTAAATTAAACAATAACTAAACAAAACAAAATAAAAAAAATGAAAGAAAGTTAATGCAAAATGCTTAGGTGAAAATTTAATTAGTGTGTACTTAAGACAAACGAAAACATTTAAACAATTGAACATTTATGATTACTTAACTAGACATTGAAGCAGCAAACACACACACACACACACACACACATATGAAAAAATATATAATAAATAAAAAATTCAAAATAAAATAAAATACAAAAAAATGAAACAAATTGAACTACTGTACTTATATGCGCGTTGCTGTAATATAACATTTTATGTTAACAAACAAAACGAATATTATAAAAAAAAGCGAAAAAAATGAAAACTAAAACAAAAAAAATGCTAAAATCAAATCTTTATTAATTATACGAGAATTTATTTATTTAATCCTAAGCCAAGTCGGACTAAATTTCCAGCACTTTTGGCAGCTTCTCATTCGTCATTTGTAAATTCATTTGCACCCAAACTGTAATTCTATTGTTTGTTTAACACATGTTCATTTCCAACTTGTACTACTTACTTACTTACTAATTAATTAATTAATTTTAACATTTAATTTTAATACGAAATATTTGTAATTTAGTTGTCTTGTTTGCCGCCATTTTGCATTTCGCATTGTAAATTGTAATTTGTAATTATTTATGTATAAAAAATAAAAAAACACACACTCACACTCACACATGTATAACACTCACACACACACACACACACGTACGCGTACACACTGAAGCTATCTCTCTCACTCCTTTTCAACTATCTGCCCAACACTTTTTCTCTCCTTCTCTAACTTTGTATTTAAACAAGTAACGCAAATAAATTCAAAATAAATTTAAATAAATTAAAAAAAAATAAACAAACCTCAAACTCTTAAAAAATAAAGCAATTTCAGTTTTTATTTGTGTATTTTTTTTAAGTATTTGCTAAATTTCCTTAACTCATTTATTGTTTGTAACATTTTTCTTGGTTTTCAAACGTGTGCAGAGAAATCGTATAAATAAAAATTATATATAAATTAAAAATAATTACTAAGCGTATTTCTTTGTGTGTGTGTTTTTTATGGGGGATGTTAGCCAGTGTCCACTGTGCCTGCAACAAGAATGCAGTGTTAGCTGGTGGTCCAATGAAAGTGACTAATGTTTTTGGCCAGGCGACAAAGCACAAACTAAAGAAGTCGCCAGAGCAGCCAGTGACAAATGACATTTGACATTCAACCGTTGTAGGGGATTAACCTGTGCAATACTCCCCACTTGAAAAGGTATATAAATGCATGTATGAGCCCTTTAAACTGCTTTGCTTGCACTTGATTAGTGTTTAGGCCACAAGCAAAAGCAAACAGAGCTAAGGAAATACTAGCTCCTCTGGCAGCAGACCGTGGTGTAGTGTCGCAGAGAGGTATGCCAGCGAGGTGTAGCTGTGTAGCTCTGCCAGTCCCTCAAGTGGCAGACCCTGCAGACAGCGGACCACACAAGTGCTGCTAGTGACCAAAGTGGCCGTAGGGAAATCGCTGTCTGCTTTGCATAAATGTCCCAGTCCCAGTTCCAGTGCCAGTTCCAGTTCGAGTCTGTCTTCCTTTTGCCCCCCTTCTGCTCCTCCTTCTTCCTCTGGGCCAGTTATCACTGTGTGCGTCTCACTGTGCTGCTTGTTTAATTAAAAAAGAGAGTATAAAAATTAAGTTCCAAATCCCCAGCTCCATTAAAAAGATTTTTATTTATACCTTTTAATTTCATCAATCGTTGCGACGGCAGGTGCCAGCTACAGGTAACTTGCCCCGTGTCTCCCTCCCCCTGCCCTACTCCCCTACTGCCCTCCTGTTTGCTGCATGCCTCACATATTTCTTAGTAGTTGTTTTTTAAGCTTTTAACAAGAAACAATTTCATTTGCAAGCAAAAATTCTTTTCAAATCTGCCGCCGTTAAGCAAAAAGAAAACATGCCAGCAAATAATAATAATAATAAAAAAAACACAACAACAACAACAAAAATATGAGCGAAAAAATATCTTCACTTCACTGGGAAAAACCAATCGTTTGTTCTACTACTACGTAGGGTATATAGACGTTAAGGCGGCGCTTGTAACAGTGGCTAAAGAAAGCAGTTAAATGGTTAACGACAAGTCTACAACTCTGTGCAAAACTTTAATTTATTAAGTGTAGAAAAAATAAATAAAAAACTTTCTGTTTGTAGTTTTTATTTATATGTTAAATTTTACTAAAAATCCTTTTTAAGAACTCTCTAAAATATATATTTAATTATATTATTTAGTAAAATAAAAAAATCAGTAAATTAATTAAAATAATTTATACAACATTCCGTACTTATTTTAAAAATAATTTAAAATATCTTACTGTCATTATTTGAGTTCTTAAAGTTATATTTTTTTAAGATTTATTTTAAATATACTTTTTTAAAGCCTTTTTAAATTCTTATTAATTTTGAGTACTCAAAATGCGTTGGCCCAAAAAAATAGAATTTTTAAATAATTAAATAATAAATTTAAAGCGTAGACAAAAATTAAATTAAATGCTGAAATTCTTTAAAATTAATTTAAAGTTCATTTTAATTTAATTTTATTAATTAAATTAATAATTTATTTATTTTATTAATTAAATTTAATTTAATTAAATAAATTATTAATTTAATTAATAAAATTTAATTTAATTAAATCAATTATTAATTTAATTAATTTTCATTACACATTTTTTATGATAGCGTTAATTTTTTTTTTTTGCATTCATTAAATTAATAATTCATTAATAATTCATTTAATTAAATTAATTTTAATTAATTTTTATTAAACATTTTTTTTGTTAGCGTTAATTTTATTTTTTTTTATTAATTAAATTGATAATTCAATTAAATAAATTAAATTTAATTAATTTTTTTTTAACATTTTCTTTTGTTAGCGTATTTCAAAATTCGCTATAATTTTTTGAATCCCCGACCGTTTTGTTTCCTTTTTGGGAGAACGTTTTGTTGGCCTTATTGCATTGGACGAGTCTCAGTCTGTTGGCCAGCCCCAAAACGCACGAGTCCCGTTGCCCTGCCCTACCCCCAGCTCTACCCCCTTCCTACTCTTCACTTGCTCCCCCCCTCCACATACCTGCTCCATCAGCTTGAGTTGAGTTCAGTTCGAATCGGTTTTTAGTTTATGAATGTCGCCATGTTGCTCTTGTTACACTCTTGTTTTTGTCGTTGTGGTGTGTGTTGTTGTGTAGTGTGTGTTGTGTGTGTTGTGGCACATTCCAGTTGAAGCGACAGGATGAAACTGTTGCCTGCATACGGCATGCATATTTCGTATTTTTAGTACAGCCATTTAACATCATCAACTTAAATATGCGTGCAAGATTTATGCCCACATCGTTGTTGGACCCGCCAAAAGGGTGCGGTAGGGGAAGGGGTGAGGGGTAAGGCGTAAGGGGTAAGGGGTGAGGGACGACCGTCATGGGTACGTTTTTAAAGCCAAAGCCCATGGCCGGCAAATGGGGCTAAAATTGGCATACAAATGTGGCCAACACAACAACTACATGAAATACAATGCCAAAAAGAAGTGGGAAAATCCCGATACTCCAGTAAGTACGCCTGGGATTTATAGCCAAAGCGGAGCTTTGAAGTCGCAAGTTTAGCGGGAAATTTAAGAATTTAGAGCGGAAAAGTAAATGAAAATAAAATTTCATTTAATAATAATTTAAATTAATTAATTTTAATGATTTAAAATATTTCAACTCCACTTGTGGTCACATTCTAGCAGTTCACTCCAACTCAAGTCTACCAATTACAGGGTATTTATGTTGTGCACTCAAGTATTTGTTTATTTAGAGCGGAAAAGTAAAGGAAAATAAAATTTCATGAAATAAATGATTTAAATTAATTAATTTTAATGATTTAAAATATTTCAACTTCTCTTGTGGTCACATTCTAGCAGTTCACTCCAACTCAATTCTACCAATTACAGGGTATTTATTTTGTGCACTCAAGTATTTGTTTCTATTTCCAGCTCACGACACGCGCTTGTTAATTATTTTAATTATAATTAACTACTGCTTAACAGGTAGGAGCAACAGGTGATCAAAGACAGGCAACAATTTAAGCCTCAGACGCGGCCAGTTGGAAACCGTATTGGCCAAGTTTTACAGCCAATTTGGCCGCGTTAAGCGTTAGTTGACTTTTTCTCTCTCTAGATTTCTTAGCCGCTCTGTAATTAGCATTGGTATTTGCCGATTTATCATATTTTCTGTCCATAAACAAAATACAAATTTGGCGCCATACGCAAAAAGCCGGCCAAAACATATTGGCCACGTTATTGAAATGTTCGTTTTCGGCCACGAACAACACAACACGAAGCGACAGCGCAGCAGGTGAAGATGTCTGCCCAGTTATTCAGTTTTCAATTTAAATACGAATACGAGTATTCAAATATTCATATTCATATGCATGTATTCATATTCACAGTCAGTTACAGATTCATTTGGCTTAGACTTGTGTACGAATTTGGTGTTGCTTGTTGCCAAAACGTTGCGCAAATTGCCGCCAGAAATCAATAAAGTTTTTTTTTTTCTATTTGATTTGTTTTTTTTTTTTTAGTATTTTTTTTAGTATTTTTACTGCAGCAACAACTTGTGCAAGCTTTGTGGCAGTTGCTGTGGCTGTGACTGTTGGAATTGCTGTTGAAGTTGCCTCAAATGTCATTGCCTCTGACAGCTGCATAATGATTTTATTAAATTGCGCATAAGGTTTTGAATAAGTGCGGCGGCGTGAGTTTTGTCTTAGTCAACTTGTCAAATGGCTTAACTGCCAGGTAAAAAAAAATTAATAAAATTACAAATTTAACAGATACTCCAACACACACACACTTGCGCTGAAGAATGCTCTAGTCAGTAGTCAGTGCGATCTGCAGATACTCTGTAAACCAAACGATAAAGTAACGGAGTGAGCAGTGTAGGCAAAAAGGACTCTTTGGCTGAAAAAAGCTAGAAACAGTTCGTCTGTAATTTCTAATATTTTCAAACAGAGCACAAAAATTAACGGACTGAGTAGTGTGAGCAAAAAGGACTCTTTGGCTGAAAGAAAGCTAGAAAAAGTTGCTACTTAATTTTAAATATTTTATAATATTTTTTTAATGACAGATAAAATACAAACATATTTCAAATTAAGCTGAAAAAGCTAGAAACAGTTCGTCTTTATTTTCTAATATTTTCAAATACAACACAAAAATTAACGGAGTGAGTAGTGTGAGCAAAAAGGACTCTTTGGCAGAAAGAAAACTAGAAAAAGTTGCTATTTAATTTGAAATATATTATAATCATTTTTTTAATGACAGATAAAATACAAACATATTTCAAATTAAACTAATTATATAAAAAAAATATATAGAAACTATTTTTTATATTTTAAACATTTTTAAAACAATAATTTAAATTATAGAAAAATAAACTATAGTAAAATGGGCATATTTCAATACAATAACAAAATCAACAACAAAAAAACACTATAAATAAATTTAGTATATATTAAATAAAACTAAAATACAAATTGCTAACTAACAGCAAGCGGCAGTCAAGCAGGAAACTAACGGTGTGAGCACAGTAAGCAAACCACGCTACATACATCACAAAAGCTTGAAACTGTTTTACTTTGACTTAAGAAATGCTTAATATTTTAATGTTTTATGTCCACAGTTAATTAACTTTCAGTAAAAAACTAAATAAACATATAAATATCAATTTTAAAAATATATATTTTAATTTTTTCAACAACGAAAAACCAGAAAAACAAACCAACAACTTTCTAATATTTACATAATTCTCAAAAAATGCTATTAATAAATTAAATATGCAAAGCTAAATTAAATTAAAATAGCGTCATAACTGGCTAATAAATTTTATTGGAAAATTTAAATATGCATTAAACGGTGGCAAGTGTAATATTTTTATGCAGACATATTAAAATATAGCTACCAAGTTTACACTTTGAAAAAATAAAAAGAGTTGGCTAATTTGAAAATCGTAAACATCTTCAATGGTTCATAAAAAACAACAAACATAGCAACAAAAAAAACTGCAGGGTACAAACCCGCCATTTGTTTATGAATTTTTAATAATTTTTTGAAACATTTTTAACCGACCAAACAAATGCACGGCCATAAGAAACGAAACAAGTTAAGTACTTTTCATAATGGTCCATAATTTTAACCTTTTTCGATATTTATGCAAAGTTGTTAACGAATTTATGCCCAAATGGTAAAGCTTTAACAAGGAATTGCATTTTATCCGTAGTGAATTGAACTAGAGACAAATTAGTTGCACACAACTAATCACTGATATTAAGATTAAGTTTAGATTAATTTGTGAGCATTGCACATCGAAATTAACCCAATTCCTGGCCAAAAACAGCTATTGATTAATAACAGTCATTAGACGAGTGCAGCGGAGTTTTTTTTGCTATTGGCCAATTGCAATGAAAGCTTTCAAGTTAACCCTACTGTGAGCGAGTGGGTGTAATTTATGACAGCTGTTTGTTTTGGTGGGAATTGGTCATAATTTGGTAAGAAAATGGGCAACTTGAATTATTTTGTATTTCAAAAACTTGTAGAATTATTTATATATAAATTAAATGTATAAAATTTAAGAATTAAATTAATTTACATATATATGAAATAAGTTAAAATAAAGAATTATATTAATTTAATTATTTTAGGTAAATTAAATTAGCTAATTTAATGAAATTATAAATTTTGTATTTAAAAAACTTTTAGAATTATTTATATATAAATTAAATAAGTAAAAATTAAGAATTAAATTAATTTACAAATATATGAAATAAGTTAAAATAAAGAATTAAATTAATTTAATTATTTTAGGTAAATTAAATTAGCTAATTTGATGAAATTAAATTCTCAGATTTAAATTTATTCAACTAAACTATTTCGGAATAAATTTACTAAATAAACTTGCTATAATCTGCGGATCACATTAACGATATCAATGTCATACCTGTGCCTACTCCGACCACCCCAAGCAGGCCTGCTCACCGCTTGCGCTGCACTCCCCGCACCACCGCTCAGCTGATCACCGCCAACGGCGCCAAGCATTTAGTAAAGTGTCTGTGAACAAGGTTAGGCATTAGGGGCGTTCCATGTCGCCGTCGGGTGGGTGGCTTATAATTAATTTGGTGCAACTTGTGGCACTGCCCCCTGCGCATGCCCCCTCTAAACTGGTATGCAACTTGGCCAAGATGTTGTTGTGTTTTAAGCCGCCTTCGGGCAGTGCGCTTGCAACTTGGCCAATATGCGCATTTATCAAGACAATTGACTGATTGGCAGCTTGCATGCCATTACGCAAAATGCCAACTCAGTTTGGTACGTAGCGAAACGGTATGGTTCGAATCGGTTATGCGTTTCTTAACTGCTTACCTGCTTTTCACCTGGTCAGCTGTCAACGCCATTGCTGCGACTGCGACTGCGACTGCAGCTTATGATTATGATTAACCGTCGCTTGTAACTGGCTCTGATCGATTTATTGCTGTCAATTTGACAAATCAATGCAAGCAAATATGTTGCTCAAGTCATTGGCGAATCGGGTTTTAAGTTTCGTATTTCAAGTTTCGAGTTAATTGAAACGCAGATGAGTCGCAGCCAATTTTAATGGCGCCTCTCTTGCTCCTGTTACCAGTTTCTTATGGCCAGCATACAGTGGGCTGCATGGGGCTTTAGTGTATTGGAGTGTAAAGCCATAAACAGAGGGTGAGTGCAGACACATTTTCAACAAGAAAAAACAATTGGTAAAAATATAACAAATTATTTAAAAATTATAAAACATATATAGTAAATAATATTTGAATATTTTTACTTAAGAACTTCAAGACTTTATACACAATTTTTTAAAAATTAAACTAAATAAAAACGAATTTTTTACCAAACTTAATTGATTTCTTTTTTTTTTTAAATTGTTCTTTTTCGTTTCTGTTTTATTAATTAAGTTTTTCTGCCATCGCGACTGCTTTTAGTCAGCTTGAATAAATAAATAAAATAAAATAAATTAATTTACTACACTTTTTGTCACATAAAATGACCGATGACGCCATAGTGCAGCTGTCAGATGCTGTCAGGTAAATATTAATTTAGCAAACGCATATATCTTGGCGGTGATTTTGTTTTGCTGCTGCAGTTGGCTAATGAAATCGTAAGTGCTTTTATCTCATAAATACCTGCTGGCCAGGCTAGCTCAAGTTACTACCGCTTATGCCTCTCTACCGGTTTGCCACATTTTGTTGCTTATTTTTTAATGTTTAATAAGCCAAACAGCGTATTTAATAATGTTTTACAATAAGCAAATACAGTTTGTATGTTGTTGGCCGACTGACGAGGCGTATGCGTAACGCGTGCTTTAAGCCAAGGCAGATAAGTTAAATGGTTTGGCTTGGCCAAGTTTCACTTTGGGCCAACAATACTGATGGAAATTAAACTGACATTGCGCATGTGAAATATTTTAACGCCATTTATCAATGTGCCAAAGTGGTCAACTGGTTGTTTGCCTGTTTGCTTGTTTGGCTGCTTTTTGGCTGCTTTGGCTGTTTGCTGTTTGCCTGATCAGCGGCTACTTGGCGGCCTGTTTGAGCCTTGACTGACAGCTGCAGTTGGCCCAAACCGCCCAACTCCTCGTCACCATGTCAGCCAGCGTCAGGCTCTTGACTCTTGACGGACTGACATGCAAAATGCAGCCAAAATGAATTATACGCACTTCAAAACTCTCAACACATTTCATAAAATACAATAGCAACGGCAGCTGAACCGCCCCCACCGGCGTACGCTCCACCTCCTCTGCCCCTTCACTCAAGCACCTCCTGCCTCGCGGCTCATTCCAACAAGTTTGCAACGAATTGGAGATACCCTTTGGCTAGAACGTAAATTTGTTGCAATTAAAGAACTGTCCAAACTCTTGAAATGTTGTTAAGCTCTGCTCGGAATGGCAATATTAATGGCATTCCAATGACCTTCAAATAAATGATATTTAAGAAGAAACTGTGAGTACACCAAAAGACAAAACAAAAATTTGAAATTCCCAGGCGAACAGTAACACTAGCAAGCGACAGTATTTTCTCTGAGCGCAAATGACAAAGGAAGAGGGAAGAGCGCAAAACATACATAGCGCACACACAGTCAAGTAGCAGCCCAGTAGAGAGCAGCTTGAATGCGAGCGGCACAGTTACAAAATTCTAAGCTCAATTAATGTAGTGTGCGTGAGAATGCTTAACATAAAGTTCTGCAGATGGCAGGGCACACACACGCACACTTACAGGCTGACGAAAGTAGAGCACAGAGCGCAAAACGCAGCGCTCACACACACTAGCGAAGCCAATTGCGCAGCAGCCGAATAGAGGGAGAGAAAATAAGACAGCGAGCGCCAAAAATTTCTTGAAGCGCAATTAAAGTAATGTGCGAGAGAACGCGACTAGCGATCACAGCTCACACACACACACACACACACATATATAAGCTCTAAAAGGCAGCAGCTGCAAATTGAGAGTATGCAGCAGCCAGCGGCAGAACTAACTATTAATGCAATACTGCATGAAGAGTCTGAGTAAAAGTAAGAGTGATAGTGAGAGTGAGGGTGATTGCGCATGAGTTTAGTTCTTTGCTTGTATGTGTGGATATAAAGCGAAATTTGCGGCATTCTTAATGTGCCGTTTGTCTGTTAGTCTGCAAGTTGAGCTGTTTGCGAGTTTAGTTTACACAAGTGCTTCTAATAAAAGAAAGCTTTTAATTTAAAGCAGTTTTGTTAAAAAGAAAATAATATTAGTGGTACTGACACTGCACTCGCTCAATATTAAAGTTAATACTGCCACTCAGGTAAGAGTATTGGCAATCAACGTGTTGTGAAAAGAGCGCGACTTTCGCCGAAACTCAATAAATAATTTACGTGTTCGACATTTGTGGGCTTTACTGTGCCGTTTTGTTTGTTTGTTCGTCTGGCTGTCTGTCTGTTTGTTATTTGACTGTGAGCAGTTGCTGTTAGTTAAACTAAAGTTGATGTCCCTGAATAATTAAGGTTGCATGTGGCAAACAGCGTTAACTGGGTCAAATAATCCTGCTGCTTACAAGCTTCGATTGTCGCCACATCAACAGCAGCAATAACAACAACAACAAATTACAGTAATTAACAAGAGCAAAGTTTTTCATATTTTTACATTTTCCTGCTCTTTTTGAGGTGTTTATCAGGTGATTCGACGCCTCAAACTGGATCTATAATTATGTCCAATGAGATGGCCTCGTGTCCACCCCAAAAATGCCACGCCCTCCTGCCGATCCCATACTTCATGTTGATTATGCACTTTTGGTAGCTGAGATAAATTTGGTTTGAGGCTACTTGAAAATTGAATTCGCTTTCGAGCGCAGCTGCTGCTGCTGCGGCTGCTAACCAAATGCTGTCAGCCAAAGTGGCATTTTAATTATACTCATGCGAATACGAGTACTCGCACTCGCACTCACACTCGCACTCATAACTGGCTGTTTGGACTTAGCGCCATTCATTAAACGCACTTGCCTTTATTTTTTTTTTGGGCCATGATAAGTTTAATGGCTCAAAGGAGCGAAACGAGTCAGAAAAACTGGTTAAACCATTTAGTCTATTGTCAAAATATTGTAGAAAACTTTTATCGTACTTTTTTAGAAATAAAAACACTCACACACACACAGATTTTTGGGTGTAATTAAGCTATATATTCGATAGCAAAACTGGTCGAGGAAATCACATAAAAAAGTTTGTGACAAATCGAATTTTTATAATCCCAACAACGCGTCGTGCAAAAAGCGTTTGCGAAAGCTCCTTTTAATTATTCCAGATCTGTGTATGTTCAGTTCAGCCTTTATTCAGTCTTTTGATTATTTATAGTCGAATAGTTGACAAAACAAATTTCAATTTAATTTACATGATTTTTAAATTAACAATTTTAGTTAAAGTTTGCTATATAATACATAAAAAAAGGCCTAGAAAGCATAAAGTGCTAAGGTTTATAGAATAAATTAGTAAGAAGGGCAAAAGTCGAGCGAGGCGACTGTAAAAGACCTCATACCCTTTCTATATCCTATAGCTTTTATAGAACAAATCGCTCGAAAAATGATTTGTTGGTTTGATTGAAAAAATTTAGTTTTTACTGAACGATTTCTACCAAACTCACACAATTTGTGTATGATATATTTCTTAAATAATGACAAAATTTGGTACAGATCGGACCTAGCTAGGGGGCTTGGCAATAGTAGCTCCCATGAGTCGAATGTCAGTGATTTTCATAAAGAAAAGACATACTTTATAGAGTACCAAGTCGAGGTAGTCTTATTCCAAACATAATACTCAGTAGATTAAGTTTACCAGAGGTATAGCAAAAGGAATCAAAAGAAAGTTAAAAGTAGGCAACTTTTTCGATTTATGCTGCTATATTCCTAGAACAATCTCCTATTATTTAAACTTATACTATGATTACCAGCACATATACTTAAGTATATTACTCATAACTTATATTGTATACAACTTTATATATTAATTCCCAATTTTTTCCAAGCTCCTATATCTTTCTATAGTATCTAGATCTATAGTGCCTACTCTTCCCTACTCTGCTAAGCTTGTACTTCAGTCTAGAGCAATTTGCCAACACTTGACGTTTAAAATTAAAACATTAACACTCTCAGGTGGGCAAAGACACGATCTGCGATCACAGAGGACTAAAGACAGAGGACAGGTAAGAAAGAGACTGGCAATTGGCGACAGGTAGATAGTGACACACCTGAAACTTTCAGACGACTTTTAGACTGAAGAAGATATTAACTTAATAATTGATAATTGAAAGTAGTGCGTAGTCACTAGAGCGGAAGAGAGACAGGTAGTGCGGAGACAGAGACGGAGAGAGATCGAGACAAGCGACTGGGGACTGGGGACAAGGCAGTGACTCCAAAATGATTACATGCCCTGGGGGCATGCCCCATGTTACGCTCTGAGCTTGTTGCAGCACGGGCAGTGCACACAGTACACACTGTACAGGCTGCACTGGCAACACGGACTTGCGCACTTGCAAATGAGCTGCATTTTCGAGACATTAAAGGGCACTTAGCATAATGATTTACAGCTTTAATTCACGCTATTAAATTGGAATTTTGTGCGCTGTGTTCGAAGCGACAGGCAATCAAGCAATGCACAGTGAAGCATGGCTATAATGACAACTTGAGGTGGAAAGGCGACGATTTCGATTGAACGATTATCAAAAATGGTAGTAGAAATTATTGAAAGCAGAAGGCAAAAGCAGAGAGTACATTTCGATTACAAATGTATCGATTAATCGATCAACTGATTATTGTAATAAATTTCTGTAACTTTCCAGATTAGTTACTTAGCAAAATATCGACAAATTTATCAACAATATCCATTTAAATGCAGATAAATTAATTAATACCAAAAATATCGATCAATCGATCAACTGTAAATTTTTTTATAAATCTCTTTAAATTTTCAGATTTGTTACTCAGCAAAATATCGACAAAATCATCCTTTAAAGTGCAGATAAATTAATTAATACAAAAATATCACTAAATCGATCAATCGATTATTTTTATAAATCTCTGTAACTTTCCATATAAGTTACTTATCCATATATCGTCAAATGTATCCATTAAAGTTATAGAAATAAATAATTGAGTGCAGATAAATTAATTAATACAAAAAATATATCGATAAATCGATAGGCTAATGTGTTCAAAAATCTTTTTAATTTTCTTTGCATGGACAACAATTTTTAACAATTCTCAAAATAATTAATAGCTTTTGAAATAAATAAATAACTATGGGCAAATGTTAACCAATTAATACCAAAAATATATCGATAAATTTATAAGTCGAGTACTTTTAAAAATCTGAGAAATTTTTTCTAAAGAAAAACGCGTCTACATGCGTTTTTAATGTTTTTGACATAATTTAAAATAAAAAGCCATAGAAATGATTGAAATAATAGCTGTGAGTATGCAGCAAACTTCGATTAATACTAAAAATATACCAAATAAATCGATAAGTTGATTTTTTTCTGAAATCTTAAAAAATAACCATTTTTTTATTCATTAATCGCAGCAGTGCCATCGCTGGGAGTACCCCTAATAACTACATTAGGGAATACCACTAATAACTACACTGTTATTGACACCTGGCCACAAGGTATCGATTACACGTTGAGTTGTCCTTTCAATTGATTGACACTTTGTCTGACTGCAAGCGATTGGCAAAGTCTGTGCTGATCTGAGCGCATCTCAACGGCAATGAAGTGGAATGCATGTGGGTGCAAAGCTGGGAAACAGATCGCGCCATAAATGGAGATCACTGGCAGTCAGGTGAGCTGAGGTGTGCTAAGGTGAGCTGTGTAAGTTGAGGCGCCATTTCATTAGGCAAATGCTCCACAGAGATACCAAAGCAACTCCTCCTCAGTGCACACACACACACACACATACACACAGTGCAGGCATAAATCAGTTTAAAAAGCAAGTGGAGATCACATTATCACAGCTGCGGGTGCGTGTTTCCCATTTAAATATTTTCGATATTTGGTTATTTTTTGAGATATTTTGTGATCCGGTCTCGGAGCTCACTGCTCGCTGCTCGCTGCTTAGCGGAAATTGATCAATTACCGAGCACTTTGGAGTGCCGACCAGTTTTTCCCGTCCAGTTTGCCAACGACTGATTTGCATAAGTAAAAACAAAGCTCAACTCAGCTCAGCTCAGCTCCAGTTTTTACTCTTTTAGTTTTAGTTTCTTCTGTTTTATTTTATTTTTATTTCACATTTTTTTTTTTTTTTTTGGTGCTCTACAATCTACAGTTTTTGGAGGCCTAATCTCGTCGTCGCATGAAAAATGGGCGAAACGCCTTTAGTGTCAATTTTATGTTATCGTTTGATTTATAATAATGCAGATAGACGTCGATATTTTAATTGATTGTGCTCGCATATGGAATCCCAGCGTGTCTCTGATATTTTCTGTGGTTTTTCAAAACTATTTACAAGTAAAGCACTTATGGCATAACAGTTTTAAGTGAAGTTAACTGAACTCCATTGGGAACTCTGTGTAACAGGCAGAGGAAGGCTTTACCGACTCCATAAAGTATATATATTCATGAACAGACTCAAGACTTTAAGAGGTAGAGCCACTGAATGTGAAATAAAAGAAATAAAATTAAAAAACTATTTTCAAAAACACTCTAACTTGTAAACTATTAAAGCTATCGTAACCAAATTAACACAGCAGGTGTATGCTGCCATTGTTATCATGCTCACCAAGTTTGCTCTGGATCGGACAAGTATAGGTCGTAGAACAAATCGTTCAAAGACGATCTTTTACAGTCGGTTCGCCTTTCTAACTCGTTCTTTATACAAATTTATAAATATTTGAAACTTTTCTTCTACTGTAAAACTAGCTACGTCTTCTGGCATTGTTGCAGTCAAATCAAAATTCCAACACCTTTGCCGTGCTCAGTTTCTTACCGGGAAGTCGTCGCAAGATATACGAGCATTGCGAAATAATGCTATAAAAAACGTCAGGTACATAAAAGGGAATAATTCGAGAGGGGGTAGGATCGACCGAGGCACAACTTGGTCAGCGGCTGCCCAGTAGATGAGTCCATTAAGGTAGCACATAAATATATATACAGCTTTTGAAAGCTGTTGGCTGTAGGCTCCGAGCCTGTGACTGTGACTGCGCCTGCGCCTTTGGGCCATTTAATTTCTGGCTAATAATGACAGCCATATAAAGTTATAGGTAGCAATACCCGAGACCAAATCATTGTTTGTCGCGTGATAACTTCATTTTCAAGGTACAGCAGGGAGCGGGGCAGGCAGAGGGCGACAGAGGGAGTCAACTTCTGCGCACTGTCAGCATATATCAAACTAAGCCTGATTAACTAGCGAGCAGTGAATATAGACATAGATGTGGATATGAATATGAATGTAGATATGGATATGGATAAAGGTGCCAAAACACTTGGGCCACAGCTGAGCAGCAATTGGAATTCCTTAGAAAGAGTCGTCGTTTTCAAGGAGTCGCTGATGCTACAAAGCGATAGCGAAAATTTATGACTTCATTAAGGTAACAAGCTAATAAGTTTTAAACATCTTCACAACTGGAACTGGAACTGAAACTGAAAATGAGACAGAAACCGAAACTCCTTCCCCGTCTCCATCTCCCACGGGGACTTGAAACTGGGTTGGGTTTTGAGTTCGCTTTGCTTATTTGGCTTTTGGGTCATTCGAATCGTTTAAGGAGTTTTGATACTGTAGAACAACTTGTTATTGTTGTTGTAGTCGTTGACCCATTTCAAATGGATTACACACACAGCCACATAAATAGTTTTGCCCACTAAACGACTCGCTTGCTGTGCCAAAAAGATTTATGCACTTCTTCCAAATAGTCCGTACGGGTCCACCACTGTCCGGCTGTCCTTTCGTCTGCTGCTCTGCCCAATAAAAAGCGAAACGAATACACAAATGAGCCGAGCAGAGCAGCAAAAGGTTTTAAGCCACTTTTACGATTCGCTTTGCCGTTAATACAGGAACTGTTGGCCATGGCTTACAGCTGGCAGTAAAAGACTAGTGTGCTCGCTGTTAACTTGTTGCACAGCCATCAAATTACAATTAGAGCTAGTAAATAAAGGCAGGAATTTAAAGAATTTTGTAAATTCACAGCTTATTTACAAAACACTTTATTTTTAATACATTTTTCTTATAACTTCTGCCAAAAAACACTTCTTTCAAATTAGATATTTGTTAGCCTTTTTAAGCTGCTACTAAATCACTTGACTTTGAAACGCAACAGGAGTCGCAGCCCATTGCTGTTGTTCTCACTGTATATATAATAAAATATATATCGTTAAAGCCACTTAAAACTGTCAACTTAGCATTGATTAACGAGCTTATAGCATGTTTACTTTGAGATCTTTTTTGGCCACATAATTCTCCACGCTGTTCTTTATAAAGCTGTTGCTGTTGCTGTTGTTGCTGTTGTAGTTGTTACAGTCACCGCAAGCACAACTGACAAGTCTTTTTATGATCGTTGCCTTAGCGTCTAGGCCGAGAACACTGGACGCTGTCAAAGTCCATTAAAGCCGCCTGGCTTTACAGTATGTTATGTTACTAATGGCAGTGGCGCTTTCGTGGGTATTTTGTGATTTAATGATATTCGCCTATAAACATTTAAGCCTATTTTTTCTGATAAAATTTTCGTTGGACATGCATTATTCTGCGTTTTATATTGCTTGCGATTGGCGCATTTTGAAAATTGCCTTAGGCGCAAAAGTAGGCGCGACCTCTGGCGGTTTAATAGCGTACTAAAGCAAGCAGTTTGTTGTGGCACGCAGTCCAAAGCTGCGTGCTATGTGGATGGCGTTTAATAATATATTTTAATTAAGCAGTGTGCTAACAAGATTAATTACTTTTATAAATTAGTTCAAAATTATTTTTTTATTTAGCTTACTGACCATTTTTCCTTTATTTAAATATCTCATCATTTCGATAAGTGCAACATATGTTTATCGACCCGCCGCCACAGCTATCGCAATCGAACTAATCTTTATTTATCTTATCGACTGAACAACGCAACACGCTTCAACTGAATTTAATTAATTTGTTTTTCTTGATAAAATATGGCTGTGCTACCACCAGATCCCGTGTTCAGTTTGCGTTGCCCCGAAATGGGAGCCGTGAACTCGCTGTGTTTCCATGAGAGCGAACGCCTGCTGGCAGGCACTATGAAAGGTAAAGTCTTTCTCTGGGATCTACAGGTGAGCGAACACAGCTACAACAAAAACAATGCGACCAATTAAATTAAACGCATTTTGTTTTGCAGACAAACAGAGCAGCGCTGCACTTTGAAGTGGGCAGTGAGCCAATAACAAATCTGCATCACACAAAAGAGCACCTTGTGACGCAGGAGAAGGGTGGCCGCATCACCACCTTCTCCATCAGCAACAGCTGCTACGTGAAGGAGCGCAGCATTCCAGGGACTCATTTGGGATATTGTCGCACTGCGTTGCATATAAATCCCAATAACACAAATGAGCAGCTGCTTTTCTATCCGTGTGGCGAGTCCTCAATTGGTGTATTGCATGTGACCGACCCGGCGGCACCAACGCAGATGTTAACACCTGATGATCCACAGCTGCCAAAACTGGGTAGCGTTACCTGCTTCAAACCCTTCGAGTGTGCCTCACAGCTCTTTCTATTGGCCGGCTACGAGACGGGACATTTTCTTACCTGGGATCTCAGCTCGGGCGTTATGATCGACTTCATGGAACTGGCTCCCGAGGCTCTATCTGTAGACTATGATTCAATCACAAATCGCGGCATTGTCGGTGGCGCTAGTAAGAGAATTCCAATCTAATCCATACGGTGCACATACTAAAATAGTTTCCTCTTTATTTAGCCGATAAACTCATCAGCTTCAGCTATCAAAGACAGTCCATGCAAATGCAGCGCGGCTCGGAGCTGTGCATCAAGAATCCTGGCGTAAACTGCGTACGCATACGGGCGGATCAGAAGGTCTTTGCCAGCGGCGGTTGGGATGGACGCATACGCATCTTCTCCTGGAAGAGTCTTCGTCCACTGGCCGTGCTTACCCAGCACAAGCAGGGCGGCGTCATGGATCTAGTCTACTCCCAACAACCAGTCTCGATGTGGAAAGCTCCAATTATGGCCGGCGCTGGCATGGATGGCCAGATCTCGCTCTGGGATCTCTACAATTAGCCGAGTAAACATTTCGATACTTGTTATTTTAGTGTTATATATTTTGAGTTTATTCCGCTTTCTGACTGAAAATTCGTAGGCAACTGTATAATAGTTAATCCTAATTATAAATTTATTTTTATTAAATCATGAATTCCCAAATGAATTTAAAGCAACGCGTTCGTGTAACAACAGACACGAAGAGAGATGGAGAGGGATCAATTTTGTGTACGCTCTGTCGTTATAGGACATTTACTCTTCGTAGTTCCACTCATAAGAGTAACTTTTTTGTTCTGCTTTGCACTGTTTGCTGTTAGCATATTACATGATGTCTTCGTGTGCTCTTAGATCTGCAGTGCTCTAGGTCATTTACTCTCACGCACACAACTTTGTTTTCCGCAGGAATTTCGAAACTCTTCAGCTCGCTGCAATAATCTCTCTTTATTAAGATACTGTTACGTTATCTTTGCTTGTATGCTTGTTCCATTTCTTTTGTGTTTACCCGAGCTTTACTATACTCAATATAAATTCTGCCGCTCTTCGCTCTCTCAATTCTTTCATTTGCTCGCTGCAATTATTTGTCTCTCTTAGGGTACTGAGCTATTGGCTTTGCATGTGTGGGTATGCCCTGCGCTTTGTACTCAGTGTCATTTGGCTAAGCTTTAAGCAAGTTCTAAAGCTAGCAGCTGAGTACTCTCTTTTATCGTCTCCTTCGCAGCATGACCCACTAACATAAGGTAGTCTCGTCGTCTTAGCGTCAGTGCGTTCGAGCTTGTCGCAGTGAAAGGTGGTCTGCCGACGAATTGTTTTATAAATTGTTAACCCTTGCGTGACCAAGAAAAGAAGTGTTAGTTAAAGCTTTTTATTTTAAGATTAGAATTTATTTTGGTGTCAAGGACTTAAACAAAAATGAAGTATCCAGCAACCAAAAACAAAAAGATGTTATCATGCAATGCTTCGCATAGTGTAAGTGGAGTGTTCTCTTGCTGCTCTCTTAGTTGCCATCGCAGTGAACTTAACAGCTGCTGCTTCTGTTCGGCTACTGTTTACTCCCCTTTCATGTAAAAGACATGTTAAAGTGTATATTTTGGAAACTGGTAAGTTTTATTTAAACCTTTCTGACTGCAACTTATTTAAATAATTGATTTTAATACAGTTTATTAAAATAATATTTGTGTTTAGCATTTCATTGTGGTTCACATTTAATAGTGTCGTTAGTAGAATTAATTGTTTATTAATGTTTAAGAGCAACGCATCGAGGGTGGAGTACAAAAATACATTTATGTATATAAACTATAACTATATATGTATATGTATGTGTATGTGTATTTGTGTGTGTAGATAGACAGTTAGTCCCTTTACTGACTCAACTCGTGTAGAATGTGGGAGAGCACTCCGCTGGCCTCCACATTACTAAAGGCCACGTTAGCCAAGTGCGGCTCATAGCGTTTAAGGCCACGTTTGGCCGTCGAAGTGTAGTTGACCAGATTGCGCAGTATCAGGGCTGCAGTTAGCCGTATACTCTTGGTGACAGGTCCCTCGTTCTCATCCATCAGCTCCTTCGAGTTGAGGAAGTCCGCCGAGTGACGTTTGATAGCCTGCAAAGCAGATGTGCCCACAGCCGTTGCCGTAGTCGTTGGAGCTGCTGTTGTCGGAGCAGCTGATGCTGCTGCTGCTGCCGCTGTCTGGGCATTGCCTGCATTCCTGACAATGGTTACTGTGGGCTGTGCTGGTGCCACATTGTGTATGCCCGTGGCCAGACGACGCTGCACACTGGCACGCAGATCATCCAGTGCCAAGTGACGATCCACGAGATGTGTCATCAGCGAGTAGCGTTTTCTGGCTATGTTGTCGCACAGACTGGGACCACTGCCCCACTGGCAGTAGATCTCGGCACCCACATCCAAATGATCCGGACAGTGCACATTGCAGACATGATGCTGCAGTTCGTTCAGAGATTTGAACTTGCGACGTGGACAATTGCGCCAATCGCAAATGAACAGCCAATTGACATCAACGGGCACAGCAGCAACAGTTGCTGTTGTTGCTGGTGGTGCATTGGCGGTGCTAACGGCTGTTGTTGTGGTTGTTGCAGCCACTGGAGCTGCTGTAGAAACTGCAGACACTGCAGCTGCAATTTGCTCTGTGGGTTTAGTTTCCACTGTTGGCATTGGCTTCGCTGGATTGATGGCTTCATTGCTGATCACCAGCTGCTGCTGTGTGGGCTTCAGCAACGGCAACTGTTGCTGCTGCTGAACTGGCGGCGTTGCAACTACCGTTGGCAGCTGCTTCTTGGTCAAGGGTAGCACAGGCACCGCTGCTTTGGGTTTAGCAGCCTCAGAGAGCTGCAAAGAGACAGGGAATTAGAGGGATTAGTTCCAGGAGCAGACTCCAGTTGAACTCACCGATATCTTTTGTTGTATGATGGATGGATGATGTTGCTGCTGCTGCTCGAGCACACTGCGTATGTGTTGCTGCTGCTGCTGCTGCAATGCGGCACCAACAACAGTGGTTGCTGCTGTCGGCGGTTGCGTGGTTATAATGGTTTGTGAGTTCAGTTGGCTCTGCTGCAGAGGAGCCGCCGATGCAGGCGTCTGTGTGATCAGTGTGGTCTCCTTGATGCCACCCAAGAGGATTTGCCGCTTATCTGTCACACCGCCAACTGTTGCCACAGCTGGACCCGAGATGATGTGCTGTTGTATGATGGACTGATGCTGCTGTAGTTGTGGAATCGGTGCCGCTTTGGTGGCCACAATGCCCGCTCGTTGCAGCTGCTGTTGCTGCTGCGTTGACTGCATCGGTTGCGGTTGATGCAGTTTTATGGTAGCCGGAATCTGATTGAGCTGAGAGAGCAGCGATGGTGACATTTGACCAGCTCCCAGTGCAGCTGGCACGGCACGCTGTGGATTTATAAAGATTTGCTGCTGCTGCTGTTGGCCCTGCACGGGATTGGGTGGGCGTGGCTGCACAGCTGGCGCTGTGGTGGTGGTTACCAGCACCTGTTGTCCCTGCGCTGTGGTCATGATCATCTTCTGTGTGCCTGGCACATTGCTGGCACTCACACCCGGCGGTTGTTGCAGTATAATGATCGTCTTGGTCTGTTGATTGTGCTGCGGTTGTGTCTGTGTCACCAGCAATGTTGGCGGTGCTGGTGCTATGGGCGGGGTGGACACTGGCGCCGTCTGCTGGGCCACCAAGTAGGTTTGTCCCTGCTGATTGGTGGTCAGCACATACTGTGTCTGCGTCGGTTGCTGCTGCTGCTGCTGCTCCGTCTTCTGCTGCAGTATCACCGGCACCGTTTGCAATCCCTGATCCGTCTTGATGGTGGCTGTGGTGGCCAGTTTGAGCTGTGGCGGTTGAGTTGCTGCACTTCCAACTGGAAAGATCAGTTGTCGCTGTGCTGGCTGAACTTTAGCGGGGATTAGCTGCAATTGTTGCTGCTGTTGTTGTTGCTGTTGGTGTTGCTGCTGTGATTGCTGCTGCTCCTGATTGGACTGCGCTGCCAGTGGCGGCACATCATCCAAATCTTCATCTTCTAGTATAGAAGCAGCCAGATCCGCATAGAGATTCGCTGCATTCTTTGAGGGCGTCACTTGAGGTTCCTCCTTGTTGGCGGACGCACTGCCTCCGCTATTGTCCAGTGCCAGACGCTTGTTCTGCTCCTCATCAATGGTCAGCTTGCGTTTCGCTTGTATAATCAGTGTGCGTCCTTGGGCATCCTTGGTCAACACATTGGCACCGCTCAACGGCGCCAGCGGCGGTGGTGCCGAGTCTGTCAGCGTCTTCTTCTCCAGCGTCAGCTGTGGATGCAATGGCTTTATGGTGGTCTGACCCACCTTGACAGGTGTGTGCTGCATCAGTGGATTGTTAACAAATGCACTAATCGCCGTGGAGGTCACCTTGATGGGCTGGCCAGCGGGTGAGCCGGTGACTGTGGCGGTGGTGGCCACCAGCGCAGGTGGTTGTGCTTGTGGCTGTGGTTGTGACTGTGCCTTCTGCTTCAGTTGCCGCTCGTTGACTTTGTTGGCGAGCAAACTCTTGATCAAGGAGGAGCTGGGCGTGGGTGCAGCTTGTGCCTCCTCCTGAGCCTCTGCAGCAACTTGCTCCGTTTTGTTAGCATCCTTTTTGACCACTACAGTGGTTGTTGCTCCCACTCCCGCTATGGCTTTGTGTTGCTGCATGGGCAACGGCTGCGCACGCATCCTGATGCCTATGTAGTGTGTTCCTGGCAGATCTGTGCCATCCACTTGACGCACAATCGCTGGTCCCACTGTGTGGTTGAAGATGAGCCTCACCAGGCGCGGGAACTGCAAGCGATTCACCACCGATTGTTTGCCCATCTTCTGGCAGTGCGACAAGTAAATCGAGTACAGCTCCTGCTGCTCCACACGCAAGTCATGACCATTGCCAGCTCGCTCGTATGTGGCTCCTAGCCAGGCGAGCGCATAGGTCTCATCGTCATGGGTGAAGCTCTGCGGGGCAGAGGGCGCCGCGGGCAGCAGCTGTGAGGACTGCACAATTACAGCAGCCACCGGAGCAGAAGACGCCGCTGTTGCAACTGGTTGCTGTGCTGGAGCTGGTGGCAGCTGCACTTGCGGCAGACTAGCCACGGGCAGCGGCACTTGCGGCAAACTGGGCACCACCACCGGCACAGGCGCCGACACCGGCTGTGGAACAGGAGCCTGTGCAGGCGCTGGAGCAGACGCTGGTGCAGGCACCACCACGGGCATGGAGATTTGCTCCACTTGAGGCGGTAGCACTTGCACTTGAGTGGGTGCAGGCGGAGGCAATGCAGCAATGGGTGCCGGCTGTGGCTGCTTCACTGTCATCATTGTGGTCAACTGATTGCTGGGCATATTCTGTGCCATACTGGGTAACATATTGCCGGGAACAACTTCCACTACGCGCATCAGTATGCACCCAGCAGCGCCATAGGATTGCGCTTCCACCGTGAGCAGAGCCACCAACTGATCCAGCAAACCACGCACCTGCATCAGCATGGAGCAGGGACGTGCACCAAGACCACTCAATGCGTAGATTGCTTCCAACGTGAAGATGAGCAGCATGACATCGGTAAGGGACAACATTAGCATCACACGCTGGTAGAAATCCAGCCCCAGACAGCGAGTTATATGCTGGGCATTGCCCTCGCGTCCACACAGCTTGTAGAGAATCTCCAGGCAGCTAATGATCACGGCGCGATCATTGGACTCGATGCCCTCGGAGAGCGTGGCCAGCAGATTACGGGACAGCTCATCAGTAGCCGGATCCAGCAGCTCAAATTGCTGGGCAAGATTGCCAGCAGTTTCCAGTGCCTGTATGTGAATGTTACCTAGAGAAGTAGCAAGTTTATTAGTCAGAAATGCTGCTACAGTCAATACCAGGTGCTACTCACTCCAACGCACATTGGCGCCCATCACCAGATACCGCCAGAGCGTGCGATTCCCCGCCAGCAGCGCGACGTTCTCTTGGTGGAAACTCAAGCTATGCAGCAGCTGCACAATCTGCAGCACACGCTGTCCAATGCGTTCATGGGTACCGTGACTGCGTCGCAGATTCAGAAAGTCCAATTCAAAATCAAATTCATCGGACTGCATCAAATTCTCCTCGCTTCCATCGCCATCCTTGCTAATCAGACCATTGTCCAGCCAGGCCTGCTCGTCTGTATAGAGGTCCAGTATTTGTGGCTTATCGTAGAGCAGATCCCGCCAGAAGTTGAGCTTCGAATGACGTCGCACCTGCACTCCAGCAGAGTTGTGCCCATGCTGGAACAGCTGACGCATGGTGTAGTCCGCATAGACGCCCAGATGGGCCAGCAGCACATCCAACAGCTTCGGACACTCGTTTATTTGCAGTGTGGGCCTCGGTTCGTTGGCCATCAGCGTACACACATTGATGGCAAAGTCCTGCTCATTGGGCAGCGGTGAGATTAGGGACAACAGCAGCTTCTCATAGCTGCTGTGCTTGTGCAACTGCGTGGACATCTTATACTGTCTTCTGCGTTCCACATTGACTATATGCTGTCGATGATTGTATGCCATGGGCACTGCCGTGAGCGTGGAGTGGACATTGCCAAACATGCTGCCTAAACCGGAGCCAGTGAGTCCAAGGCCTCCGCTGCCACCGCCACCACTGGCCAAGGCACGAGAGCGTGCTCGACTGGCGCTCGCACCTAGCTCTGCACACTCGATAGCCGCCTCGAGAGCCTCCAGTTTGTCGGGATCCTCGCCAAAGAAGTTGAGACGCTCGTACTTGTCCAGGTAGCGACGGTAGATGTGCTTGATGCCAGCGGTGCCATTGACGCAACGCTCTCGCAGCGTGTCCAGCGCGCTGTACACCTCGTCCCACTCGTCGCGCATGTTCACCTTGTTGAAGCCACCGCGATCGGTTACCTCCTGGTACAGCCGATACAGGTCCACATGCTGGCCACTGATCTTGGCGGCCTGTGTAAGTGGCGTGCTAAAAATATGAGAATATTAAACACTGTCTAACCAGTTAGTAGGAAAAACTAAGTTACCCTCGCCGCTCGTGAAACTGATGCAGATCACGCCAGAATTCCTCAGGCGCCCGCAGCTGTTTGCCTCCCGTGGACTTGTCAGGTGTGCCGTAGAAGTATTGCTGTTGTGCTTGTTGCTGATACAGTTGTTGCTGCTGTGTATTTCGCGTGCGCAGTGGAGTTAAGCCAGCGCCAAGTTTTGCCGGCGTCAACTCATTTTGTTGCGCGCTGTTGTTGTTGCTGTTGTTGCCGCCGCTGCTGTTGTTGCCGCCGACGGAGGGAGATGCTGCTGGCAGCGACTGCAGCAATACACGCACACTATCAATGGAGGTCATTCTGTGTGCATTTACATTCAAAGGCCACACGAATTGTACATTATTTTAAACAAATTCCACGCACACATTCACTTATAGTAGTTAAATAATAAAAAAAACTCAACAATAAATAGAACTACAACGCGAAGACGACGCGCTTCCACAAAGCAGGGTTGTAATCGAGTGTGGCATATCGATATGCGCCAAGTCTATCGATAGGTGCAATAACAAGTCGTGCAATTGGCGCCAAGCAAACAGTGAGTGCACACCTTTTTTAAATTTAATACAAATTTATTTAATGTTGTTTTATTTTATGGCTTGTTGGAAAGTGTCATTCTGTTCGTTGGCCTAATCATCATTTGTACCTTCTTGAGCGTGCGAAATTCTTGCAAACTCCACCAAAAAATGCCATCCAATCTGTCAAATTCGCTTTCATAATAACGTCCGTTAAGATTGCTATAAAAAAACATGAAAATATATTTTATTTTTAGGTTATAAGCATTTGAAATACTTACGAACGAGAACACTGATTATACCACCAACCACCACTGCGTTCCTTTGCACAATTGGCATAATATTTGTCGTTATCCCGATCAAATGTTGTAAATTTCATATTTCTATTCAACTCCAAGGCATCACCAGCATCGCCTGAGTACTCTCCCAAGTCCTTCAGTTGGTAATCCTCCTCTTCACTACCGATGAGGAAATTACTATAGTGAGCGTAACGAATTACACCCGTAAAGGTTTCCAGCTTAATATACAGCTCATGCGGCTGTGCATTTGTCATGTAGTAAAGTTTTTCTAGGCCAATAAAGAAATTTGTTTCAAGAAACCCAAAGCCATTGCGATAATCGGTCCAGTCGCGATTGAAATCCTCGGCATTACTAACTCTTTGCTGAACTACTGTCCAGCCAGTGCCATTCACAGTTCCATCACAAAGCACTGGGAAAGGGTGTAAGCCTGGTACTTTAATTTCCCGTATTTCCGTCGATTCATTAACCTTCAAGCAACTTGTCTCCCAAATTTGCACATATTTTTCCGGCTTAAAGTCAAATTGTAACATTTCTGCCTCTTTCGATGTTGAGTTTAATTTGTAAATCGCTGCGGTATAGGCAAACATTTGTGATTTTGTTTCCAGATTTCTTATTATTTCATTTTTGTGCTCAATTATGATCCTGTAATCCTCAATTTGTTTGAGTAATGTCTGAAGTTTTTCAGATTCCCGTTTGGATTGAGCTGAGAGATGTAACATTAGATTCTTGAGTGACCTTATTTCAGCATCCAGTTCGTCTTGACTCTTGCATTTCAGTTCTTTTTCTCTTATTGTCATATCGCAAATGTTTTCTTTGTACTTCAAAACAGCCAATTGACTCTGCAGAACGGACATTTGTGAATTTTTCTTCTCGCAAGCGTCCAATTTGCTGTCCATGTGCTCAGTGTATTGTGTTAATAGTTTCAAACAGTGTGGAGTGCAATCTTTTTCAACTGGGGGCATCGACAAAGTCTATTTTTTACTTAAATTATGCACAAAATGTGAACTCTACTCACCTGATTATCTGTGGGCAAATCAGATTTGGCTCTGGAGAGAGAGCCTAAAAAGAGAGCCAGATAAATTGGCAAGCAGCTATTCATTTCAGCAGTTTATTTAGTACTGGCAGCTCAAGTGCTACTAAATCTATGCTAAAATAGAAACATTGATAAGAGATTTTTAATAAGGTCAAAAGTCGGTTGAAACATATTCTCTGTCTAAACTGCACTAAAATTAACACTTTTAGGGTATTAGTGGAGCTCTACCTGCTTCCAATAATTTTCTGCTTAAAAAGCCAACAATTAAGTTCAGAAATGAAGTTATCTAAACTGCATGCACTCATTTACCCATTTGAATATTTAAATTGGCGCCAAACAGCTGGACACACTGGTAAACAGTGTTGTAAGCAGCTATGTCAACGAGCTATCGATTATTTCCTACTATCGTTTATCGTACACATGTGCGCTCTGAAAGTTAAATAACACTTGTATTTCAACAATAGTATTTAATTGAAACAAAATTTATATTTTCTTGTAACGAATCGGTTATAGTTTTGTATTAGTTTCAGAGCAAAATGAGCGCACGTGCTTTCGGTGGACTCCTCAAGGCCAGGCAACTGATTCGCCTGGCCAACCTCAGCCGGCAAACAAGTCGTGCGGCAAGTTGGACTTTAACTGCACCGCGATTTGTGCAACAGCCCAGAGGTGAGTTGCACATAGAAAATCTGCATGACATACTACAGCAAACCCTTTGCAGCCGCTCAATGGACTCCACGTAGCTTTGCCACGGAGGCGCAGCAATCTCCCAACGTGGACAAGCATGAGTTTCAGGCAGAGACCCGGCAACTGCTGGACATTGTGGCACGATCCCTCTACTCTGATCACGAAGTCTTCGTGCGTGAGCTAATATCGAATGCCAGTGATGCTCTGGAAAAGTTTCGCTACACGGCGTTGAGCACGACAGCTGAATCGGAGCTGGCGGCCAAGGATCGGCCATTGGAGATCCGTATTACGACAGACAAGCCTCAGATGCAGTTGACCATTCAGGACACGGGCATTGGCATGACCCGAGAGGAGTTGATCAGTAACCTGGGCACCATTGCTCGCAGTGGCTCCAAGCAGTTCTTGGAGCAGCTCAAACAAGACCAAACAAACGCCCAGGCCAGCTCCAACATAATTGGACAGTTTGGTGTGGGATTTTATTCATCGTTCATTGTGGCCCAGCGTGTGGAGGTCTATACGCGGGCAGCCGATCCTAAAGCGCCAGGGCTACGCTGGTCCACCGATGGCAGTGGCTCGTATGAGATCGAGGAGGTCGACGATGTGGAACACGGCACCAAGATCGTGCTGCATCTGAAGACCGAGTGCAGGGAATATGCCGATGAGGATCGCATTCGTGCCGTCATCAAGAAGTACAGCAACTTTGTGGGTTCACCCATTTTACTCAACGGTAAGCAGGCCAACGAGATCAAGCCACTGTGGCTGATGGATCCCCAGAGCACAACCCCAGAGCAGCATCAGGACTTCTATCGCTTCATCAGCAACAGCTTCGATACCCCACGATTCACGCTTCACTATAATGCCGATGTGCCACTGAGCATTCATGCGCTGCTGTACTTCCCGGAGGGCAAGCCAGGACTCTTTGAGATGTCCCGGGATGGCAGCACTGGAGTCGCTCTGTACACACGCAAGGTGCTCATCCAGTCCAAGACGGAGAATCTGCTGCCCAAGTGGCTGCGCTTTGTTAAGGGCGTCGTGGATTCAGAGGACATACCCCTGAATCTCAGTCGAGAGTTGCTGCAGAACAACAGTTTGATTCGCAAACTGTCCAGCGTCATCTCCAGTCGTGTCATTCGTTTCCTGCAGGAGCGTGCCAAGAAGCAGCCAGAAGAATATGAGGCATTCTATCGGGATTACGGACTGTTCCTCAAAGAGGGTATTGTCACATCCACAGATAACTCAGAGAAGGAGGAAATCGCCAAACTCCTGCGCTTTGAATCCTCCAAGTCGGAAACTGGACGCATCTCCCTCGAGGAGTACTACAAATCGGTCAGTGATGAGCAGAAGGACATCTACTATCTTGCGGCACCCAATCGAGTGCTCGCCGAATCTTCTCCCTACTATGAGAACCTCAAGAAGCGCAACGAGCTCGTGCTCTTCTGCTACGAACCATACGATGAGCTGGTCCTCATGCAGCTCGGGCAGTTCAAGAGCAAGAAACTCGTCTCTGTGGAGAAGGAAATGCGCAATCATTCCAACGATCCGGCGGCTCTTGAGGACTTTGGCAAGGACAGCTTGCTGAGCACCGAATTGGACAATCTAATCCCTTGGCTGCAGGATCAACTCAAGGGACAAGTGACCAAGGTCAAGGCCACGACCCGTTTGGACACACATCCCTGTGTTATCACCGTCGAGGAAATGGCTGCAGCTCGTCACTTTATACGCACCCAGAGCCATCAGCTGCCCGAGGAGAATCGTTTTGCTCTGCTGCAGCCCGAGCTGGAGATCAATCCAAAGTGAGCAAAGGTTTCTCACCTACTCTACGAAATAGATTAACCCTTTCCCTCTTTTTACAGGCACCCGATTATCAAAAAGCTAAACTCCCTTCGTGATAGTGAGCCCGAGTTGGCCCAGCTGATAACCAAACAGCTGTTTGCCAATGCCATGGTGGGAGCTGGTCTGGCGGAGGATCCCCGCATACTGCTGACCAACATGAACACTCTCTTGACAAAGGCACTAGAAAAATATTAAACTAATTGTAGAGTAATTCCGGAATTTTAAATATCCAAAATAATCAATAATACAATTATATAGTTCTTAAACAAATACCAAATAAATACGTTACATTTTAGTCTTTAAAGTGGTATTTTTTAAACATAGTATTCACATGCAAAAAGTACCGCATGCCGTATATGCTGGCTAGTGTTGCAAATTGCCGACAAACAAAAATATCGATTGGCGAGTGTCGTGCAGCGCTGCGTTAAAACCGCCCCCGTGACTAAAGTTTATAAAAGAAAACGAAAACGCACCGTAGGAGTTCAGTGCCGTATCCAAAAGCAGAGCGTGCTTTAGTCGCCCAGCAGCAGCAGCCAGCAATAAACCCGAAAGGCCAGCCACAGAAGCGATTTGCTTTAAATTAGATTTCTAATCACGTGAGTGAAAAAAAACAGTAAAGTCATATGAGGCACGATACAAATAATATAAGCCATAATGCTGCTGCGACATAATAGCTACGAAATAAATGCGAAAAGCAAACACAAAAGGCAGAAGGTCCGAGCAAATATTTGTACCAAGAAATTTGTACAATATTTTCTGCCACGACATACACACACACATGCATATAGCAGTAATGGCAATGAGCGAACAATGTGTGTGTATGTAAGAGTAGTGGTGAGCATAAAAGTTGCTGCAAAATTGACTCAGTAACTGAAAAGTTAAATTCTACAAAAAAAAACGCGCAAATTTTGCCACTTGTGTTAAAAACGAAGTTTTAAATAACTCATGCATGTGCATGTGACTCTGTGTGTGTAATTTTCCAGCTCGTTGTCATTGCCAATTGGACTTTTTGTATGTGAGCTCATTCCGTCATGCGCTCATACACACACACACACACACACACAGAGGCACATGACATGAGCACACAAACACATTCAAGAGTGCTCTCAGAGTCACACTCAAAAACTCGAGATAAAATTCAATAATTGTGAGGCAAAGCGGTGAGTGCTTTGCTCTCGCGGCCTCTCTTATTTCGCGCTCACTCACAAAACGTACGTCGTCGTAGCAGCATTGTGGTTCGAAAAGCAGCGCAAGATTTTTACATACACAATACATATATATATATAAAACATATATTGTATATGTAATAAAAATACTTTGTTCCTTGCAAATCAACGCATAGCAAAACGCGCCGATATAACTTAATAGAAATCAAAGTGCAATAAGCGAAAATAAAAACAAAACGAATTCAAATTTCGATTTTCATTTTGTAGCCTAAAACACAACAAAAAAACAAAGCAAAATGTCTTCAGATCCGAGCACCGCGAACCCCATCTATGGCCCCTTCTTCGGAGTTATGGGCGCAGCGTCCGCCATTATCTTTTCAGGTGAGTTTTTCTATAACCAAACTGCTTCAATTCGTATACAAAAAGGGACACGCAGCGCTGCATGCGTAGAAAAATCGAACATTTTGTGGCGTAAATGCTAGAAGAAGAAGCAGCAGCAGTAGCAAAGAAAGAAAAAAGTACCCAGTGTCTGTATGTTGTGTAGATACGTTTGTAGGTGGAAGGCAGCGGCAAGTGTACAAAAATTCAATACACGCACAGTCAGAGCAACACACACACACGCACACGGTTACTCGTGTTTGAGTTGATTCCAAATGCGCGTGACTAGCAAAAATGAAAATTCCATGTTTTAGCCACAACAGTTAATAGCATATGAGCAACACCCTTATTACATAAAAAATATTCAATTAGATTTAAATTTTATATAGATGTTTTGCGCATTTAATTGTTTTTATTGCAAACACAAAAATGGCAGCATCGAAATTAGAAATTTTGCTGCCTTATTTTTTTTTTTTTCAACATGCTAAAAACGGCATTACTCATACACACACAACAGCAACTGAGCGGTAGATAAAAGGAGAGTGAGAGAGAAATATCGCTGCGCACGCTCTTGTGTCGGGCATTGTTCTCTTATTTGTATGTTCGTATGTGTGATTTTGAGGGAAAGAGAGAGAGAGCAGAGTTACGGTTTTTGTGAAGTTTATGACGCGAAGCTTGCTTTCCTTTTCACACAGTCACAAGACCAACTTTTGGTGTTGCCATACTCAAGTAATTTTTTTTCTTGGTTTATCTTTTGATGAATGTAGAGAGGAAATAATAAGCTGTCTAGAACTGCATACCTAGGGCTTCCATGCGGGCAGGAGAATGCAGTAAATATTAAGTATATTGATAGGGATGATGTGTCATATTCAACATATGCATTTTCCTCAATCACGTGCGTCATAACATGTAAATATCAGTCAGCTGATATGTTAGCCTACATATAGATTTGATTTCCAATCATGCCTATTGCTATCTGATCGTTATATTCTCAAAGAAATGTTTATACAAACACATGATTGAACACTACGCATTGTTCGTTTTTCACACACATGTATCAAAATACCAGTAATCGTAATAATAATAGTAATCGTAATCACATGCCTGCCCGCCCGCCCAATAGTGCTCCCGTTACCTCAACAGCCTTTGCGACGATCAATCGAGTCCCCGTAACACCACAAAGTGGCATCACATGCCAGCGTTTCGTTTATAGACCTTATCAGAGGCCATACATTTATACTCAGTATTTACCTTAGGTGATAAGTGGTTTGTAGGATTATTTACCAATAACTTGACAGTGATAAGATAAGCTATTTGCCTTACGTTTTCTTAAGTCAAAGAAAAGACATACACCTATATAAAGAAAAGAAGTAAAAAGTAGCACGCGCTGTTTTTTTCCATTTAGATGAACACAAGGCTGAATGCTAACTGTTTATTCACGAATAATTTATGCTTTTAGGAACTTACTTAGGGTTAAATATTTCTAATAGTAAATAAATTAGTGACATAATTGTTATGTCATGCATTTATCAATTCCGTCTTGTGATTTGAAACCGCTTCAGAATGAAAAGTTTACCCGGCTTTAATATTTACCTTTCTAGTTAACGTGTACCTGTGTTGTATCAAAATTTATAGATAGCGCCGCAACGTCTTGACATGGCAACAATGATATCAGAGGCCTTATGTAACACAGAGTCAACAGCATAATTCATATTAAGCCTTTTTCCAAGTACAAACTGCCACTGTGTCAGCATTTGCATATAATAGAAATGAAATGAATGAACGGGCTTACATCTGTGTCTGTAGGCCACAATGTCTGGCAACGCTGCGATCATATGAACCGAAACGTAGAAAGAGAGTGGGAGAAGAGAACGTTTTAAGCTCGTACTGGCAAGCAAAAAAAAAAACACTTGCATTGCTCAAATATTGTGACTGATTCTGACTCATTGGCTGTCAATATCTTTGCTGCACAATGGGCGTTGTTTTGAGTTTTATCAGTCTCTGAGTTTCATTGTTTTTGTTCTCGTTTTTAATGATTTCAGTAGTCCTTCACACACAGGCAACCGAATGAACATTATACAGTCGTGTACGAAATAATAAGAAGGGCGTTTACTTTACTTTTCTAAAGTGGGATTAAAGTAAAATGATTTTACAAAAAAATTAATAAAAAATTATTAACATACAAATTTTTATTTTTATATTGCCCTTATATATAATTTAAGAATATAAGCTCTTGGTTATGCTGTTCTTATTAATTCGTACACATCTGTATTTATTTTTGTACATAACTTGTTATACTCCCACAAGCTGTTTGCCTGCGCAAACTCAGTAGCAAAATAGTAGTAGATACATTTACATATAAAATTGATAGTAAACCAATTTCTATGTGTACTCTATGCTATGTTTGTATGTGGTTTAATTATGTAAAATTACAAGTTAATGTCACGTGCTACTTTGATTCATTATTTCCGGCTATTTTTAACTGGAAAATCATAAGCAGCAGCTGGAGTCTGAGCGGAAAAACGACCCTGTCTTAGCTAATGTGGGTGAACGATGGAGGGAAAGAGAGGCAGAATAAAACGTGGCAACTCAAAAGTTCATGTGTGTGTGTGGGTGCTTGAAGGAAATTATCTCTATATCTTTTATCTGTTGTATTTGAATTAATTACTAATAACTTGTAATTAATATGATTAAAATGTAACAACGCGTGCGCTCGTTCACATCCTGCGCACCAACAAATTATCTAATCAATCAAAGATTACACTCAAAGCAATTGCAAATTTTTTTAATCACAAAGTTTGCAAATTGCTGAGAATTTAGTATGTGTGAGAGAGATTATGGGAAGAATGAAGCTAAAATGAATTTTAAATGCTCCGAAAATAATATACAGCAGTTTCTATGTAGATTGTGCATTCCAACGTCTTTTGACTTTTTCACTTGTCTCAAACAAACAGCAGCACGGCAGCAACAACAACAATTTCCCCCTCTCCCCATTGAGCAATTTTTGATAAGATGCTGCTGCTCCTCTCTTTAACTCGTTCTATCTCTCAGTGTCGCTCTCTTGATTCTGCTCTGCGCACTCAACTGTGACGCTTCAATTTGTTGTACATATTCACAAACACACGCTCACACACAAAGAGAGACTGACAGACTTTTGTATATGTATGTGCAAACATACACACACACATATATTTTTATTCGATTCGCTTGCTACTTTCACATATTCCTCACATTTTATATTTATCTTAAAATGTGCTGCTTGTTTGTTTTTGTTTCTATGCTCTTGGTTATCGCTTCCTCTTCTAGCGGTTTGTGTATTGTTCACAACGCCCACGATAACGTCTGCCATGCGTCTGTCGCTTGAGATCAGTTAATAGAACCACAAACCCAACAAGTCAATGCCACATTTATTAATTTTAATTATGTATTACATTTTTAAATGCAAAACATGCACATTTAAATGCACCACGACGACCGTATTCGCAGTCAAAGTCAAATGACATGCGTGCTTTGAAAATACAAGTGTTTATTTTCTTCTTAAGAGCGGTGTGTACTCACTGGAAGTCCTTAACAGTCGGTGGCCGAAATAACGATGCATGTTTCATACTCAGCTGTTATTGCTAGAAGCGCTGAAATATAAAAGTAGTGACGTAGTGACGTCTATGCTCACGATAGGCAAATGAGACGGGAGAATAAATAGACAGAGAGAGAATGATAAAACAAACACAGCACATACACGTACGCACGCAAGTTTATTATCTTGACGTGCTTTTATGGCTTAAATAAAAATTGCACCTGCTTCAGATCTTACGTAAAAGTAGGGGAAGCAATTAATCCTGTTAATCTGTCTATAAATAAAACTAAATGTCGATAATTAGTTTGTTAAACATTTGTAATTAATTACAATTGAATATTGTCAATAGAGTTAATAATTTTAATAACATTTAAATATATTTCGTTTGGAAATTCCCATAAAAAATTGGTTTTGGCTTGTGAATGCATCGACAATGCTAAATCTGCTTGTGTTGATAGCGACATGGGTTTACGTGTATGTATTTGTACCTTTTATTAGCGAGATAGAAACAAGAAAATATCAAGAATAAATATCAAGTACTTTCCGGTTTTTTATAGCACTCATGACGCTTTTTGTGCGTGTGACGTACAGGCGGTTGTGAGTGTATGAGTCTGATTTGTTGTTGTACTATGACTTTGATAAACAAACAGCAATGAAAAGAATTTATAAATTATAAAATATTTGCTGTAACATGCACGACTCTGACACACGACTGCCGGTTTTACATTCCAAATGTGTTGTTGCAAGCCCTTTTAATTTGCACAGTTAGAAAAATAATTTATTAACTTGTATGAAATGAAGTATAAAGTTTAATTAGCAGTAAAAATCACATGACAGTGCCAATTATCGCTGGAAGCGACTGTAGCTGTTACTCTTATTCCCGCTCCTGCTCTCTCTCCCTCTCTTCAACGGGCAAAACGTTAACTCTGAAACAGCAATCGCACTCACACACACACAGACTCAATCAAATCATGCATTTGCTTTTAGCCTACCAGCACTTTAAGAGCGTAACTGTATGTGTTTTAATTCGATTTATTAGCGCTCCACTCACAAATACACACACACACATACACACGGAGACAAACATGAGCTGTTTGAAAATTAATTTAACAAATACCATTGACCGTCATATGAAACTGGTTTTATATTTCAATATTCAGAGCGCGTGTACACTCGCACACACACACACACACGCACAGATACATGAACAGAGCCCATCGTATTATTTGGCAACTTTAGCAATTCAGCTTCTTTACATTTAGTCGACCTTATCAAAAATATCGTAATGAGAGCTCAGCGCATAAGAGCGAGAGAATATCAAATGAAGAGAGAAGAAAACACTCAAAAACTCTGACTCTAGCCCATTGAGCAGTCATGGTTTTACCTCTGTATGGGTGTTTGTGTGTGTGTTTGTACTGTGTTCGTTGAGCAGCAAGTCATGTGACTGACTGACTGGGTAAAAAAAAAAACAAATGTTACGTTAATTTTACAGAAATTCGCTCAAATATTACTGTAGCAATTATTCGAATATGAAAGTATTGTCCAGAATGCTTAGTTACATAACGCTTATGACCCCAAAAGTAATAAATTAGTAATAGTTTCAAGGTTATTCAGCCAGTGTGGCCCTATTAATCAAACGAATTGAGTGGAAATTTTACTAAAATTACCGACTTACTAAAAATGAAATTTTCACCTTCTTCATACGTACAGCCCTCGGCGCAGCCTATGGCACTGCTAAGTCTGGTACCGGTATTGCTGCCATGTCAGTGATGCGTCCTGAACTGATCATGAAGTCCATCATTCCTGTGGTCATGGCGGGTATCATTGCCATCTACGGTCTGGTCGTCGCTGTCCTGATTGCCGGCCAACTGGATACTCCCACAACGTACAGTCTGTACAAGTGAGTAGCCTGAGAAACAGTTATATCAGAAAGAAATTGTATTAATCATATTTTGTATCGCCTTGTTTCTTCTCAGGGGTTTCATTCACTTGGGTGCCGGTTTATCCGTAGGCTTCTCGGGCCTGGCAGCCGGTTTTGCGATCGGTATCGTGGGAGACGCCGGTGTGCGTGGTACAGCACAGCAGCCACGTCTGTTTGTCGGCATGATCCTGATTCTCATCTTCGCCGAGGTGTTGGGTCTCTACGGCTTGATTGTCGCCATTTACCTGTACACGAAATAAATCAATCAATTCAACACACACACACACACAACAACAACAAGTAGACAAACAGCCCAGCAATCAACAAGAACAACAACAACCAAAACAACCACAACATCAACAAATGCAAGTAAAAAGTGTATCAAATAATAAATACAACAACATCCAACAATAACAAGCGAGAAACAACAACAACAAATACGGGAGAAACTGCCCGCGCAGCGTTGGCAACTCTGGTGGCCGTTTGTATATAGCAAAACAAAAAATCAAGAAACAAAAACAATAACAAAACCAACAACAAAAGAGTTGGGCGCCAGGGTTGTCATCGTCGCGTGAAACGTGCGTTTGTTCGTTCAGTGTGTACATCAACAGCAACAGCAACAAACACATTTGTTTATTATTATTTTTGATTAAATAATTTCTTGTTATTCGTCACATTTTACTTGGCTAATCTGGAAAATTGCTGGTGCATTGTTTAGTTTAGTTTTATTTTTTCCGTTCAAATCAATTTTGCAGTTAAGTTCATAAAGTTGTAATATCAAATATCAAATTTGTCTCTTTCTTAAACTCTATAATTATTCTTTATTTTTTGCGCTCCACAAAACGTGTGCTCTTTGTTATTTGTTTTTTCCATTATTATTATTAAATAATGTTTAGTGTATATGTAAAATTCGTTAAAACAAGTTTGTAAAGAATAACAACAACAACAACAATTGTAAATTTGCATTAAACTGCAACAAATTGAAAACAAATTTAGCGAAAAGGGCCAAAAAGAAAACGAGAACAACAACAACGTCAACAAATAAAAACGCCAACAACAACAACTAAAAGAATTTGCGGCTATTGTTATAGGGCAACACTGGCAGCAAATCAGCAGCAGCCGTTTGAGCGCGTGCGCGCATGCATAGCGTTGCCACCTTGGCGAAACTATTGTTGTGCCGCGGAAGCTCACAACAGCAGGCGAGAGTTGTTGTTGTTGTTGTTGTTGGGAAAAGACAACAACAACGTGTAAGAAAACTACTTGGCAATACTTCAACAACTGCAACACAACCAACTACATACAATCATGAAACTACACACACACACACACCACACACACACACGCATGCATACAAAAATGTAACTAAGTCCTATGTTTATTTTTAATTATTGTTCAATTCTAAGAATAATATATTAAAAATTAATAATAATAAATTATATATATATATTATTATGATTTTTTTGTGATAAGAGAATACATACAAAAAAATTGTAATACAAAAACAACAATTACGGTATTGATATACATAATATATATATATATACATATATATATGAGAATGATAAACAATTATACATATTAACATGAAAAAGTTGTTATAAACACAAAAATACGAAACAAAAACAAATCAAGCATGAAAACCCCGAATGAAGCAAAAACTATATAAAAGAAAATCACACACAATTTTTCCGCTGTTATTGTATAGTAAAGAAACAAATATTATATATAAAATATATATTATGTATAAAATATTAACATGAAAATGTAGTAGCAAAATTATAAAAACAACAACAGACACAACACAACAACATCAAAGAAAAAGTCGTGCAAGCAAAACTAAAAAAAAAAACTCAGTTGGCAACAACAACAACAAAATGTCAACGTTGAAAAATGTAACAAAAAAATTGTAAAATCCCGACGAATTAGAAGTTATGCGAAGATAGAAACCTTTAAAACAACAACACCAACTCGATTTGTATACAAAACTAGCAGATAACAACAACAATTTGTATAGCATGTAGTATAATAACAACAAGGACACGAGAAGAGAGCAGCAAATTGAGTACCGTTATCAGCGATCGATAGAGTTGCGTTTGTTGAGAGGGGGACGGAGAGGCAACACCTCCCTGCCCGCTGGCCGCCGATGCATTCGTGATGCTGAGAACGCGGAGGTGACCAGCCTGTGCAGGGCGCCTCTCCGACCTTCACTTCTCTTAACAATCGCCTCTCTTCGTTGGCAATGGTACTTCAGCGTCTCTTTCCGCAATAAATGCTACAAGAGAAACAAGAACAAAACATGCACAAAAAGACAACAACTAAAGAGTAAAATGAATACGATCCACTCCACAAATTCCACACTCAACACTAGCAACATTTGTACATAATGCTTTGTTGCTGTTGAAACTGCCCCCTCCCCACTCATTTGCCTGTTCGCTTTCCCCTTCTCCTCAGAGTTGCAGCGCCCGTGTTGCGTTCGCTTTGTGTTGAAGGAGAAAGTGATTGGACGATTGAAAGGATTGGGGAAAGTTTGGCTGATAGCACTGAGTGTTAGAGTATGTGGCAGTCGGACTTGTTTTGATTTGTTCACATTTATTGCGGAAAAATTTGCTTAATTTGCGTTCTCTCATCCTGTCTCTTGGCGAATCGAAAGTAAAGGTTTAACTGTAACTGTGTAATCGATAAAATCAACAACAAAACAACAACAGACATTGTATGAAATAAATTGTAATTTCTAATTTCCAAAAAAAAAATATTACTTGGCTTTTCTTTTGGGGCTTGGGCGAAGGTGTGTACCTTGCAGGAAACTGGCAAAGAAGAACCCATATTTATATATATTCTCGATCAGATTATATATATAATCATATACTCTTGATCTTGCTGCTACAGGCAAAAGGAAAACAAAAACAAGAAAAAGACACACTCGAACAGCTAAAAATTAAGATTTTCCTAGCTGTTTTACCAGGCCAACAGCATCAGGAGCAAGCGGCAGAATTTAGTTCAAGCGCAATTAAAGAGAGTAGTATACATGCTCTTATACGTAAACAGTAAGAGAGCGAGCTTTTTGCGCGCCCTTTTGGCAGCAGCGAACAACCACACAAACAGCGGAGCAAACAAAAAAAGAGAGTTTTAAGCGGGAGAGCGCGCTCAGAGCGGCATATGTGGACTTAACAGCGCTCTGGCGCTGCTGCTCAACAGCTGTAAAGCCGCATGTTAATGTTAAATTAAGTTTGCAGTGCGACCTGCTGATCTTTTCTGTTGGCCTGGTATTCCAGCAAAATTTACTAATGATTTTAGGCTCTGTAGATTGCAGCGGTCAAAAAAAAATCGACGACATCCATCAGCTAAAGGCCAAAACCAAAGATTTCACTGTGTTTTACACCAGGCAAACAGAATTAGCAGCAGGCGTCAGAATTTCATTAAAATGCAATTACAGAGATTTGCAGAGTCTGTTGTGTGTGAGCGCCGGAGATGACAGAGCGCAAGAGAGCAATGCGATCCACACTGCAACGACTGCCATACTTACCTTTGGTGTAACCACCCACAATTAAAACACCACATAGATTTTCAATAGTATTTCTTGCCTCTATATATTTTCTCTTCTCAGCGCTTACATGTTTCTGTTACCGTTACTGTTACTGTTACTTTCTGTTCCACTGTCGTACATACTAAGTTGTGTATATGTAGAGTTAATATTATGTATAATATATATATATATATTTATATATGTCTATGTATACATCATTTTTGTAATTTTGTGTTCTTTTGATTACATTCGGGCCTGCGATCTGGTTTAGGGCCCCGAACTGAATATGAAATCAATATTTCGATTTTTTACTTGGTGAGCTCTAAAATTAGTCATAAGTTCTGAGAAAACCCCATGCTGTGTTTTTAATATTTTCCATTTTGGAGCTATTTCTGCTTTTGCCAAATCGTTAATTAATTATTATTATTAATTATTAAAGCGGTTTTTGCATTATTAGTTATTTAATTTATATAATGATATATATTCTTGCTATATACAAAACAGAAATTGGGTTCAACTCAAGGAAAGGGAACAAAGTTTGAATTTACGGAATCCTTAAAAAGTTTCTAATGACGACGGGCAGTGTTGGAAAATTGCAAAAAACGTACAGTTGTGTTATATAGAAGTTAACCTATTTACGAGTATTTTCCCGGTGTCTGTATAATTTTCCCTTGTTCTGCGGCTCGACGACAGCAAACCATACAATATTAAATATAGTAGTCTCTATTCATCTTTTGTTTTATTCAATTTCTTTTAGAAAACTTTACTCCAAAAATTCCTATGTATTTTTTTGTTGTTTTTGTTTTCAACTTTTTGCAAAAATCTGAGGTAGTTTATATATATTTTTGTTTGAATTTTCTCTCATTACGTGTGTGTGTGTGTGTGTTTTTCTTTAACTCCTTTACGGTACAAAATCGTGTCTTTAGGCAATCCAAATTGTATCTTTAGCTTCGATTTTTTAGTTTAGTTAAACTCAGAACTTCTAGGCGATTGTTTAAAGGTATTGCTTTCGATTTATATACGTAGTTAGCCTATAACATTTACAAAATGCAACTTTGCCCCATCTCTAGAAATGGAAAACTATAGAAGAAACCCAAAGTCTATAAAATGTACCCAAAACTTAAAGGCGTTATCTACATAAGTACTCTATGGTATAGCTTACAAACTATAGGCTGTCGGCAGGGGGGAAAGAGGGTACAGGCGCAGCTACAACACACAGATATAGCTAATATATATATATATATATGGTATATATATGTCGTTTATGATAAGCTTTTTCGAAAAGATAAAACTCTTTGACTTTATCTTCTGGGATTCTGGATTTTCTCTGTCTCTTTCTTTGTTTTTACATTTATCAGTCGTTCTTATAACTGTTCAACTGTTGTAGTTCTCCATTTTGTTGTTGTTTTCGCTTTGGCAGTGTTGAGTAATGTTTGTTTTCATAGGGTTCGTACAATCTTAGCTTTTAAACACTTATAAATTCATTGGCGTAGAAAATTATATAAAGTTAATTAGTTAATTATTGTTTAAGGCGAACGCTTTCTACAAATTTCTTTTATTTACAATAACTGCAAATGAAGTGTTGCAAAAGATTTCAATAAATTACATGCAGAACCAAAAAACAATTTCAATTTCTTGTTTATTTTGATTTGTTTTATGTTTTTTTTTATATTTTCTTTTCTGTTTTTCGAGTTACGAAATTATTGAATTGTTTGCTTATAAAATTGAATTATTGCTATCGCACTAGGAGCAAAATAAACTAATTATTTATAATATTTACAATTGTTTGTAAAAATTTCGACTACATTAATTTGTTTACATTTAATTAGAGTAATTACAAATAATTCTAACGGGGCCATTAAAAAAAAAAGCTGATAAAACTTAAAACTGTTTGCATTGCTCATCAAAAACATTGAGTACACGAAAGTTAATTCATTAATTTATCAGTTAATTATCAGTTAAGAAATTATAATTATTATTATTTATTTTTTAGCGATAAATGCTTCAAGTCTTATTCTTGTTTTCTTGTTGTTTTGTGCGATTTTCTCTCTGATTTTTTTCATTTCTTTCTTTAAAATGGAAGTTTTGGAATATATAGCAACGATGGAAGGGAGAACGTGAGGGAAAATTATAATCTGAACAATTCAGTGCAACAAATGACATAAAAAATGATTTGGGATATAGTACAAATAATGAAACAAGTCTTGTCCACTTTCAGGCAGTTCACAATGTACAGAAATGACGTTAAAACTAATTAGTATTACGATTATATAGTTAACATTATAAATAAGTATACGACAATTAATTAAAACTTCTTCATGCCCTCGTTTTCTATAGTTTTTGTTTGGTTTGTGGATGATATTGAAGCGATTTCTATATACAATTTGTGGTATGGGAATTATCTATGATCGCATGATGGGGGGTACGGGGCACGGGGGGTACTGCGGCCTTATATAAAAACTATATGGTTCATATAGATGTATAAACTACTTGTCACTGTTTACTCGTTTGTCCTTTGTTGGGTTTCCTTCTAATAATTACTTAAGCAAATACTTTCTAAATGGGCACCAGGGCATCTGTTGGCACTAGCTGCTGTTGTCTTCCACCTCCAATTGCTGTTGTTGCCTTGGCTGGTTTGCGTGGATGCTTGCGACGCTGTTGCATCTGCAGCTTGGCAATGCTGAGCACCTGCTGATAGCTGGAGACGGTGCAGCTGCTGGAGCTGACTGTGCCCGAGACTCCATCGTCGTCCTCATCATCCTCCTCTTCCTCCTCCTCCTCCATTTCATCGTCCTCATCGTCATCATCCTCTTCATCATCTTCCTCCTCGCTTAGCCCACACTCGCTGCCACTGAGCTCGTCTGTCTCTCGTTGCTGCAACTGCTGCTCATTCACATTGTAATCATCGGCAAAGAGCTGCGCATCGTAGCGTAATCTGTAGGCGGTGCTCAGCAGACTGTCCACACGTGTCTTCTCCGCGGGACGCATGTGCTTGATGTGCAACACCTTCGTGTGCTGCCTCGTTCGATTGGGGCACTCGGGCAGCCACTCATCAGAGATACTGAAACATTCATTTAACTTAGTAACAAGCTTAGTCAAGGGCTCAACTCATTCGCTTACATTTCTCTAGGAGACCAGCGCACGAAGCACTCGTAGCTGCCTTGACTATTGCGTCGTCGCATCAGGCACTGACCCTGGAACGTTATGGCTTGGGCGCCATTCGTTAAGGTGCTGATCTGACGCAGACGATGTTGCAGTCCCTCCATTATGCCCGTGTCGAAGAAGTCAAACATGCGAGCTGCAAGAAAGCAAGAAAAGGGTGTTAAAAAAGGTGTTAAAAGGTCCACACACTTTTAAGCAAAACAAGCTTAAGTAGAGCTCAACAGGCACTGGAATTCTCACCGGAAAAGGGTTGTCGACGGTAGCGCAGTTTCTTGCCGTTCTTGCGCAGCTGCTTGGGCACTGGCGGATCGGAGGTGCGTTTGTTGGTGCTCTCCTTGGCGTTATCCGTGTCATTGAAGTGACTGTTCACATGCTTCTGCAGTGCCAGCTATGGAAAGTAACGTAGAGAGCAGTTTAAGCCATGTATTCGACTAGACATTCGACATGCGTTGCACTTACCTGAGAGCCAAAGCGCAGGCCACAGCCACCGACAATGCACTTGAACTGCTTGGAGCCGCCGTGAGAGAGCACGTGCCGTTCGAGCCAGTGGCGGGAACAGGACTCTTTGTTGTAGACCTTGCAGCCAACCCAGAGGCAGGCAAAGGGACCCGTCTGTGTGTTGACATGATGCGTCTGCATATGATCCAGCAGCTTCGAGTTGCTCTCGTGCTTCTTGTTGCACTTGTCCCAGTAGCAGACACCATCGTGTCGCTTGGCTCCCTTGCCACCAGCGCCCGCACCAGCGCCAGCTGGAAAGCGTATGGTCTTTGGCTGCGACAGTATCGGCGAAATTGCACACTTGGGCAGCGTTTTGCTGGCAATCTCCGCCAGCGTTGTGTCCACCATAGTGCTGGGACACGCGGGTGTGGCTGGTGCAGAGCAGGAGCCCGAAACGGATACCGAACAGTCATCATTGCTTGGCGAGGCGGGTGAGGGAGCGTTGCTGGCCAGGGAGTTGCTGTCGGAGGCGTTACAACTGTTGCTGCTGCTGCTGGCCGAGGAGGCGGCGGCACAAACGGACTTCGCTGAGCTGTAGACAGGGAAGCAAAGGATTAGTTGGAGTTTAGCTAAAGCTATTGCTGCTGTGTGAACTTACATGGCATCGGCAATGGAGTTGCTGCTTTCGCTGTTGCTGAGGCTGCCGCCAATACCCGATTCGGGCGTGAGACGCTTGTGAGTCGCCGTCTCCGAGGATGCCACCGACTTGTCCTCGTCCTCCTCGTCGTAGTTGCTGCACAGCGACTGTCCCGCGGCTGCTGCTACTGTGCTCGCTGCTGTTGTCGTTACTGTTGCTGCTGTGGGTGTTGCTGGCAGCATTGCTGCTGTCTGCGAGGAATCCTCAGTGGCACTGGAGTTGCACGAGGAGGTGACCATCTCACTAAGCAAATCCTGTTGGCTGGCATTGCCCTCCGGCGACGACATGGGATTCGAACTCAATGATGCTGGTGTCGATGCCTCCAGCGACAGATCCGCTGCAGAGCTCACCGAGTTGCTGTTGTTGCTGCTGTAGTTGCTGCTGCAGTTGGAGTTGCACTCGTTCAGTAATTCATGCTTCACGTTGCTCTCACGTCGCAGACTTGGCAACTGTCCGGCAAAGCTTTGCGGTTTCAGTGTTGCTGTCAGCGAGGATGTTGCTGTTGTGGCCGCCGACAATGTCTCCTCCATTGGCTCCGATTTGATGGCAATCAGCGATTTGCCAAATGTCGACAATGTGCTCGAGGAGTGGGCGGAGAGGGCGGGCGAGGCACGCTGCGATTGTGATTGCAGCGAGTTGCTGTTCTGACTGCAACAGTTGCTGTTGTTGCTACTGTTGCTAGGCGAGCAGAAGGGCAGCGATGTCAGCGAGGGGGAGGGTGTGGGAGAGGGAGAGGGCGTTGCCGATATTGTTGTGCTCGACTTGCCCACAATACTAATGGCTCCATTGGAGTTCTTCACCAGATCGAAGAGATCGGCGGGACTTGAGATCTTGGCAACAGTTGCTGCTGCTGCCGCTGTTGTTGCTGCTGTCGGCTGCTGCTTGGCAATGCTCAGTGCTGGCAGCAACTTGGCTGGCGCTATGCTCACCAACGGTGGCGTAGGCGTTGTTGTGGGCGTGGCACTTTTACGCTGTTGCAACTGCTGCAACTCCTTCGCGGCAGCAGCTGTTGCTCCCGTGCTAGTTGGCACCAGTGGAGGCGGCGTTGTAGGCGTGGCAATGGCTGCATACTTGCACTTGCCCATCTGCGGCTGTTGCTGCTGCGTCTGCTGTTGCTGCTGCTGCGGGGAAGGTCGCTTTTGATAGGGTTTGGCGAGTGCTGCGGGCAACGCCCTCGACTTGCCGCCCACATTGCTGAGGGAGGAGGTGGAGATGGTGACCAGTGGGGGCGGGCCTTTGATGATGGCACGTTGTTGCTGTGGTTGCGACTGTTGTTGTTGTTGCTGCTGCTGCTGTTGCTGCGGCAGCAGGGCAGTGTTGTTGCTGTTGCTTAAGTTATTCGAGGCATTGCTGTTGTTGCTGTTGTTATTGCTGTTGCTGGCAGTGTTGTTGATGCTGTTGTTGCTGCTACTGTTGGCTGCAGTCAGCGGCGGTGGCTGTGTGGCAGTGATAAGTTGCTGTTGCTGCTGATGCGAGAGCAACAGTTGTGCCAGTTGCTGCTGCTGTAGCTGCAACTGTTGCTGCTGCTCTGTGGCAGGCTCAAAGATTGAACTCAAGGCGGGAATCGGTTGCAACGCCGGCAACGTCTGTTGTTGTTGCTGCTGCTGCTGGTGTTGCTGCTGTTGTTGCTGTAGCGCCACGGCAGCAGCAACCTTATGTTGCTGCTGCTGTACCTGCTGCTGCTGACTGTTGGCTGCAATTGCCGCTGCCGCCTGTGCCAACATGGCCGGCAACGTGGCTGCATTCAGCAGCAATCCTGCTGGTGTTGCCATGAACACGGGCTGTGCTGCTGCTGCGGCGCCAAGTCGCTGCAACTGTTGCTGCTGATGATGTTGCTGCTGTTGTTGTTGCTGCTGCTGCTGCTGTTGGGCGGCAATTGCTGCTGCAATCTGCTGCTGAAACAACTCCTGAAAATTGGCAGCTCCGTTTGCAGCGGGCGTGGCAACAGCTGCTGCTGCAGCAGCCGCTTTAACAGCAGCCGCTTGCTGCAGCTGCAATTGTTGCTGCTGCTGTTGTTGTTGCTGCTGCTGTTGCTGCTGCTTGAGCAACAGTTCCTGCAACTCATTGGCATTGAGCAGACCAAAGGGATTGACGCCACCAGCAGTTGCTGCTGCCGCTGTGGCAGTTGTTGCCGTCGTCGTTGTTGCTGTCGTCACTTGCTGCAACTTGAAGACGGTTCCATTGAGGAAATACTGAGCGGCTGCTGCTTGTGCCGCTTGAGCGGAGGCGGCTGCTGCTGCCGCATTGTTGCTGGCGGCGGCAGCAACTGCTGCTTTCGCCACATTGTTCAGCTGCATGATGTTGGCGGCAGCAGCAAGTTGAGGCGGCAATTGCACCAGATTCGGCAGTTGCACCGGCAGCTGATACAGTGTGGGATTGGGCGTGGCAGGGGCGGCTGAGAGTTGCAGCTTCTGACAGGGCTTGGCAGCAACAGCTGTTGTTGTTGCTGTTGCCGTGGCACTGTTGCTGCTGTTGTTGCGATAAGCTGCTGTGGCCAGCAATGACTTGTTCGCCTGCAACTGTTGCTGCTGCTGTTGTTGCTTCATTTCCGGCGTACGCGGTGCAATTGCCACGTGCTTCTTGGCAGGCGATTTGCCGTTGCTCGTGCCGCTGCCATGGGAGTTGTGGGCGTGGCTGTTGCTGCTGGGCGTCTTGCGTAAATTGGGCGCCACTTGAGCAATCTTTGCGGGTTGCTTGCTGCTGCGCTCGATCTTTTTTAACGCTGGCACGGGCAGTGTTGCACTTGCTGCAGCAGCAACAGCACTGGAGGCAGCAACTGTTGTGGGCTTTGGCGGTTGTTGCTGCTGCTGCTGTGGTTGTTGCTGCTGCTGCGGTTGCTGCTGTTGCTGTGGCTTCGACTCATTCAGCTGTGAGAGTATATTAAAGTATTTGTTTAGCGACGCCGTTGTTGCCGGCGTGCTCATCGTTAGCGTGCTGGGCGTGGCCGCTGCTGCTGGCAGCGTGGGCGGCGGCGAAGGTGTTGCCAGTTTTCCAGGAGTCGCCTTCATTTGCGACTTGAAGAAGCCCGTGATTTTAGTCTGTGACTCCTCCAAGGCGGCTGCTTTCAGTCTTTTCTCGCTGATGCTGCTGTGATTGTTACCACCACCGCTGCTGCTGTTGTTGTTGTTGCTGCTACTGTTGTGCAAGTCAGCGCGTGACTTTTTAGCTGCCACAGCAATGTTGGCAGTGTTGCTGCTGTCGCTGTGGCTGCCCCCAGTAGCTGAACGTTTCTTTGTTGTGGCAGTCACCGTAGTGGCGTTGGCGGAGGCAGAGGCAGAGGCGGGAACAGCTGTTGAGGTGCTGCCGAGACTTGTGTTCCAAGGCCATTGCAGTGTGGGCAGCGCTGTTGTTGTTGTTGTGGCTCCTGTCGTTGCTGCTGCTGCTGTGAGTGTTGCTGATGTGCTGTTGCTGTTGCGTTGGGCGCTTGCTATTGTTGGTGTTGTGATTTTGGCAGTGTTTCTGTTGCTGTTCATGTTCGTTCTCGTTGCAATTTGGTTCATGTTGCTGCTGCTGTTGGCGGTAGCAACAGTTGCATTTGTTGTGTTGCTGGAAGCGGCGGCGGCAGCAGCAGCTGCTGCAGCGCTGAGTATTTGTGGCGGCATCTTAAGCTGCTCGTCGCTCAATAGCGAGTGAGCACTGTACGGTGAACCTGGCTCGGATGCATCCTCACTGGAGCCAGTGCTGGAATCGGCGCAGCTTAACGAGGTGGCAACGCCGCTGCAAGAAACAACAACAATGAAAACAATATTAATTAATGGCATTTAAAACAAAACATTGTTTTATTTTGCAGTCAATCAAAACACACACAACACAGAACATTTTTTATTTGCCACACCTTGAGACTGGCAAAAAGGGGCACGACTCGAGTTTCTGCTGCCTCAGACGCTGCAGCGATTGCTTCTCATTTGGCACTCATTCTACATGCACTTTAATTCATTTCGACTGCCTTTGTATGTTGTTTAAGTTAAAACATAATAATCACAATAACAATTAGTTTTGTTTTTCTTTTTTTCGACTTGTTTTTTAAAGCCTGTTAGCTAACATTGGCAAAGACAACGCGCATCTCTATGGCTCTGTTAGAGGTACACAATGAACTCAACAGCTGTAAAATTTCCCAAACAATCGAAACCGCGGGTAGCGCGTTAACAGCCACACACTTGAAAGCTGACTGCTATGCGCTGCGCAGTCGAGCCGCTGGTATTTAAATGTTAAGTCAAAAAGCAGCATTAACAACAAAATAAATTACCAAGAACATTCCACTAAGTATTTAACTTAAGAGTAAAGGAACGTACTAAATATAAATAAAATTAATTTAATATTTGTTAATTCATTTCTTTAATCATTGTTAAAAATATATGAAGACGCGCACACAGAGAGCAAGAGAAACGAACAAGATACTAAAAGCATGCAAGCTGCGATTATGTTGCTGCTGCTGCTCTGCGAGAGCGGCGCACGCGAGCGTACAGAAAACAGAGGCCGAGAAAGAGAGCGAAAGAAACGCATATGTAGCACACAAAAACACACAAAACCAAAAACGGGTCGATAAACGAAAGCATAAGGTAAACAAAAAAAATAATACTACACTACAACAACAACATAACGCCAGCAAGAAGCAGCAGCCGAAAAGGAAGAAAAATAAAATCAACTCCCATTCCATGCCCTTCTGCCAGCTATCGTGTTTTTTTTTCGAATTCTTTTTCTCATTCTTTTTGTTGTTTCGTTCTGTATTGTCCGTCTGTGCTTCTCCCCGTCTATCCGACAGGCCTGCTGATTGTCTGTCGACGTCGTCGCGGTGTCCGCATGCAACATAACCAACCAACCAACAACAACAACAGCAAAACGGAGCACAAGCATTCTAATGCGGGAAAATTTCAGTTTCAGGTAGCAAGGCAGGCAGAAGGCAGACCAAGGCAGAGAGAGAGAGAAAGAGAGCGAGAGCGTGAGAGGGGAAACAAAATGGGAAATGGACTGAGACTGCGGCTTGCACGTAGGCAGAGCAGTTTGTCCCCCTTCCCCTTAAACACGCGTTTGATGTTTGTTTGAAATTCTTGTTTCTTTTTTGTTTTTTGTTGTGTGTGCATATTTAACAGAATTAATAAAAAGCGTTGAGCGTGAGTCTTTTTCACACACTCAAATGCACGCACAGATACAAACACACACACATATGCTCATGTATATGTATGCACTTGTGCTCAGTTCTTTTGCTTATTCGTATTTCTTTCAGGTCGTTTTTTATTTGCTTTTTTTTGTTTTGTATGCATTTATTGTTGTTGTTGCTGTCGGTCACTGCTGATTGCACTTGATTTTGAATTTTCATGTAACAATTTTTTTTTTTTATGATGTCTTTAAATTCTGAAAATATTTTATTTCTTTTTTATGATCATAGAATTTTATTCTGTCTCTACTTTGGGCAAGTTAAGTTTTATGGAGCGAGCTGACATTCCTTCCACCTGTCTCCCATTCTTTCTCTGTCTCTGTCTCTCTATCGCTCTGCCTGTGACAACAACATTCCTGTTAAACGCATCGTTAAACGAAGGGATTAATGTTAAGCCGCTGTTGCTGTTGCTGCGGACTTTGAGTTCTACTTTGATGAGGTTTCTTCTGCTTGCAACGCCCTCAATGTTCAGATAACAAGATAGAAGTACAAACCTAATGAATATTGTTAGGCCTTTTAGGGGAAGAGTCTTTTATATACTTATGATTTTCTGTTTAAAAGATATTTCTTATATTGCACTTTAAGATGAACACATCCAAAAGATACTGTTGTGTTGTATGCCAAATTTTAACCGAATTTCCATTAAGTCTGCGCTTTTATCTTTATAACATTGTAAATTATGTTTGGAATTGAGCAAATTTAAACTTAAAACAAGGTAAAATCTATCCCTGGTCAATAAATGTTATATTTACATAATTTTTTTTACTTAGAATCCAACTTTATGGTATACCGTCAAGTTTTCTTAAGATCTTAGTGGATCAAAATGATTAATATAATGAAGAATCTAATATTGCTAGGATGGTCATCTTATTGACGGAGCTCCAAAAAGTATTGCTTTATAACTTAAATTCACACAGAAAATGTCAAAGAGAAATAATTTTAAGATTTGGCTTGTAGAACTGATCAATAATTACAAGAATACTTTAAAATCTTTAAAATTTTATTATTTATAATCCATTCAATTTAAAGTTGTATATCACTTTGTCTATGAACCTTATCAATAAATAATTTTAAATATATTTATAATATTTTCCCAGCACATTAAATTTTACTTTGTCCATACTCAATTCAAATTCTTTTTCATTATTTAATAAGTTACTATCAACATTACCGTCATTTACATCTTTGCTTAATCCAAATAAATCCATTTGTTATTGCAAACTTGTATTTTAATAATATCTTTGTTTAATTATTATTTAATATAGTAAATATTCAAGTTGTTGATACACTGCCGAACTGTTGACCACTTTTTTCTTTAGTTTCCTTTCTGCTGTTTTACCGTCGGCATTTCACACCACAAAATTAAATTCGAGTTTTTACAGTTTCGTTGTTTATGCAATGCTGTTACTTTGTTTAAACTACTGACTTTGGTTAATTAATGGTTTATTGTTGGTTTATTGCACATTTAAACTCGATTACGAATTATTTATAAGCATAAACAAATCGGTTGACTTTTATTTTATGTATTTAATTTATGCCCCGTAATTGACTTTCAAACACTTTATATTAAATTTGTATTAGCAGCGACAAAATAAAATAAGGGACACAATTTAAATTTTATTAGAAAATCCCATTAGATACACACACATACACGTGCACGCAGATAAAAGACTTACACACATACAGAACGACTTCCACTTCCGCTTGTAAGACGCCTATATATGTGCAACTCTATGTGTGTGTATCCACCACCATCACCCAACACACTGATTCCACTAACCCCAACCCACTTTTAGTATGCAGCCACCCACCGCCCAAACCACCCGCACTCAACACACACATACACACAAATAAACACGCTCATACTTGTGCCATGCCGCGCCGCACAATTGAGCACGCTTCATTTGAAAGGTATGAATGAATAACGCGGAATGAGAGGGAGAAAGACCGAATCCGAACTTGATAGGGAGACAAGGGGGACAAAAGCGCAGCATAACGCGACAAAAAATCATTGCATATTTGCGTGGGCAAACAAAAACAAATGACTGAGCGACAGACAGTAGACAGGCAAAGAGCTGGGTGTTAACAGTTTATTTAACATATGATGTAAATGTAAGCGCTGCTGTAATAGTTTAACAAAATTGAAGTACACTGCCACACACACGTACATATACGAATGTATGTATGTATTACACTTCACTACACACTACTACAACTACAAACACATGCGCAGCAGCTGAGAGGGAGCAATGCACGCGACGGTAACGTCAACGTCAGCGTCAACGGCGACGTAATCGCTGCCCCCTTTTGATTACTTTTATTTTTAACACACACAGTCAGTTAGGCGTCCGTCGCATCTTTGCAGACGTTTCGTTCTTGTTGTTGGTTTTGTTGTTGCTGTTTGTGTGTACATATTTAGATATGCTTGTGTTGGTATACTAACATTTAATGTTAGACAGCAGCTCCAAATGCTGGCGGCGTTAAAAGCAGCGACGGCAAAGACAGCAGACGACGACGACGACGACGACGTTGGCGGCTGTCGTTGGGTATCCAAAGCGCAGCAGCAAACGCACGCTGTTAGCACTTAAAACTTAAATGTTTTTCACACACACACACACACGCATACAATCGCTTTACATTTGTATGTACATATACAATCACAGCTATCTCACGCACGTTTGTTTTCTTCTTATGCTTTTTTTATTCTTGCTTAATTTACACTTGGTGCATTTTTGTTATTGCAATCTCATGTGATTTTTAAGCACTTACTGGTAATTTACATTATTATGTATTATATGCTAGCACAGAACACTAAACACACAGAAGAACATTGTTTTAATTAATCCGAAAAAAAACCAAATTCCCAAGCGTTGTTCGTGCACTCGATGCCCGTTGCCCGTTTCGTTCGTCCGCTTGCAAGCTGCAGACGCGTCCGTCGCGTCAAAGAGAAAATGGCTGAATGATGTGAAAGAGAAAATGAAAGACTGATTTATAGAATTCGACAAAAGGCTAGCAGCAAGAAATTCCCTGTTTTTTTGTTGCTGCCTTTTTCAACTCACTCAGAGAGAAGTCGTGTTGTCGCGCCGCACAATGGTGCAATTTTCAGTTTTATAGAACCAAGTTGATTCTAAAAATTAGATTTCTTTTGTTGCCAACAAGTTAAGAACATTTAAATCATTAATTTAACATAAAAGCGACTTTGTTTTCGCTACTTCCTACATATGTATAAAGTAGTCTGATTTTAATATTTTTTTATAGGGTATTCATATCACAATAACCCTATAATATTGATAAAGGGGTCTGTGGCACACAAAAACTGTTTTATTCTTGATGTGTATTTAAATTTGTAGATTAATCGCCGCCACTTAATTGTAAGGTATTGTTTAGTTAATGAATTACTTCGAAAAATCAGGCAAATGCACCATAGTACGCCGTCGCGTCGCAACGCTTCGTCTGTGTTTTGTTTATTCGTGCCTGTTCTCGTTCGGTTTGTTTTGTTCGTTCGGTTGTTCGTTGGCTTGCTGACTCTCTCGCTCTCGTTGTCTATCTCTTTTGCGCGATCAGAGAATTTCCCTGTATAAAAAAAGGGCCTGTGGGATATTCTAACGGCAACTTTGTACGCTGAGCGGTTTGAGAGCTCGAGTGAGAGAGCGTGAGACTGAGCCCCGAGTGTGGCGAGGACTACAGCAATGCCACAAGCCTCGGTGAGGCATCGGCAGCGATAACGACAGCGACAGCGACTTCGACTTCGGCACACGACCAGACCAATGCACACGCAGCCACACGCTTGCATTTCTACGTGTGTGCTCTCTTTTGCAGTCACGCTCTCACTCTCTGTCGCGGTCTCTCCAAATGCCTCTCACGCTGTCTCTCTGAGGTGCAGGGCCAGCAACCCTCGTGGCTCTCTTGCCTCTTGCAACACGTTCTGTTCCCTACGTTTCTGCCCATTATTATTATTATTTTTATTTATATTCCACTTTTTGTTGTTGTTGCTGCTGCTGTTGCTGCAAGCACGTTAAATATTTCCTGTTTGTATGTATGTCGTCGTCGTCGTCGTCGACGTCGCAGTCGCCGTCTCACCACTTTGAACCCGCAAATTGTATATGTATGCTGTGTGCTTGTGTGTGTGTGTGTGTGCGGGGGGCAGTTCATGTTATGGTCACGTACACTTTGTCCCCTTCCCCCGTTGTGGCGCTCCTGCTCTCTACAAACATCAACTAGCAGTCCCCACATTGCCGTTATGCGTCTACTGCTGTCGCGTGTTCTGCTTCTTTCTCATCTTCAGTTCCTTCTAACTCCTCTCTTCAACTATTCCTTCTTCCCAGTTACTTTGGCTTGTCACTTTGTGTGTAAGATTGTCGATTTTTACTTTTCATTTTCATTTTCTTTGCTTAGCTTAAATGTTTATCTAATTATTTAGACGTTTCCCGACACTTTCGTTCAAAAAGGAATTATTCAATTTAACGCAGAAATCTGAACCAACTAAAATATAAGTCTGTTAACTAACTGTTATTTACATATAATAATGCTGTAATGTTAATGGATTTGGAGACGTCGGGCTACAGTGGGTGTGGTTGATGGAGTGGGGCACATTTGCATATGTGGATGTGGAGGGCTTACAATACCCAAAAATCCGCATCATTGAAAGGTTTTCAACAAAATTGCCTTAGCTTCCGTTAGCGCTTATTGCTAACCATAAATTAGAATCCTTCGCAAAAGGGGAATTCCCTCAAAGCGTCGAGTGACAAAACCAAAAGTCTAGTCCCCATTTCATTCTTTGATTTTTTCTTAATACATTGCCTTTGATCAAAAGTTTCTAATATGCAAAAGGCCCCCCTAAATGCCCCTGCCTAATCCAACTATATATAAACATATTTGTTTACGCGTCAATTTTGATTTATGTGTGGCATAATTCTAGGCGTTATAAACTGTTTCTGACAACCTCTTTCGATTTGTATGTGCCACTCCTTCCCTTCCCCTTGGGTCCCTTTCTCTTAGTCCTTTTGGAATGAGCTCAAATTTAAGGTTATGTTTCAGTTTCGTTTTCGGATTCGGGTTTGGGTTCGAATATGTAGATGAATTATGGATAGTACGTGTGTGTGTGAGTGTGTGTTCCTATTACTTTAGATTTGATGTGGGTCTCCTTCATTTACTTATGCTAATTAGTTGCAACTAACCGGGAAAACTGTTGCCCAACATTTTCATCAAACCCATGCTTAAAATAATTAAATCTCATTTAATGAAATTTAATTTAATTAACTGCCAAGACGTTAAACTGTAGAGTTTAAGAAAATGGACAGAGGAACTAAGAATTTAATTTATTGTCTTGTCTTTATGGGACAGCAAACGAAGTTGAGTTCTTTTTATATCATAATTTAAAAAATATATTTATTCCAAAAATCTTTTGTTTATTTATTTTTACTTCCAAATTTAGCTAATATCAATATCCATTATTTTCCTGTTTGTTAAATATTTATTTTTCATTGTAATTCTGTGTTCTAATGTATTTTCTATTTAAAGATACTTTTTCTATGTTTGCTTTAATTTTATCACATGAGTTCCCCCATCTCCACACACATGCACACACACATTTATCCTGTACACACAACAGCAGAGCAAATGTGGCATCGTGTGTGGCAACAATAATCACAAAAGATACAAAGATACAATATTTGAAAACCCTTATCAATCGCAATTGCCTTACAGATGCTCTATCTTCCTTCTTCTTCTGCCTCCTCTTCTTGTTGACAAACCGAACAAAGCGAGAGTGAAAAGGAAAAATAGAAATGCATTTTCGCAGTTCTATGTTTTTATAGTTTTCAGGAAAATTCATTGAAATTAAAACGAAAACGGGAAAACGGAAAATTCTTGTCAGCATTATTTGGACTTAAGCCCAGAAAAAATTATTTGTCTATTTTTATTGCAGTTTTCCATAATCCTATTTATGGTTTTTCATATTCCACATTGAAAACGTTGTTAAACAATTTAAAACTCAGCTGATCGCCAGTTGAAAGACTACAAAAATTTCAATTTCAATTTCGTTTCAACCAAAATGTTGACAACTGCATTGAAACTGCCTCCTCTTTGTTCTTCTACTTCCTATTCCTCTCCCGCTTGCTCTACTTCCTCTTTTAAAACACTTTACGAAAAGTTGACAAAAAAAGATTGTGCTCTGCACTTTGGAGGAAAAAAACGGGAAAACTTGAAACTAATTTCAAAAACTTTACGTTCAGAGCCTGCAAACGAGAGGAAAAAAGCGCAGCGCACAACAAACAAACTACGAAAAAAAATTGATTGCTGGACAGATCGACTGACTGCAGAACTAAGAGACGGACAAGCGACGAATTGGGGGGCAATGTCAAAACAAATGTAACAGCAAACAAGCAGAAAGGGAGAGAGGGAGAGCGAGCGAGTGAGTGAGCTAGCAGGCTGCATGCATAGCATGGAAAGAGAGACGCAGTCGCGACGGCGGCGTTTTTTTATGTTGAGAGAGCCGACGCCCGCTTGCGTCTGCCTGCAGCTGTGATTTGCAGTTGTTGCTGTTGTTGTAAGTGTTTGTTCCCAGCAAATAAAGCGCCGCTAACTCAGTGCACCCCTCTCGCTCACACTCCTGTTTTGCTTGCTAGCCTCATCTCGCACTCTCTGCGCGCTATCGCTGTTGTGTGCTGCACATGTTGCCTGCGGTTTTTGGGCAGAGCTCAGCTGTGCCTGCGTGCGAGTGTGTGTGAGACTTTGTGCATTTGTATGAGTTAATGGAAAAGACCATTGAATATAATGCGTAACAACAACAACAAGACAGGCGCAACTACAACAAGTTTGAGTGCGTGCTGATGTCGTTGCCCGTGCTCGTCTCGTGCCGTGATTACAGTCTTAACGATAGTCGCACCCGTGCAATTGCTGAATGTTACAAATAAGCGCTTTTGTTAATATTACAGCTTCTTGTATTTTTATTTCGCCATTTCCCCCTTATGACTGTCGATTGCTACTGGTGATAATCTCCCGCTACCCATTCTCAACTCTGGCAATCTCCTTTCACCTATTAACAGTGGGCAAGGCACACAGCATGCAGAAAAAGAAGAATCAAACAAGAAGGAAAGCGCAAAACTGCAGCTTCATTAGCGAGGGTTGCTCTTTGCATTGTGCACATGTGTTTGTGTGCCTGCCGTGTGTGTGTGTGTGCACTAGATTTTTATTATTATTTTCTTTATTGTTTAGCGCGTTATAATTGGGGTGCTAAGGGATTTCTGTTAGGACTCACAATGCATGCACTCGCATGGAAGACCTAAATTCTTTTTTATCTTCTCTTTCTGTTCGTCTTGTTCCTGTTGTTTTTGCAGTGGGATGTAAACAGCCGTGTGTCTGTGTGCGTGTGTGTGTGTGTCGGATCAACAGAGCTTAGCTGCTATGTGAGGTGAACAAGTACATATTTCAGACAGGGTGGCAACCTTTCAACCACGTGAGTGGCGAAATTAGAACAAGAGCACTAAGAAAGCGTGTAAAAATAGACTAGATAATAGTTGGCATTAGTTGCTTAGCGTAATATGGGTAAAGTAGGACCAAACAGCTTTGCCAAATCAATAAAAACTATTTGCTTCAAAATTTTATTTAATTTCACAATAATATTTTGAAATAACAACACTTTTTTCCAAGTGTTGTTTTTCCTGCTCGTTGAACTTTGGACTTTAGGCTCTAATTGTGCAGCGTTGCCAGCCGTTTGTCGTGCTGCGATTGGCTGGCTGGTTAGGAAGGGAAAAGGAGAGGAGCGAAACTGTTAAAAGTTTCAGCGTCTGGCCACATTGTGCAGCATTTTACTTTTAACAAGTACGCCTTAGGGCGCAATAAAATGTTTAATAAATTGCAAAGTGGCAACAACGAAAGAAGCCAAGAAGCAGAAGAGGAAGAAGCAGAAGCACAAAAGAAAAGACAGCCAAAGAATGCGGCAAGTTGAAGCTGCTGTCTGCACACACACACTCACACGCACAACAATATTCTAATGAAGTTTAAGTGGAAAGCCAAACAAATACGCACACCCATGTATGTGTGTGTGTGTGTAGTAGGCGTTGGCGTTGGTGGGCGTGGCGCGCATTGGCATGCGACGCACGTAAAATGTATTGAATAATTACATTGGGCCGCCTAACGGCATACGAAATGAAGCCGACAAGTGTCTGCCAGGCCGGACATTGGCCAAAGGTTGCCACAGCCACTCCCCGGCCTTCCCCACAACTCCTCTGCTGCAAGCCAGCGTAGCCACGCCCACTGGACCCCCTCGAATGGGGCATAATGAGCGCCAGTTTTGCAGCCGCAGGCATTGAAAATTTTCGTGCGCCGCAGGAAGTTTTTTGTCGATGAGATTGATGAACATTTACAAAGGGGCACAGTCCCCCCTCTACCGCTACGCCTCCACCCCCTGCTAACCCCCGCAGCAAATGCATTTCGAGTGAAGATTGAAATTCGCTGGAACCCGAAGATAATCATGATGTTAATCATGATGAGCATTGAAATCGAAATTCAATTGGTGACTGTTCAGCTGCTAAGCGGGAGGGGTAAGCAGGGGGAAAGGGGAAGGCCGTTGGCCTCGCAAGTAGTGCTAAAGTATCAATCAAAATGCGTGCGGTCATAATCATAAAATTACAATGAAATTTACGAATGCAACGGATCAGGTAAAAAATGCTGAGTTAGCGGCCAAAAAGAGCCATCAGGTAGCATGCAACAGCTGCCAGTGGCACAACCCAGGGGCGGAGAAACGTATGGGGGGTAGAGTCAGGGGCAGCCACAGGGTCAGGAGCTGCCTTAGTCGCTGCGTCGGCGTCGACTGTTCTTGAAGAGGCGTCAAAGATGGGAAACGGTTAACCGAAAAAAAATATTACAAAAGATGATTTATCATGGGTGGAAAGAGGAACGGGGGATGAGGTAGTTGGGGAGTAGAAAGTAGAGACAGATAGAAAGGGGAAGAGACGTTTATGGAGGCTACAAATTGGATAACTTGAAGCGATTACAAAACTCGAACAGAGGCAACAATCAGCGATGCCCCAAACTGGGAAGGAAATCAAAATGTAAAAAGTTTAGGAATCAAAAAGATAGCGAGAAATTGGGGAAGGGAATGAGTAAGAAAGAGAGAGAGAGAGAGAGGGAGAGCAGTAGAGTAAGCAAGTCTAGCATTAAACAAAAATATGACTATTATGAGGGATTTAAAGATTGTTACAGTTATATCTAGAAGTCTCTGTTAAACAAAATATCCGGCATGAATATCACCCAAATTTACTAGCTAATGCTTTACATTTCTCATCAAGTCCTTCTCGTCGTCGCCTGAAAAGGGTGTTTGTGTACCAATTGCCTTAAAAGGAGCATGTATTTACAATATCATACAAGATTCCTTTGGTTCATTTTCATTGGTTCTCCATGTCTAAGTGATTTTTACAGAAGTTTTTAAGTTCGGAAGAATGAAACTTTAATTAAATTAATATTTCTAATAAATAAAAAAAATTAATCTAGTATCTAAATTCTAAAGAATAAGAGATAACAATTTATAGACTTAAAACGTTTTAAAATATGTTACTTAAAGAATAATTTAATATAGATATCAAACCCAAAACTCAACCTACAATTTTGGACTGAACTTTTATTACTCTTTTTTATGCATTGTTTATATAAACAATAAATAAATTAAAAAAACATTTTCTTGTAACGCTTAAAGCATACAATTTTTAAACTAAGTTTTAAATAACTTCAAAGTGTTTACACCCAAAATTAACTGTATCTTTCTATGCTACTTTCAAATCCTACTAGACTTCAAGCCGTAAAAACCTCAGCGTGCTGAACTCTAAGGGCTATAACTGGCCTATTTAGTGTACCCGCCAGGTTGCGGCTTAAGCTAACCTAACATTGCCCACTTCTTAACTAGTTTTGAGCAACGCATGGTTCAAACACCCTCAAATATACCCGTAATTGAAAGCAGTTCATTTAAAATCCCTAAAATCCTTAATTTAACTTGTTTTTCGCTGTAATTTCTTTATTGCTCAAAGTTACACAAATTGTGGACTAGTTTATGAAAATGAAGGCAATGTCAAACAGGAATTCCATTGAAATATTTAAATGGTCAACTCCCAATTGGGCATAGTCCAAATTTGACTAAATTGACAGAGGGTAGAGAAAGAGCGGGAGGGGAAATGAGGGCTACAGGTAACTTGTTTCGCACCTGTGTCGAGTGAGCATTGTCAATATTTAAGTTTTAATTTATTTAAAATCAATCTAGCAAAAGTGTTGCCAAAGCAAACGCAGGGAAATTGAAGAAAAAGCTAAGGAAAAGCTAAAGGAAATGGCTAAGGAAAAACCTAAGGAAAATTTGCAAAGTGAAAAATCGTGCATAATTTAATTGTCTTGTTGTCGGTGTTGGTTAATCTGTCTATTTGTCTGTCTGTCTCAGTGTCTGACTGTCTGTTTGCTGGTTTTGTCTGCTGTCTGTCTACCTGTTTGTCCGTCTGTCCAATCGTCCTTCAGTCCCTCTGTCAATCTTGTTTCTGGCATCTTGTGCTTTTAGATCCATTTCATTTGTTGCTGCCTCAAGTGCAACGTTGACTGTTTCTACTTTCTAGTCCTGCCCCAGGGCGTTGCAGCAACTCGTCTCTAATCCACCTGCTGTTGGCACAGACAGGTACCGTTACAATAGCTGCTTCAGTACAGATATACAAATATAAATACATATATTTATATATTTATTTCTGTTTATTTGTGAGTCTGTTAAAGTTTTGCGGTTCATGTTCATCGTTTGCCAGCCACAATTACAGTGTTTGCCTCAAGTTTTGCTACACCGGAACGGCTTTGAGCAGCGTAACCCTGACAATTACTGCATGCTTTGGTTACTACCGGAGTTTTTCAGAAGTAGCAAGCAGCTTTTTTAAGACTTTTGGTGGGAATGTGGAGTATTGATAAAATTAAATACGAAAAAATCAAATAAAATATATAAAATAACACTTAAATTCAAGTCTAAAATTTAAATATTAATAAATAAAATAAATGAAATGAAGTTTAATAAAATATTTAATACTTTAATATCTTGTAGATATAAATTACTACGCTGCATTTACTCTTCTGTCTGAATTTTAAATATACACATATGATTAAAAAAAGGAATGATTTATGTGTAAATATAATATAATAACACTAATTCCAATTCGATCAAAAGACTGCTTAAACGATTCTTCAAGTTCGGATCATTACGTATTTTGATAGTTATAGCTAAAGTGGAAAATATCAAATAAAATATTATATAACTCTTAAATTCAAGTCTAAAATTGTACATTTTAATTGAGTTTTTCAAGCAGAATTAAAAAATATATTAATTTAAAAAAAATCTTATCATAACCTAAATGAAAAACTGATTACCATTTGAGAGTTTTTGAATTTAGTTGGAGTTTTTATGTACTATTAACATAAATAAATGAATTCTACATAAATCTGTAACTTTTGCTTAAATGAAAAGAAGTTTTAGAATTTAATTGATTTTTTTCAGAGTTTATTATGAGCTATATATTTTTAGATAAGCTCTTAACTTTTATAAATAATTATTACCTAACCCGTAAGCTAAAAATTTTACTATTTATATTCTTTTCCACTTCTTTTTCATAAGCCATTCAATAACGTGTTCAAAATCTGTTTAGAATACACATAAACTTAATTTCTTGATTTGAACTTAAATGTTCTAAATGTTCCACGAGTGAACGAGTTTAATTTATTATTTATAGATTTTTATTGTAAATTTCACAATTGAAGCCATTACATTGGGGGATTGGGGGATTGAGTAGAAGAAACTATTCAATACAATTTGACGACTGTCTGGAGACATGAATTGGGCACTGGACTCGACGCCAGGGGCGGAGAGCGACCCCCCGTCGTAATACAATTTGGGAAAAAGGAAAAACGAAAAAAATCAAATAAAAAAAGAAACTTTATACACAAATCCATTAACATTAGAGCGAATGCGGCACATTAAATGGTAATAAAGTCGAACTTGAAAAACATGAACACGCAGAGAGGCGGTAGGTGGCAGGGGGTAGTAATTTGAATTTACAATGAGACAGAGTTCTACGAAAATATCTCAAGATGGAACCACAGCGACACATGTGATTGCCACAGCTGATAAATTCATTAAAACCGGACCAAAAAGTACCACGAGGGATATAAATGCGCAGAGGGGGAGGTGGGGTAGGCAAAGGAGGGGGGAGAAATCGGACCGAAAGATATCAACTGAAATTCAATACCTTCAAACCGGGGATGTTGCATTGTGGGCTCTGCTGCTGCTTCTCTTTCTCTCTCACTCTCTCTCTCTATCTTTCTCCCACTTTCTGCCTATCTCTCCTTCTCCCTTTCTCCCTTTAGCTGCTATTATTGATGTTGCCTAGTGTCACTATTGTTGTTGTTGCTCTCGTGCGGGGATTCAGTTGCAGCTCTTCAAACTTATCACTAACCCACAGTCCCACAGTCCCATAGTCCACATGATTTTTTTCCTGCCCCTGTGCTCGTCACTTAACAACTACCTTACTAATGTGTGTTTGTGTGCATACCCTGTAAATTTCAGAATTTATTAAATAGGTAGAAAGTTTGATATTTTAGTTGCTCCATTTCAAGCTGAGATCATAATCAATTTAGGCTTAAAATGCGCTCTAAAAGACAGCCAAAAGGAATGTAGGTATACTGCTAGCAGTCACTTTAAATCGATTTAATCTTAATTGTATATAGCTTAAATAAAGTTATAAACCAAAGTCCAGAGTCTACTGCTTTTACAGGGTATCACGTAGTACTACAATTAACCAAAATTCTCTTGCTTATTTGTTGTTTTCATTGACTTGAGTTCGACATTGATACAATCGGAAAATATGTGAAGTTTATTCTAACAATTTTCCGTTAATGCACAGCAACGGGTGCCGAGCCATGTTCTGGCTGTGGTAAAGGGGGCGTGTCAGAGTGAGAGGGCCCACAGGATACGGGGTCGCAGGGCAAAGACTGTGGAATTGTGGGCAAATGTTGTTTGGCTTCTTTGACCAACAAAAATACGATTTGAAGGCCTTTCAGTGGGTAGCATCGAGTAGCGAGTGGTATCGAGTATCGAGTATGTTTCGATGCCGAGTTAATAAATTCAAATTCACTTGAAAATTTCATTTACGAATATTAAATTTCAAAAGGGGACTCAGTGAAAAGAAATGGCATAGAAAGCGGGGAGGAAGGGGCTCCAAGGGGCAGAGCAGTGTGTGGGACTTTGAGTGAGTCTGATGGGCGTGTCCCAGCGCCTTTCTAGAAGCATTTACATATGAATAGCTGCTGCAAATCGAATGAAAGCCAAAGAGCCGTAGACCGTGCCGTACTTTGAGCCGGAATCGGAGTCCGCAAACACACACACACACACACACAGCCACACACATGCCTCCCTCTGCTGGTTGGGGACTTTTGCAATTGCCAGTGAAGTATTAATGGCAGCATTTGAATAACAATGCAGCAGCCGCCAATGTCGTTGGCGCCGGGACACCGACAACAACAAAGACAAAGTTTTCAGTCAGCGCTACAGCTCCACCTAACGGAGAGTGGGGGTAGTAGAAGTGTAGTGAGATGAAGTGCGGTGTTTGGAGGTGCGGTAAGTGGAGCTGTGTGTTGGTTTGAGGTGACAACTGGCAGCGACAAGTGGCCCAAAGTGCAAAAGGCCAATTTGTGTTGCATTTTGCTCAGGTTGTCAGTTGTCAGTTGGCGCCCACTGGCGGTCATTATTTGCAACTACTCTCGGACAAATTAAGACTTTTCTAAAAGTCTTAGTTCGTAAATAAGAAAATTAATGCAACAAAAGTTGCAGTTTAAAAATTTAAAAATATAAATTCAATAGAAGATAAAATTTTATAAATTGAAAAAAAAAAGTATTAATAATAATAATAATACTAATACTAATAATAATGATAATAATAATAATAATAATAGTAATAATAATAATAATAATAATAATAATAATAATAATAATAATAATAATAATAATAATAATAATAATAATAATAATAATAATAATAATAGTAATAATAATAATAATAATAATAATACTAATGATAATAATAATAATAATAATAGTAATAATAATAATAATAATAATAATATTAATAATAATAATAATAATAATAATAGTAATAATAACAATAATAACAAAAATAATAAAAAATAGTTTAATAAGCTATATGTATATTAAAAAAAAAAAAAAACTCTAGGAAATATTAATAAATAAAAAGAAATTAAATAAAATTTATTAAAATATTTAATACTATATCTTGTAGATATAAATTAGTACGCTGCATTTACTCTTCTGTCTGCATTTTAAATATACACATATGATTAAAAAAGGAAATGATTTATGTGTAAATATACATAAAATAACAACACTAATTCTAATTCGATCAAAAGACCGCTTAAACGATTCTTCAAGTTAAATACAGCCCACAACGTATAATTTCGGATCACAATGGATTTCGATAGTTAATAACTAAAAAGGAGATTCCTTTAATTATCTTGGAGTTCGATGTGTGAAATTGAGTTCATGTCTGTAATTTCAAACTGAAGAACTGTGTGATTAGAGTCTTGTGGATCAATCTCAGCGGGAAAGAAATGAAACTCTTAAGATTTCTGGGAATTTTCAGGGCTACTTCAAATATTCTTCAAGAGAAGTTAGTTGGAAAATACTCTTTGGTACTTTACCTACTCTCTGACTGAAAGAATGAGCTTTAAAAGCTCTTCCTAAGAGGAAATACGCTTTACTAGATAACCCCTTTGTAAAACTGATAAATCAAAAGTTTCACATTTTCAAAATGTGTCAGAACACAAAAAAACTCTCCAGCTCACAAGCCAAAATTAAAGTACTTTAAATTCTAGTTGATATGTGGCCGAATGCAGTGATTATTTTAGCCACGTTCGTACTATTTCTGCCCTGTAAGTACACGCCTACACTGCCTATTGGGTAACTCTAGACTCCCTGTACATTCCATAGCCCTCAGGAGTCAATGCGTGGATTGCAGCAAACACTGGCATGCAAAGTGTAAGACTAAAGTAACGGGTTACTTTTGTGAAGAAGGAGCGAGTGTAATTAAGGAAGTTTTGGAACCCTCCGAATATTTGACTAGCACCCGAGATCCCTTTAATTTATACTCCAGTTGTGTGCCCTATCCCCTGAGACTGGGTAAGTATTCAACTATCAACTGATCAATTACTATAAGTTTAATTAATGTTTTATCGCTTAGAATATGTCAAGGACTATTGTTGTTTCTGGTCAAAACAACTTGGTTGTCAGATGACGTTACATCCACAGAAGTACGAGTATGGTAACCCCAAGAGACTCTGTGATCTATGCAGTAACAGATGTCAGTGCGATGCAAGTTTGAACATAAGATCATTCAGCTGCTTCTTTCCGATCAGTCTAACTGTAATCCTACTACAATTTATCTAACAGGAGAACACTTTTTGTGACTATTTGAGCTGTATAGAGTTGGAGTGTCTGCACAGAGTTAGTTTTAAGTCCAGTAGCATTTGTCGTGTTAAATATTCCAGATTTTCAGTATATAATAAAGTTGTACATTTATGTCAAAGTGGAGCGTCTGTTTGGGGTTTCTTTTTGAGGTTAGGAATGAAATGGAATGAAACACGCTTTAGAGAAGGCAGCACAACAAACTAAGAAAGTGTTATGGAGAAAAATTGAGTGGAAATCTTAATTCCATGGACTGATTTGCAGTATACAAAAAACTTGTACATTTATATTAAAGTTTAGCGTCTGTTTGGGGTTAGAAATGGAATGGAATGAAACACGCTTTATAGGAAGGCAGCACAACAAACTAAGAAAGTGTTATGGAGAAAAATTGAGAGGTTAGGAATGGAATGGAATGAAACACGCATTAGAGAAAGGCAGCACAACAAACTAAGAAACTGATATGAATAAAAATTGAGTGGAAATCTCAATTCCATGGACTGATTTGCAGTATACAATAAACTTGTACATTTATATTAAAGTGTAGCGTCTGTTTGGGGTTATGAATGGAATGGAATGAAACACACTTTAGAAAAGGCTGCACAACAAACTATGAAACTGATGTGACAAAAAATTAAGTGGAAATCTGAATTCGATGGACTGAGTTGCAATATACAAAAAACTTGTACATTTATATTAAAGTCGAGCGTCTGTTTGGGGTCCCTTTTTGAGGTTAGGAATGGAATGGAGTGAAACACGCTTTAGAGAAACTGATGTGAATAAAAATTGGGTGGAAATCTGAATTCCTTGGACGGTTTTAAGTACTTGAAATACTATACTTTATCTTTTAGATCAATTAAACTAGTTCCACAGCTAAACTAGTACAGAATTGACTCATAGAAGCCAAGTCTGCAGTGAAATATTCTACGGGTAGTGCCCTAAGGGTTGCCAACTTTACCTTAATATGATCAAAAACACATTTTCCCAAATGACTTAATTTGGGCAATTAACAATTGGTTTCTCAACTTCCTTTTAACTTCTAAGCATAAATGTTTAACTAGTTTTCTGCCTCTTACTTAACCCACAAGTCGAGTTATTCCTTCTTCTAAATCATCAAATTTAGTTGGGAACTTGCCCAATTCCTCAATTGCTCATCTTAAACCCAATTTGAAGTCATATAGACTGTCAATCTGTAACAGTGGCTAAATGACACTCTGCACACAACACACATGAACAACAAATTGTTGTTGTTGTTGTTGTTGTGTTGGGGGCACATCTAATGAAATTAAATGTATCAGAGACATTCGAACAGAAGCTGTGAGCTGGAAGTCTTGAGTCTGGAATCTCGAGACTAGAAACTCGAAATCGTGAACTGACCAATACACTTGAGTGATTGGACATCAAGTGGAGGAGTTCAGGAGCAGTAAACAGGCGCATCGAGGGGGGATGAGGTGGTGGGCGAGTGGAGGCTGGAGACAGTGTTCACTGTAAGTGCGAGAATGTCCCAAGACTGTTTGGTACGTGACTAGGAACATTATTGTTTGCTTATCTACACTTAATTGCTTCTGGCTACACTTAATAATATGGTATTGCACACACACATACACACACAGCTACACTAGAGGCACAACGTCACCGTCATCATCATCGTCATCGTCTTCGCCTTATTGTGGCAAAGTTCTCTGTACTACTCCTCCTTCTCCTCCTGCTGCCACAACTTGTCGTCTTTGCTGTCAGGGGGAAGCTAGTTGGACAGAGACAGCTAGAGGTAGTGGTGGTGGGAGAGAGAAAGAACAAGAGTCTGAGCCGCCTTGGCCGCATTGTTTGTTCGGGTTTTTCACTCTGCGTTGGTCGTCACAGTCGTCGTCGTCATCATCCACATCATCGTCCAACATTTCTTTCCTTCTCGCTGCTGATACCCGTTAGTTAGACAGTAATAGGGTATGTTGTAGTCGTGGAAATGTAGCTAACAGTTGCTATATACATGCTACATACATGTTTCCCTCTAAAATTCCCTAGTAAATCCATTGCCGACCCATTTAGAAGTCAAAAGTTATAGCTGTTTTAAGTTCTAAGGCGCCTAAAAGTATGCTGTAGTTTTTTTAAGTCCCCATTTAAGCCTTTTAACTCTGCTTATTGACTAACGGGTATTCCGTAGTCAGTAGCTCGCTTCTAACTCTGCTGGTTTTTATACAATTCGATATTTGTTGCATCATAAAAAAAGGGCTTCTCGGAGATTTCATGTTGTGGCTTCCCCACTCCCCCCAACACTTCGCCATTCCATATCGTTTCATACCGTTTCCATTCCATTCCACTTCAAGCCAAGACTACAACAAGCTAGGCTATTTGTTGTCCGTTCTTCTGCTTCCTCTTCTTCACTCTTCTTCTTCTTCTTCTTTCTGCTCCGCTTTCTGTTCTCCTCTTTCAATTTAGTGGCATGAAAAATTTCATTGGAATTGGTTTTTATTGTGGGCTTGTTTTGATGGATTTTTCGGTAGGTACAAATTGTATGCCGCTAATGGAGCATGTGGCACTTGTCTGTCTTTATGTCCCCACCCCCTCTCTCTCTCTCTCTCTCTCTCTCTCTATACCCCTCTCTTTCTCTGTGTGGGTAGCTGTAGCTGAGTAGTTTTTTTTGGGGTTTCAATTTCTTGACAAGGATCATTAACTCAACGAAATCAAACAAAATATGTAAGCAACTTATTTGAGGTGTCAGTTACTCTCAAATCTTCTCTACTTCTCGTCGCGTCTCGTCTCGTGTCTTCATTTTAACACGTTCATAAAAAAGGTTTAGTAGTTTTCCTAGTACTTGGACAAAAGAACGGCCTTTTGACAGGTGGGAGTTATGGGAATCTGTTGCTTTTATAGCGAAACTAAAGACAGGTGGGAGTTACGCTGATCTCGTCAGGAATGTGACAAGAAGTTTCCTCTAATTTTTGATTTGATCATTGTTGGAGTCTTTGGTAGGAAATTTCTGTAATGGACTTTTCTAAAATGGACTTATAATGTAGTTAAATATTAAGTAACATCTGTAGTTTAAGTAGATCGGGGTTCTTAGTCGATTAAACTAATATTCTGTCACTATGTTGGCTATACTTTTTAACTGTAGCTCAGTCTTAGAATAGACATAGGTATATAGATACTACATGTATATAGACCTAATGCCTTTGAGGGATTACCACAGTTCCTTTATCTTTATGTTTCACTTAAGATCGATTATACTTTTCTTGTCTTTAGTTTTCCAAAACGCCGTCTTCAATCATAGACTGCGATTTCATTTCTCTTTCATTTCCAACTGTCAATCTCGCTACCGTTATGCACCGCATTCACTCTCAGATCAATCTATCATATCCGGTTAGGTTTGGTTTTATTTTTCCAATTTTCTTTCGTTTGCCACGCCCTCTTTTGTGGCATGCAACGCATGTTAACAACATTCTGGTGTACAGTGTGTGCTGGCTACATCAGACCACACGTCGCAGGTTTTACCCTCCGACAGTTTACCCCCGACACTCCTCCCTGCGCTGACTCTCCCCCAGACCTTAACTCTCCCTCACCCTTACTGACTCGCTCTTGTTTCTTGTCGCCTTCTTCCTCCTTCTCTCAGTCATCAATCTTGAGTGCTAATTGTTACGAATTTTTGCACCCCTCTTCCCCTCCTTCCCTCCTCACCGCCCCATTTTCCCTGCCTGTTTTGGACGTTTTCCCGGCTCTGAAAACTGGAAAATTCCTCACAGCTGCGCTTGGAATCGAACTCACATGACAATTGCTAATTTGGTAGTCAGTCTCTCTCTCTTTCTCTGCTCTCTCCCTCTCTGTCTTTGTTCATTTTCCCACTCCGTTTTAATCTGCCCTATCGGTAGCTGCAATTAGGGGGCGTGTCGCCGCCCGGAAGTGCGTGACTTGCAATAGTTGACGCTCATGAACTGTCTCGAGTGTGTGTGTGTGTTTGTGCTGGAAAATGTCTGCAGCCAGTGGGAAATTTTGATTGTGTTGAAAAACTCAAATAAAAGAATCAATAAACATTTCACAACATATGCCAAAAAAAAAATTCATTGAAGGCCTATAGAAATAATACACCCCAAACGGTCTCGTTCCCCCAACTTTAGACATATGGAGCCAAGACTTTTCCTCTCGATTTTCCACAAATAAACCGGATATTATTGTAGTCTTTGCTTTTCTTTCATTTCTTTCTAATATTTCAATGCTTGACTTTACCTCGTATACAGAGTAGTTAGAGCGAGATGGCATTAGTTCATATACCGTACTCTTTTACTCCTTTCATTTACTCTGCAGTTATTTGAAGTCTTTTAAAGTCACAATTCAGTTTTCCTTACCTGTAAAGAAATGAAATAAATTAGTTAACTTTGGTTGGACATTGTAACAAAAGAGACAGCAGTTGTGTTCATGGGAGGGAGAGAGAGAGAGAGAGTGAGTGCTGTTGTTGTTCCATTCCACGTTCCTTTGGCAACTTTCTAGGCCAGACATCTGTGGCTCGCAATCAAAACAAGAACAATAAGCCTGATTTTCATCCTTTTCCTTGCTACCCTCACGGCCTCCTTCTAGTCAGCCCTTTAGTTCCCCTCTAACCCCGCCCTTGACTTCCCCCTTGTAAGCCCACGCAAGTCCAGGCGATTAACCGAACCGCACTGAAAATTGCAGTCGAAAAAAGAATGCAGATAACAACAACAGATAACAGACAGAAGCAGCAGCAACAACAACAACAGCAACTGCGATGACATTAACAAAAGAGACGACGAAATGTGGGCACAGAAAATGCGAGTAAAACAATTCCAATTAAAAGCGATAGGCTCTTGAAAGTAGTGGAGTGGGAAGCATGAGGGGGAGTGGGCGAGGGGAAGGGGGAGCAGTGGGAACAGCACAAAAGTAAAGCAACAAAAAACACACGCACTTCAAAAGGCTAAAGGCAGAAACCTCAAGCCAAAAAGTCAGCACTGAGCGCTGCGAAGCACGGAAGGATGGTAGGAAGGAGGGAAGGGTAGGAGGGTAGAAAGGGTGGGGAATAGAAAGTGAAGAGGGTAAGGTATAGACGAGCATACAGACAACTACAATTTATAAATATATGCATCCGATTAAGACCCAAAAACGTGTTAAAACAAACCGCAGCAAGTAAAGGCTTAAAAACAGCTGGGAGTACGGAAAAATACCCTGTAAGCCGCAAAATAAACCAGTAGGAAAATTTTCACTTGTAAAACGTAAAATTCTTACTGAGACTTTCCCGTTGAACGATGGGATGTAGTACCTAACTCTATACTATTTCTGTAGTTCAGCTGTACAGAATTTAGGTACTACTGAATTAATTTCCAAGAGGGAAATATTAGAGAAGCTATAAAACAAGAGTTTTATATAAATTCAAGTGGCGAAATAATATAAATTTTTATTTTTTCTGTTTTTAGTGTTTTCCTTTGAGTGTCTTCAAAGAGATTCTAAACTTCCTCCGCTAGTCTATTGCACTCTTCTCTTCATTTTCGCTTCTACTCTTCCTTCCTAATCTGCTCTTCTCTCTACGCTATACTAATCTCCTCTTCTCTTCTGTACCCTCCTCCCTCCTATTCTATATATTTCCTTCCAATATGTATAGATTCCTTTTCCCCATATAAATCAGTACTCAAAATATTCCAAAAATACTTTCCGCCCTATCAATTATACCCAATTCAACTAAAACTACGAGGTATTCATAGAAAACAGCATAGACCGGAAGTGAAAATGCATACAAAAGTCAAGTAGGGGTCGGTGGCAACAACTGTTAAACTCCCACGATGTCAATACACTGAGCGAAACAGGAGCCACCCCAGCATATGACTCGACCTGAAATCCTCAACAAAAGGAAAAGACTTTTTACCCCTTGAGTGGGGGGAGGGGATTCAATGATGCTTAAGCCGTACCTAACGTTATTGAACACTCTGCAAGGGGCAAGCCAAAGCGTGTGAGGGTGTGGCAACGCCTACATTTCTCTGACAGCCAAACCCCTTGAAACCGTAGCGGTCAATCAGTTTACAACAATAACAACTTTTGAAGGGTTAACACGTGGTCCATCCATCTGGACACGTGTCCATAGGCAGCGACTGATGGGGGTTAAATGGAAGGGTTATACAGGGTATTGGCTGCGTCTCGTCTGCTTTTCGTTTGGGCATTTTGTATATTCAATTAGCTGCCGTTTCGTTCGCGTTCGCGTACTCGTCCTAGTCCGACTTCACCCTGATTTCCCAGCTTTTCCCCACTCGCTTACATTTCCGGGCATTAGTCTCGCGCTTGCTGCAATAGGCGCTACCTTATGTGCATGCGGGGCTGCCCACTTGTTTGCATTTCTAATGCAATTTGTGGCTGCAACGCTTTTGTTATTGCTACATGCCACAAACACCCCTCCCTACACCCACTCCCCCTACCACTCTCTGCGCCATGAGCCAAGTGAGGTCCGAAATTGTGTGGCGTGTCGTGTCCATTAACACCTTTGATGGCCATAATACATATTCATTAATTCGCAATTCTGAGGGAAATTCGCAGGTGATTTGGACAGTGCGGCTCAACAGGGTTAAGGGGCTACGCGGTGGGGTTTTCAGGAAGGGCAGTAGGCAGTAGGGTTGAGCGGTGCTGCCCATAATTGCATAGCACAACCATTTGATTAACTGACAAAAAGATCAAAGATTGTCAAGGTTAAGCAATAGCAAATGTTTGAGATTTATGCAAGTTGATCAGGAATTCTGAATGCTTACTCTATAAAGTGTGGCATAACTTTTAGCAGTGTTTGCAGGCAACACTAGAAAACTAACGGTATGAGCTTTGTGTGCCTTTTGAGTCACTTTAGGCCTACTCGCACGCAGACTCAGCTAATAGCTCTATTACCACACAGAATAGCCGATGATACTACTCCACTATAAAAGCACTACTTATGTCCATTCTAACCTCAAATTAAACGCAATCACAGCCAAGGCCCTGAGGTGGGTTACACAACTTACACCTTGGCAGGGTTACCAGGTACTGCAAGAGAAGTGATTGACCCAAGCAGTGTCTGCGCACACCCACTAAAAGGGGCGTGTACAGTGGGCGTAAAACGGTCATCGTTTTGTCTTACACATTAGTTAAAGCTTGCGGCAACAACAAAAACAACAACAACAAACTGACAACTGAAAATAACACAACAAAACACTTAAGCACAACACTTTTAATTTCACAGTTGCCCTCGAAACTGAATGGAAAACCCCTTTTTGGGCTGTAACCCCCGCTCCCCTTTTGCCCAGGCAAAGCGGGGGCGAAGAAGAACTTGTAACTGATGCCCGGCACGTGGACAGAGCAGACAAACACGATGGTGATGAGCAAGATGATTGCCCGCGGGAGCGAAGTGAAAACTCGGCAGAGGAAATTGGAAGCGGGGAGGAATGGAGTTGAGATGTGGAATGCAAAACATATTCTGCACTATTTAAATGTGATTTGTTGCGAGGGGTGTGGGACGGCAGAGGGAACAGAGGGGACAGGGCACACCCTGTGCGGCACGCGCACAAATTAGTGAGCAGCAAGATATGAAAAGCGAGTCTCGTGCCAAGTAAAAACTACAACAACCACAACGCAGCAATAATCAAAATTAACATAACAATGCAACAACAACAAAAGTGTTGAAAAAAACACACACACACACATATATATATATATATATAGATATATGTATAGTAAGCCGTACTGAAATGAGTTTGTATCGCAAGAACTTGAAATTTACTTCCCATCAGCTCCTGCCTGCTCGCTCCACGCCGCTTGTTCCTCACCTTCGTCAAATAACAATGGCAAGAGCCGCAGCGAGCTGAGCCCATAATGAAAGGGTAAGCCTCTGAGCCAGGGGACAGCTGGTAGAGCAGGAGAGGGAAAGGGGCGGCTGGGAAGCTACGGCAAACGAAACCATTAAAACCTAAAAGAAACAGGCAGTGAGCTTGGCTCTTTTTTGCCGCTTGCTGCTCAGACACAAACACAACACACACACACATTCGCACACACACACGCACTTCTACTACTATGTAAAGCGCGTATTCCCAGCGGGCACTTAATTTACTGCCTTGCATTGCACACATTTCATTCTATGTTTCATTTCTCAAACGTTCCCCCCTTTGGCTAACAATTGCACGCGCTGTTGCCACACTTCATGCTACACTGTAGTCTAACTGCTTTAGAGATTTCTTTAAAACCAAGTGCATAAAGTTAAATTTGAATTAAATACTTGTTACTTACTTCCCAAATATTTAATAATTTGCCTATTTTATTTATGCTAAAAAAAAGCTATTCCCCTGAGTCATAATTCGCTCTTGAAGCTGTCAAAGTGCTGCACTTGGGCTGACAACCCTGGCCATTCTACATAATTATTGGATTGGCGTTTTTCTGTACTGCTTTTATAGAGCACGCGTGCCAGCCTAGTAATCATCATATTGAAAACTGAGCATTATGATAATAATAGTGTGCCAAATGCTGTTTTTGAGCTGTACTCGCATAGGGTTGCGATGCTGCCGCCAACAACAGTTGTTCAACAAGGGTTTGCCTATACTCCATCACGACTCTCTCTCTCTCTATCTCTCTCTCTCTCTCTCTCTCTCTCTCTCTTTTGCTTCTCAATGTTGTTTTTTGTTTCATTTTGAAAATATTTGCGCTATGCGTGGAATGCATTGAGTTTTCTGAAATTTTAATCTTTTTTTTCCAGCTTAAAGCACTTCAGTGAGAGACATCAAAAAAGGAGAAAAGGAGTAGAGGACTGACATGAAATGGCAAAGTCTATAGAGCTATATCATCGTATATAATTGCAGAAGATTTTATGTGTGTGGGTGAGTTATTTCGAGTGGATCTTGCAGGCATTTCGAGAGGCCTTTTATACATAAATTTATGTTCCTGAAACTGAAGAACTTATAGAACTGTTTCTACGAAATTACTAGAGAATTGTAGGAGTAGTTAGGCAATAAATTCAGCTTGGTAGCTGGTAAAATTTGTTGTGTTCCGAGAGTAACAAACATACATATATCTCTGTTGAGTACTAAATTGTGACTGTTTATTAACATAAGAGAATCAAGTCATCTTACAGAGTGATGTTACTTAACATAGATTAGTGTGAGTTATGTTAAACGTATGGAGATGAAAATATAACGATCTGTCAATATAAATATATAACAAAATTTTTATAGATTGATTAAATACAAAATTTAAAAAGTTTCCTAAGCAACTTTTGATTATTTTTCTTGCTCTTTAAGCCAAAACAAAACAAGTGCTAAAAGTCACAGATAACTTATTCCATTAACAGCTTCAATCTCACACATGACTCCTTACCGATTCGTAGAAATTCAACAGCTTTTTCAATTGCTTCCAGTTGAATGCGAATGCAACGAAAGATGCGAATCTTTGGCTTTTGTTTCAGCTGCGATGCGATGCGATTCATTCATTCGTTTCCATTTCATTGACAAGAAATTCGAAATCGAAAACAGATTCAAAATCGACAAATTCAACTAATTTGCATTTTCGATTTGCATATTTACACAAAATCCACACACACACGAAGCCTACGACAAGCGAGAAAGTGACTGCATAGAAAATACTCCACTCACTCCAAACCAACCCCCTCCCTCCCCAGTTCCCCTCTGCAACCCCTGCAGTAAAGCATGCAAATTTTGTGTCATTGAAATTAAATTGATTGCAAATACTGAAGATTGACTCGAGTACTTGAAACAAAGGTCGTGTGTACAGCCAAAAAAGGGTTAAGAACTGGAAACTTCCTCCCTTGGACTCCTCGGTTGATTTCTGACGGAGTACAACTCGGAGACTGAGTGGAAATTCATGGCGCATAATTGCAGTTTGTGCGACAAAAGGGGTTTTTCGTACCGTCCCTGGGTTGGAGGGGTTCCAGGGGTTCCAGGGCTGCAATTGTGCCAAATGCCATTAATGAAAATCACAAACACATCGAATCTCAAACTCTAAACTGCTGCATTCAGGCACATGCCACAATAAAGTTGCAACCCTAATTTGAAATTAAGCAGCACACACTGAAGTTTCCACAGCATTTGGAAGGGGAAAAATCATGTCATGGCTTTTGCAAGTGCATTTTTTGGAGTTGAAAGGGCTGCATTAAAGAGCCAAAGAAATTATATCAAGACCTTAACTGAATAGGAGTAAAACTTTTGCCTGCCAATTTGGCATAAAGTTTCTTGGCCAACTTGGTGTAGAGCAGGGGGGGAGCGGTGGGGGTCCAAGTTTGGCTACTTTGGAAATTGGCACAGACAAATCAGTTGCGAAACAAGTTTATTGAACAATTTATCTGAGAGAGGGCGTGGAGGGGCTGGTAATGGGGTGTGGCGTGTGGGGTGGAGCGGGGTGCGAAGCTTGTCAAAAAATGGCAGCACACGTCTGCAGAAAGCACACTCCTTCCACATCAGCTGATTATGATGATGGGCTTAGTCTCTCGGGCGCAGTCAAGGGGTGTGTGCTCGTTAGAGATGCCAGCGTGATGCGATAGTAGGTATCGGTAAAGCAAGTATTACAAAAGAAAGAGTAGTGAGTTATTGGTTCAGTTTAGCAGCAAGTTAGGTTAGGTATATGATTATTTATAAGTGTATTTATGCAGCGCTTTATATTAAAATTAAATATATGAATATTTGATGCATAAGTTTTAACAATTATGAACTCTTTAAGTGCTACATGCCTTAGCACAAACTACACTGAAACAAAACTGGACTCTGTAGTAAAATTGATTCCATTAGATGGCAAAAGTTACACTACTTCCCCATAGATTCAAACACATGTGTTGACTAGAACACTTTAAATTATTCAAAAATTAGTAAATAAATCAAATATTTAAGATATTTTTGTATAATTAACTATAAATTATTTCGCATTTATCTCATAACTTCTTAAATTAAAAAAGAATTCCCACAAACTCCAGGCTAAACCTAACTTATTTTAGTAAAAAATGTTTCTTTCCGTGCACACACACACACTCGGCAAGTTGACAGGTTCCTTGATGCCTTAACCCCGCCCACTCTGCGGCCCTGCTCTGAGGGGTTGCACCCTCCCTTGACGCACAGTATTTACTTAGCTGGGATTTCCTCCCCTCCCCGTCCGGCATAGAATTCAATGGCTGCTTAAATTCAACTAAACAAATTGGAAAATTTTGTAAAAATTGGTTTATGATGCTGACATTTGTGTGGCAACAGTGTTGCCAACCATCTAACAGTAATAAAACCCCGAAAAAATGTGCAATCAAGCAGGGGCGACGGAGAAGGGAAGCGAAAGGGAGAAAGAGAGAAAGTGGGAGAGAGCGAGTGAGTGGAGAACTTCAAATTTTTTGTTGCGGATTTGGCGAGTCACTCGTCAAGGTGTCGAGGGTTTTGGACTTTGCATAGGCAATGAGACCTTCTGTAAGGGCTGACAACTTGCCAGGGCTGAAGATCGACATTATGGGTAAAAGGAGTGTGAGGGTGAGAGGTAGGAGTGAGGGTAAGGGCTAGGGGTGAGGGTGAGTGTATCCCAAACAGGTGCTGAGAATTTGACAGGCGAGGGGCATTAGGGATTGATTTTAGAGTTGTCATCAATAAGCGCTTGACAGCAAGTGGATGAGCATAAAACAAATCAATGGAATGGAATCCACTAAAGGCAAAGAGCACGAAGATAAAATATCACACACACTAAACAGTGTGTTAACTTCTGGGAGTAAATCAGCAGTACGTAAATAAGTTATAAAGTTAGAAGAATAATTCAACTCAAAACTTTGCTTCAGAGTGGAATCTAGCTTAACTTGCTTAAGGTTTGTTGGTTTTATATTCGCATCAAAGGCGAGCAAAGATTTTCTTTAGCAAATGTTTTCTGTAGAAAATATATTTATCTGAAAACATTTTTTGTCGCAAACATTTGTTGTAGCAAAAATTTTTCGGAGCAAATATTTTCTGTAGAAAACATTTTTTCTAGCAAACACTTTTCGGACAATTATTTATTGTTGAAAATATTTTTTTGGGAAAATTTTTTGAGTAGCAAATATTTTTGTAGCAAACATTGGTTGCAGCAAATATTTCATTCAGTTAAAATGTTGCGTAGAAAATATTTTCCTTAGCAAAAACTTTGTCTAGATAATATGTTTGGCAGAAAGTCTTTTAATGTAGCAAATATTTTTAGTAGCAAACATTTTTTGTAGCAAACATTATTTGTAGCAAACATTTTTTCGAGACAAAGATTTTCTTTAGCAAATGTTTTCTGTAGAAAATATATTTATCTGAAAACATTTATTGTGGAAAATATTTCTTATGGCAAACATTTTGTGTAGCAAATATTTTTGTAGCAAACATTGGTTGCAGCAAATATTTTATTCAGTTAAAATGTTGCGTAGAAAACATTTTCCATAGTAAAAACTTTGTCTAGATAATATGTTTGGCAGAAAGTCTTTTATTGTAGCAAATATTTTTGTAGCAAACATTTTAAAAACCATTAACCAAAGCGACTTTAACTAGAAAGTCTTGAGTCAAAGTCCAGCTATAAAGAAAATTAATTATACTTTTATTTCAGTGGCAAAAGATTTTCAACTTAATTTCGCAATATAAATCCAATCTAAAAGCTTTAAATTACAATAACAACAGCTGACATTGGCCAAGTGTAAAGTCATTAAATTGATAAATAACCAAAAACTTTGCTCATAATCGCAACGAATGGAGCCAAGCACGTAAAATGTCTACAAGGACCAGCTAGAAGAGCAAGAAGAAGCGGATGGGGAAGGCGAAGAGTAGGGAAAGTAGAAGAAGATGATGCAAAAGAGGCACAACATCGTGTAGAAGAAGCAGAGCAAGACTTAGGCAAAGCCCAACATTTATCAAAGACAAACAGACGCGAAGTCTTTGCAATAAAATGAAACGGATCTCAGTGAAATCCCGCATGTTCCATCCTGTTTCAACATGTTTCATCCTGTGCTTGTTTAAGCCTGTAACGGTAGCTGCCAAATGTTTGCTTAAACAATTTGTGGATACCCAGCGGGGGCGTGTCCAATGAAGGGGTGGCAGAGGTCGAGGGGAGGGTGGCTTGGGTAGCTCCAGCACCGTAGCTGATCCATTTAAATGCCGCACATAAATTACCATATATACTCTGAGTCCAGGGCTGACAACAGCAGAACTTTGAGGGCTCCCCACACACACCCACCCCCACCCCCACACACGCACACACCTTTGGAATACATTCGACATTTGGACGCATCATTGAACACACTCTCAGTGGAGAACATATTGATGTATTGACCGACTGCATTGAATGATTGCCCAGTTGACAGCGAATCAAGTCAACGCGCAAATGTTACTAATAATATTACGTCACTGATAGCGAGAGTGGGGGAGTGTGGGGGAGTGGGAGGGTGGTAGGTTGGGGGTGTGGGAGTAACAAAGAGCGGTAGTGCCTGTTTGAAAGAGCTAGCGAGTGTTTGCCACACTTTGTGCGCTCCTTTTTCACTCAACTCACACTCCGCTCCTTTTACGCTGACATGGAGTGACAACCCTGGCCATGTTTTTGGCGGTGGCGTTGGCGGTGGTGGCGCTACCAACTTTGGCCCCAGAGGCGCTTCATTACTTTAAATGCTTTACACGTACAACATTTTGGCTGGCGGACAGACGGCGACACTTTGTCTAGCCCTGTAGGCCTCTAACCATAAAGCGGGTAGCTAAAGCTTGTCACACAGTTTGCTACAGTTTTAGTTTAAAGGATAAGTACACCAGCCATGCATTACTCTGCAGATAGTATTGTAAGGTTGGTGTTTTAACTGACTACTGTTATGCTTGCCAATTGGACTCTACACAGATTAGTCAGCAAGCAAAATAATGTCTGTATTTTAGATTTAGTATAGTTATATTAGAATGCTATATGTATTTTATTCCATAGATACAACTGTATACTTCTTAATTCTAAATTCATTCCCAAACTCTGTTTATCACATAGTTTTCTGATTAAACTTGTATTTTATATACATTTTATACGATTTAAGCTCTGATTTGTCTCCAAAACTGTTATATATTTCATCTGATATAGTTAATAAGATATCATCCCACCTTTTCCAAACTATTTTCTAGCTACAATTTTTTAAAATTTTTTAGATGGCTCTACTATAATATCCAATAATAAAATTCATGCTTTCAAAACGTCTAGTATTTCAATTCTTATGGAAGGGTTAGTAGCGCTTCCTTTAAGTCCTCCCTAGTCTTCATTTCCCTACCAAAGTCTTAGTTATTCCATCTCTACCTTTGTGCGCTTCTTTTGTTAGAGTATACAAGCTTCGTTGTTTCCATATCTACTTTTTCCATTGTGCTACACACACCTCGTTCCAGGGCTGTATCACTTTATTGGTGCATGTTGTCGTGCCCCTGCCACAAAGCCAGTCCAATCCCCCTCCCCCCTCCAATTCTTCCCTTCCACGACCGTGCAACGCACGGCAAACGCATTTTGCACGCAATTCAATCTATTTTTCTTTTCATTCCCAATCTTTTTGTTACGGATACCTTCTGTGGTAGACGGATACGGCAGAAGATGCGAATGGATGATGTCGCTCAACTTTTTCCCTCTTTTTTTTTTGAAGTCAAACTTGTGTTGTTATCTCCGGAAAAGAAGGCGGGGCAGTAGAAGAAGTCGTTGCGAATTGCATTCGGAGAGTTCACTTTTTTTTCATCTCCTTTTTTTTGCTTATTACAATGATGCCACATATTGCTTTTTATTACACGTTGTTGCACGTCGAACATTCCACTTTAACGTAGGCTTCCCGCAATCAACATAAACAAAATTGGAAAACTGTAAATGAAGAACAGTTGAATAAAAAGAAGATGAAGAAGAAGAAGAAGAAGTTGAGTTCTTCTTGTTTCCATCTCAATAAAAGTTGATTGAGGGGTCAACATAAAACTGATTGAGTGATTGCACTGCCCACAAATTGGACACATCCAGCAGATTCCCTAATTGGGTTATTGAATGGCCATAATGATGAAATTTCCATACCATTTTACAGCTGTCAGCTTAAGTATTATTGTGCTATATAGTAAACCAGAAAGAAATGTTTGAACGTTGATCTTTATTTCTTCAGGGAATTGGAAGTTTGGATAAGGAAAGGAGTTCTCATCTTTCTAGCAAATAAAGATCGGGTTTCATGAAAACAGTTTGAAAAACTAAAGAATTATAAAAAGTGAATCATAATTCGATTCCAGTTCAATAAATTTGATTTTATAACGTTTTGTATTGAAATTATAGCTCTCAATTTAGAAAATAGTTTTCTTAGCTTCATGTTAATTTTCTCGCCACAGTCCCTGTTCTACATATATGTACCCCTATATCCTTTTAGTGAAGGGATCTTTAATAACTATGCCGAGACAAGCCACTTAAAGTTTAACAAGTCTTTGGCTTTGGCAGAGAAAGGCTATAAAAAAAGTGTTACATGGACAATTAAGTTTTTATGAAACATTTCCGTTAGGTGGCGCTAGTGTGCAAAAACAAGTAAACAACATGCACACACGCACACATACACAATCAAGCAGACGAACCGATTCGTTGCTGGCGCCAGACTCATTCGCATTGTTGCTCTATGAGTGTGTGTGTGTGTGTGAGAGTGGGGAAGTGAGAGTAGCAAAAGAGAGGAAGTGGGCTGAGTTGTACTTCTAGCAAAAACATACGCTTCGCAGCGCATAAAAATATTTGCACATGTGTGAGTGCGTATGTGTGTATTAAGCATGTTCGTGTCTGAATTCTTATTTAAATACATTTTAATTAGTATTTATTGTTTTTGTAGACGGCTGGCGTTGCCACTTGGGTAAAACCTCCTTACACTTCCCAATTACCCAGACGGGCACTTAACACTTGCCAAATTAGACATGCAACAGCAACAACAACAATAACAACAACTCCACAGCAGCACACGCCAAGGGGTTAAGCTAATCAAAAGTCATAAACTCACACACAAGCCACACACACACATATAAACTGTGGCTCAGCTGAACATCAACGTCAACTGTTACTTCTCCCACCACTCCTCTCTTCCATTGAGCATCAAATCCAATCACTGTCTTTCTTTGGACTCTTTCGGCAAAGCAATTAACAACGCTTTGATTAACACTCAACGCCATCGTACGTCGTCGTCGTCGTGCGTCGTTGACAATGACGACGACAGCTGGCAGCGCTGTCTCCCTCTCCCGACCAACACTTACAGCAGAACAACAGAAGCTATGTAGCGGTTGTAACAGCAGCTTAGATGCTGCCTGTTAACTAACAGTTGTCAATTACAGACGCTGTCGCTATCATGCCGCGCTGTTAAGCTAATGAAAGCATTTCGCTTTGTACGATATGCAAATGTGCGTGCGTGTGTGTGAGTGTAGCCGAAGTGACCACTGAATCGCCCTTCGTGTAGTAGTCGCCGCTGTTCGGTTCGTCTGTAATTAAAGTGCAGTACGTGTTGGGCTTAGTTCGTGCCGTTTTATGACTAGCTCTTCATTAAGCTCTGCCGCTGCCGCTGCCGCTGCCTTTGCCTCGGCCTCTGCCTCTGTTGCGACTTCTGTCGCTGTTGTCTGGGGTTGCTTACGCTTAACAGGCGGATGTGTCGCTTTTGGTCGTAGTCCTGTAATAAGTTATGACACTTTTAACGCCCACTGTGCCGTGGGGCTGCAAACATGTGTGCGTCTATCCCAGTGTGTGTGTGTGTGAGTGGGAGGTGGGCTTGTGCGTGTGCTTTAACCACCCTGTCATTTGGTTTTTTGGGGCCACAAGATGTTCATTGAAGCGCATAATCGCATGTTAAATGTGTTGTAATTAAAATATTAATTTCTTTGCTTCAGTCTTCAGACTGGCGTCACTGTCTGTTGCCTTGCGGTTTGTCTCTCTTGTAATTATAGTTTCGCTGTGTCACGAAACTTGACTTGAGAAGCGAGTAGAGAGCTCGTAGAGACGGTGGCTTAAGAACTCTATCCGCGCACACAGAGTTAATAACTAATAAGTTGGCGTAATAAGTTGCGTTAATAACTTGCAGTACTGTCACAAATTGCAGAACTTGTTAAAATTTTATTTAAATTAAAGTTTAATTAAATAATTTAATAACAAAGTTAATCGAACTTACTACCAAAACCATTTCAACGCCCAAAACCGTCTAACTTCTATCATAAATTCAGTAATTTCCGCCTCAAAATGGTTCTGACATTTGCCTCTTATTAAAATAAAAATTTATGAAATTTTAAACTCGCTTTACTCCGACTTATATTAGCTCCATTATGCAGACTGTAAAAAAAAATAATACTTTCAACCACCCAAACGTATAGAAAAGTTTTGGTGTTGTAATCGGATATAAGTCGTACTCTCCAGAGAGTTTTCCAACAGTTTCCAGTTGGAAAAAAATTATACAAATATATTCTAATATATATACACATGTTTATGGGCATCGAAGGCATGAAGACAACGCTAAAAAGCAAAGACCTTTTTCAGACCCAAAAGCCGGGTCCACACAAAAACCTAGCAACTAAACCACGCATAGCATTTCACATTTGATTACGGCTAAAAAAAGGCTAAAAGCGGAGTATTTATATATGATACGAAGTGTGTATACTCTTTAAAAATCAAGTAGTCTGAAAGGGAAGAAATGTTATCGACACATTTTAAACTTTTGAGGTTATAATACCTGTATTCATACATTGTCTTGGGTTTTTCAAGTATTACTCAGCCAGTAATGAAAAATAAATGTTAATAAAGGGCAAAGACAAGTCTGAAGTCAAAGTTAAAGTGCAGGGCAGAGTTTACTGGGTTCCGTCCGCTGGTCTAACGGTCTATCCCAACAAGTCCCCAAGTGACATACGCATGGTTGTATTTTTTGTGCTGTTTTAAGATGGGCGTGTGCCTTGGGGGCGTTATAAACAAAAAATTAAGCGCATACGTGAGCTGCATGTGGAGTTAACTTGATCTGAGCTAAGTTGAGTTGAGTTTAGCTCTAAAACAAGGACCTCACACGAACCCAATCAGGGAAGTATTGCATGCGTTTCTTTTTCCTTTCGTTTTATTTCGTTTCGTTTGTTTTGCTGTCAGACCGTCTGGTCCCGGGTACTGGTACTGGTCCTGCTCCTGGTCCCTGGTACTGCTCACTGATCCCTTGCTTCATAGTCCCTGCTACCTGCTCCCTTTGCCTGTTCCCCGTTGCCTTTTCCTCAGCCAACTTCTAAACGTACGGGCGCATCGTTTTTTGCTCATTATGTGCACAGTAAAAAATATAAAAAATAGACGGACTATTGGCTGAAAACTACCCTCATGAGTGTGTGTGTGTGTGTGGGTCTCTCGAATCGCATGCGAATTTCGACTGCGGTCAGTGTCGGTCTCTCCCTCTCTCTTCGTCTCTCGCCGTCTCTCTCTGTCTGGGCACGCATTTTGTAATCGAGACCTGACCACAATTATATGTGTATGTTTTATGCACGAGAGCAGCGTTTCACCTGTCCACAGGTATTCCTCATTAGCGACCCAACAGAATTTTATTTACAGCACCCCGGGGAGAGAAAGACAGAGAAAGAGACAAACAGCGTAGGATCGGCAAAGGCAAGTGTCAAAAGGCAGGAAATTGCACCTTAAACACCTGCCGACAGTCACCTGTATTCACCTACACCCACTGGACTCTAGCTCCCAATCACATCCACTTCACCCCCAAATTGCAAGACCACAAATTTGTGACAGTTAATCGGCTTCATTTTGTCCTACGACTCGTAAAGAAGTGGAATTTCTTTTATAACTTCATTTCTCTAATTGTTCGGTAGAGAGAAGTAAGGAGTGGTAAAAGGAGAGAGTTGAGGAAGAACAAGAAAAATTGTATTTCAATTCAATTTGAGATGCTTATCGGTAGCACAGTCGAGTCCTCGCTGAGTTTTTGTTGCCAGGACAACACCCTCAGGACAGTGTTGCATGCCGTCTAAAGAAAGCAAAAATCTATTTTCATTACACTTCCTTCGTTTTCCATTCCTTCATATCCTTCAATTCCTCCGACATTTCTGTGGCTGATAAGCTACGAGCTCAGACACGACGGACACGAGGACACGATGAACATGACGTACACGGACATGGAGATCAAATGAAAATAATAATAATAAACCAGCTAAGCGAAGCAGCTCTGCTCAGACTCTACCCTTCGTGCCTCTCCTCTGACTCTATTCTCTGTTTCTCCCCTTGGTCCTCAGACTCTGCCCTCCGTTGCTCTCCTCTCACTCTATCCTCTGTTTCTCTCCTCGGTCATCTATGTTTCTACCTCTCCCCTTTGATATCGCTGCACGTGACCAAATTATTTTCCCTCCGAAAACGTTTTCAATATAATTTTCTCGATGTGTGTGCTTTCACGTATCCCCCTACAACCCCCGACATCCCCTTCACCTACTCCTCCTCTTCTGCTTGTTTTTGGTTTATGCTCTCGTTGCCTTGACTGACTAACAATTAGCGTTTACTTGGGCTTATCCTTAACCATAATCATATCCATATCCATAACCATATACAGACGTCTGTGTTTGCGTCTTCTCTTTTCTTGGCTTAATCAAAATCTATTGGCCAAATCGCAAATGCTTCAAGCCAGGTTGTTATGTAAATCGTTATACGGTGCCTTTGTTAGTACATAAATTATGTTAATGGCATTCGGTATTTGGTGTTTTCCTCCAGGGGGCATTGGTGTGTTAAGTGTCATGCCAATTGCCGCCTGAATTACTGGGTTAATGAATATAAATGTCTCCATATTCTCTCAGTTGCGATTTCTTTCAGTTCTCAATGGGCGAATTTAATCAAATATTTATCAAAAGTTGAGAGAGTTTGAGATATATAAAAGATGATTTCGACTTAATCGCTTCGTAATAACAATAATCATATGAGAAATGTTTATCCTCTAAGACAAGTAGAAAATATTCACTTTCGGATATGTTATTAACAAGTTTTGGAGCGAAACGTTTAAGAATGTGATGGGGAATTCCCCATAATAAGTGTCTCTTAAACAAAACAGGGAGAAGTGAGAGCAAGAAATTGCAACAAAAGGTATGAAGATGGGCGGAGTGCCATATTTATTCAGCTAGTGATACGTTTAAGAATGTCGCACAAAGCAGAATCAAAGAATCTAGTGCCTAGAGGTTGATAAATACATAAAATAAATCTTACGGAATGGAAACTTAGTCATAATACAACTGTTACAACTAAAGATTGGAGACAGATTAATACTTCTATTAATACTTCTTTCTATCTAATTCTATGTTTATAAAATACTTATTGATCTCTAAGTCCTTTCTTTACATGATCTAGCAGATGTTATAAACACCGTCGATAATTTAGGTTCAAAAACTAATTCTTTAAGTAAAAACATTTCAAATACTGAAACCTATTTTGCTATTTGGCAAAAACTGTCTTTAAGTAGTAGTTAATCTTCATTAGCTTGGATTATAAATAGAAATCCTTATTGAGTTCAGAAATGGAAACCATTGAAGCATTCAGTTCTTTCTGAGGAAGTATCTATAGCTCAAAGTAGAGCTATAGAAATGGAACTAATCCTTTCAAAGTGCGTTTCAACTGCCACATGCTGTGCACCAAAATGCAACATTTGTGTTCAAGGACAAGGACTGGAATCGGGTATTGAAAACGGAGAATTGAGAACTGAGTTGGAAAAAAAATGAAATGAAACTGAACTAAACTGAAGCAAACAGTTGTTGATGCTCTTAATGGTGGTGCTGGTATTGGAGTAGGAGGAAAATATGTTTATGGTGGTGAGGAGGAGTTTCCCAATCCTCGGGGGAATTCTACGGGGTGTAACAAAAGTCGCGTGGAAATGCATTGAAATAATTCAAAATAATTTACGCAAACAATTCAAGTGGTTTCGGGGGTTTCTCTTACTAAGTCCATACGATTCGGGAACATGAACACGTGCACTAAATCCCTCCGAAATTGGAACTAGAAATTCAGCTGACAGCTGTGGGCAGGACACTGCGCTTACCTGCAATGAGAGTAAAATAATTTCATACTTTTTAATTAAATTGTGCATAAAAAGTCGAAATAAAAATGGTATTACGAGAGTGTCCCGACTTTAATGGAGCTCGCATATGGCGACTGGGACCAATTACGCAGGGCAAATCGAGAATCGTAAATTGTAAATCTATGGACACGGAATTTTATGGCCACAAATTGCAGGAAGCATAGAAAAACACCCGCGAAACAATAAGCTAATTAAGGTAGAACGACTGGCAGTTACGCTGCATAGAATTAATACTCTGTAGAATACAAAATTGGTAATCAAAGGTATAAATATACACGCTTTTACAACTAAAACTATTTTAATCCAAAATTAATCTTAGTCATGTCTAGGAAACCCCCTACTAAATATAACAATAACCATTATCCCTTCAATTCGCTAACTTTTCACTACTCATTTCAGCCATTTCTAACATACAGGGTATTGCCCAGTGTGTCATAGGCTTTGTCCCCACAGGCTTACATTGTATGACAATTAAAAAGGGAGCAATCAAAAACATTTATTATTCTTTATAGAGTTTTTTTTTGTCAACGCTGTGGCAAAATTGCTGAGCGCTTAATCAACGGCATCCAAAATTCTTCCGGCAGAAAAATAGGAAAAGAGAAGAACACAAAAAAAAGTTAAACGTAAACAAAATAAATACAAATAAAAATGTAAATATTAATAAGCGTCAATATGCGTTCAAGCGACAGCTCCTGGAGTGTTAGACGAGCAGGGGGAGCGGAGAGGAGTGGGAGAGGCAAAAGACGAGAGAGTGAGAGTTGAGTTCGAACGAAGCCAGCGAAAGGCAAGGCAAGGCAAAGCAAACAAACAAACAAACAGCCACAGACGCAGCCACAGCACGAGAGGGGAGAACGCATAGAAAAGGGGAAGAGTGGGAAGGGGAGAGCAGAGCTGAGCACCCAGCAAGGCAGCGGCGACCACACCCCAGGGCGATAGCCAAAGCAGACGCCGCTCCAGGGGCCAAACCAACCAACCACCCAAACCACCCACAAAAACGACTCAAACCCGAAGTCAACTACGAAACGGCGTCGTTTACCACTCGGCGGTGGGTCGAACGTTGGAGGGTGGAAAGTGGTGGGAGGAAGAGCAATGGAGTGAGTAGGCAATACGCTAATGTGAGACTAAACACGAGCCCGAGACCGAGAGCGAAACCGATTTCCGTCAAGGTGCCGTTAGGTGGGGAAGAGGAAAAGCAAAAAGGCGTTGGAAAGGGAAGGAATGTGAAACACTGTGAAGCGAAAGCTGATTAAAATTGTGCACGAAAAGAACTTTAAAAACCAACAAGTGAAGGGAAAGAAATGCAGCAAAATATTGTTGTTATTAAAATAGTAAAATTTAATTTAATTCAATTAAATTTGACATAAATTTGTTTAAATCTTTTCACACCTAATTTTCAAATATTTTAGCTTGCATTTCATTTCTTAACATATTGCAAGCCACTGTAAGCGCTAGCCAACGATGCGTCCCTTTTTTATACCCTTGCAGAGGGTATATTGTTTTTGTCACGAAGTTTGTAACGCATTGAAGGAAGCGTTTCCGACCACATAAAGTATATATATTCTTGATCAGCATCAACAGCCGAGTCGATATAGCCATGTCCGTCTGTCCGTCTGTCCGTCTGTCTGTCCGTCTGTTTCTATGCGAACTAGTCTCTCAGTTTTAAAGCTATCTTAATGAAATTTGGTACAGGCCTGTATTCTCTCTGAACGCAGTTCATATGTAAAAATCGGCCAGATCGGACCACTATATCATATAGCTCCCATAGGAACAATCGGTTGCAAATGCTTAGTATGAACATTTTCGGTGTCTATTGACCGATTTCAACGAAATTTACGGAGAATGTATTTCTCATTGTCCCCCATCTATTGACCAAATTTCATTCAAATCGGACCACTATATCATATAGCTCCCATAGGAACAATCGGTTGAAAATGCTTAGTATGAACATTTTCGGTGTCTTTTGACCGATTTCAACGAAATTCACACAGAATTTATTTCTCATTGTCCACTATCTGTTGACCAAATTTCAAATCGGACTACTATATCATATAACTACCATAGAAATAATTGGTTAACAAAACTAAGCTGCAAGGGTATTTAATCTTCGGCGAGCCGAAGATAACCGTTTTTTCTTGTTTTTGGCAGCGTCCTTCACACGGTTTCCTCCACCACCACAGCACCACTCCCACCCGCAGTGGAACAAACGCGAGGACCAACTAGTCCCCATTTCAGCTTCGTGCTCATCATCATCATCATGAACATCGACCTCAACATCAAGTCAGGGACTTTTGTGAAATGGAACTTTCAACACCGGAAGCAGCGTGTTGCATGTATTTATGTAGATATTAGCACAGCCCTCTAGACCAAACGAAACTTGCCCCAGGGCTGGGTCTAACCTAGGCCAGAGCACTAGCCCTAGTCTGAACCCCAACCCTTTTACCCCTACCCTTACGCTTTCCCCTTACTACTACCCCTACCCTTCCCTTCAATATTGTTGTTTTTTTCATAAGCGCGACCATAAACCAGATTTGGCAGCGCTTTTTACCCAAACATCCAAACACATTCAATAGCCATGAGGGCATATGCATTGGGTAGAGTCACAAGTGGAGTGGGTTTGTAGCCCGTATTTTTGTGCTTGCCCCACGGTGAAATATATGCACAAAACAGTAGTGGCAAAGCAGCAAGCAAAGCGGAGGACGCGAGAGAGAGAGAGAGGAGAAGAGAGAAAGGCGAACGAAGGAAGCAGCAATTTTTTGAATGAAATTATGCATTCATAACCATCGACGAGCCATTATATTTTGAGGGGCATTGCCGCTCCCACAAGCCAGACGAACCCAAAAGTCGGTAAGTCAAGGCAAGGCAAGGCAAAGGAACTGGAACTGGAAAAGGAACTGGAACAAGTGCGGTTTTTTGGCGTGTGTTTCTCAGCTTCAACTTAAGTGAGTTTCTCTTGAGAAAGGAGTTAAATCTGTAATGGACTCTTGGACTATTTAAAAAAAAAAAGGGATCTAAGCTAAAGATACTCGAGTTTGTACAACTTTTAAAAAAGTTAAACTGAATGGTAAAAGATCTAAATAGAGGAGTTGAGGAAAATACTTGAGACTAGACGAAGATGTTGAGAAAAAAATTTAAGATTTAATGTGCCAAAAATATGAACTGGCAAGTGTTAGATTCTTCCATAAAAGCAGAAGTTGGGACTATAGAAGACTCCGAAAAACATTCAGCTGGTAACTTACACCAAGAAGTTGAGTACACTTCAATTTATTTTTAATTGATTATAATATTTGACATCTTTTCTAAGCTAAAATTTCTGAAATCCATTTACATAAAAGTCTTTTCTTTGCAAGTCTAAGCATTGCAGAGGGTTGTTTGCATCGTTTGGCTTTCCTGCTTGTGTCTCGACTTGTAATTTGTCACTTTTATGTGTGGTTATTGGGATTTCTGGTCAGTGAAGCAGCGCTCTTGGTCTCCAGTCGTCGGTCTCTGTTGGTCAGTGCATTTGATCTGGGGTGACCTTCTTTGTATGTTTGGTTGTGCCAACCCTTAAGCCTTTAATCAAATGCAACGCATGCAGCAACCCTAACTAGGATTACTTTACACACAAGCACACTCGGGACAACTGTGAGTTGTTATTATTTGTTGTTGGATCTTGTTTAATTTTAAAAATGTCACGCGGACTTAATACCCTGCGTGTGGTGCTGTTGCTCTAGCCCTGGTATCCCTTAGCCAAGCCCTAACCGATCCCTTAACCCGTTACCCTTCCCTGTCCCTCCATTTCACCCCTTCTTCGCTTAGGCCGGCCGTACGTACGGCTCAGCAACATCAATGAAATGTGTAAGCCTTTGACTTGATGCTACCGTGGACGAAGGGTCGTATGGGTGTGTGCATGTCCTGGTGTGCGTGTGTGTGTGTGTGTGTGCGGCATGCAACTGCAGAAACCTGTTTGATCGAAACTTGTTCTCAAGGGTTTGACCACTGGTCATATTCCTACTCATGCCATGTGCCAAAAAAAAGGGGCAGAAAATCTCAAAGTGCATATAATTATGAGCAGAGCAAGAGAGAGAGCAAGAAATATGCAGAGCTGGAGAGTAGAAGAGCGAAAGAGACAGAGACACCGTGTGCTGTGTCGCGTGTTTCATCATAACTTTTACCAGGGTCGGTCGCTGTTTCAAGGGGACAGTCGAACGGTAAACGTTTTCACGATAACATCTGGCGGGGTAAAAAGGCGGTACGAGGGGTGTACGTGGCATTTGCGATTTCGGCTTCGTACGAGGGTTGCTCATTGCATAATTATGCCATTGTCCAATGAAGTTCGTAATGCCACCGCTGCCGATATAATCTAATTTGTGCTCTGCTTCTTCTTCTACTTCTTTGAAATTTGGGGTAGTTTCCAACACTGCTTGGCGTTGGGGGTAAGAGGACTTGTCATTTGAGTTGAAGCTGACCCAATGACCCACAAGTTGAGCTCATTTATTTGTGATGCCCCATAACAAATAATCCTCACAGCTGTGAATCGTTCGTAGGATTAATCCAAAAATGGTGTCAATTTAATTTACGTAAATTTCAAATAAATAAATTATTAGATTTAGATACAAATTATTACACAAATTTACTGCTTCGTACGCAGATCAAGTCAGGTAAGCAGCAACAAGATGTTGGCTATAAAACATTACCAATTTCAGCAGCAAATACCACAAAATCCTCACTTCATAACTCATTTGTTGTCAGACAAAGTTCTCAACGGCGACACTCGACACTCGCCCTGTTCACGACCCCAGTCGGAAAAACAGAGAGCTAGTGAGTGTGGGGTTGGCAGTGGAAAGGGAGAACTCCCACACACATTAACCCCAACCACACACAATCAGTCTTCCTATCTCTCTCTCTCTCTCTCCCTCTGCCTGTCTCGCTCTTCGCGTGTAATGGCAAACGATTTTCACTCTTTTGTATTTGATTTTCCAAATTGTAATATTGTAATGTCTCGATTTCTGGTTTTCTCTCCTCGCCTCTGCTCTCCTTCGTTCTGCTTTCACATTTCTCTGTGTGACGAATGCTTTACATTTGTCAAATTAGCCAAGGCAGATAACAGTGCGTTGAGTGGGCGTGGTTATAGCTGAAAATCAACAGTAGTGTATTGCAAGTATCTTGACAGCGTTCGTCGTGGATCCAATGTAATAATCCACTTGCTGTCAATTAAGTTTATTTATAGCTCTCTATCTTCTGACAAGACGTGTGACGATTAGATTCATCTCACAATTTATTGGAGCTGTGAACTTTTAAGATATGTTGGAGATTATCTAGACAATTGGTGGGTAACGGTTTATATGGTTTGCAGGAAGAGTGAAAGATTACTTGTAGAATTGTAGTCGTAGTTTATGGATTCGAAATCAGTTAAAGTTTTTAGTTTTGATTAAAAAATATGTAAGTTAAAAGTGATTTTATTAAGTAGGTAATCATACGATTAGTTATGATCATTGTCTAATATTTAAGAAGTTGTAAGTGCTTTCAAAATAGTACTTCATTTATGAATTTAAACAATTCCCAAGTTTAACATTTTGCACATTTAATCGCCTTTTAATCCGTTTCGCTGCGGTTTAACAAGTCAATGAACTAAAGGTTTGATTAGAGCATTCAACTCGTCTCAGATTAGGCAGATCACACAGTCATAACGAGTGTGATATATCGAGGGCATTAACCGGTCGACTTAAACCACAACAAAGTGACTGCAGTTTAGGCCTGGCCAGTTATCCTTGTGTTGTTTGCCTTGTTATTGAACTGAACTTGACATTTTGCACTGGCCAAAAGCATGTAGTCTGGGAGAGTAGGAGAGAGTGAGGCAGAAGCAGTCGAGGACCGAGTGTATACACGTAATAAAAAGGATAATACGAGTGCGATGAGCTGACCCGACCCCAATTTAAGCCACAGAGCCGACAAACAGGAGGCAGCTGCTGCTGTTCGTCCTTACAGCCGGGTTGGGGTAGGCTTCTGAAAAGGTTCGGGGATGGAGGTTCGTGGTTTGAGGCTTGTCGGCAGACGAATCGACGCTTTCGGCGTCGGCTAAAAACACGAGCAACAAAAGTGAATGCGCTGTGGATTTGTTGTAGGTACCGCGAGAACTCGATTCACCGATTCAGCGTTTCAGGCAAACAGGATGAAAAGGACACAGCGGTGCGTTTATGAAATTATTTGTTGGCTCAAAGGAACAAAATAATAAAAAAACACGAAACGAATAAAATATTGAAAGCTTTTATAGGCAGCTCATAAAAGAAAAGCCAAATATCCAGCTATGCAGGCAGAAAGCCAGCAGGGATGGAGGTAGGTAGGGCGGTAAAGCAGCGAGTACAGAGTCCTAGTCTGTGGGACAGTTTTGAAAGCTCATTTGGCTTTAGCTTATTGAATTGCCCATGATTTGCCCCTGGTTGACATTAAAGTCGCTCAAATTCTCTCGTTTTCACTTGAAATCGACTTGTGGAAATCATAAACCTGTTAATAAATATTGAGGCTCTGATGCTCTGGTGTTCAATGTTATTAACACATATTTTTTATGCTCCGACCGCTGTCTGGCATCTGGTTCGTGGACCCAACTGTGTCCTGGGGTAGGTACCTCCCATTGGGCCGTTTTTGGCTGGAAACCAAAAGCGACTTAAAGCCAAATTAAATTTTAGGCAGAGCTCTTGCACAGATTTTAATTAGACGTAATGTCAGCTTAATGAGTTTGATGTCATGTCGCTTGAGCTTCTCAGCCCGAGGGGTGAGTTGAGTGCTGTGTTCTCCCCTCAATGTGTAGTTAGGATAAGCAACGATAACCGTAGGTTGCCAAGGGGGAGAGCCCAACAGGGTGGTGTTTCTATGTGTGTGTGTATGGTCATGGGCCAGATTGTGTAATTTATTTCTTCTATACAATTTTTTTTTGAAAGTGGCAAATAAAGAACAGCAGGCACAATATTGACATAAGGAACTTAGATGGAATCTACACTCAGTTGACAGTTGTTGGCAATTTTAAGTATGCAGGAGGAGGTAGAGGCAACTTTTGATTAACTACAACTCTGACATGATTCAATTACACTGATCTGACGTCATTAGCTACAGCGGAACTAAATGTATCTTTAACCTAAATGGTTATAGGTTTACAATCAAGTCAACTATAAATTTGAACCTCTGTGCCTTCTTTCTTTTTACTGCCCCCAATAACTGCCTTTCCAAAAGAAATTACTTGCTCATTCCTTTTTTCTTAATTAGCATAAATCAAGACAATACTTGTCTTTATCTTGGCCTGTTTGATGCCGGTCTAAGCCTAGTAACTCCAATTAAACTGCAGCTGCTTCTGGTTCCTTTGGCAAGCCTTCATAATTAGTAGGTAAACCACTTCTGGACAGAGTTTTATCCTTTCTTTTGCTACTCCTTGTGCGGAGTTGCCGTCGAGAACTTGTCGCTTGCTCATTAGCAGTCGCAGTAGTGAAAGGTGCACACAAAGCAGGTCCTACCTCAAGCTGAAAGGGACACACACTCTAAAAAAGGATTAAAGAGCAGGTCAACAATGCGTAAATTATGAGCAGAAGAAGTAAAAGCAGAAAAAGAGAGAAGACATTTAAGTAATTTAGTAATTTCTATAAAAAATATAGAAAATTAAAAACGCTTGAAAAAAAGCTGAACGTGGTGTGCTTAATTGTCCTGTGTGTGTGCTATATGGGAATGTGTATACATTTAAGCGTACTGTCTGTCTTTCTGGCTGTTTGAACTTGGGAACTTGATTTTGCGGAAGAAGGTGGAAGACGGAAGAGGAAGACGAAGCGAAAGCGCCAGCGGAAGGGCAAAAGCAACGTGCAACATCTGGCGCTAAGTACAAACTGTGATACACACCGAGGACAGAGAGACACCCAAAGACAGGCAGAGGGACATGCCGACAGACAGACAGATTGACTGACTGACAGGCCACACACACACACATACATATAGGCGCACACACACACACGTGCTCCTCTTTAAATTTTGCTGACTGCGCGCGCAGCGCTTAAGGACCTTCCTGCAAATGGCTTTAAGTCAGAGCCACAACCAGAGGCACTACCACAGCCGCAGTCAGAGCCTCAGACTTAGTCTCTGTCTCGAGACTCAGTTCCTGCTGCTGCCAACTCGAGTGCTCCTGAGAAAAGGGAAGTTAGACACGAAATTAAGTATTTGCATGATTTTCTTTTCCTCTCCTTTTTTTTGGCTAAAAATTGAAAGCGCCGACAAACTTTAAAAAGCCATGCCAAATGGCAAGCTATGCAGTGGGAATAAGGGGAAAGGGGCAAGTGGCACAGAAACGGGATAGGGGCACGTTTATAGGCGCCGAAGAGCAGCGGCAAGCGGAACGAGGGCTAAGAGCTGGCTTTGAGGCAGCGTGAGAACATTTTCATGCAGGATATTTTAGCGGCTGCTCATCAAGAGTTGAACACACCCTGGTGGGAAGTTTGCTACCCTATCAGACACACACACACACACACACACATACTCACATACATACGCTGACGGGGTTTCGCTCACACTCTTACTTGTTCGTTCTACTGCGCTCTCTCACACTCTCACGCTCTTTTACTCGCTCTCCGTGCGGCATTCTGTTGGTTTATGAAATTTCCCAGTATTCTCAACACTTCCGCGTTTTACTCTCACTCTCTTTCTGCCGCTCTCGCTCAGGCACTGCACATGCGCTCAGAGAGCACTAAATACTGGGCTATAACTTTGCAGTTGTTGTTGCTGCTGCTGAAGTGCACTTCACTTGGCGCTCTCTGTATGTGTGTGTGTGTACACACATATATATACCACGATATATATCTGTGTGTGTGTTTTGGAGTTCTCTTCTCTTATTTTTTTTGGGTTGAGAGCTCCTTTCATGCTGCTTGGTTGCGTGGTCGGGGGTGTTATGTATTTTTTACAAGTGTTTAGTCAAATTCGTATGGTTTGTGAGTGCAAGAGAGGGAAAGGGAGAGTTGGGTAAGTAGTGTGTGTGGGGGGAAAAGGGGAACCTCTGCCTTGGTCTTCCCCCTTTCTGCTTGTGGCAGTGGGGTTCCAACATTTTGTTTACAAAAGTGAGGTGAAAAGTTCCACTGAAAAGACAGAGGAGCATTTTAGATGGAAAATTGATTTTTGGTGTGACGAACCCAAGCGGTTTAGATAAAAAGCCAAAGACATCGGCCTATGGAGACAAAAGTTTGTAGGGCGAACAACATGAGGACCAACAAAAGTACTGTAAATGAAAGGTAGTGTATTTACATTGTAAACCTCATTTCTTTGACTTTCGGGTGGTTCCATTTGAGCAATTATTCCCATACCACAATTAGCTCTTAAGGGTCCTTCTGCCTTTTCTTAATTTCAATATATTTCTTTTTGACAGTTTACTAGCCTCTGTTCCACTTCAATTACTCCGATCTTGAGTATCGCTTGCTTGAATGATGTCTAAAGTGTTTCTTCTTTAGTTTCTGCTTGAAATCCTTATTTCCACCGATTAGTTTATCTAAGATTCGTTAAGGAACTTGAAGATTAGCTCATGAATTCGATTCATTTGGCTTTTAAGGAACTTTGAGCCTTCGGGTACACTCTCAGCGGGATCTGAACATCTCGGAAACGATCTTAATAGCGTTTTATTTTTTGTTTCTAGACAGCAGACAACAGATGATTGACAACAAGATCGCTCATCGAAAAACCGCAAGACAAATTTAAATAACTGTGAATACAAAAGGACCTCCAACACAATCGGTCCAAAGAGTTGAAAAAAAACAGATGATTGCGTTTCAAAAGCAAAACAAAACAAAGGCACAAAACAGCTGTCGAGAATGAGGACAATCGAACGATCGTTGCCTCGATCCATCAGGTACTGCTCATGGCATGCAACAGGAAAGTGCAAGGTGCAAAAAGACTGAAAACTGAACTAAAAAACAAAAAAAAAAATAATAAAAACATGAGAAGAAAAACAGAAAGGGGGACGGCCAGGTTCAATATTAAACAGAAGCAGGCATAATAATCGCTCTGCCCGATGATTATTATGTTAAGGAGGTGGAGTATTCAGACCAGCATTGAGTATAGCTCTGTTTCCCTACAGGGAGCAAAAGGAATACACGTATTGCTGTACCCAGTACATACCACAGGTAGCTGAGTTAACCTGCATGAATAGCCAGCTTCTTCGTCTTGAGTCTTCTGTCTTTCGGTCTCTCTGTCTTTCCATCCGTCTGTCTGCCCTGAGCAGCTGTCGTTAATGAGCCGTACCGCAGAGGGCCCTTCCCGTCGGGTCGTCAGCATTTTTCTTTTCCTTTTCCCCTTCCCTCCCCTCTACCCTCCTTTCCACTCACACTTTTATTTGTTTGTGCATTTAGAGAGCAAATGCAATCTCCGTTTACAGCACGCATCTAATCTTTATTGACGACTTTCGGTTAATGCTATGGAAATTCTATTTGTCAAACAAACAATTTCGTTACCATTTTTCACAAGAGGCCTCAGGTTGTTTGTCCCTCTCCGCAGGTAGTTGCAAAGGTGTTCTATCTCGGTTCTATAGAGCTCAAAAAGAACTGATCCTCAACAGCTGTAGATGCCAGTTTCTGAGGAACTCTATCACTCGACACTCGACTGCTGTGTCTGGTGAACCCTGATCCTTGTACAGCTCTGCTCCTGAATGATAAACGATGTGCACTCGGTGATAAAAGGATTTTCATGTTTTTCTTGCATTATTTTGAGCTCTTGTTTGGCTGTCATTAAAAGCATGTCTCGAAACAGCTGCTAAATGGTACGGGTATTTTCTATTCAGTGACTTTTCTATTTACTGTAGACAAATATTGCACAAGATCTGTAGAAGGTAGGGGCATTTGAGAAGGTTTCTACTGAGTTTGTACTAAGAAGTTTAACAGATTTATATTTTGTTTTAAATGTTAGTTAAAATCTGTATAAAAATCAGTAAATTTCATTTTTTGAGTGCTTCTTTGATCACTTTTCTAAAGAGTTTAAGCAAATTTAAAAACTTTAGAGATTTTCTGCACATTTTGTTGACTTGCTTTTAGCTTAAATCACAAATTGATTTAAGCAATTTGAGCAGCATTATAATTATGTTTTCTCCCACCTTAAAACGAAAACATTTTCCAGGAATTTTTCGCTCTAAATTCTTGAGGACTGAAAAATGTTTTTAGCTCATTTTACGCGTCCCCCAAAAACTTTTTTCAAAAAGCCAATATGTTTCAGGCTGAAACCGAAAAAGGCATTCATTGACTTGCCATTTAGATAGGTCTAAGCCCCGTCGATATATACATATATGTGTGTATGGGATCCCGTCGCTTCTGTCAATTTCCCGTTGATTAGCGCAATGCTTTGTGGATGTGGTTGGGCGATGGGACCCAACTCAAAAGCTAAAAGCCCAACCTTCTGGCTGTAAGACTGGCAAGCCCTAAATACACAATATTCCCAACACTTAGAGCTGTCTCACACCACTTAAAACACCACTAACACCACTACCAACACCACCAACACCACCATCAGCACCATCACCACCACCAGCGGTTTTGCTGCCACCAAACAATGACGACAACAATCCCCTGTTGCTCCCATTTCCCTCGTTTTTCACCTCTTCCCACTTCGTTTGTCGCTGGCGCATTAAATGCGATTTTAATCACTTTCCGTTTTGTCACTGGCGTGTGACTGTGAACTGCGAACTGGGAACTGGGAACTGCGAACTGGCTACTGTGAGCGAACTGGGAACTGTGAACCCTGAGCAACTGCCAACTAAAGTCCTGTAGTCTTGAAGTCTCCGCATTTCTTTAGCCTCTTTTTGTTGCTTCTTAAAAATAATTTCATTTAAATATCCACACACATAAAGATTGTCACGGTGCTTCGGGGCTAAGCCGTGTAACACCAGCAACGTCTGGTACTGATACTAATACAGATTCTGCTTCCAGTTCAGTTTCTGGCTGTATGTTAATGTAATTTTTATGCTGATTGCGAATTTCCACATTTCCGGATGCTGTGCACTTAAAGAAACCCACATGCGTAAAAGTCCCCTGAAGACCCAGTGATTATAATGTTAACGCTTCGTTGGGGACCGTCGCTAGGCGCGCCCCCTCTCCCCCCTCTCCTACCTCACCCTACCACTCTCTTCCGCTTTTGTTCTTGGCTTTTGTTTATGCCATACGCGTTACGTTTTAATCAGCGGCATTAATTTAATTTAATTTGATTTAATAATACCCAGGACTACATCGGTAGTACTAAGTACGTCTAAGTGGTTCCCATTGTGGTCCGTGTAGTCCATGTGATCTATTGTCGAGCTGGTCGAGTGTTTTTTTTTTCGGTCATTGTAGGGATTTTCCCATTGCAGTCACTCATTAAAATCTTCATTAAGATATTTGAAAGGGGCGGGAAGCAGGAGTGTGCGTGTCTCGAGTGTCCAGGCAACTGAAAGGGTTTTTTGTAATGGCGGGAACTGCGTTAATCCTCAAAAGCTTAATACTTATTACTGCCTTGGGCATAAATAAGCCCAATTTTATTTACTTTTCGCCATGTAAGCAGAGTTTTTCCTTAAGATTTTCTTTTAAAATTATGATTTAAAGCAGTTTTAAATTTATTCTTCAACTTCTTAATTAAATTGCTTTTCTTTCGGTTCTAACTTATTTGGCTAACATCTTTTGGCCCGTCTCAAAAGTCTAATTTCCATTTAAAACTTTGCTTTGCTTGTGACAATTTTAATCAAATTTGTTTAAACTTTGTGTAGTTTTCTTGCTGCTCAATCATTAAATCGTTTTGCAATTAAAATCGCCGCATTGAATTCCTTTGAGCATTAACCTTTAGAAAACACACAGCAAAGCATTTAAATTTGAAGTTGAATTTAAATTTGAATTTGAAACTAACATTTGGGCAAAAGCACTTCAAAGGTTTCAATTACAACACGAAGCTCCAAGCCGAAACACGCCCCTCTCAGACACACACACACAGGTGCCCTCCTACACCGACATAAAAATAATCAAAAATGGCAAATAAACAAACACACACACGCACACACACCCACACGCACACACACAGTCGTCTACATTCGGCAAAATCGAAATCGAGCATCGTGTCTCTCTCGTGTCTCTGCTTCCATCTCTTTAGCCCCTTGGCCCCTGGCGCCAATGCTTGTCCGTGTTTGGCTACCTTTTTACTCCCCTTTTGCTCTACCTACTCCGCCTTCTCCCCTCTCTCTCTTCAACTTATCGCCACGCTTCTCTTCTCTGCTCTGTGTGTGTGTGTTTGTGTGTTTGTTCAAAATGTTAAAATCCTGTTTATTGGATTCAATGGTTTGTTAATTGCCAATTTCAACTCGTTCTACCGTCGCACAACTTTTCGCAGTCACTGTTTGTGTGTGTGTTGGTACGCGACCACCGTCGCTGTCGTCTTTTGTCAGCAAACTCCGTCTATGCCTGCTCTTTCTGCTCTCCCTTCTCTCCCTTTTCTCCATTTCTCTACTCCTACTCCAACTCCAACTCCGTCTCGGTTTTAACTTGGCCCATCGATGCCTGCCATAATAATTTCCTGGCTATAAAATTCATTAGACCAACATTGCTGCTCTCCGACCACCTGTAAATGTCTCGTCGTCTCGTGTGTCTGGCTCTTGTTTTAGGAGGGTCTAACCAGCAGCTACCGTTAGCTACGGCGCTCTTGCTCTCCCTCTCTCTCTCTCCTACTCTTCTCCCTGCCACTCTGTACAGACAGTGGCTTGAAATGTCGCTAGTGTCGTTAAATTAGCCCACAGTTGGCATCAACTTTAATGCTCCTGGTCTAAGATACCCTCTAAATCAGTGGAGTAGTAGTGCTGTGGGGTGTGTGGGGGGAGGTACGTTAGTTTAACGAGGTATGCGCACATCTTTATGCCATCGATCGTAAATAACACAACATCGTTTGCTCAACAAATATATTAAGATCTCTAAACTCAAGTGTTTTTACGATTATACAAATTAAGAACTTGACTAACTTTACAGTTTGCCCCGCCCCTCTCTGCCTTAGTCTCCTACTCCTACTTCTCCTAACTGAAAATTGATACCAAAAGGGAAACTGGTTCTGATCTGTGCGTAACATAAATTGGAATTTATTGTCATCTGATTTGATAGCATTTAATGGCAAATTCCAAAGCTGTAACTCTAGTAGCCATCGATTAGCGTGTTACTAACTAATTGTTGTGATCGCATGGCTAGTAAATTTAGTAGCTAAATAGTTGTAGTAACAGCGGGTCAGTTTACAGATGGATCAAGTTGAAGGAAGCACTAAAGTTACTTTAAGTATGTTATATCTTAAGATCAGTTCTTACTTCAACAGTTTAACCGACTGTCTGCTTAAAATTCACAATTGGTTCTAGCAAATGACACAAGTTAGGGCTCAATATGTCAGCTGAGTAAAATGTTGGCTCACGTCAAAGTGATAGATATCTTTATAGAGCCCACGTGATTACCGCTTCAATCTGGCAACAGTTATCATCAGTTGTCATCTCTCCGGTTAACAAGAAACACACACTTAACTCACACACACACACACACACTGAGATACACTCGCACACTCTGTCACACATGTCTCGAACTGATTGTCAGCTTTTGAGGAGCTGCTCAAGAGTCTCAGGTGGCAGAGTCGCCCACACGCGTTCTGGCAACAGCAGAAACTCGTGTCTGTAGTCGCGTTTAATTCAATTGCACACAAAAATGGCAGAGCAAAGTCGCAACAATTGCAGAAAAATAACAAATGTAAAGTTTGGCTAAGAGATACCCGTTAGCTGGTAACTTTAAATAGCCATAACTTTAGCTGAATACTAGAGTTTTGCTTGGAAATGGAAGGAATTAAAGTTAAAGTTTAAAAGTTGTGTGGGAGGTTTAAACAGCTACAAACTTAGATTAATTCTTAGTGATCTCAATACTCCCACTTAGTACGGTTAAGGAAAGTTAAACAAGTTATTTAAAAACTAAATCGGTGCTTTAAATAGCCATAACTTCTTGTAAAATGCAATCAATCAGCTTGAAAATGCAGTAAAAATGAGTCAAACGTTTTTACAAGTTATAAACTAACTTTAATGAAGGCTAAGAGGGCGTGGCCAGCTTTAAAACACTCCACAAAAACTTCTTTTACTGTGTAAAAGAACTCCCTTTTTCTCTCTCACTATATACCCCTTTATCTACCGTTTACCGGGTATTAAAACGTATTGCGAAGAAGGAAGATTTCAGTGCTGTTTGCTGACAAACAAAAGCGCAAGCAAAAGCAGAAGTAGCAGCAGCTGCAGTCGGAAAACTGGCAAAATGGGCGTGGCTAAGGGGGGACGGGGGCGAGGGGCGGAGGAGACAGAAGTCAGCAACGGATATGTCACACAAAGCAGGATATCAAAGCGTGACAGAAACAGCGACGTGCAACCAAAAGAAAAGTCAACGAGAACAAGAATAAGCAGAAGGAAGAAGGAGAAGAAGAAGCAGGAGATGAAGTTAAAGAAGCAGCAGAAAAGAACGCAAAGAACAAGAGCTAAATAATCATGATGAAGACGCTGATGATGATGAAGGAAAATCACGCACTCGAAAAAGTTTCGCCTGCTTAAGAAAAGTATCCACGGAGGTTTTGGGTATGCATACACATACGCACACATATGCACACACAGTCATACACTCGCACACTTGTACACTTAAACAAATTTGAATTGACATCGCATTTCCGTGTCGCTGATAGCAAGTGACACGCGTCTCTCCTGTCTAAGCCGCCTTCCTCTTAGTGTTTCTCCAACTTTCCCGCTTTAAGTATATAGAATTCGGTTTTTTTATGATACGCACAGGCTACACTGGCAGAAATTTGCACAGTAAGCAGTAAGGAAAAGAGATACAGTGAGCAAAACTTTTACAAAAACGAAGGAGTAGAGTTTTAAACTGGGTTAAGTTCGTTTTACTAAAATATTAAATAAACACATTTATTTCTCTTCAGTGCAACATACAAAAACTTGCACAGAAATCAATAAAAAACAAACAAATATTTAATTCAAAAGATTATTAAGTTTTACTTGCTTTTAGAACTATATTAAACTCACGCCTGCATTTCTCCCAGTGCAGCTCTGAGTAGTTCCTTGGGGCTGCTTGCCCGCTGTCACTTTCATATGTGTTTTTTGCTGTTGTTATTCATTTTTTATATTTTGTATGCCATATGCTGCGGAAATGTCAGGGAAATGCATGGAAAATGCTCTTGTATATGAATGGATGAATTCCTCAATGCCTGACAGCTGTTGGCAACAATATAAACGCTTCCGCTCTTAGCCACAACTAATAGACAACAATTTTCCTATCTCTCTTCGGTTGCTTCTGCTGTCTCTTTCACTGTCTGCCACGCCTACTTTGCTGCCTCCCCTCTTTGTACAGTGTCTGCCATCAATGGCCAAATAATGTTGAGCTATCAAATATTTAAAATGCCTCGACTGAGGTTTATTTTTTAAACTTTTGTTGTGCGAGTTGGGGAAGGGGGAATAGCAGGCGAGGCAAGGTGCGTGGCAAGGGGCATGTGGCATGTGGCAGCTCGCATGCGACACAACATGTTGCATTTTTAATGCGAATTTCACGTCAATTTGTTGTTTATTTTATGCTTTTTGCGCAAAAATATTTTAAAGCATACTTTCGAGCGTCGCAGCTCTGCAATATTTATGGCCAAACAATGGACCAAACTTTGTTGGCTTAAAAGTGGGAGTGGGAGTGAGAGTGGGGAGGAGTAGTGTGGGGGGGGAGGAGCAGCTGAAAGCAAGGTGTGAAAAATGCAGAAACATTGCAAAAATACCAAAACAGTTTAGCAGGCGTCTAACAAATCTGCACATGACTTTCAGCCTGAATGGGGCATGTGTAAATTCAGGGCAGAGCTGACTTTTGCCCTGTAGTGGCAGTGGAGTGGGGTACAGCACATGTGTGTAAGACCAGACAGACATTTAAACAGGGCCAAGTCAGTGTCTGTGCTGCTGGCCAACAGCCGCACACCCTTAAAACGCACGCACACCCCTGCACACACTCAGACACCCACAATCTTATACATACACCCCTGCACACACTCAGACACACACTCACACACTCCTGCCTTGCAAGTCCACATTTTTTGTGCTCTTCCGTTTACTCGTTTTAATTTCTTTCTGCCATTTTCATGCTGCATATTTTCACACTTTATCGTCTCTGTTGCCATTTGCTTCAGTCTCTTTCCGTTCTTCTCTTTAGCCACGCCCACATGCGTTCTTTCGCCCCCTCTGCCTTTGTTTGTTTGCCTGGCTGTCTGTCAAATGAATTATTTGCATAGTTTTTGGGCGCAGCTAGCGACAAATGATAAAAACATTCTGCACTCGCTGCTACATTTAACAGTTTTGTTTTTAGTCTTTTTGTGCTTTTCCCTTTTAGCCATTTTTCTATGCACGTTTTGGCGGTGCTAAGCACGGATTTGGCATGCAAATCGACGCCGTCATCGTGTAAATATTTATTTAATGCCTGAATAAGTTTTAAATATGTTGTGCGGGTAAAACAGCAACTGCATCAAAATGCACTCGATTGCAATTGAATAGATTTACACACTTTGCACCCTTTCCAAACTTTCCACACTTTTCACTTGTTTATCGCTCTTTATTTTTACAAGCTAATCTCATGTATTATGCAAGTGTGTAAATCCATTCAAAAGCGTTAAAAGCAGTTCAAATAGTTGAAATTTAAAGTCTGGTTTTGTTGTTAACAATTTACATTTAGTAACTTTTCTTTATGCACATTGTAAAGCAGATTAAACATGTTTAAGCCTTAGCCTTAGCCTTCGTTTATTATACTCTCTGCAAGAGTATATTGGGTTTGTGCAAAAGTATGTAACAGGCAGAAGGAGGCGTGGCAGACCCCATAAAGTATATATATTCTTGATCAGCATCACAAGCCGAGTCGATATAGCCATGTCCGTCTGTCCGTCTGTCCGTCTGTCTGTCTGTCCGTATGAACAAACAGATTTCAGAGATGGTAAGAGCTACAAGTTCGAGCTTGGTGTCAAACGATCAGATATTTAGTCAGTCAATACAAGAATCTTTTTTTTTTTTTCGATGCCACGCCCCATTCGCCCACAATAAGCAAAAAACTGGACACACCTCGGAAAAATTGGTGTTTTCGGCAAATATCTCAGTAACTATGGCACCTAGGATCACCAATTCTGGAACGGGAGGTTCTAGCCACGGCATAGTTGCATTGCCATTTAAAATTTTGGACTGCCACGCCCACTTTTCCCACATTTGATAAAAAAGACTGGAACCTTCAATGCCGGTTTTGGCGAACTTGTTCGTATCGTACAGTATTGTAATTATTTACTTCGTGTGGAGACCTAACTGTATTAAACTATACTGAAAGGCGCATTAAAATCGGACTATAAACAAAGAAAACTAGAAGCGTTACAATATTGATAATTGAACGCAATACCAACCCATAGGTGCAAGCGAGATAGAAAACACACAAGCACATGTTCGAACGTTTTCGCTGCCTGTGTGTCGGCAGCGCTGCCCGCGGTCGCTGGCTGCGCCGAATACACATACATGCATACATATTTGCATCATATACATATTGCCAAACGTATGTGTGTTTATCAACTATTTCAGTGCAGTTTGTGGTGTGTTTAAAAGCAACTAACATTTTAGCTGCACTTAATCTCAATTGGCAACGCTTTTATTAGCCTTTCATTGCAGGCGTGTAGAACTCTAATCAAAGTCGACTATAAGCACTTGAAACTTGAAGCTGATGGGAGTTTGCTCGTGGAGGGGGGGGGGTACTGCTTTCAGCACGGCTTAGACGGTACTTCAGCGGAGCGTTTACTGCTATTTTGTGCCAAGTTGATTAAAAACATGGCTCGCCAATGAACCGCACAGAGAGTAGCTCATAAAAAAAATGGCAAGAAATTTCCAAATATGCTCTGAAAATAAATGACTTTCATTTAGTCAGGGGTGGGAGTTGGGCGTGGCACGGAGTAGGGGGGAGTACAAACTATGGTCGCGCCCTGATTTCAACGGTTTGCCCGAAAAACTTTTCAAATAGACATTTTCAAAGGCAAACTTTTTTATCAGCAACAACAGCAACATCGGCCGGAGTTGCCGCCGTAGTTGGAGCCGTACTCGCTGTTGCAGTCGCAGCCGCAGACCGTAGTCCGCAGTCCACGGTCCGTAGTCCACAGTCCATAGTCGGTAGTCCGGTCAGCAACAGCCGGAAGTTTAGCTATGCCGTTTGGCTGTCCGCTTTGCCAGCGGATTGTGGTGTTGAATGCCACCCAAAGTGGGCGTAATGGGTGTCTGGGCTACAGACCAACGGAAACTACAGTGGTGCTTGTTTCATACTGTGGCTTACGACATTTTTAGAGGCCAACAACAGCCAAGCAGCAGCCTGTGCACAATTTATGATCTACGACAATGCAGTAGAGATGACAACTCCATGCATCAAAAGCGTCAAATGATTTACTCTGGCTATGACTTCAAATATAAGACAAAATATTCGCTGTTAATAAGTGTAGCTGTAACAAGTTTTTAACCGCAGCCAACTTAACTCGGTAACAGCTGTTGGCAGGTTAAAGTCCTTGACATTTAAACATGTTGTTTGATTAGCTGTTGAAGGTTTGGAAGTAGGTATTACTTTATTAAAATATTTCTTTTAGTTTTGTGTAGCAATACAAATTGTTTAAGTAATTAAAATTCTATAAAGACGTCGTTTTTGTGTTACTTTTTAACATTAATCTAATAGTTATTTAGTAAACTATAACTGAAGTTATCCTTTTCTTAGCTTGATTGCCTTTCTGTTTAACTATCGGCATCACTGTTCACGCGCACATCTCTAGCTGGCAGCAGTGAGTGAGGTCTGTTGGCGTACTCTTTTTAAAGGGAGCGGGGCTGGGCGGTTCAGTGGGCGGCTACACGCAAAGGGGAGGTGAAAGGCGGTCTGGCGTTTGTGACACCCGCATTTATGTGCGACTATTTGGTTTATTTCAAATACAATCACATTTACACACACACACACACACACACACATTTAGACACTTAGTGGTCTTTATTGGTTTGATGACCGTTGTTGTAGTTGCTGTTGTTGTTGACCATACAGTGGCACCCACAGACGCCGCTTGTGCGGTTGTTTGGCCAACTTGTCGTTTTCATTTTTTGTTTTCTTTCATTTTGACTACGGAATGAAACCTTTTCCTGCATTTCATTCAATTTTGTTTTTGGTTGGCAACACACACACACACGCACACACACACACATGCTCACATTATAGTTTATGTAGTTTGCGGTCACATTTGGCCCAGCAATATGGGTTAGATTCAAAGTGGACTGCAAATGACATCCCAGCAGATAACTTCTACTCTCTCTCTCTTTCTACCCTCCCCCACGTCTCTCCCTTTCTTCCTCTCTCTAACTCGCACCCCAGCTCTCCAATCGAGTGCTAATTTTAAATGTATATGGATATTTTATTGCTGCCATTAGAGTTATTAGACAAGAGGCTCATGTTGTATTTGCTAAGTGGCCAAGAGCAAAGTTAACAAACGAATTGTACCTAAAACTTGCCATAGAAAGGCAAAGAGAGAGAGAGAGAGGGCTTAAAGCAGAGAGACAGAGGCCAAAAAGTAGCTTTTTCTGGCGTGCACGCAATTTTAGATTAAATTGAGTTTGAGCTGCAAATTTATTGCTCAAGATTTCATCGAAAAAAGATTTGATTTATGAAACTTTAAGTTTATGAAAATCTGTAGAAGAAACTGCAGATTATCAGCAGATACAGTACTGAAAGATTTTATCTTTTAGTTATTTATTTGTGCTTTGATTTTAGCCCGTTTAATATTAATAAATTTGAGTTTAGATGTGATTTACATTTCCATAAAGAAGTGGGTGGAGAAGTGTCATTTTCTTGGACAATACTCATTCAATATGCCATTAGTTGGCATCATTTTTATATAATACAATTCCTGCTGTTAAATCGATGATTTTGTCATAACTCATTTGCTGTCTTTTGTACGTTATCAGTGCTAAAGGTTTTAGCCATTTATCCCACGACCTGCGAATTCACGTATTTATCAATGGCAACACCTTTTTTTAGGGTTGACACCACACGAGCAGAGAGCAGAGAGCAGACAATTTGTTGTTGGCTTTTGAGTGCTTTTTTGGGTGGTTACGCCAACTAGCAGTTCTTTGTTAGCGGATTGTCAGGGCCAAAAAGCATAGCCACGTTCCCTCGAATATTTATTGCCATTTTGCTATGGACCTATGGACCCACAGAGCACGCATTTTCCACACACACATACACCCACACACCCACACACATAACAATTTCACATAAATCAAAATAACTGTCAGCGGAAACGTCGTCCATAGTTTTAACGGTACCGGGAACCGGGCAACTGAGAACCGGCAAATTCCAAAGGCTTTTGGGGCCACAAAACGGATAAAGCTAAAATGAAAAACCTATCCAAAAACTAGCCAAAGCTATGCTATGCCATTCCGCCTGAATATATTCCCATTGAGTGCATAATGCATGCCACTAGTTGGCCAGGGTTGCCACCACACACAGACGCCGCCGGCTGTAAACAACAAATTCGGTATTTTTTTGTTGACTTTGTCAACTTTCTGGCCATAATTAATTGTGCACTGTTTTGTGGTCAACTGAGGAAACAGTAAAGACCAAGTTTCGACCTGCTGGCAATCCTAGTCACAGTCCTGACCAAACAATAAGCTAATATGACCAGCAGATCAATAACCAAATAGCTCAATGAATGGAATTATCTGTTGGCTAACAAATGTTTGTCAAGGCAATCGTTAAAGTTAATATGGAGGACATAAGCAAGTGTTTCATTTCATCAAAGTGAGTAGAAATGATGTGACTTCTTTGTGATAGACAAGAAGATGCGCTGTAAAAGTTGTAGCTGGTTGGAATTGGTTTTTAATTTATATTTAATACTACTACTCTGTTTGCTTGCTTAAATAAACTCAAGAGCATTATATTCAGCATAAAGAAATACCCCTTTTGTGTGTACTATAGGGTATGCTTATGATGAAAACGAAGGTTCCGACTGGGCACATCATTAGGCGCTGTCATTGCATGAAGTTTTAATGAAAGCAGCTACAACAGCAGAAACAATAACAACAACAGCAACAACAACAACAAGTTGAAACCATTTTGGGCTCCGAACATCTTTTGCCGTTTGCCTTTTTTGGCCCAATCAAAAATTAATGAGTGCCAGGCGCTTAGAAGTGATAAATCACCTTGACAAAGGCACAGGCACACAGCAGCGGCCAAAAGAAACAGACGAGAAACAGACGAGAAAGAAGAGAAGAAAAAGTGAGAAGAGAAAGGGACAGAGGGAGAGGGAGAGGCAGACACAGTGGGTAAGTGAATGAGGGTCAGTGAAACGACTGTTGCCTGGTCACAAATGGAACTGGCATCATAATAATAATAATAATAAATGTCGCCTTTTGTAATTTGCTTTAATTGCCACAGCAAATGTGCCACCAAAACGAGAGTCAGTGCGACTGAATAGTTGAAAGCGCCATCTTAATTATAAAACGCTCGTGCTTGAATTTTTGGCATAAACTTGAGCTTAAATAGCGCGCACATAACTCAAGGACAACGAACAGTGCAATTAATTGCCAGCTGGCCCCCAAATGTATGCTACACTTTTTTCCACACTCACTTTTACCTGAGCGAGTGGTTGTTTTGGCTAGGGAATGGCAGGGGGGGCAGTGGCTGGGGGTGTGTCTATGGGCTACCCAGCATGACATGGTATTTATTAATTTCTTTGACAAATCTGTTGCATGCAACAGTGAGTGGCAACTCTGTTACACCCGCTGCTGCCGCTGATGTTTTTGAAGCACTTTGTCAAACTTTTGCAACAACTTTGCGGGGAGCCAAAACGCAACTTGCTAAATGCCTGGCCATTACACACACACACACACCCACACACGCACACCCTCACACACATACAGGCCGTGCTGTGTAGCAACGTGTTGTGCCACGTATTCAGAGCGAGGCACTTGAAAAACGCAAAAGTAATAAACTTAATTGGTTTGTTCGCAGTTACTTTACAGCCAACCCCCCTCCCGCAACAGAATCCAACTTCAACTTCTCTTCCCACCCTCGAGCCACTCGAGCATTGCGTTGCGTTTTGCGCTTTTAAGTAGCAAAGTTTTTCCGAGCTGTTTTCTATGCTTATTTTTCTTGTTGTTGTAATTTTGCCGCTCGCTTTTCAGCTAAAGTGTTGAAGTTTGCTCTTCGAGTGTTGGGCGAAAAAAAAAAAGAGAAGGAAATGAAAACAAAAGTAGCAAAAAACAAAAAACAGCTAAAACTTTGACTGCATTTGCTGTAGGCGCAGAGAGTTTTTGAGAAAAACAAGCTAGTCGAAATAACGCTCATACATTAGGCACGACGCTTGTCTGGTCTCTACTCGTCTTATTATTTTATCTAATGAATCTGTTACTGTTCCCCAACATCTATATGAATATGGTCGAAAGTTTTCAAGTGTTTTAGCGGCAAAGTCTGCAGTCGGTTTCAGTTTTTTTACTCTACACTTTATATCGAAAGTTTTCCACAACTGTTTATTTTCAGTGCCGCACTTTTTATTGCGTTCCGCTTTTTACTCCAACTGTGTGTGTCTACGGGGTGTTTGTGTGTGTCTGCTTAGTCTGAGTAATGGATATTTTATAATGAATTTTTGAGCAGACAAAAGATAAAAAAAAACCTCTGCACACGCAAAAGTTTTCTACTATTTTCTGTCAGTTCTTTTTATATATTATTTACAGAGCTACAAAAATGGGCAAAAATTAAGGGAAAAGTATGTGAAAGGTGACAGCATTTATGACATGTGGTAAAGGCAAAAAGACATGTTTTAAAATCATGTTTCGTTGTCTGTGTTGTCATGCAGATTGTGTGTGAGTTATGCTAGACAAATTGTGCATTTGCAGAGCTGTAGTTAAATGTTGCGTCAAGTTTAGGTCTTAAGCTAGAATTGGGGGAAAATCCATGTGGTATACACTTTAGTTAAGCTACTGTCAGTTTTCACATGCTAAGTTAAGTAAGTGCTGTGCTAAGATTTTCTTTAAAACCCTTTCGGGTTTTTACTTTTCACTGCTTTCACAGTTGTTAAGTGAAAGTGCAATTAATCTGCACAACAAACACACATTTAAATATTTACAGCAGACATGCCACGCCCCCGGGCGAGTCAAGTGCCTGCAGACGCCCCCTAAAACACTAGCACATAATTATTGCCTACTTTTCGGCGCAGCGTAAACAGCTTTGAAAACAATTTTTGGTCGCCAGAGACGTGAAGTTTGCCGCGTTCAACGTGCTATGCACACACAAATACACTCAAGGGCACCACCCACATCTACTATACACACACACACACACACACACACATGCACACAAACTTAACTTGCTCAACTTTGCGCAGGATATACTATAAAATATACGCGAAAAGCGTGCGAAGTTGTGGCCTAGGGATAGATGAGTTAAGTGGGCAGATGTGGAGTAGCAGGGAGTGAGGGGGGCGTTGACTGTTTCTTTTCCTTTTGGCTCCAGCACTTACGACTAATTGAAGTTAAGACCTGCCGCCTTTGGAGCTGTTGTCGACTTACCTGAAAGTAAAAGAGAAAGAGAGAAAGAGCGCATGAATAAAAGAGAGAGAAATATGTGCCACGACAGATAAAGTTAGTTAAATCGTGTAAATTATGTCTAATAGATAAAACTGGCAACAAAAGTTGCCGCTATACGAGTCTAGACTTAAGACCCTTGACTAATGAATGCCAACGGGTGAGATGAGGATGATTATGTTGATGCAGATGATGATGATGTTGCTGCATTTTGCACTAAATGAAACTGTAAAGTTTTCGCTGTCATATTGTGTCACTGTGCGTGTGGCACGTAGCCAAAAGCTCAAGCCAAAGCCCAAGTTGCAAGAACAAATGCTTTTGTTGCAACTGCCCGCAGGCCAAAGTAATAAAGCAACGTGAAAAGGCAAAGGGAACAAAGCAAATTGCAACAGGTGAGAGGCAAAAGGGGCAGAAGGTGCAAGACACAAGAGGCAGAAGTGGCAACAGGCGAATAATGAAGCCAGGCAGCGAATGCTGGTGACTCACACACATGTGAGAATGTTTGCACGTCTGAGTTTGAGTCTGAGACGGAGACGGAGACAGAGTCTGTTGTTGGACACTGCCACAAGCTGCATGTGCCGCATGTGTTTACCTGCCCGAAAAAGGCTATAAAAACAAAGGCAAATAAAGGCCAAACCTAAAGAACAAAAAAAAAAAAGAAGGGAACAAAACAAAACGAAGCGAGAAACCAGAAACGAGAATCGAGACAACTCCAAGTACCGACTCTTTCTGCGACTCCAACTCTAATGTGGAAATTCAGGTTAAACTGGGTTTCCAGCCGTGTCTTGGCTCTAAGGACGCTCTGCCCCAAAAAGTCATAACTCAAAAGTCGAGACTGAAGAGACAAACATGTGACTTAATAGTTGCCTGGCAAGTTGTGGCTGAAAGGAGTCTGCCGTCTGCAGTCGGCAGTCTGCAGTCTACAGTTTATAGTCTGCTCTGCTCACTCCACTGTGTGCACTCTTTACTCTACCGTCTGTGCCTACAGTTTGTGGCAAGGCTGTGCAAACAAAGCACAAAACTAAAAGAAAGCAGCCAAGAAATACACGGCTCAAAATCGGTAATGGTAAACGATACTTGCTAAGTTTTTTAGTTCTATTCACTTTTATTCGCTTCTTAGTTTTTTTGCACAGTGTAGACATTGAGGTAGAGGCAAGTTGTAAAGCGTATCAGAGGTTTAAACATGAAATCACTACACACACACACACACACACACACACACACACTGCAAACATATGTTGACTGGAAGCACAACAACAGAGTTGTCGTTGTTGTTGTTGTTGTGCTCAGCAGGTTGTCGTTGTTGCCACTGTTGCAGACAAACTTGCCACAGTCGCAGCCGCGTTTAAGTCAAATGCTAAATGCCATTTGGGGACACAAACAGCTGAGCTGCCTCAGCACTCCCCCCACCCTCCCTTCGCACTCTTCCCTTTCTCCCTCACTTTATCACCCTCCTCCATTCTCATCTCCTTCTGATTGGTTCCCTTAGCTTCGCTCAGCTTCGCTCAGCTTTTGTAGCAAATTTCATTTTCTTTCTGCTTGCCTTTCGCAGGCATAACATGTCTGCGGTTTCCCCTCTCTCCTCCCTCCACTCCCCTCCCTCCACTTTACTCTTTTTTCTCTTTATTCTTTTCACTTGTTTTTTTCTAACTTGGCCTGTAATTTTTTCGTGCTCTTCTTAAAAAAGTGTTAAGTAGCTCTGGGCTGGGTCTCTGTGCAAAGTTTGGAGCTGTAAATGGAGAATCGCTACCGTTCTCAGAGCGTGTTTGTGGGTAGTTTTGACTGGCCTGTCATCCTGTCACTTGCAACAACTTTGTCAGCACCAGTAAGCAGAACTAGCAGCAGCAACAGCAACAGCAGCACGTGCAGCAGACAGTTCTAACTAAAGGACCCAAAAACTCCTTACTAGCCTCAGATGAATTTAACTTTGTATAGTTCCAATCAACAGATTGACTGGCTTAAATGAAGACTTGTATAGGAAATATGTATTTTATTATATTTATTTTATTACCATTTAGTTACATTTATTTTTTTATAGTTATTTTAATAACAGTTTAAAGAACTGAATACTTTAAGTATGATCTTTTATGCACCCTCTACTACCAGCTCTACAGTCTGTGCTGTAAGTCTTGTGCCCACTTAAACTTTTTGCCCAGACCAGTGCCTAATTTTTGATTGCCCCCAAAAGCTTACCACCGCACACTTTATAAATATAATTGCTGCAACTTTATACATCGGACTAAACACACACACATATAGAGTTGTAGATCTCTGCACTACTTCCACTATCCCACTATCCCACTCCCACTCGCTGTTCTTGCTGCCATATGTCCACAGTCTGTGCTATCCAGTCAGAGTTACTTACTCTCATGTCATGGGCCGTGTGGGTAGCATATAAATTTCCTTATGCTCGGACAGAGGCCAGTAACTTGGTCCACACCTGCTCCCACCTCTGCATTTGGGGCACAGTAAAGGGCTGCGATAGGAATGGCAACAAGAAAACTATGTCCATGTGACCAAACATTTTACTTACAGTTACTGCCATACAAAAGGTAGAAAACTTTATGCCAGTCTTAACTTTGACTCTATCTGGGAGTGTGTGTGTGTGTGTGGGTGTGTGTCACATGCGTCTGCCGCAGTGGTGACAAAGGCCGATTTTCAGGGGCTCCTGGGGAAAGGGGCGTGGCTGTGCCTCACTGATAAATGTAAGCGTACGGCAGAGGAAAAGTGAAACTGGCAGCAAATTAAATGCACAAAACTTAAAAGGCGACAGCTGAGAGTATTCCAGTGTTTTCCCTACTGCCATTTTCTATTTTCTCCCCTTTTTCCTTTAACACTTTTTTACTAATAAGGGTTTGACTTTTGCTTTTACCTTTGGCCAGCAGTTTTAATTAAAATAGGAAAATGAATTTATGATTTACATGGCACACAATTTAAAGTCATTTCCTTGCGCAGCAATTTAAAGGGGAAAATACGAAAAGCAGTCGGAAAAACAGCTTGAAAACTGCCAGAAACACGCGCATTTCCAAGTGGACTTTTTCTTTCAGTCTTTCAGTCTGCTTGATTTCCATGCTGTGTATGCTGAGTGCCAAAAAATTTACATAATCTTAATGCAAAGTCGCTGACAAGTCGCAGGAAAATGAGGAAAGTTGAAGGCGTTTCCCCAACAGCAAGAGGCAAAATCAGATTCAGAGGTTTGCAGCTTCAAAGAGGCAGACAGCAAAGCGTCAAGAGCAAGAACATAACAACACTTAAAGTCCGGACAGAAAACGGATTCGGACTTGGCAGCAGCAGGAGTGAAAAGGAGTCTAAAGGAATTGAAGAAATGAGTAGGAGAAAGTTGGAAGGAGTCGGAAAAACGGCTAAAGTGCCTGCAAATAATGGGGAAATACGATTCGTTCTGCTGGAATGGGTTGACTTTCCACACACACACACACACACACACACACACATGAAAAGCTGACAACAAGCAAATAACAGTTACCTCTCTCGCTAAGAAATTAAATGAGGGCTAAGGGGTTAAGGGTTTTGGCTAAGGGGCAAGGGTTTCGCGTCAACTCAATTGACTGTGAAAAGCCAAAAGCGAGTTTAATTCCCAAATAAAAGGGCTGTGATTTGAGGTCTACGCATATTCGAGGGTTCGTTACTACCCAACTATTCTACGGCGTGTCTTGAGACAATGCGGTTAACAGTGGAGTGTAAAAAGGGAAAAGGAACAACCCTTCCAAAAGAAAAGTGCCAACAATGTCTCGGATTTATCTTGCGGTGTGTACACGAGGTATCAATGCCATTGAGTCGAACTCTGTATTCAATTTACAGCCCTCGCAATTGACAGTCGTTAGCATAATTATTACACACGGCTTAGTTGGGTAGGGTAGGTGTGTGTGTGTGTGTGCGTGAGGTGTTTTTCGGGGGAGTTTCTGCATTGTAAGCTAATATCCAACGCAACCCACAACAAATGTCAACATTCGCCTGCAGCGTGTCCCCCCTGGACAAAAGTATTTGTCATTTAATAAAAAATTGCTTAAGAAATTTGATCTGCTTCAAATGGAGGTGGTAAATGTGAACCCCCAGGGGAGAAAGCGGCTAGAGAAGGAAGAACAGTTTATGATTCCATGGTGTTGCTGTGGTTTAACTTGCCGCATCGCTGGCTCAAACATATGAAGTTAATTTCTTGTTTGTTCCTAAGGAAATGGGCTGAGCAGCAGCATGGAATGGAGGCCTAGATGATACAGCAGTAAGTGGTTAAGCTTAGGAGTCCAGAAAGTGCAAATCAGCTATGTTAAGAAGTGTTTTAAATTAGTTAGTCTGCTGATTAATAAAGCACCCAATTTTTACAGACTAGACCGTTTTCCTTTCCGTTTCTGCAACAAACAACACCAAACCGTAAATTAAACCCCATAATTAACTAGCAATCACACCAAAAATAAGTGTATATATAACTTGAACTTCCTTTTTTGCTATTTAAAAATTCATTTATGCAAAGACTTGAGTAAAACTTGAACTTATTTCACCACTCATACCCTGGTCTTGTCTGTGGCATCTGGTCGTAGTCAAGTTTTGGCCCTAATGACAGTTGATTTAGTTGCCTGGGCTAAGGGCTTATAGATAGATACGACAGATACGTAGTGGCTTCGTGTGCTACAGTCTGCATCAGATCATTAACTTCAACGATTTCAAATTCTAACGGCAAATGAGAATTGGGCACGTGATACAGACGCGCGAAGCACTTGAAGAAATGAGTTTTCCGGCAAATGAAGTGGCTGAGAGTGTGGGGAAGGTTACTTAGCAAAAGGGGTTGGGTGGGGTTGGACGTTGGACAAAGTTTTCTCCCCTCTCTCTATGTTATCGCTTGCTCTCTTTCTTTATCTCTCACCAGCGTCAACTGTAGCGAGTGGCACTCGTAGTCACAATTTGAATTTCACAAGCCATTGATTTTTATTTGATTACCACGACAATGAAAGGACGCGCATTGCATTGCCACCAACAGTTAGAGTTGACAGCATTATTTTTAGCCTTTTTAAGGGGTTTTTAAAGCCAAAACTATCTTTAAAACCCTTTTAACTGTACCTTTTCTCTAAACTCTTAGCCAGTTTTAATGCCATCTCTTAGAGTCAAACTCTTTGCTGAAAAAATTGGGGAAATTTTGAAAAGTTTCAAACGGGGCGACAACTCTGCATGTCATTCAAATGCCGTCGTTGTGTCTACCCTAACTTTCTTTGCTTTCTTTTTTGGCAGCACTTGGGTGGGGGGAAATGGTGGAGTTTTGGGGGACTTTTGTTGGGTGCTGACGCTACGTGAAACCCTTTTCTAATATTCTACTGGCATTTGCGGCTGTTGCATTTGAACAATTTATTGCAGCAGCACACGAGTCTGTTCTAGACCAACGCCAGAGCACTGCATAGATAAAAGAGTGAAGGAGAGAGGCAAGGAGAGAGAGAGAGAGAGTGTGTGCTGGTACCGTCGGTAACGGGATAAATATAAAATAGGGTTGCTTGTTGCCTGTCACGGTAGCTTGAAGCCAGCTGTCCCGTCAGTGACTGTGAATCTTCCACTTCCCATTTCACTAGCATTTTCAGTGCTACGAATCCGCACAACGGGCGGTGTATGGCTGTCAAAAGCATGTCAAAGGAATCGTCACTAGCGTGTGCAGCATAGCTGTGTGTGTCTGTGTGTGTGTGTGCCTGTGTGTGTGTGTGTGTCGCAGGATGGTGCTACAATTGCAAAAAACTTGAGACAATCGAATCAAACTCATTCGCCTGAAATCATCGACGTGTAAAATTACGAGATAACATTGTTAGCTGCCTGTCCTTCGAGTGCTGTGAGTGCTGTGAGTCCTGCAAGTCCTTCGAGTCCTTTCGAGTCCAGGGGCCCAGCCATTCGTTGAAATGTGTTCAGGATTTGAAATTGAATCGCGCAAACGCTTAAGCAAGAAATCAACGACACAAACGACACCCATCGACGACCACATAAATGTCGAAATATCCCAGTACACGACAGGACATTGGACAAAGGACAACTATAAAACCCTCCCATCCCTTCACTTCTCTCTCACTTACTCACACTCCTTCACCTTCTCCTTCTCTTTCATTCCTTTTCAATATCTATCTCCATGTGCAACGGCATTAGTTCTGGCATTAGTAGTCATGACACTACATTCCCAAACTTCTGTCCATCAGATTTTTGAGGTTTTCATTGTTGGTTAGTTGAATTCTGTTGTTTGAATTGCCAGACAGTTAGTCGAGTTGGAATCAGTCAGCTTGGCATTTTTGAACTGGCTTCGGACTCGGTTTAATTGGTTTATCCTTCCTTTTCTGGCCAATCCACAGCAGTCACTCACTCGGAGTTATGCGTGTGAGTAGAGTGTGTTTTGATCCCTTTCATTATTATGACCAATGTGTGTGTGTTTGTGTCTGCATGTGGTGTAATTAAGTCACATTGTCGAAAATGCTTCAATGCATTAGAAAGATACAAATTAGGCACAGATAGTGCCATCAATACGGCATTAATTCCAATTGTTTCTGATCTTTGTTGCAGTCAACGAAGGGAGTAATGGAATGGCTAAGTCTCATCTATGCTGGATTATTATAAATGCTAAATTTAGTATTTTAAATATTTATGTGTTTTCTAAAACATATTTGGCATTTTGGAGCGCTTTTTATAAGGTATCTGCTTAGTTTTCCCATTCTCAACTGCTCGCTTGACTTTCTACTTCCATTTCTACTCTTTTAACATTTAAATGTCGCAAAATGTTAATGTGATTTATGTTAACTTAAATGTTACTTATGTTAATGTTAACATGTTTAGCAGTTTTTCTATAACATGTTGAATCTATTTCTCAAATATAGTTGTATATCCCTTAAATCTTTCATATATATTATATTCTTTATACTTTGTAATATTTAGCAGTATCCCAAGCAAAGTCGCTACTGTTAATGTGACTTCTGTTAGCTTAAGTGTTACTTATGTTAATGTTAACATGTTTAGCAGTTTTTCTATAACATGTGGAATCTATTTCTCAAATAAAGTTGTATAACTCTTAAATCTTTCATATGTCTTATATTCTTCATACTTTGTAATATTTTGCAGCCTCCCAAGCCCAGTCGCTACTGTTAATGTGACTTCTGTTAACTTAAATGTTACTTGTGTTAATGTTAACACTCTTCCTGGCTCTACTATTTTTAAGCCCACTTTAGCCTGCTTCCACCTGAAGACTAAACAGCTGTCTCTTCTTACCAGATTGCCTGTGTCTCTGGCTTTCCCAAGAGACTTTCAGTCGCATCGGGTAGACAGCATTATAGTCATAGCAATGTCATTTGGCTTATAATTTGGTTTAGCAAGTCGGGCGTGTATGTGCTTATATACGAATATTAGACACAGACGAAGGGAGTACGCTTTAAGCCAACTTCAATTTTGGGCCATGTCCAGGGCCAATTTCAAGAAAGCAACTCAAGAGAGTTTTGTTTTTTTTTTAATGTTAACTTTTTACGCTTGAAGCGACGTTGGTGTGCAGATACTCAGTTCACAGTTCTGAGAGAATGTCTCACTACCAACAGGCACTACCAAGGCCCCAAACCCAGTGCCAAACATGGCCAGAGGTTCGTGCTTTGGCCACTTACTCAAAGCTTCGTCTCGTCTCGTTCCGTTGCTGTTCTCGCCTCTTCTCGTCTGCAATTGCGATTCCTTTCCTTCGACTTGACCAATTTCCTCCTGTGGCCACCCGACAGAGCTGGCTAACTGGCAAACTGGCTAACTGGCTGTCGAGCAAGTTTCGACGCTTTTTATGCTCTGCTTCACTTTTTATTTTATTTTTTTTGTGTTTAGAGCTTGTTGTGCTGAGAAATCTGTTTTTAAGTTTGAGCAATTTAATATTTTAAGTCTACAAATTGTTGTTGCAAAGGATTACTTTCTTGGTGTGCATTCTAATAAGCTGCTAATTGGTTGCCAACTCAGACGATGTTGTCCTTCTCTCCCAGCTAACGGTGTTTCTATATCCCTCCCCCTGTTTCCCTTCTGCTGCCCAGACTTACTACTTTTTCATTGCTTTAAGGCACAAATGCTTTTAGTTTGAAATTTCATTCTACGAATTATAAATTTAATAGCTTGTGGATTAGTATTTTATCAGCTTCCCCTTATTTTTGGTTTTATTTTTTATATATTCAACTTTATTGTGCGTTTTTGTTAATGGCAACTATTAAGCTTTTCCATCACTGTAAAAGTTGTTGTCTTTGGCTGCCTTTAAGGCTAAAATTTCAAGCTGCTTTTTGGTTTTTTCCGCTGCTGGGAAAAATTTCTAATTATTGAAATTGATAGCCAAGAGTTTAACGGGGTGATAATTAGTTTTTCCTGATGAGATATTTCAATTTTTCACTTTCTTTTTCTACTTCTTTGCCGCACGGTGTGAAAAATGGCATTTTTAATAGTTTAGAGTGTGGGAGGCAACTGCTTGTAAATATTACTTTTAGTTAATAATTGCTTTAGGCATTATAGTAACTGATTAGTGAAGGTAACAAAAAACTCTTTGGATTCATTTAGCGGGAAGTTAAGTTAACATAAACCTCTTTGGATTCATTTAGCGGGAAAGTATACAGTATAACATAGACAAGTTTAGGCTTAGTCAGTGCTTAGTCTTAAAGCACTTGATTTAATCATAGCAAATCATTTTAATAACAAGACTTTTGTGTTACTTTTTTTGGGTTTTTTTTTGAATGACAGCCACAAAAATGCTAGTAGACATACTACTATTCATTTGGGTATTTACTGTGGGTCTATTCACCCTCCAATGTTTACACTGTACATCCTTTTTCATGCTGCCTGCACAACAAATGCTGTCTCATCAACATTTGACTTCAAAGGAGTCATTTGCACAATACTTGTTCTCGGACTTGTATTCGGACTGGCTCTCCCCTCTCTCTCACTCTCTCTCCCTCTCCCTTTCTTGTACTTTTCGATATGTTTTCTTATTGTTGTTGCGCGGAAGTACCGGAAGTTCTGTTCATTATGTCCTTGGCAAACAGCAGAGTGACAGAACAGGAGCTGGAGGCAGAGATGAACAGAGATAGGGAAAAAACGGGAGAGAAACAGTTTTTCATGCCATGTTGCAGCTTGGACTTGTCTATTAGAACTTGAAGGGAAAACTGCATGTAATCATTAAAGAAAATGCCAAACTAAATTTTCCTGCTCATCGCTTAGTTCATTTTTTTCTTTCGGTGTTTTCTTTGGAAAAGAAATGAACTGAATGTGCATAACAAATACGTAGACTGAACTGATATGAATCTTTTGGTATCTTTGAATAGGTAATCCGAGGATTTCCCTGAGGCCTCACTATCAAAAACTGACTCGTATTCGGATTCAGATTCAGATTCAGTTTTCTGGTACTCGTCGAAGGTTTTTGTGTCTTTTGGCTGCCACGCTCATTGATGATTGAAATGCGATTAGGGTCTGAGGCTGAAACTGAATTTGAGTTCGATTCTGAGTCTGGAGTCTGAATGAGGCGTCCAGTCAGCCGACCAGAGATTTGGGCATTGGCGCATAACAATGCGAATGATGAGGGCAGACAGGCCAAAAACACAATCATAAGGGGATGAGAAGGAAGTAGAGAGAGAGGGAGTGAGAGAGAGAGGGAGAGGGAGAGAAAGCCATACATAAATTGATGATGTGCGGAGCGAGCAAATCAGCTGTGTTATGGATTATATAATCTGTCCGTTGATTGTCTGACAGTTTTTCTGTTTTTTTTTTTTTTGGTTTGAACTTTAATTTCGGAAGTTAATTGGCATTACGTTTTCGAGTTCGTTCAGGCAACAATATAATTATTTGTACTGTGTACGGGCAGGATTATTAGGCTCACTTTTAATTTCCTTTTTTTAAGGATTGTGAACCTACTGACCGCGGTTGTCATTGCCAGCTAAGCGGTGCTTTAATTATAATTGAAATTCTTTTGTGCAGAAATAAAAGGGGCGAAACAGGATTATGCACAAAAGCCGCAACGAGGGTTGCTTGAAGAATGTTTATTCATAAATAATAAGTATGCGGGAAGTTTAGAGGCAGAAAATAAATAAAATAAGAGAAACATATCATAACAAAGTTTCTTTTAGTCGCAAAACTGATTGATTGTTGTTATTAATAATGTTCTTCTGCCGACTGTGTGTATTTTGTGTGCGTTGGACAGACCCTTTGGGCCACAGTCAAAGCCTCATAAAGTTGTCCAGTCACCTTGACCCTACTCAAAAGGTTTAAGCCCAAAAACCGACTGGGCTAATGACTAGCCATAAAATATATCATCATTAAGCAAACTGTATCAGCTTACTGGAGTTTCTAAACTCTTTTTACCTACCCAACCCACAGCACCAACTTCCCCTAGCCTTTAAGCCGCCGAACGTTACTCTTCTAAGCCAATTAAATGTCAATTTGAGCCACATTTTACATTTCATTGCACAAAAACGCGCCAAAAACCAGCAAATCGAACAACATCGCGGTCTGACTTCCAAGTTCATTATCGTCTGCCGATAATCAGCGTCCGACGGAGACGGAGACAGAGACGGAGACGAAGAGTCCGCCACTCTCTGAAGCGTGTGATATTGACAGCCACAACAGTTACCCCCCCTGTCACTGCCCCGTGTTCCTCCCCAGCATCGTCCATGCGCCATTCCTGCCCCAAAGCCAAGTGGAGAAACACATAAATCATTTCCAGTTTGAGACTTGGAGGAGCACAAGTTGAATTTCATTTATTTCGCTTTAATTTCTGATTGAAAATCTGAGCGCAAAGCGAAACATGTTTCGGCAATTAATTGGTTAATCAATATGATTAATTTGCATGATCCGAGCGCACGCTTTGCCAGTTGCACTCAGGCCAGAAACTCTGTATATATATATATTTATATATACTCGTATTTATGTAAAGGAAATTGCCAAGGTGCACAGTGAGATACGAGGCACAGTGTGGCGAGCTTAGGCGAAAAACCTGCTTCAAGTGCTTCAACCTTAAACGAGTTTACGTTGTGAACTAGTTGATCAGTAGGCTGTAAGTTAATCGCTTTTAAATCGATTAGTTAGTTAGTGCTCAGTTATTATTAATGTTTACTATTTGCTATAAAATATTAAATAATAAACATTTGAAATGCCTGGAACATAGCTTCAATTTTAGTGTTTCAAGCTGCAATCGGATAGTCTAAACTCTTAGCGCTTTGAATAATCTTAAAACAGCGGTTAAATGAATGAAATTTGTAACAAACTTTTATTGCCACTGTTGCCTAATTAAGTTTAGTTCCCTTTTTCAATAAAATATTCTTACACAACTTATCTAAATTATAGTTAGAACTTGCATTTGCCGCATATAAATTAGTAGCTACATATGTATAACAGTTTGCCAGGCAACTATAATTTAATATTGCATATTTTATCAGGAGTATCAATTTCAGAGCCGTCTTGAGTGTGAGCTGTGGCCACAGGCAAAAATGTCAATGAAACCATAAAAATGTCTAAGGCTGAATGACCGACAGACCGACCAACCGAATGTACGGACAGACAAAGGACGTTTGAACAGTTTGGATGGACGGCTCAATAAATGGCAACTGTTTGGTTCGCTGGACAATGGGAAAATGCGAGAAAAGTGAGGAGAAAAACGTTGAATGGTTTGTGGGTCGCTTGCTGGTCAAACGGAGCGTATGCGCAACGCTATAGAGGCAGAGGGTGTAATGCTTCTCCTTCTTGTTGTTTTGTGTGCGTGTGTGTGTCTCAGTTGTTGTTGTTATTGTTGATTATGATGATGTTGATGTTTATGATTGCTTTTGTTGCTGGCAAATGTTGTGACAAGTGGTCAAAATGGCGAGTTGTTACCAAACAACTTGTTTGACACGTTCAAATCGAGGGTCGAGGTTAAACTTGTCATCAGCACTACTCAACCTATCTTTTTCACCCTCTCTATCTTTCTGTCTATCTTTAGGTACTTGCTCTTTCAGTGAATACAATTAAAATATAATTAAATTTAATTAAACTGTTATTAAGTATCCGCCATGTCGCACAGTCAGCCCAAAAAAAAATACTTTACATAAATATTTTCTTCGTCCTCAGCCCCGTCCACATACCCACACGCCCATCGGCAACAATAGGCTTCATGAATTTTCCGCTCAAGTTGCTGGGCATGAAAAATTCAAAGAACAACACCAACAGCAGCAACAACAAGTAGAAAAGCTGGAAAAACAAATGGAAAGGCGGCAGAAATAGCAAAAAAGTAGTCGAAGAAAAAGCAGCGAAGGCAGAAAACAGCTAAAGAAAAAGCTGGAAAAATGATTGCGTACAGCTGATAAAAAAAGGGCAAGTAAAGCACAGGGCAGCGTGGTTTAAAGTATACCCTGTATCTAGTTCAACTGGTATTCATTATCTATTGAACTAATCTATCTACTAACTTAAACTTGTCATTAAAACTTCTACTGTTCAGTCATCAAATAATTTTGTTAAATATTTTCTTTGATGTCTGTAACTATAAGTTCACAAACTACCCGCTTACTTCCAGTACAGGGTATCATACGAGCAGTAAAAACTGAGAAAAAGGCTCTCTAACTCAAGTGAATAACTGAGTGAATGACTGAATGACTGTCTGTCAGACAGGCAGTCTGTCTGTCTGTCTGTCGGTCCTTCTGTCGAAAGGGGTTGTGCGCCTTTTGGGCTTAGACGTCTGCTTTATAGGCGCAAATGTTATACAAAAATGACACTTCATAAAAATGAAGACAACGATAATGATTATGCTGATGACAATGATGATGATGATGACGATGAGTAGACCCTCCCCTTATGATAATGATGATAATGTGAATGTTCTCCGCTGTCTGTCTGTCCCTCTCACTCCCTCACTCTCTCTGTGTCTCTCTGTTTCTCTGACTGTATGTGAGTGCTATAATAATGATTTCAAATGTTTCCAATGACTCCTTGTTCTGCTGCTCCCTTCTCCCTTCCCCTCTCTCCCTCTTCCCTTTCATGCTTCATGCTGTCGTCATCTTTATCGTTGTCCTCGGGAAACTGGCGAATTTTCTGTATTAGTAGCAAAGGCAGCACAAGGGGATGGGCACAAGAGAGTAAAGTGCAAAATTTGATGTTTTAAATTAAGTCATTTGCATAACGGGACCAAACAAGGCGTGGCTCTAAAGCTGTTACTACAAATGAGAAACGAACGAGAGGCGAAAAGACCCAAAAACATTTTTACGCTCACAGACAAACTGTGTGAGGAAGGAAAGGGGCAGCAGAGTGAGGGGTTGGCGGGTGGGAAAAGAAAGAAAGGTAGAAAGGGGGAAGGGGGAAGGGAGAGGCAGTTGACTGCGCACTCAATGCAATCATTTGTATGCAAATCCAAAACGAACGAACAAATCTAAGTAGTCTGTGCATTTGCTTCATTTATGTTATTATTGAAAAGGAGTTTCCAACAATATCGAAAGCGCAATAACTTTAGTTTGAAATAAAAACATAAACTTTAAAGCCTGACTAGCTTTTATAGCATTTTCATTTCCAACAATTGAGAACAATTGTTTAGAAAAAACTCGATTTATCGACAAAAACATATCACTAGAAGTGAAGAAAATTTTAGTAATAAAAATATTATTAATAAATAAATTTAAATAAAGAAACATTTTAATTTAGATTTATAAAACAATTTAAAAGATGTTATTATTTTTATTTTAGTTACTAAGTAGGCTATCGGTCTTTAAAAAATGTATGAAACAGAGTTCCCTAAAATGTCTAGGCGAACAATATAGAAAACAGTAGAACTTTTAAATAAATAGGCGTATTAAAACAGCAACAATTCTATATTATTTGTATATTATCCTTCTAACAGTTCAAGAAACCATAAACTTAGAAAAAATTAACAATATATATGTTTTTCAATAAAATTAACTTGTAAATGCTTAAGCCATTTAAATGCTCGTATTAAAACCAAATTTCTTATTTTTAGTAGTTTAATTAGTCTATAATGTCTTTAACTGGTTTAAAGCCCATCTTCTTATTGGTATTTTAAACACTGTCTGATATTTCTGCATTTCACTGGTGTGCCCAGCAATTAATCAGCTCAATCACAGCAATTTGCCAGCTCAGCAAAAATCAACAAAAATCTAAACAAGCAACGGATATAACAATACAGTTTAAAGTCTGTACTTTGTACTCCACAACTCTGTCTAAGCCCCTTTCTTGTCCACTCTTCCCCTCTCTACCCCTCTTTTCCCCTCTCGCTCCCTTTGTCTTACTGTCTATGGTTTTAGATTTACTGCTTAACTTTTTGGTTAGCTTCGGGCTCATTCCGAGACACGTTTCGACAAAAGGCAAATGGCTCAAGTAGGTGTATTTTGCTTATGCTCGTACTTCTCCTTCTGCCCGTTGTTGTTGTTGTTGTTGTTGTTTGTGCTCGAGCAATGCCGCATAATTAAAAAGTCAAGTGAAAAATCACATTTTAACGCAAATGGCAGGAAAAGCGTAGAGTGAATGTGAAAATGAATGAATGAAATTCTTGCGCCTGAAAGCAGACTAAAGTAATAAGTTGCCCAGTGGCGTAGGCAGGGGGAGGCTGAAGGGTAGTGGAGATTAAGAGCATTGGGGGAGTTGATGTCAGTGGGTGTGGCACTTGGCTTTGGCAGCTACACCGAATTGCGTCAAATGCAAATGCTTTCATTGTATGTCCTGAGAGAGAGAGAGAGACAGGGAGAGGCAGAGAGAGGGGGACTGAGAACTGCAGGCGCCAGCTGCGACTGCCTGTAAAGCGGGCGTAGGCAGAGACGCCACAAACACTTGAGGCATGCCTCTACCTCTGCCACAGACTCTGCCAGCTGGCATAACTGAAAACTGGCGGTTTTTCTATATTTTTTTTTTGGTAGCAACAAAAGAATATCAAAGCTCTTTTCACAGCAAAACAAAGCGGTGAAGGGGTAAAGCGGGGGCAGGGGTCCTGGGTGCTGGGCTAACAACAATTTGCTGTGCCACCAAAAAAAAAAAAAAAAGGCTGACAGAGAATTACAGGCATTACGTAATTAAATATTTAAAGTGTTGCTTTTGCATGCCGCCAAACGGAAAAGTTACCGACCGGAAATTCTTTCGCCTGTTTTAAATTGTTCTTAACATTTTCCCATTTTCCCTTTTTATATATTTTTTGTTATGTAACGGATGCTTTAATAATATTACAACACAATTTAGTTAGAGCTTTTCCGCTAAGCAAAGTGGCTTTAAGCAGCTGAAAAGTGACTTAATTAAGCAAGAGAATTTTGCATTTGTTGGCAGCAATGCAGGCCAATTAAAATATCTAAAATTATTGAAGTTGCAATCAATAAAATGACAAATAAAGAAAATTATTTTATAGCTCAAAAAGTAGAGAGTTTTGAAGAGAAATAGTGGGAGATAGAGAATGAGAGGGAAATTCAGTCCGTTTAATGCTTATTTCCAGCCTTATTTGCGCTACTTTATAGCCAAAATACCGCCTTTAACTTTAATTTAAAAACCTATAAACTTAAGCATCACTTGAGTGCGAAGTAAGGGTTGTTTCGACTACCTCATACCCTCTAGTAGAGGGTCTGCTTGGCGGGGATAACGACAAGTCAATGCCTCTGTTAAGTGCTTGCAAATTTCACTTTTCCGCTTTGCGCAGACATCTTAGAATTTTGTGTTTGAATTCGTAAGTTGTTCTTCTGCTACTTCTTATTCTCCTCCTTCTCCTTCTCCTTCTTCTTCTTCTTCTTTGTGCCGTTGAAATATTTTCACTTTTTTTAATTTCATGCAAATTTTCTTTTTCAAGATTAATGTCTATGCTAAAAAAAAAGTTTTGCCTGCCACGAAATGCGAAATGAAAATGGAAAACGCGACTCGTTTGAATGTTTTCTGTTTTTTTTTTGGGGGTTTTTCTTTTTGCCAAAGTGGGCGTGGCCTAGGCCTAGCGCTGTTCTATTCTGTTGTTGTCTGTCTTTGTATACCTCTCATTTTTTTTGTCCAGAAAGCAGGTCTGAAGGGAGAGATGTGCCTTGATTGACTTTAAGAGCTTCATTGAAATTTAATTAATGCTCATCCATTTCCACATCCGCATATTGCCAATTTGTGGAGTCTTTTTGCTACCGTTTATTGACTGCTCGTAACTTGAATGCTTAACTCTTAATCCTTTATACTTAATCCAGACAAAACTCAAAGCTAGCCGAATATGTTTGGCAGCAAAAGTTTTTTAATTGATTTCGTCGTCTGCTGTTTTTTTTTTCAGCTCGTCTTCTCATTGTTGGCGGCTTTTCTTTTTAGCCAGTGAAGCGAAATTGTTGGTTGCACGCTTTGGCGCTTTGTCGCTGCTTTTGACAGCGGCAAAATAAGTTAAATCAGTTAGTTAAAGTCTTGAACATAACTACGAGTTGTTGTTGGCAGCTTTATTAGATCAATTTTTGATTTATTTAGTGACTTTAATCAGGCCACTTGGTTGAAAGAGTTTTAAAAAATATTTTAAATTATGCTATTAAAATTTCTTAATAATCATTGGATATCTTTAGATATATATAGTATGTACATATCTATGTCTTTTATTAGATTAGACCTAAGTTTGCCCAACTCTGTAATTTGAATAAGTTATCTCCAATAAATGTTCTCTTATTCCTACTGCTGCCAGGTCTTTAAAAAGTTTAGTATTGTTATTTTAAATATTTATTTACTATTCACAAACTTTCTTATATAGTTAGTATAGTTCAATTTTTAATCGTTTCTTTCACTATTCACAAACTTTTTATATCTTTTTACTACTTTCCTTTCACGACATAATTTTAAAGCTTTTGGTCTTCTTCAACATTTGCTCTGAACTGTCTCGTTTCCATTCCCTTATTCTTCTTCCTCATTATTTCTATACTCTTATACTTATGCTTATACTAATACTTATATTCTAACAGCTGATTGTGATGTCCGGCCTACTATAAAATGCTTCAAAAAAGTTCCTTGTTAACATTTTGTTTAGACTTTTAAGTTTTAATAAATTGTTTTGTTCAAATTCCGAGTGAGTAACCTTTGCAAGGACTTTCTTTAAGCTTCGAAGCAAAAAAGCAACACAAAACAATAACAAAAGCAGAATGCAGCACAAGATGAATGAATCTTACAACTAAATAAAAAACCACAAAGAGACCCACACAACAAAAACAACAACAAATCAGCAAAAAAACAACAACAGCAACAACAACAGCAACAACGCTGTCCGCCTTAACACTTAATGATGACAGTAAAATGACTTAAATCGCTGTCAATGTTGACACTTTAACAAATTTTTTCACTTACCGCAGCGGTAGGAGCAAAGGGGGATGCGGGGAGCTAGCGTGGGGAAGGTGAAGTTGATGGCCAGGGGGAGAGGGAGAGGAAGAGGGAGAAGGAGATTGGGGAATGGGGAAACAAACGACGAAACATGGAAAATAATTATGCGAAATTTTTCTGCACACTTTGTAAATTGTTGTTGTTTTTGTTGTTGTTGTTGTTGTTGCCCCAGCAATGCCAAAGTTTGTTAAAATTTTGTTTATTACAAAAAAGCTGTGCGAGCGAGAGAGCAACTGTGAAAAAACGAGTAAAAACGCGCAAAAAACGAGACTTTTTTATGTTGTTGCTGTTGTTGTTCATGATGATAATAATGAACATTTGTTGTTGTTGTTGTTGGTGTTGTGCCTGGCAGGCGTGTTCATTCAACCGCATATAAATCTGCAACAACTGAGACACGGAGGCGTAGGCAACAACGGAGGCGTGCACGGGAGCGGGGGACAGCGAAGCTGGAGGCATATTCGAAAAAAATGCAGCGGAAACGCAAAATGCGACGAGCGATTTCAACCAAACACCCGCTGCCCTCCTACACCGTACCCTGGAATGCCCTACCCCGACACCACTTCGCCTCCAACTCCACCCCGTTCCCCCCTTGGCCGCTGCCGCTGCGAGATGAGTCCATGACTGGACACTGACGGGCAACCAGTTGATTGGCGTCAGGCACGAGTTGCATGCCACACAGCAGAGGCTGAGGGTGAAGCTGCCAGCAGCTTTTGTTGCCAGACTCTGACCCTGCCCCACTGTTCCCTCTGCCGCCCCCCCTATGCTCATGCTGACCAGTTGTTGGCTGCCTGCGGTTATCGTTATGCAGGTGAGGCTTCGACCCAAACCCAAGACTCTGACTCAGGGCCAGCGCCCTGTCCCGACACTACCTCCCCTACTCCTACCCCCATTACCCCCTCTATTTTATTTATTTTTTTGCAACTCTTGATAAAGCGCGACTTGCAACGCGTTGCGTGGTGGAAGCTGACGCCCGAAACTGCAAGTTGCAGCCACTTTGAGGGAGGGAGCTGAAGGGGCGGAGCAGGCAGAGGCCAGTAGCGGGCAGCGGAAAGTGGCCAGAGGGCAGTCAGTGGGCACTACGGGGAGTGAGGCGCAATTGCACAAGTGAAATGAATCTCGCTGCTGATTTACATTTTTCATAAATATTGCGCTACTTTTGATTTCAGCGGGCATATTGATTCACTCTACAAATATATAAACTATAAATATATGAAATTTAAATCTAAAATAAGCTTAGTTGTTACTAAAAATAGTTTAAGAGTGATCTAACATAGTGCTAAATAGTTTACCTATAATCAGTTAGTTGTAAAATTAGAAATTATAACTAAGCAGCTGCAATAGTTGGTTCATTTGACTTAATTTTGGGTATAAATAAACAGTTTATTCCAAGTTTACCAGTAGTGCTTTAGTATCAAAGTTGGTAGAACTTTTTTTAGCCAATTTTTAAGTACATAAATCATTAAATCTTCATATATATTAATTTATAAAAAGTGTAACTTTGCGCTGTTACTTTTGTTGTTTAACTTTTAAATAAGTTTACATGTCATAATAATTGAACTTTCTGCACAATCGCTCAGAGCACGACTGCCCAGAGAACAGTTCCAGTGCTCAGAACTGAAAGTGCACTACAAAGTCATCAACTGTCGTTCACCCACGAGTCTGCCACTTTGTATGTGTTCCCCTTCGTTTTCTCCCCACTTTCTCTCTCTCTCACTCCTTTTCCCCCTCTCACTCTCGCTTCTTCTTGTAATTGAATTGTTGCTGTTGTTGTAATTGCTTTGCTACCGTTTTTTTAATCAAGCGAGGCAAAGAGCAGCAGCTACAAGTCGCTCCTCTCCCCCACTTGCCTCCCTTTGACTGGGCACTTAACTCCATTAAATATGCCCCTCTCTCCCTGTGCCTCCCTTTCCCCTACTACATTTGAGCTCACTCGTCGTTTGTCTGCCAATTTCGCGTTACCAAAACTGGTTTCTTCTCTTCCCTGCTCTTTTTTCACTTGTTTTCAACATAACTCGACGCACATTTCTGCTGTCGGCGCGTATTAATTTCAATGTCCCACTGTCCCCCTGGCCATCCGTCTTATGGCCCCTCCCCCGTGAGGTCTAGTGACCATCCGCAATCCGTTTTTGGGCAACTTCGCGCGTGCGCTCGCATTCATAATGAGCAGAGTTAAGAGTCTTCCACCTTCATCTTCTTTGCTTCTGCTCTTCACTTCTCTTCCCTTCTATCTTGACATTACGCATACGCCGCGTTCGTCAGTATCGTGTCGCCTTCATGTCGCTTCGTGTCGCACCTGTCGACGTTGCATGGTGCATGCGGCATGCCGCGCACGTCGCCTGTAAATAATTCATGTTGACAACTATTTTAGCTTGTTTTACTCTAGTTGGTCACGGGCCTGACAATTTCAAGTAACCGTTGACAAATCGAACGACAAACTGCAAAAACGATTGACGGCGTATTAAATTATGATTGACACATTGACTGACTGACAGAGGGACTGATGGATTGCTGGGCTGATGGGCTGACTGATAGCTTAACACTCTTTTGCTTGTGTTGAAACTTCTTATCAGTCACTTTGATGTTATTGACCTGCTCGATCGGTACACACAACTATTGACTCATGAATCAAATCAAATCTACTAATTGAACTCTTTCCATAACTCGCCTTCCCTTCAACTGTTTTTAAACAACTTACCAAACTCTGAATCATTAACACTATTTGTTTAGGCACACTTTTGGCTGGTTTTTTAGCTGTCTTAGCAACTTAAGTCCGCTTACCTGCAAAAGTCAAAAGAAAAACATGTTAATTAAAAAGTCTGTGAAGTAAAAAAAAACTTAAGCCAAGTTTGCAACAAATAACAACTTTATTTTTGGCAAATGCACAAATCATGTCTGGCTTTTAGGCCAAGTCACGCAGATGAACCGAAAGATTGCAGATTTCTAAAGGGTCCAAATTGTTCAGAGATAATGAGTACACTCAGTTCAGGGCTGGCAAATTGAGTAACGAGTTGGGCGATTGAAATCAAATTGTTTTTGAAGTGAAACAAGTTAATGAAGAAGCTAAAAGTTAGTAGAATAGTTAATAGATACAATAATAATAGATAATAGGTACAATAGGATAGATAACAGGAAGGTAGATAAAATAGAAATGTAAATTGATAGACAGTTGGCTTGTTCTCTAGTTTAAATCATTTGAGTTATATATTCAGGACTGTACCATTAGATAATAGATACAATAAAAATAGATAATAGTTACTATAGATAGAGGTAGATAAAATAGAAATATATATAGATTGATAGACAGTTGACTGGTCCTCTATTTTAAATCATTTGTGCTATGGATTTAGTTTTCTACTTAAACAGACTGTAGCATTAATTAATTAAAAGTTTTAATTATTGATCTACACACTAACTTACAGGCAGATTAATGGATTGTTGTACTAATCGATGCTTAGATTAATCGACTGATTGTTAGCTTGAGATAGTTAGAGGGTTTTGGCAGATGAATTTAGTTGGAGAAAAAGGTTTAATGACTTGAGGACTAGATCCATTACTTATAACTAAACTTGCTCTATCTTTCTATCTATCTTTTTAGCTATCAAACTTTCCATCTTTGCTATATAAATTTGTATCTATCTTTCTATATATTTATCTAGCTATCTTTCTAACTACTTTTCGTTCCTTTTTTCTATCTATTCACAAATAATTAGTAGCTTTACAGCCCTGTTCTTTCACACACACACACATACATTTACTTCTCAACAATATCTTCAATTAAACTTGCAAACGATGTGCCCCAAAAAAAAAGGGGATTCCAGAAACAAATGCAAAAGTTTTCTAATTAAAATCGCGCACAAGTTTTTGGCGGCGCTCAATTCAATCGTTTGCAACATTCAAAAATACTCAAACTATTCATGAATAGATTGAAATGAGTGTGAGTAAGGGGAAGAGTATTCGTTAAGCGACTTTCGGTTATTGTTTTTTTTTGCTTGTTTTCCATAAACATTTTTAGCTCTTGTTGCTTGTTAATGTCTCGGAGCACGTGTCACGCGTGACACGCGTGCCAGTGGCAGCTGTTGCACGACACGACACGAGACGAGACCAGAGTTGAGATGTTGTGTGTTGCAGCTTCATTATTATTAAATTTGTATTTATAGTTTTATTCACAGTTGTTGAGCGCACAAGGGCGATGACGATGATGATGATGATGATAACGATAATGATGATTAAGATGATGATGAAGTTGATGTTGGTAATGAATAAGCCAAGTCGCGGCAACTTGTGTGCCACAAAGCGTGGCAAGTTGAAGTTTCTGCACAGCCAGGACGCGTCTAGACGAGAAAGAAGGAGCAGAAAACAAACATAAAACGAAGCCCCCATAAAAGAGCAGGAGAAGTGAAGAGGAAGAGGAGTACGATGGGAAGCAGGTGTGTGTGTGTGTGGCAACATTAGAAAGCCAAGGAGTAGAGCGAGAAAGGAGCGAGTGAGGAGTGAGAAAGGAGCGAGAAAGGAGCGAGTGGGGAGCGAGTGAGGAGCATGTTTTTCAGTGCCAAGCGAAATGAACTTAACGCCTCTTTAAACTCATGAAACATTGTATCCTGTCGCCAAATAGGAAGCCAGAACCAAAGGGAGAGGGTAGAGGAGCATAAGTAGGGGAAAGCAGAGAGATGAGAGCAGACTGAGAGCAAGGAGGTTGAGACTCAAGAGAGCAACTAGAATCAAGACTTCAGCAAACTGCACAACTCGCAGTTTGTCGTCAAAGAAATGAAGTTATTTTCTTAACTCAACGAGTGTTGCCACACTGTGCGCTGTTGGCGACAGTCTGGCAACGCTTTTAAATGCTTTGCGGCTGGAAAAGGTCGCAGAAAAGTGGGAGCAATGGACACTACGTTATCAGGCGCAACAGCCAAAGAGAAAGTTGTGCAGAAAAAGTAGAGGAAAAAAAATGGAAAGCCAAGCAAAAAGGCGAGCACGAAACCGGAAGGAAGGAAGACACACACACACACACACACACACAGACCGTGGCACACTCGTCCATACACAGGCAGACAGTGGCAAGCGAGTTTTACAAGGGTCGACAAATATGAGGCTAGCCAAAAAAGAGGACTCAAAGGACGTAAGGCAAAAGAAGGCGCTTTAATGTGAATGTTGCACGGTTCACGAGTGCTGGGTGTGCGGAGGGGTGCAGGGGTGGAGGGGACTGGGGTGCGCGCTCTGTGACGCCCTTTAATGCGCTACCCCTTCAACCCTCCGTACACCCCGGCCGTACACCGCCGCTGTTAACTTAAATATTTTATGGGGTGTCAGCATTGTCGATGTTGGCGCGATTGTCTTTGCGCCCCTCTCTCTCTCGCTCTCTCTACCTCCCTCTCTCTCACATTCCTTATGTGTGTTTGGTTGTGTATGTGTGTGTGTGTGTCTTTATCGTGTGCGTGGCTTGTCTTTTCGTGTTCGAGGCTAAAGTAATTTCAAATTGATAAGCATCGCTCCCTGACTGACTGTGTTTGGGATTTGAACTGAAATTGGGTTTGAGGTACGGTCTTTGGGTTTGGGTTAGGGTTTCCTGTGGGGTGTTTACTGTGAGGGTAGACAGTGGGTTGGGGGAGACGTTGTATTAAACTGATTTGTTCCATGTCGAAATCGAAGCAGGCAAACACAGCCAGACTTTCAGACATTTTTTTTATACTTTTTGCCATACGTCGCGCTTTTCAAAGTCAATTGAAATTAAGTAACAGATTTTTGTGACTTAACCTGGCATTTTCAAAAAGGGGAAGTTGTGTATAAGAAAAAGGCAACAGTTCAGTGACATGAGCGTGGTAGTAGGTGTAAGGGTTGTGGTTTTCCGATGCGATTAGTTTCGAGAAGTTTGGCGCGTGTAATTACCAAGACATTGTATTTGAAGGTAAGAAAGGCGACAACAATTAAAAGAAGGAGATGAATTAAAAGAAAAGGCAGCAGTGCAATTTATAAGACTAAAAAAAGAATGAAAAAAACTAGAATGAAAAATAATTAAACATGTAAAAATTGTTTAAGTAATTCACAGAAATAAATTTGCAGAATGCGTAAAAAGTATGAGGATTCTGATTGGTTTAATATACAAAAACTAAGAGCAACGAGTTATGAATTAGAGTTAATAGAACCTTTTGAGTAATATCTTATTTTTTCTAAACAAACTTTTAAATAAATTTGGTCACATTAAACGGGCATCTGTCCCACTTGTTCAGCGATAACATCAAGTAAGTTCTATCTAAAACCATAGATTAAGTTTTCCTACATTAACTTAGTGAATTGTTGGACGTTTCAGCAGTTTTCGGCATACTTATGTTTAAGATGAAGGCTAGCTCAATAAATTTCACTCTTTTTTCCACATAGTCCCCACCAGTACAGCTGATTATAGTTAACCACATTAAATAACTCTTAACTTTTCTAACCCAAAATCCACTAAATAAATTTTCCCCTTATTAAAAAACTACAAGACACTTTCCCACTTTTGTTTATGCTGCCAATTTAATCAATAAAAGTTGTTAAGCTGCCTACATTTGGTAATTCAAAATTCTATTAACTTGGCCTGAATATTACTAAATAAAGCCTTCAATTCCCTGACTACATTTTCAACTACATTTCAAAACTGAAGCTAATTATGTTTGTGCCGTGTGGCTTCAAATGCGCATAATTAATGAGAGTATATTTGTGCAGCTGGCCCCAAACAACAGAGGGTATCTGTAGTCGGGGCCCCACCCAAAGCCGCAATCCTGGAAGAGCCGTCAACAAAACCAACGGCAAAGCCAACAAAACACAAAAGTCTTGGCATTAAATTGTATAAAACAAATGATATTTATGCGGCAGGAGCTTAGAGTGACTAGGAACTTTAGTTAGGAGGGGGCGGAAGGGGTAGAGTAGGGGGTGTGGCATATCGCAAGTCGCTGATGTTTGTGCAGACAAAAAGGCATTTAAATCTTATTTTGACATAATTAATGACAGTTAAAAGCAGTTGGCGGCTTTGCAGGCCACGTCTAAAGGCTGTTGCACATTTACATGACACTCGGCCAAGTTTTTGGCCATGTTTGGGTAGTGGAGTGGAGGGGAAAACTTTGTTTGCAACTCGACTGCGTTAAATTTATGACATTTTACGCATATAGACGCGTTCGTCTACTTAGAAGAAAAGTAAACAGAAAACGAGTTTAACTTCCAATTTGTGCAGCAGCTGCCCCGACAGCCACGCCCATTTCTTGACAAGCAAAACAGACATGAGAGGCTGTGGCGCCTTTTGAGGTACTTGCAAGTCGTCGCATGATTAATGCAATTGCCTTTTGTAATTGCCACATAATTTATTGGCCAGGCCTCTTTTGAAGATAATAATAATACGCATACGCAGCGTGTTCCAGCTGCAGTTGACGGCTTCAACAGCTGCCGATTCGTGTTCGGATTCTGATTGTGATAGCAAACGTCGAGAGTGCTCAAGTCTTTCAGCTACTGCTGCACTCATGAGAGCCACAAAGGAGAGCAGAAAGAGAGGGAGAGAGAGAGAGAGAGAGAGAGAGGGAGAGAGAAAGGCAGAGCGGTAATAAGCAGCGCAGAGTGTTGCACGTTTAATAAACTTATGCAAATTTTGCCTTTGACTGTGAAGTCTGTTTGGTCTGCTGTAAAAGTGCTTATCAAGTGACCGGTGAAAGTTAAACACACACAGACGCACAGAGTGTGTGAATGCGGTGTGAGTATGTGTGTGTTGCAGCCCCCACGAGTGCTCAAACTAAATTTTGACTGCAGCTGTTTAAGAGTGTGTGTAATTTTGAGTGCCCTAATTGCATTTAAAGCTCAATTTCAAGTGATGTCTATAAAATTAAATTAACTGCAATAAATTGAGCACAAATATGTCCAAATGGCAGATGAATTACAGTTTAGTCTTTAGTCTTTAGCTTTAAAGTCTTTCAACTCTCAACTAAAAAAGCTTTCAGAGTTAAGAATAAACTTAAATGTACTACAAGTCTCAGCATTAAATATTACTTTATATGAATAGTATATTATATTATATTTATATTAATATTACTCTCTTTCCTAAATAGCAAAATGTTTAAATAAAAATAAATATTTAAAGCAAAGTCTATTTTTGAATTCTTCAGGCGTTCCTGGGTTGCATAACTAAATAGTTACAGTCTCCAATTTCAGCTAATAGCTGACTGTTTAGCTATGCACTTGGCATTCGATAGATAACTTCCGTGTAATGCAAACCGTTTTAATCTTTCAGTAACCAATTGTAAAGACGTCTACACGTAGTTTAAGCTATGCCTAAGTGAAGTTTACGAAACCTTTATCACTGCATTCTGCACATTGTTTAGACCTCAATTGAGAATGCTAACCGAGCTGGATCCCACCGCCTACAGCGACAAAATGAAAAGCGAAACGGAGAAAAAGAGAGAGAGAGAGAGCGTGAGAGAGAATTCAATTGTTGCTGTAATGCGAAACCATTGCAATGGCATTGAGCATGGGCATGAGAATGTGATGCTTTTGGTTTGAGGTAGGGTAAGAGCGTTCTGGAGGTTGAAGGGCTGTGGAGCTGCCACTTTGTCTGGCCACTCAAATGCAACACGGCCAATTAATTACGCAACAGCGTGGCAGAGACTCCAAAATCATTGCTTTCGAACCGCAACACACAAGCGTCTAACCCATACACAGAACTGAGACCTCAGACCTCAGACCCCAGACCTCACCTGGTCGACATGCCGCATACGTAATGTATTTTAAAATGTCCCCTTTCCAGCAGAGAGCATCATAGTTAAAGTTCCTTTTTAACCAATTAATTTGCATAAATTATGTTGGAGTGTAGCAGAAGAGAGAAAAGAGAAAGGGAGAGAGAGAGAGAGAGAGAGGGAGAGCCCGAGGTAACCAGGTGTGAGAGCAGCCACAAATTGAAGTGCTTACATCGGAAAAGCGCGCCTCATTAAAATTAAATTAAAAATGTACCAATTGAAGCAATAGTCACTAGAACTCGCTGTCCGCGGTTCATCCACTCCACTGCTTTCCCTTACCCTACCAACCACCCTCACTCCCCCATTTCCCCACAGACCCATCTGGTTTGCATAATGACTTTGCCCAATTGCAATCGTTGAGGGCGCGCAACTTTATTCAAATTTCAATGCGCGCTTTTGCAGTTTGCAGTTTGCAGTTTTGCATTTTAATTTTGGTTGCCCCACTTCCGGTTCCGGAGTGCAGCACAGCGCGGGAACGTGCTAATCAGTATCTGTTTCCGCACCGCGTTCTGCTTGCTATCGTGACCTCAAGATTAATGCCATCATTTCACAGTGTTGACATCTCGTGAGAAATTCAACGCGACACTCCCGTCCACAAAATTAGTTTAGCTTTTTTATTTAATACACAATTTAAGGCGTTTTTTTGTTACTCTATTCAAGCTTAAATTCTGTTTAATTAAGAAAGTTTTAAGCTGCCAATAAAAGCTAAAATGTTTGTTTAATTCGTTGAATGCTACTGAGTTATTTGTCTAATGCCGCTTTTGTTCAAAACCTTTTCTCAAGTGTAACAATTAGTTTTATAGAGTATGCCAAACTCGTTGCCTTAGCAACAAATTTCCTTTCTTTTCATTACTTTATTTTATTTTTTGAGTAGTCTTTTCTTTTTTGCACGTTTTTGGCTTTTAAGTAACTCAATTTGGTGTGTACTTGGCCATTTGCCAGTCAACAAAAAACTTTGGCGACACTCTCCCACTCTCTCTCTTCCTCCCTCTCTCTCCCTCTCTGACTCTGTCTGTCTTTCTCTTCGGCTAATTGTCCGCTTTTCGGTCCATTTATCTTGCTTGTCTTCCCTACGTGTGCACTTTTAATTTGAGCATTCCTTTATTTATAACGTTATTCACTTCATTGCAGTTCTTTCCCACTTTTTTTCCCACATCTCATTTACCATTTTCCATTTACCATTTCCCCATTTTCAGTCACTGTCTGGTTTTCCACTTTGAGGCTTTTGTCCGTTCTCGAACTCTGTTCTTGTTGTTTTTTTTCTCTCTCTCTCTCTCTCTGCTTCCTGTTTGTCCTTTAGTTGGCTCGATTCGTATCATGTCACTAAATCAGCACAAATTGCTCCACTGATTTATAAATTTTGGCCAAATGCCAGCGATATAATCTGATGGCTTGTAGTTTTGGCTACTCTGATTCCAAAACCTTTTCGCTAAAAACAAAATAAAATAGAGCAAAGAACCTACAAGTTTCTCTACAGACGTCTCTCTTAGGCCTTCTTCCCATTTTGCTTTATATAAATGAACCTAAATGTGTCATTGCAATCTCCTGCTTACTCCTTAGAGAGCTAGGATCTGCTACATTATAATAAATAGAGGAATAAAAAATACCTCAACCGCTGTTTGAATTAATTTATATTATATTTTTAGCTTGTTCTGAGCACCTGGTTATTATTTAAAATATTTATTTTTATTTACAGATTGCAAACGTTGTTTAATTTTTAAAATGCAATTTAAAAACTTTAATTATGCTATTAAAACACAGCACGAAAACATTAAAATACCAACTCACTGCCTCGAGCTCTTCATAATGCAATCACAATCTATTTTTGTTCATTCAGGTTCCAAGCAAAACCGCATTTTGCAACAATTATGTTTTTTAGCAGCAACTACAACATCTACAACAGTGGTAACAACTTCTAAATTTACTTTCCAAAAATTTTTGTTGGACGACCTTCAACAAACTAACCAACTGGCAAAACCAGACAAAAAACACCAAAAATAACAAAAGCGACACAAAATTGCATAGGAAATACAAGAGGAGGAAAAACATACACAGAGAAATAGAAATAGAAAAACTAAAATCCAAATAAAATAAAATGAAACAGAAATAAAATAAACTCAACTCAACTCAACTAAACTGAACTGAACGGGCAGACAAAGTTAGAAGTCAGCGGCTATAGCAGCTGGCAAATGAAGTCAGCTACAAACATGGCCAACAGCAGCAGGCAGATTGCTGTTTGGTAGTACCAGACGTGAAGATATCCTAGTTATGGCAATGCTGTTAGACTTTATAAAGTCTATTTATCAAAATAACAAGTTCAATTAATTTTCTTTTTGTTTTAAAATTGTTTTTCAACTCCTCTTTAATTCTCTAGGTGAAGTGTAGATTACGTACATTGCTGTACATTGCTGTGTGTCTTGCCAATAGTGTGCGTTGATGTAGTCTAGCTTTAAAGTATATAAATGAGCTTTAGGAAAACCCTTCTACAGGGTATGCTATCTGTCTTAGCATATTGAACTAACTATTCTTTCAAACCCAATGATTTCCATGCAGAATTATGTGCGTTAGCTATGAAAACTCTTTTGATTTAAAGGCCGCAACGCATCAGAAAGGATCTGCTTCAGGCGGATCAGCTGGGCGGTAGCTAAGCATGTTTATGATAATTGCATTGGTATTGTGATTTTGGACTTATCGATTTGTGTGCATCGAGGCCTTTGCCTTTGGTTTTAACTTGTCTTTGAGTGGCTGATTGGGCGTGGTCCAGCAAGGCGATGCCGTTGCATTGATAAGTGGGCAAAAGTGGCCGCCAAAGTGCAGACATGCGGGCCAATTGTAAGTATCTTTCTATTGAATGTCGCGCCGACACGCCCCTCTGTTCAAATGGACCTACAGCTATTCATGTCAGCTCAGCTGACAGCTTAAAGTCACGCAAACAACCGAAAATAACAGAGTAAAAACCCAAAGATTTTTCCATTTATATATTTATTTTAATAAAATATTTGCTCTTGTTTATTTTTGCGCACGTTGGGCGCCAAAGTTTGCCAATATTTTCAGAGTTTCACACAATTGAAGTGACAAGCAGTTCACCCTCATTTTATATTTCTTTTTTATTTCGTTGACTGCAAAAGGGGGTTGGTTGGTGAATAAATGGACATCAAGACTTGGTTGGTTGAGCACAAAAATTGAACTGACTTTATTTCTTAAATCCTAGGCCTTATATAGCTACAAATTACAGCGGAGTACAGCTCTCCTCTAAGAATTTGGTGTTGTACCCCACGCACAGGACAGAGCGTGGTTTTATATTTCGAAGTATTTTATCTTAGGCTTCGTTGCCAAGCATGGAAACGGGTCGCAAGCATAGATAGACAAGTATATTCATAGATTAGAAATTTACGGTTTACATCGTTTCTTAAAATAATCGCTGCGTTGGTAATTTCTGTTAATATAATATGTTCGTGCTTGAACATTCTGCCAAGGGCCACAGAAACGGCGGTTACTCAATTAAAATTAAATTACATTTAAACCATGTTTACCACATTTTTTTGTTGTCGCTGTTAATGCTGCTGACGCTTCTGTAGTCGCTGTTGCTGTTGACGCTGCTTCTGTCCTGATGCTGACTCTGCTGCTGATGCTGCTGCTGATGCTGCTGTTGATGCCTCTGCTCACGCTGCTGTTGATGCCTCTGCTCACGCTGCTGCTGATGCCTCTGCTCACGCTGCTGCTGATGCCTCTGCTCACGCTGCTGCTGATGCCGCTGACGATGCTGACGCTGACGCTTATGTCGCTGACGCTTAGTCGCTGCTGTCTTTGCGGACGTTGTTTCTGGCTCTTGGGGTTGTAAATCCTCTAGCCACTCCGATTTCCGATTCTATTGCTTTAGAATCGACCTCGTATTTTTCTTTCACTTTCCGATGTAAGCCTCGGAAACGCTATAATATTTTCGTGTCGATTTATTTTATTTTTTTTTTTTTTTTTGACCGCACACAATTCCGACGTAAAGCCTCGGAAACACTAAATTTTTTTTATTCCCTGCCTCTTTTCTTTTAGAGCGCTAGAGTTTTTGTTAATCCTCTTCGGATATTTATTATCTCTGTCTCACATGGAGAACTAGAGCAATCAGTTCTGTGCTTCTTATCACTGGTGGAGGATAGCAACAGACCAATTTATTTTGCAACCTTAAGTATTTCACTATAAGGTGCTGGTTTAAAATTCTGTGTCTCTTACCACTGGTGGGGGAAAACAACAGAATGCTCGAAGGACCAATGAATAAATGGACTTCGAGACTTTATTATATTTTTCTCGACTTCAGCCTCGAAATTTCTCACTCTGCCTCCTCAAAGGAGAACAAGAGCCATCAGTTCTGCGTTTCGATCACAGACTCGAAAACGCTCACTCTGTCTCCTCAAAGGGAGAACAAGAGCCATCAGTACTGCGCTTCTTATGATAGCAACAGACCAATATTTAGCAACCTTAAGTACATCACTATAAGGTGCTGGTTTAAAATTCTGTGTCTCTTACCACTGGTGGGGAAAACAACAGAATGCTCGAAGGACCAATGAATAAATGGACTTCGAGACTTGGTTGGTTGAGCACAAAAATTGAACTCACTTTATTTCTTAAATCCTAGGCCTTATATAGCTACAAATTACAGCGGAGTACAGCTCTCCTCTAAGAATTTGGTGTTGTACCCCACGCACAGGACAGAGCGTGGTTTTATATTTCGAAGTATTTTATCTTAGGCTTCGTTGCCAAGCATGGAAACGGGTCGCAAGCATAGATAGACAAGTATATTCATAGATTAGAAATTTAGGGTTTACATCGTTTCTTAAAATAATCGCTGCGTTGGTAATTTTTGTTAATATAATATGTTCGTGCTTGAACATTCTGCCAAGAACCACAGAAACGGCGGTTACTCAATTAAAATTAAATTACATTTAAACCATGTTTACCACATTTTTTTGTTGTCGCTGTTAATGCTGCTGACGCTTCTGTAGTCGCTGTTGCTGTTGACGCTGCTTCTGTCCTGATGCTGACTCTGCTGCTGATGCTGCTGCTGATGCTGCTGTTGATGCCTCTGCTCACGCTGCTGTTGATGCCTCTGCTCACGCTGCTGCTGATGCCTCTGCTCACGCTGCTGTTGATGCCTCTGCTCACGCTGCTGCTGATGCCTCTGCTCACGCTGCTGCTGATGCCTCTGCTCACGCTGCTGCTGATGCCGCTGACGATGCTGACGCTGACGCTTATGTCGCTGACGCTTAGTCGCTGCTGTCTTTGCGGACGTTGTTTCTGGCTCTTGGGGTTGTAAATCCTCTAGCCACTCCGATTTCCGATTCTATTGCTTTAGAATCGACCTCGTACTTTTCTTTCACTTTCCGATGTAAGCCTCGGAAACGCTATAATATTTTCGTGTCGATTTATTTTTTTATTTTTTGACCGCACACAATTCCGACGTAAAGCCTCGGAAACACTAAATTTTTTTTATTCCCTGCCTCTTTTCTTTTAGAGCGCTAGAGTTTTTTGTTAATCCTCTTCGGATATTTATTATCTCTGTCTCACATGGAGAACTAGAGCAATCAGTTCTGTGCTTCTTATCACTGGTGGAGGATAGCAACAGACCAATTTATTTTGCAACCTTAAGTATTTCACTATAAGGTGCTGGTTTAAAATTCTGTGTCTCTTACCACTGGTGGGGAAAACAACAGAATGCTCGAAGGACCAATGAATAAATGGACTTCGAGACTTTATTATATTTTTCTCGACTTCAGCCTCGAAATTTCTCACTCTGCCTCCTCAAGGGAAGAACAAGAGCCATCAGTTCTGCGTTTCGATCACAGACTCGAAAACGCTCACTCTGTCTCCTCAAAGGGAGAACAAGAGCCATCAGTACTGCGCTTCTTATGATAGCAACAGACCAATATTTAGCAACCTTAAGTACATCACTATAAGGTGCTGGTTTAAAATTCTGTGTCTCTTACCACTGGTGGGGAAAACAACAGAATGCTCGAAGGACCAATGAATAAATGGACTTCGAGACTTTATTTATATTTTCTCGACTTCAGCCTCGAAATTTCTCACTCTGTCTCCTCAAAGGGAGAACAAGAGCCATCAGTACTGCGCTTCTTATGATAGCAACAGACCAATATTTAGCAACCTTGTTGTACCCCACGCACAGGACAGAGCGTGGTTTTATATTTCGAAGTATTTTTATCTTAGGCTTCGTTGCCAAGCATGGAAACGGGTCGCAAGCATAGATAGACAAGTATATTCATAGATTAGAAATTTACGGTTTACATCGTTTCTTAAAATAATCGCTGCGTTGGTAATTTCTGTTAATATAATATGTTCGTGCTTGAACAGTTGGTTTGGTGTACGGTGCCGATTCCCGCATTTTTCCACATGGTTTGCGACGTATTCAAAGCACCGTACGGCTGGCAGCCTGTTGAGGTGCCCTAGGGAGCAGCGAGGGGGAGGGACACCCAGGCATGCCTGTCACCGGAAAGCAATCAGCAATATAATCGAGTAAAGCTTTGCCTCTGCTTGAACTGTCAGCCTTTTGGGGTTGTGACATGTGCATAAATACTACAACAGCTTAAAGTTGAAGAACATAAGTTGAAAGAGATTTTATGTGGCTGTGCATAGAGAAGGACTCTCAGCGCTGGTTGGAATTTTGATAGCAGCAAATAACTCACGTTTCAAGTGCAGCAATTGAAGCAATTGGAAATCAATAAAATTTATAATATGTTAAAAAAATGTTATAATGAAACTCAGTTCATAATTAAAGCATCAGTTTTATTTCCTTAATTTTTGCACACACCTTTCATATGAGCACATAAAATTAATCATAATTCATCGCTTTATATGCAGATTAAACGACGCTAGCTTTAAACCTTTAGCTATCTCCATTTATTATGTTTTATGACTTTTATTTTTGCAACTCCCGTTGATTGCAGTCCATAAAAAACACACTTCAAGGTTAGCCAGGTTAGGTTTCTTTTTCTTTTTTTCATTTTTTTTCCTTCATTTTAATTTTTTTTTTTGCAAATCTTTTTTTTTTTTTCTCTTGCTTTGCTAATTTTGCGATTCTGAATTTTAACAAGCCACAAAATGAAATTAAAAGTGTGCAAAGGTAAAGGTTGCCGTGTATTTCTTGTTGCAATTGTTTTGTGGTTGTTAGTCGTTATTATCTAATTATTAGGTATATAGATGCAAAAGTCAAGGTAACTGCAAAAATTATTCATTCTTTTTTTTTTTTTCTGTCTTTGTAGAGGAAGCGAAAATTGCAAACAATGAAAAAACGCTTAGCACAGCAATCAACTGAAATAATTAAATGAAATTTGTTTTTGTTTTTGTTCTTGCGATGTCTTGTTATAATTAATGAATACTTCAGTTGGAGTCAAATGAATAGAACTGTTTGTACTGTTGGTAATTGAAGTTTTAATTGCAGAGCTACTTAAATTTTGAACAAATTAATAAGTTGCTAAAATCAAAGATTTATTATTAAATAAAATAAATATACAAGTAATATATTGGCTTAGCTAGTAATTTGTATAATATTAAAATTAATTTATCAGCAGCTTTAGGGCTGTTAAACACAAGTTTAATATGCCATTTCCGTAGCCTCAAACCAAACGATTATTAATTTGAATATTCATAAACGAAAGTGCATTCTTATAAACGAATCTTATACTGCATATGCTCCACGACATGTGGGCCCATCGAGCAAATAAAGCCACCGATCCGGGCCTGACTTGTGATTGGTGTCTGAAATTGTAACTGAGACTGAGACTGAGACTACGACTGGTTAGTGGTATTGTAAGTGGAGGTCCACACAAACACACACACTCACACACAGCTGTGGAGTGACTCAAGTCGTTGGTTTATGAGCGGCATTTAAGCTCCGATAAATGGCATAATGCGCCCTCATAAACCGTGTGACGAACTGAATCGACCAAATGGTTAAATGCCAGAAATGGGATGAATATACCACTCAGCACTCCTCACCATACCAGTCCACTCAATTGAAATGTCGCATCCATGTCCGCGTCATAATAGGCGCAAAAAAATCGTGAAGAATACGCACACACACACACACACACACACGAAAAAATCATATTTATATTTGTATGTGTGTAAAAAATATGTAACAAAATTGCACGACTGCAAAAGTAAACGAAAATCGACTGCAGTACGTGGAGTGTACAAGTTGATCCCATAAGTGCGCGTATGAGTATGAATATGAGTACTGCTCTACATATAAACACGAGTGTCGCCTCAGTGCTGAGTGCGTGAGCGGCGCGTGAGAGGCGCGTGAGTGGTTCGTGCAGCACGTGAGCAGCAGTAATAGCGGCAAGATGTAGGCGCGCAAGTTTCGGTCGTGAGCACGCGCTCAACACCAACAAGCCAATGGCTGAGCATATCAAAAAAAAATGTGTGGATTTGTCAACAGCAACAACAAGAACAAGAAGAAGAAGAAGAAGAAGAACAACAATAAGAACAGCAACAATTACTTAATACCCATTGTATTGCATTTCAAGTTGGCAAATGGAACAAATGGAAAATCGCGAGGGGAAAACACAAAGCAAAACGCGAAAGAATGAACCAAATTTCCGCACTGTTGGCAGCTAAAGTGCAAGAAGCGGTTTTCAAACGGGACGCGTGCAGAGAGAGCGAAAGAGTGATAGGGAGAGAAAGGAGTAGAACATTTGGGTACAAGGTTATTTGGTTGGGGGTGGAAGTAAAAACAAGTGTCAGTTACACAATTTAAGCGTAAGAGCCAATATAGATTGATATGATCTGCGAAAGGGGTGTTCACACCAGTTGTAGTGGTCAGAGGGTTGTCAGAAAAACAGCTGAATCATATTGAGAAGCATTCTGTAAAGTAACTTCCAATCAATCCATCAATGTCCAAACAAAGCATATGTTTGGTGTTGAGAAGATGAATGATAACAAATTCCTTACGTAACGGAAAATAAAATCTGATAACAAAAGTGTAAGTTTAATTAGCTTTTGGAAAACTAACAATATTTAAAAAAATTCAAATTAATTAAAGTTTCGAAAACTAATCTTTAATCATATAATAACATATCTGCTATATTTACCTAATGAACGATATCACAAACACTTGAGTTTGCTTTCCCGCTGAGCTGATGTTATCTCAACTAAACTATCACTAATAAACTAATCACAAACTATTGATGTATAGCGCTACAAAGTATATAATTTAGATTTATATAAACATATATTTGAGCCTGGCTATGTCTACAAGTTTAACGATGTAATGCCATAAACTTTAACTGCTCTTTAATTATATGCTTCAAGTTGGTCAAAAAATTTCAAATGCATATAATTTGCATTTTATGTGGAGGCACTAAAAAAAAAAGAGAGAAAACCATAAAATCAATTTAATGTGCATAACGATATAAAACGACTGTCGTCGCACCCATTCTCTAGATAATGGCCAGAATTATGATACGAAATAGATGGAAAATAAAGAGAAGAAATACACAGAAATTAAGTTTAATGAACGGGCACAGCATGGGTCAGTTAAAGGGCGACAAATAAACAGGGAGTGAGAGATAAACCAAAGAAAATACATACGAGTATTTATAGTTTGATTTATTTCATTTTATTTTCAGCACAGTGTACACTCGTTGCTCATAGCTGGAGGTGTGCCAGTGGAGGTGGAGTTGCAGATGGAGGCGGCGGCTGTACGCCAACACACACACACAGCTATACTCTCAAGCGATCCAAGTGTGATCAGCGGAAGTATCTCAAAGATTAATTGCGCTTTGCGTAATTACAAAAGGCAAAGAACACTGTAAATAAACAAACTAGGTTGCTGTAGTCCCTAATCCTTGAATTTAAAGCTTCAACTCTATAAGGATATATAGACTCTTTTTAGATTTCCATGTAATCTTACTACAAATTTTGTTTTAATATTTAAATTTTCTTGCTTACTACACAAACTTTCAATACTAGACACACAAAGCTAGTACTCGCCATGCAACACGTTGCCAGATTTATTCAACATATGCCACAGACTGCAATATCGATACAAAAAAAAGTTGCAGCTAAAAAAAACATAACACAAATTATTAAATGACGTAGATTTTACACAAAGTTTTTTGCTTGCTGCCAGTTTTGCGTGCTTGTTTATACCCTGTAGAAAAAGAACTCACAAAAGTCGTGCTTCACTTTGAGTACTTTCAGCAGACACTCAGATTATGTGAGCCATTTAATTCATTCTTCATTTCTTTATGAGCAAACAAAATTACTTTAATTTAATTTAATTTTCTCTATTAACTTTACAGGGTATCCCCGTAGTGACTCTCCCTTGTTTGCCAACTACATTATATTTTTGCCTCTATTTTTGTTTGTTGCATGCAGCTGGCACTGCCAAGTTGCCAATATGTTGCACAAAATTATTATTATTATTATTTATAAGCACTTCTGAGCACTGCAAGTTGCCAAGCTGCCAAAACTGTGCCAAACCAAATTTATTGCAGCTGAAAAGTTTCATTGCCAATTCTGAAAATTGTTTGCTGTTGTTTTGCTTTTTTCTTCTTTTCATTTTTTGTATTCGGTGGTGATGGAAAATGCTGCTTAAACAACTTATCGGAAGTGCTTAGAACTTGTTAGCTACTTTCCAAAGATTGCCAGAAATAAAATGTGTAAGACCATTAAATGGAAACCGAAAACAAGTTTCAATCTTTAAAACTTTTTTAATGAAATACATTTTTGGTTTTGCAATTTATAATTGCTTATAGGAGTGTAAAGCGCGGAATGTTGACAAGAGAATTTCAAGAATTAAACAGAAATTTAAATGCTTTTAAAGGTATAAAATTTTAAGATAATAAATTGAAGTATTTCCTTATCTCGGGTTCCAGCTACTGGCCAGGCAAAGCCTAAACGCATTTAAACTCCGTTCGTTTCACCGCGAAAACTTCTTAATCACATTGAGGTGACCAGAGAGTTTAAACCAAAGCCCAGACCAAATTGTGGTCACAATTTCCACAAACAAATACCTGCAATCAACGGCATCTAGATAAAAATACAAACAAAAAACAAAAATAAACAAATAGCGGGCACATTTTGTTTGCTTCTTTTATTTCCTCACATTTTTATATGAAAATTCAGCAATTCTTGGACAAATGCAAAGCAGGAAAACAGAGGAAAGGTGCTAAAGAAGACAAAAGCTGGGAAGTGGAAGATGGAAACTGGGAAGACTCGTAACGAAGGCCGCGGAGTGGCCATTTTATTTATTGTTATTTCATTTCGACCGCAAATTAAAAGCTATGAATAAGAACTCCAAGAGGAAAAATCACAAACAATAACAAAAAATTGTATGCAGACAGTGCAAGAGCAGACTGGACATCTAGCAGATACCCTGTAGCATAAAGGGTAGACAAAACTACAAACTTCTGACTGTAACAAGCAAATCAAAAAATTTAACAGACTTTTACTTAAAACTTTACTTTACATGCCAGCAAATCAAGCAATACTTTTACAATATCTATCAAGAAGACTGTTTGAAGAACCCTTTTCTACCATTTTATAGGGTAAACACAAGCATAAAAAATGAAAGAGCTTACAAAAAGAGAAAAACATGCTGAAAAACGGAAATAAAAGCTTATTAAAGCCAACACATATAGTACGCTGAAAAAAAAGGGGAAAAAGAAAAGTGGAAAAAAGGAAAAGGAAACAGGAGAAAAACAAAATTGGCAGTCGAGAGTTGGATCAGAGCTCAGCAAACGGAAGCAGAGAGCTGAAAAACAAACACTAAATCAAACATTACACCCAGCAGGAGCGAAAAGTGAAATGGCGAAGGAAATAAGTATAAAAATGTGTAAGGAAAAATTGTGGAAAAATCTCAAGCGAAAGCTGAGAAAGGAGCAGAGAGAACACAGCGACGAAAAGCAACATAAAAAAAGGAGAGAAAAAAGGAGTGAAAGAGAGCAAACAGAAGCCGAAGGAAGCGCTTTTTTATTTGAGAGCATAAAGCAAATGCCAGACTAAAGTAAATATCAAGCACCCCTCGCCTCCGTTCCTGGAACATGGAGTGGAAGGTGGGCATAAGACAAATGTGGGCGCCACCGCGACGTCATCGTTGTTGGTGTTTTAGTGTTGCTGTTGTTGCTTTCGTTTGTTGCTGCCGGCATCCTTTTTGCAATATTAAACGTAGCAATGACACCCATGGGTGCTGCCACGCCTCCAACGTACCCCACCCATCAGCGGGTTAAGCTCCTGCCCATCTCTAGGCCATAGTCGGAGTTACTGACTATGCTAGACAACTAAATATGTACACCTAGTTATATTTGTTGTGTGTCTGAGCAGCGTCATCGTCGGCGTCGGCACACAAAGTGAAATATCAAGGGAATTAAAGACATTGTGCGGATTTTGCACTGAATGCTCTGCTGCTCATGAATAGCACTCTCTGGTATCCTCTGCTTCCCTCTCTCTCTGTCCCTATAAACGAACTGATGTATGAATGAATGACTGAATGAATGACTGACTGATTGTGGAGTGAACTGAAAAGTGCTGCAGCAATGTTAGCAATTGAAGGGCTTCAATTGGTTTTTCGCATTTGGCAGCAACTTTTTTGAGGCAGTTTAAAGTCTTCACTAAAAGCGCTTAATGAGCTCCCTCAATCGTTTTAATGGAGCAAGCTGTGTTTTCAAAATAATATAAATATTGGCAAATAATATTATAATTATTAAATTAAATATATAATCAATTTAATTAGGACTACAAACTTAAAACAAGTAACGATGGCTTCCACAGTTCCCAAGTTATGGTGTTCTGAAAATGAATTTTCACAGTTTTCCTTTATAACCTAAGTATGACTTTAAATTCCACTTATTTCTCAAACAAAAATTGGAAAATTCATTTAAATTCTCTTGTTTAGCTGCTGAAAAACTTTGCTTTAAGCACTTTAAGCTTTTGTTTGTAATTGTAATCCAGCAAAACACATTGATAATTTAAAGCTTACAGCGTTTCTCAATCATGTTTATGGCTCAAAATAGCTTAAATTATAATCATATATAAGAACACGAATGTAAATGAATTTTAATATTTTGTGTTGTTTAATTAGTGCAAATTGTTGGATGCTTTTAAAGTAGCTGATAAGCTGTTATTGTTTGCTCTTCTCAATGAACCTTAAGACAAGCGTACATATGAGATGGAAATGTTTGTTTCATCCATTAATCCAGTAACCCCCTTTTTCACATAACTCAACAGGCAGCAAGAGCTCCTACCTTTCACTCCCTTCCTCTCTGCCCTTTCTCCCTTCTTGGCCACTTTGAATATCAGGCATACCAAAAACCTAATCCGTTGCAAAGTGCTTCTGTTTTGTCTATGTGTAATATGAACGAGTGAGTTAAATGTATAACCCAAAGGCACACGACAAGCTGGCGTAAAGCACACGCTCACCAGGGATACGCTAAAGGATACAGACACACACACACACACACACACACACACACTACATACACATATGTCTATATCTTCTTGTAGATGAGCTGCTTGTATTCATATATCGCATGTACCTAGCACACACCGCACCCAACCCAGCTGTCATCACAGGGTGCTTCTCCAGCCACTGCAAAGACCATCCCTTTCAGACACTCTGCTCAGCTTACAACAATGCCAAATCGTGTGGATTTCAGTGCATAAGCAGCACAGAAGGTGGCAGCGAACTAGCGATGGGTGCGTGTCGTGACACGAGCAGTAAATGCTTGTAAAATAAACCGAGTCAGAGGAGGAAATACATAAAATATTAATAAATTAAGAAATCTAAGTTAAAATTATCTTTCAGTTTAACCATAAATCAAGCAAAGTATAACACCCAAAATTCCAAACTACAGCAAAGCTTACAATTCTAGCAAAACTCAAAAAAGAAAACCAGTAAACCTAGCAAGAGCTCTACCTGAAGCACACATAAAAACCGAATGTCAGAAGAAATACAGAGTTCTTTCATTTGAGCAGCATTTTTTCCTACACGCCTTTTTTGAAAACGATGCCCGAAAGATGCACAAAGAAACGCTTTCAAGTCAAATTAAAGTCAAGCGAAGCATATTGATTATTTCAGGGGGCAAATCACAAAAAAAGGGAAGACGAGAGAGTGTGAGAGTGTGAGAGAGTATAGTGGAATATCTGATCGGGTTCAAGTGGCAAATGGAACTGACTAACAGCTACTAATCTCAGCAGTGGTAAACGACCGTTCGAGTGCTTATCAAATGTCAGGCGACAACGTGCGACATTTCAGGAAATACCTTAATGTGCGGTGCTGTTATCAGGCAGAGTGCTAATCTTATCAGTGAGTGCAACACTTCACGCTGACAAATGTTAGAAGTGCATTACTTTTTTTTCATTTTTTCAAACTCCTCACACCTCCAGTGTTTCGAAAACAAAAGAGGACATTGACTGCAGTTTACAGAGCATGACACCCAAACAGCACCCTTGACAACCCATTCCCAATTCCACTCCCACTCCCATTCCCTCTATCATACCCTACCATGACCATACCCATTCCCATTTCCCCTCCCAACCCATTCCTAGTTCCCTTAAATGTAGCGTAGTCAATAAAACAAATATGACAGCCAGAGCAGGCGTACAGGGCGGAAGGGGGCGGGCCAAAAGGCAACGTAAGTGTAATGATAATAAAAGTTTATGACAGCAGCTCACGAGCTTGTAAGGCTAATGTCAACGCTACAGAGTCAGGAGCGGTTTTGGCGATGGCAGTAGGGCTTTAGGGCGGTACCTTCCCAGGTACAAAGGCACCAGACGACCACACCATGAAGAAGAAGAAGCAGGCGAGTGCTCGGCCTGTTGCAAGTGCGAAAAGCGCTTTCATGCTTCACTGAACTTTTACCGACGCAATGAAGCAAGAATTTTTTAACAGGTCGCTAAAGGTTATTACGGCATGTTGACAGGGTTAAATATTTTGATCACCAATTGCTTTAAGGCAGGTGCCTGCTCAGCATTCATAAGGCCCCAGAGCAAGGGGTTACAATTACAAGATGCCAATGAAATATTTATAAGATTTTCATGCAAACAATGAAAAGGGTTAAGTTAAACATAAGTATGCGACCAAGGGATAATTTTAAAATAATGTATAGCTTGATTAAATGCAGAGTGTGAGAAACCTTTAAGAAATTTTTGTTTGAAGTAATGAACTTAATTTTCCAGCATTTAAAGTGTAAGATGAGCTTAGTCCTAACAGTCCTTAATTTTAATTAACTACTATTTATTTTGAATAATATACAGACTTGTCGAACTGCCCTCGATTCCCAATCAAAGCACAATTCCCGAAAAGAAAGTTCCCCATGTCTTAGCTTACTTTATTCTTAACTTGTTTTTATGTTTGTTTACATTTTTTATACCACACAAGTTTTGCGCTTGTTGTGTTAACATAAATGGCTTTTAAAGCCATTAATATTTTGACCTGGTTCGTTTAACACTAGACCAACTGTTGACAATTGTTGCCAGCGAAACAGTTATCGCTATTTCCACAGACTTATGAAACTTCCATCAATAGGGCGCAGAGAAAAGGAACAAATGGGAAATGGAGACAAATATTTGTAATACTCTAAAAACTGATGCCAGTCGCGTAAGGTAAAACCCAAAAAAAATCAAGAGTACATAAACTTTGTTGACATTTTCGGTGTGTAGCATTAATCACTGATCAGAATTGTGAAGGGACAAAGCTGATAATAAGAAATGTGAACAATGAGAAGGCACTGTCAACATAGCACACCTGTTATCAGCAATCAGTTTTCCCCTTATCAAATATCAGTGAGGAAACAAAGTTTATATATATAACTATGTCGCTTTGGTCTTAAAATGTTTAGACTTTGGATATGGCACAACAATTGTGATTTTAGTCCTAGCAACTGCAAATTAAATATTTAATCGAAACTTAAATGCTAAAATTTTAGACATGATTTGACTTCTAGTTGCGTGACTAACTAAACCAAAAGCAAAACAAACAACGACCACAACTAACAAACTAACAACTAGTTTATAAATAATTCACACATTCATGTACACACACAGTAGTGTGTAACGGTTCATTGCACACACTAATAATTACATAATGAAGCAAGGCATAAGTTAAACTTTGCCCCACTGTAGCCAGCAAATGAAAGGAGTGGGGGAGGGGAGGAAGTGGAGGACAAAGAAGAGTGCAGAAATAAACCAAACGCCAGTTCCTAGCATTTAATTTCATTTTCCTATCTGCTCTCTCTACTGTCTCTCAAGCGAACAAGGCAGCAAAGCAACTTGATAGTCAAACTTTTGTGTTGATTGGGAATAGAAGGAATAGAAGAATGGAGGAAGGAAGGAATTGAAAACAGTGACTGGACATGTTATTTAGAGAGAGAAGTCTGAGAGCAAATGTATGTAAGGGAGACGATGAAACTTATGGGAACACAGAGAGCGCTAAAGAGTCGCTGAGGTAATTATATAGATATTTAAATCATAAAACGAGAGAAGGAAATGGAGTGACATAAGAAAAGGAAGATAAAGAAGATTGAATAAAACAGCATACCGAATTCAAATCGATTGAGTGTTCGAGTTATGTACAGTGGTTCCAACGCCAAATCGGACAAGACTTTTTGTTTATTTCAATACGTTTTTTCTTAAGCAGTAAGCTATTTATTTTAAGTTTTAACAATTTTTCTTAATTCTATAAAGTCTTAGCTTTGTTAAACAACAAAAAAAATTTCAAATTTTAAACGGTAACATTTTTTTTATTTAACGAAATGAATAACAAGTCCGATTTTGAGCTTCAACGCCAAATCGGACAAAAGAAAAAACTTATGAAAAAACAAAATAACAACAAGTAAACAAATGAAAACTTTAAGTTTTAATATTTAGTAACAAATCCTTTGTTTGCTACAACAGCCTGCAAGCGATTTGGTACAGAATTTACCAAGTTTTGGCAGATTTCTGGCTCTATTGAATTCCAAGCTGCAATTAATCCCTCTTTTAATTGATCCAAAGTTTTATACCGGATTTTGTACATGCAAAAAAGCGCAAAAATATGATAAATATTAAACGGAGCGAGTCTTCTAAAAGCTTCTAAGAGCTAAATCGAAACCTATTCCTTCTGTGAATCCCTTTAATATTGAGCCCTACGCTGTCAGTCATTCAGGTTTTTACTTAACCGCTTATTAGCTAACTCGACCCAGTTTAACTACAGCTTCAACTGCTTGGAATTTAGCTTAATTCAACTGCAACTGACTGAACAGCTTTGCAACCAATAGGTCAAAGTTGCATCTCCAAAATAGCTTTAATATTAGGTCCAAATAACTTTGAACTAGTTATCAAACCCGTTCTTACTCTTCTATTGTTTTCCCTTCGCTTTCCCAGCTTCAATTTCAGGCAATCTATTGTTTTGATCCCCCGATTTATTCGCTCCTCCTCCTCGTAAGCTCAACTGTCTATCATTTGCAATTTACTGGCCAATGATTTGCTTAGTCGAAAGTCGTTTCTCAGGCAGCAATATGAAAAGCCTATTAAAATCAATTCGCATCATTTATCTGGCTAACAGGAGGAGAAGGAGTACAGTTGGGTCCCAAAGCTTAATGCCAATCAAAATGCGGACTGCCAACTTGATTTATGTTGACTCAATGTCTTGACGGTATGTCCGTTTTCGGTGGTGAGTTCATAGAGCCCACTCAGAGATGCTCAGGAGCAAATAATTCGATTGTAAAGTGTTTACACAAAGCCTGCACCTAAAGCTTAACTACTCACACACATCTCCCCTCTAGTTCCCTCTCTAACACACAAGCTGATTAGAGACTGAGTAGTGCAGTCCAGTATTCATGCAACATGCCACACAATACACAGACTCGGACTTGCCACATTATGAATTCATATTCAATTACGCGTGCTGTACACAAAGTGCTGCTCGGTATCAGAGGTCATCGAGTCGGAGAATTTTGGAGCCCACAGTGTAGTGGGGGGGAGGAATGGAGTGTGGTGCAGTGGTAACGGGGGTCTATAATGATAAATGAAATATTTATATAGCTAAAATACGTAATTAACTCAAATTATAATGGGGCGTTGGCCGTACAACGTGACCCTCCAACAATAGGCGTTAATATGCCAGCGCCAGTGCAGCAACAGCAACAACAAAGACAGACCACAAAATGTGTGTGTGTGTGTGTGGGAGAGGGGGAGAGTGGGAGAGTGGAAGTGAGCGAGGGCGAAGTGGTGGAAAGAGGAGCAGAGAAGCAGGCAGGCAGCCAGCATGTTGAAATGCATGCTGAGTGTGATTACAACAACGACAACAACAACAAGAACAAGAACAACGACGAAGGGGAACACACACACCAGCCTACCGCTCTCTCTGCTCTCCCTGCTCTTTCGCTACTCCTCCATTCCATTCCCCCGCCTACCGCTGATTGCGCCCCAGTTTGGCTGCGTTGCGTTCGGTCATTATTTACTCATCGATTGCTATGGAATGCGATGGTGCATCATGCGGCGCACGGCGCATTGCTACACTGTAAAAAACTTGGAACATTATTCTTACTATGCGCATAAAAAGTTGTGCAAAAATGTTAGAAGAAATTTAAGACTTTTGTAAGAAGAAACCTCTAAGTAAATCAAAGTATTTAATCAACCCACCTTGATTAAAGAAATAAAAATAAATTAAATAAAAATTAACAATAAATTTTTATTCAATATTAGCCTAAAATGCATGGTTTTAGTTGCTTTTACTAACTGGTAATTCAGAATATTATTAAAACTAAACTTAAAAGTAATTGCTCAACTTTTAAATATATTTCAAGTATTTGTTTATAAATTATTTCTATAAAAGTTTAACCTTTTTGAAATTATGCCACCACTAATATTATAGCCTATGTAAGTTCGCTGATTTATTCTTTCTGTGTATTTAAAAAATTTAAGGAATTCGTTCTTAAAACTCGAATATCTGTTTTTTAAAAAGCTTTTTCACTTACTGCATTTTTTGGCTGATCAATATTAGTTTTGCGACAAAAATCTTAATTAAAGAATCGCTTTTTCTACGAGTGTACGCGTTTTTGGCGGTCCCCTCTACCCTGTACCCCCATCCCTCATTCCTACACTGCACGTCTGTCCAGCCTGTCCGCTCCTGGTCCGTTGTCTGTCTGCACTACCAAACTGGCAACTGGCAACTGGCAACTGGAAACTGGCAACCGACTGCTAATAAATTCAGCAAAGCCAGCAGGTTGCTAGGCTTAAGCAACCTTCTTGCAGTACTTTGAGTAAGGAGAGGGGTAGGGGTAGCAGTGTGGGAAGGGGAGAGGGACAGCGGGTGCACAACAATAACAAATCGTGTTGTTAACTGGCAGCGTCGTCATTGGCATACGCACGAATGCATTCAGGCAAAGAGACGACAACAAAGCAGTCAGAGAACGGAGAACTGAGCCCGATTCTGGCCAATGGTCACACTGCCCCACACACACTCACACACACACACACACACACACACACCAGTCTCTGCTTAGTATGCATGCTTCGCTTCGTTGACTGTTGTTGCTTTAGCTTCTGTCTCTGGCTTTGGCTCGGACTATGGCTCTGACTTTGGCCCGTTGTGTCTTAGGCCTGTTTCAAGACTTGGGCTTGGATCTGGTCTTGGGCTTGTCATTGACCTCCACACACGCACACAGGCTGCAATGTGTGGCCAATTGTAACTGCAACTCCCGTGCAATGTGCAACCCTTTGGCCACCCCCCTCAACTCCACCAAACTCCACCCATGTGCCCCTTTAGACCAAACATAGACAATGTTGTGTGCGCTTTAATGTTTGGTCTGTTTGAAGTTGTTTTATGTTCGCTGGCCATAAAACTCAACTGAATATAGCCAACTACTGACCAGGCCAGGCTAGGCCAATACCCCAAGGATGAAGTGTTGATTATGCCGTGTTGCACTAGACAACAAGTTCTTATTGCTCTTGTGCTGTAATTTTAAAGCCAAGTTAAGTCCTAAGCATCTTGTCAGCTGATCCTATTAAAAGTGTTGTGCTGCATGTGCATGTGTGTGTGTAGGAGTGTGTGTGTGTGTCTATTACTTCCATGTCCTTTGAACTGCTTTGCCTGATTTTCAATTTTTGGCAAAAGCAAATGGACCTTGGCTAAATTGATAACTTGGCTTAAAGGGTTTCACTGTTTATCACAGCAAAGACTTATTGAGTTTCCAATAAATACTGAAAACAAGCTCATAAATCGACTGTTAAAAGTACTTCAAAGAGAAAAAATTGTGAGCATAAGGATAATATTATATTTATCGACCTTTTAGCTCAGTATTTAAGTTGATTTATACCAAAGTAGGCTTTAAGTAAAGTGAAATCAGTGGCTTTAGAGCTAGCTGCTCGAAGTGTTTAAAGTAGCATTTACTATAAACTAAACCCCTTCCGATTTAATAGCCTAATTGACACATTTTGAAAAGTAATTACCCTATAATTTCTATAAATTGTAGTGCCATTTAAGTGTAACTTCCGTCCTTTAAAGTTAGTTGCTTATCATAAGCAATCTCAATGATTATCTACTCCACCCATTTCTAAACACTCCAATAAATAACTCCATTAAGGAAGTCCAAGATTGGTTACAACACTTCCTTCCAGAACTTAATTAGCAGTATTAGCCTAGGGGCATTAGCCCCTACTCTTAGCCAGTAGTCCGAGCAGTTTGTACCCTGTAAAGGGAAACAATTCACACGCTGGGCTCATTCGCAACTTTGGCCCTTTGGTCATTAACACCAAACGGGAACTGGGAAATGTAAAGAGGGACAAAGTGGGTAAAGAGGAAGGAAGAGAAAGAAAGGGAGAAACCTAGTCCAAGTAATGCCATTCCCTAGCCAAGAACAAATACTAGTAATGCTCGCCATAATGTGAAATGCAAATAATGTGGTTGCTTTTTCGGTATTACCTGTTGATACCTGAGCGAGAAGCAGAGGGAAACAGACACAAGACTAGGGGAAAACTAGTCTCAGTACCAGACCCAGTCCGTGTCTCAATGTCCATTAAACAGTAGCCAGTGAGAAAGGAACTCGTAGATAGATGATATATCTGAGAACTGCATCTTCATCATCATTTTGTTCATGGCTCGCAAATTAGAGCACATTAACGCGTTCAGGCTCAAATATGCCTCATACTTGCACTTACCTGTAAAAAAGAAGACAAAAAGGTGAGCAAATAAGTAAGACAGAGAGAGAGAGAGAGAGAGAGGATAACAAAGATAATTATGTAGATTAGCAAAAGGAAGTTTGTGTTTGTTCAAGAAATTAGCAAGACGAGTGTATCATGTGCCTACAATATAAATGTATATATATATGTATATATATTACTATTGTAACTGTTGACTAATTGGATGTGCCATTGTGACTGGCTGTGCCCTCTACCCGCTTCTAAGCCAAGCTTACTTGTTTGGTCTTGAAACCCAGTTGAACAACCTTCAGGTGCTGAAGGACTTGCTGCAAATGCCATTCAAGTAGAGTCCCCTATCCCTACCTCTCCCTCTTCCTATCACCTTCTCTTTCTTGCTCTCTTTGGACTATTCCCCAGCGGTTTACCTAACTGGAAAACTGTGGTTTTGCTTTTTAAGGCCAAGACATGCGGGTCTAATGAATTGTTGAAGCATGCGAAAAACTTTGCTACTTTAAAGTAAATATAGTTTTTTACAGAAGTCTATACAGTAAAGGGTTTCAAATTTAAACCAGATAAGGAAATATTAACCAGAATAACACGTTATGCTTTCAAACATATTTTAGTATAACTAAACTTATAATCTTATCATTAAAACAATTTATTTATTTATTTTCTACAAATTACTTCTTACCTAAAGATGATGTGGATTATATTCTATTTTAACTGTAGCTTTGAGTTTCTTATAGTTCTTAACTGTCAGCTAAATTTTTACAACAGTTCACAGTCCTTTCAGTTCAGCTTATACACATCACTTTGCCTCAAAACTTGTATCTCTTATCTTTTCATATACTTATTTTCTTCCAAGTTTTATAGGGGATTACAACAAATATATCTTGATGAATAACTTGCAAATCTTTAAAATAGTTTCAGCACAGAAACAGTTACAGTGTTAACCCTTATGTGTTTATGCAACTGACAACCGAAAGTAAACCTACGAAAACCTCCAAAATAGTTACCAAATTACTAAAGGATTTATCAGCGCTCGATTTTCTTCACTTTTAAAGCCATTTACAGAGTTCTTATCAAAGAAAAATATTCGCCACGAACTGTGACGGAAATTAAAAATAATTTCTAGTTGTTTGAGTAGTGATATTACCGAAGGTGAGGAGAAATGTACAAAAAAGAATGTTAGGTTTAATGTTACGACTTGAAGCTCGAATGGACGACGCAACCGCAAATCTAAATTACCGAGGACCCTGCACTAAATCAAATGCGTTGCTGTTCGTGGGGACGGTGGCGGGGAGAGGGGCTAACAACTTGAAAGGGAAACCCAAGAACGACCACAATCGTAGTCGAGTCGAGTCGAGTCGACTCGTTGAGTTGTTGTGGGGCAAGGTATAAATTAAGAGCGGCATGCGGCATGCGGCATGGGACGTGAGGCATGAACTGAATTTCGACTTTGTAACCCTAGAAGTGTGGAGACGACGACCAACAGCGACCGCATTATAGCGCCCTTGGGGATGATTGGAACAGGGCACGAAACAAAGCCAAGAAACGGGGAAGAAAAAGGGGAAAGAAAACGGGAGGAAGAAACGAGGAAAGTAACAAAGCTTTGACTACACTGGAAGAAAGTTTTAAAGAGTTCTATATTGAAAACTTATTTCATTTGTATGTAAACAATCTCTTATAATTTTACTCGAAAGGGGGAGCAAAATAAATCTAACTTTATGTGTATTTTTACGTATAACATCTATGTTTTTTTAGAGATATGTTTCAGGTCTAAAAAGTTGCTTTAGCAGTAAAACTAACCCCTCGGCTACTAGTCTAATCAAAGAACATTATTTTTGTCAGTGTAGTACAGCACAATGTTCAAAGCACTACAAGCAGTGCTACACTAAAATTTGGCTCGTTTCGTTTAGTTTTGCGAAGCAAGTTTTTGTCTTCAACATTTTGTTGCATTGCTGTTTGTTTGTAATTAGCCATAATTCACTTGTGCCTGGGCCAAGCCAAAATGAAGCATAAAATATTTACGCACAGCCGTCATCGTCGTCGTCGTCGACCACCGGAAATATGCAATTTGACGCAATTTGCATGCGGCACCAACTTCAAGTTGCAAGTAGGGAAAGGAAGGAGGGAGAAGGGTTAGAAGTAGAGACAAAAAGAAAGAGGTAAAGAGTAGGAAAGAGTGAAAAAGAGACTCCACAATTGAACTGAATTGAGTTTTGAACTAAACTGGACTGAGCAGACTTTTGTTGCACTATGGAGCACCGTGCAGCACTGTGTGGCACGTGGTTGCATTAGGTGATGCAATCATTTCCGTTTTGCAGATTGCAAAATTTCGCATGCCAGAGAAATCAATTTCCGTTTTCAAGTCGGGCAAATGGGAGCATAACAGGAATCAAGCTGGACATCAATACAACATTGGATACAAAGAGACAGAGAGGTAGGGAGAGCGAGACAGAGAGGTAGGGACAGCAAGACAGTGAGATAGGAAGACGGAGAAAGACAGTTACCGAGACAGAGCGATTTGTATATGCTGATATATGAACGGTTCTGCTTGTCATTCATTAATTACAAATGGCAACAATGACGTTCGATAACGATAACGATGACGAAGGCAATTTTCAAACGGTAAACGTATGGCTGCCATTGAATTTGTTTTTTAGACGGGCAATTGAGATTTTTTGCTGCTTCTTTTAAATGAGGGCTTAAAATTTCAAGTCGTGTCTTTAAGTACAGCTAAGAACTCCGTTAGTGCCCCAATACTTTAGGCTTAAAATGCTTAAATAAATTTAAAAACATTATAGTTTAATTATTCCAATTATAAACCCACACTAAACTCATATTTTTGACTCTATACATAATAAGTTTTGACAAATAATCAAACTTATCTCGAAATTTAAGCTTATCACTTCAGGAAACATAAATAAAACATGACAGAGATTATGAGAGATTATGAATATGGATAAGTAACAAGTAGTAGTAGTAGTAGTAGTATTAGTAGTAGTAGTATTAGTAGTAGCAGTAGTAGTAGTAGTCATAAGTAGTTATGAAGCCCAAGAAGCACTACAATTGCCAAGTTTTAAAATGGTAAAAGCTCAACTTAATTCGCCGCTATTTTCGTTGCTTTTGACCACAAAATGCTGTAATGAAAACCTGTCCTGGTCGAAAGCAACAGCTGAAGTTCTGTAGGGAGAACTAAGAGGGGTCTAAGGGGCACTGTGGGGGCTGTAACAAGCGCAGCTGTAAAATGAAACACTAGGCACACTCTCACACACACACAGAGACAGAGACTGGGAGGCAAACCAGAGTTGCCCTGCCAAGATGCTTATCGCCAGCCACGTCTCCAGTGACTCCAACCACTTTCCACCCCCTTTTCCTACACTTCCGCCGCTGTGGCTTTAACTGTTCTCGTTGCTGTTGTTCTTGTTGTTGGTATAAACATTTTCTTTTCATTAATTCATAAAGCATATTTTTATTGAGTGGCAACACATGAGAAGCAACGAAGCAAACGCAGTGCAGGGACTGTGGACTGGGAACTGCGACTGTGTCTGGGGGGCAGGGCCAAGAGACATGCCCCCAAACGTTGTGGGGGCATTAAAAAGTTGCAGTAATGGAAATTGTTTTGTGAAAATTGCAAACTGCCTGGCAATGGGCAACAAACAACGCCAGCTTGTCAGACACCCAGCAGGAGGGGGTGGCAGGGAGGGAGCTGAACGGGTGGAAGACTGTGGTACATTTTAAAATGTGCGAGAATGTGCACCAAAGTTGCAAGTTTGTTTGAGGCACGCTTCGTTTACCACCGAGAATTTCAAATAGAATAAAAGTTACTTCATGTTGTTTAATAATAATAATTTTACTCTGCGGCTTTGTTGCTGTTGTTGTTGTTGTTTGAAGTAATAAATACTTTAGCTGATAAGCGTAGTTATGCGAACCGTCGATTTAGTAAAAGTTTCTTTATTTAATGGCTACTCGGCTAATTCTCATTTAAAGTTTGCAAAAAAACTCAATTGTTGTTATGGAAATTACACAACTTATTGTGTTTTAAATTCTTAAAAATATGTTTTGGAATGGTTAAACTAAAATACTTTGTAAATAGGGTATTTAGACATTAATAAAGGCAGTTAAATTTAATATTTTATAAAACAATCTCTTATGTAAATTAAATAATACCATGAAAGTATGTAGACTATAATCTACTAAGATAATTCTAAATACAAAACTAAAATAAAGCTCTTTAATCAGTGTTAAAAAAGTATTATAAATTCTGAATTAAAGTGAAAAGTCTCTTAGTTTATAATGAACATCAAAAATGTACGCCTATCTTAAAGCTATGCCTACATAGTTTTTATTACAAAAATTACTTTCTTGTCTATAACCTTCTAAAACGATTATCGAAAATCAAATTGTTGTCCGCTTTAGTGAACAAATCTTTACGACTTATCGCATAATTCAGCGATTTTCACAATCTTCGTCTTTAAAAGGTTTCCCAGCATATGATATGGTATTATCTTTATGAAGAAACCTGCATATTGTTGATTAGCTTTGATCTTCTGTCGGCATTTCTTGTTCTACTTGTCAGACAGTTAGAAAGACAGGCAAACTCTTCGCGTCTTCAAACTGCAGTCTTCTCTGCTCGTCTCTGCCAGCTTCATGGACTGTCTGGTCTAGACTCTAAAGTCTAGAGTCAATACATAGCACTTATCGCCTTTCTAATCGTTATGCAAGCCAGTAGACAAGTGTTAAACAATCCGAGTGCAGAGTACCAAGTATCGAGCACCCCAGAGCACCCATTTCCGATACACTTTGAACGGCAACAATCAAAGAGATACGACCGACAACTCTGAAAGATTTGGCCAGACGTGAGAGGAGAGTGAAGAGTGACGGAAATGGCAAGAGCAAGAATTTGCCGTTAATCCCAGGGACAAACTATAATTTTAGCCAGACTAATTATAATCACATTCTAATTAGACAAACTGCGTCAAAAGATGCCTCAATGCACTTTTCCAAGCACTTTGCTCAACTTAATAAGGAAATCAATTAATAACAAGCGATGCAGCTAAAGTAAAGTAACAACAACAACAACAGCAACAACTGTAACTTTAGCAACTACTTTTAGTCTGTCTAATAGATTTTAAATTAAAGTTTGCCGCAGTCCACAAAGTGAGGCACAAGAACGACAACAAGTTGACTACAAAACTCAGCAAAAGATACAAAGATGCAAGAGCATAGACGACAACGTTGATGATGTTAATAATGATCTAGATGATAATGATGATGACAATAATGACGACATGGCAATGCACTCGAGCGACAACATGCCAGGGCATCGAGGTGGACATAAAAAACTTCCGTAAACAGAGCCCGAAAGCCAAAAAGCAAAGTCAAAGCTTCCATTCGGGCCAGACAACATTTCGAAGACGATTTTAAAATTAGAAAAAGCAACAACAACTAACCAAAAAAAAAAGAAAATACAAGAAAGCAGGGAAGGAGAAAGGCAGCAAAAAGGAAACAAGAAAGAATACGATAAACAACACTCGACCTTTAGATACCCTTTAACTTAGTTAAGGTTTCCACATTAGACCCAAGAGAAGACTTCAAACTTTAAGCAGTCATAACTTACGATATAGACATTGGATCTTGAGCGGATTAGGTATATATTATAAATTTTCTTTTTCCTTTGACACACATATACCCGTTCATCACCACTAAGGGGTATAGCAAAAGAAATGCCAAATAGAAAATGAAAATAAAATTGTCTATCGTAGCGTTTGGTGTATTTGTGGATATAACAAACTGGGGAATACGGCTCATATAATCTAACCAGAAGATGCAAGAGCAACAGAGAGTGAAGAGAGGGAGGAGAGTGGGTGTGAGGTAGAAGGGGGTTGTACAACGAGGTGAGCCGCCGCTTGGGGCCAATGCAAGCGAGCAGAGGCAATCAAACAACTGAAGCATGACAACTTGATGCCAGTAGCAAAGCCAAAGCCAAAGCCAACTCCAATCTGAAGCTAAGAGAATTGTGTCCAAGATATGCCCCAATCCCACTCTCCACTGCACACTCCCCCGCACCCACAGTCCTACGCGGGTTGACGAGCGACGAACGGCACATGACATAAAAATTAAATAAACAAAATTATGAAGCGAACCTCATGTGCGGCCCCCTTAGATAAGTGTAATGTATGAGGCGTATAGTGTGGTAGGGGCAGTAGTGCTGGGAGGTACGGCTGGTTGGGGTGCATACAAATCAAAATAAACATTTGTGCCTTTGCCGCTTGATTGGGGCATGCAACGAATTGTTGTATTTGTAAGATAAACAACGAAGGGAGTTTTTATTGTTTGCACTACAACGATGAAAGCCGAAGGCGAAAAGCAACGTGGAAATGGTAGGTAAATGGTAGAAAGAGCAAGAAATTCCTACAAAGCCTACAAAATGATATGAGGAAAGCAAAGAGCGGAAAAAAAAGAAGTAGAGGAACTAAAAGGTAACTGAAAGATAACCGTTGTGGTTGGACACGGCAAGTGCAATCAGCTGTTAAGTGAAAACATGAAGCAGGTAAACAGAAGTAAGATATACGATATAGCCATGGCAATAATATGGCTAAAGGATCAGTCACTTAGCTGGGCTAAGGGTGGAGTCTACAGGAGAGTGGGATTGTAGTTTGTAGTCTGCGAGTTAATCTAAAGTGAGTGCAGCGAAAACGGTAGAAAGTTAGAAAGAAAATAGTAGCAAGAGTAGGGCGAGTAGAGAACAGATAATAAAGGAAGTGGCTAAAAAACTGAAGAATATAAAATATAGTGGAAATACATTCTGAGCTTTGGAAGTAATAATATATATTAAAATTAAATTAAATTACAAGTAATACATTTCAATACTATTTGATTAATACTACCCATTTTAATTCTACTCCTTCAAATACTACCTTATTTAAAATCACTAATTTTAGCTGCTCTCTTAAAAAAAGTTCCATTTGCAAGACTATTTATTTCGATTTTACTACTTTAAATACTACCTTTTAGAACACCTACTCAATATAAAACTAATCTGTTAAACACTCCCTTTTTAAGTACTACTAGAATTAAATGTGCTCCTTTAAATACTACCCTTTTCAAAACTATTCTTTTCGATTTTATTCCTTATACTAATTCGTTAAAAAACTACTCAATTTATTTTATTACTTTAAATACTACTTTTTTAGTACTATTAGAATTAAATCTAATACTCTTTTCAAAACTATTTTTTTTTTATTCCTTATACTAATTCTTTAAAAAAGTACTAAATTTATTTTACCCCTTTAAATACTACCTTTTTAGTACTACTAGAATTTAATATGCTCCTTTCAAAGCTACCCTTTTCAAAACTATTCATTCTGATTTAACTCCTTTAAATACCAACTTTTTGAAACTCTACCCAATATAATTCTACTACTTTAAATACTACTTTTTCTAGAACTAATAGCTTAAACTCCGCTCCTTTAAATGCTACCCTTTTCAAAACTATTCATTTTGATTTAACTCCTCTTAATACTACCTTTTTAAATAAAATTTGTTTTAATGATACTACTCTAAACAATAATTTCTTAAATACCACCATTTAAAATACTTCTCCATTAAATACTACTACTATTACTATTTTTAAACAATAAAACTTAGCCATGGTTTTAACTTTAATCACAAACCATTTCTCCCCAACCCTTCAGAACATCTTTCAAGAGGAAAGTAAGTTTCCTCCAAAGCCGTTTAGTTCATTTCCAGTACATTTAGACGGTTTATTTGCTTAATTCCCTTAAAAACCCTTTTTGGGCTTTTGGTCAAGTTATTGCAATAAACCAGAGTTGGCTTGATTGTAAGTTGTGTGTTTGTCTGTTAACTGTTTGCTTTGATTGAGCCCTCGAGCGTTTAATACACTTAATATTATTACAATGAAATTTGCTTTACTCCCCCTATGAAAAGTATCTAACGGATGCAATGCACATACACAAACTAAAGATACATAAATATTTATATAGCAGCAGGCCAAAGACTATTGTGCTTTTATTGTTATGTAACACAAGCGTATAAAATAAGTTAATTATATTTACAAATTTTCAAAAATTATGCGCATACACATTTATATATATATTTTTACTGTTTTTTAATTAAAAACTCATTAAAGTCAAAAGCAGTGCTGAAAACTGAATTAAACTGAAGTGAATTCTTCGTTCATTGAACTTTGGCTTTGATTAATGCAAACAAAAACAAAAAAAAAAACGACAAATAAATATAAAATATACATAAATTTATTTACAGCAACAGTTGCAGTCCAGTAGCTCGACAATCTCCAGGGGGTAAGGGGAGGGGTAGGGCAGCACGTAGAGTCGGGTCTATACAAAATTATATATGCTCAGCACTGATTAGCATTATTGTTGCCGCCCCTCGATGTCTGCTACCATATTCTTGCTGCATTGTATTAATAAAAAAATAATTTTTTTTTTTCTTTGCCAGCGCATAAAAAATAAAAAAAAAAGAATTGAAAAAAGAAGAAGCAGCACACGCGTCAGGCGAAATGCAATTTAAATTTTAATGTGCTGCCTTTTAGCAAATAACAAAAAAAAAAATGTGATATAAAAATATAATAAAAATTAAGATAACATGCAGAGCATACGCTAGCGGAGTAAGCTAGTAGCAGTGATACCGTGTACAGACTACAAACATTTAAGGAAGCCAAAAGCATATGATAAAAATATATATAAAAAAAAAATATAAAAAAAATATTTAAAAATAAAAAAAAAATGTATATAAAAATTCAGACTGTTTTTTTAACTTATACTTAAATTAAAAAAATTTTATTTTACTAAAATTTCTAAAAAATTGTGTTAAAATTTCGTAGTTCATTTTACAAAAATCTGCAAAATTTTTATTTATATTAAAATTTTTAAAATTTTAGTAATGCACTGCACCCTACTACCCTACAAACCACATATTACAGGGTATGTGCAAAAATGTGCATACATGGCAAATGCCCATAGTAGAGCTGAATTGGTTTGAGAACTTGAAGAGTTGAAAACGCAGGGGGAGGGGTTTTTGGGGTGGGGGTACTACTGTTTGGGCCAACTGACTTGCCAATTGCATGCAATTTCAGCCACATTGTTGTAACGGCCCCACGGCCCAAACATGTGACCGGGCCCAGACTTGGTAACAACTGAAAACCCGGCTATAAACTCAAACCAAGTTTCAATACACGCACTGACGGCATTTTTTTTTCCTCTTTTTTTTTTTGTTGTATTTTTTATACACACATATTCCCTTTTTTCATGGAACTCTTTTTTTTGTGCTGTGCTGCATTTAATTTACTGTTTTTGTTGTGCTGCACTGGCAAATGTCAAATGTTGGCATGGAACGTAACTCATTAAACACGGCACAGCACGGCTAAAATGTATCTGTATCTGCAAGTTGGCTTTTTTGCATCTATAGCCAGATAATCGCTGTTGCAACGACTGACTCCTAATGTAATGAGGCACGAAACCTTTAAAACGAGGACCGAATTGCCTTTAAATAAGTATCGGCTTACGGGCCAATTGGCAAGTGTGTGTGCGTGTGTGTGTGTGTGTGTGTGTGTGTGTGTGTGTGTGTAAGTGTGTGTGGAGTGGCAAGTTGACAAGCGATGCAATCGATAGCAGAGTGAGGTTTTATAGCCAAAGGGTTCAGAGATAGCAGCAAATTAAAGCATTTGAAGTTGGCTTCAAAATCGGCTGGAGAAATATAATAAAGTTAGCTATAGAAACAGAACTAAGAACACTCATATCTAACAAATTGGTTATAGAATGGTTATAAGATATTTTAAATAGATTTTCTAACTGAAAATCATTAATTTTCTGTATAAATTTGTGTTCAAAATCAAATTAACTTCATGTTTTATCCAATCCGCAATCAATTGAGGAGTTTTAAACTTAAAATAATAAGTTTAAGCTTTTATATAGCTATAGAAAAAGCATTACAGTTCTACAAATTAGACTAAAGATACCTATTTGAAATTTTTATTTAAATTTCATTGAATTTTGGAATGAAATTCACAAACTTTGCAAATATTTTAATAAGGCAATTAACAGTTTTATAGCTATAATATCAAGCTATTAAAGAACATTCAAATTTTTAATAGCTTACAGCCACTCATTGCTTATAAATCTGGTAAAGAAATAGCTATAGATTAAGCTAAGACCACTCATAGAGTTTTTAGGAACTTTTATCCAAATTTTTAACTGAAATTCAAAGATTTCTTGTAAGATTTAAAAAAATCCATTTTAGTGAAAATCTGAATCTCTTAAAGACTCTAAAAAGCATAAGACTTCCCACCCATTTGGTACTAACTCAGCTATACCCTGTAAAATTAGCATATGAAGTGGATTACCTAGTTTAACGCTGTTTTTTGTGTGTCAACTCAGAATCAGACTCAGAATGTTGCATGCGGCATGGCAACAAAGCAAATGGCAAAAGAGCGTACACTTCATCCAAAACTTTAGACAGAATTTCAACGATTTTGACCCAGTTAAGTGTTAACTGCTCGCAGTGCGGATATGTAACTGTTTGACGGTGTCTCTGAGTTGAAAATCTGCTAGCTGCCACTTCAGTTTGCCGCTTGCAGCTTGTGGCACGCATTAATCATGACAACTTTGCCATGTCAACGTCCAAGTGTTGCAATGTCGTAAAGTCTGCGTTGTTGTTGTTGCTGTTGTTGTTGTTGTTCTCGTTGTTGCTGTTGTCGTTGTCGCATGCAAATCCCACAAACTGTCACTAAATGTGCGACTTTAAGCGCTCTTATCCTTAGCAGAGGATGCTACCGCCACCTCATGAGGCAAATGTGAGTCTGTTTTTTATTTAATTCGTTTGGTTTTTCATTTTTTGCATTTTCTTTTTAGCCGCTTCCTGTGTGAGTTTTTCTCAGTGTCTAAAAGCCAAAACCAAACGAGTCACATGCAACATCCGCTTTAGTTTTTACATGTCCCTGCATCCTCCTCTCTTACTGCCTCCCTCCTTCTCTAACTCCGCTCTCTCTCTCTCTCTCTGTCTCTTTTTTGCATATTTCACACGGCGGCCAAGTGAAAAATAGTGTAATTTGCAGTGAAGCAAAGTCGCAGCTCAAAAATGCAACACGGAGCCAAAGCCAAAGTTAATTTGTAACGGCACAGGTGAGTGCAGGGTGCTGCAGCAGGTCGACGTTCCTTCTGACCAGCCACAACTCGTTTTAAGCTTTTTTTTTGTATTTTTTTCGAGGCTGATGAACGTGCTTAACTTGACGAGGGCCAGTATGCTGTTACCCCTTTTTGCTTGCTGGCAAAACACTCGTACATTTGTTAAGGAAACAATGCTCGCTCGCTCTGATAACAATCATTTACAAAATGCCACAAATTTGTTAACTAACTTTTTTTTTTGCCTTGCACGTGTATTTCACAGATAAACTAACATTTAAATTGTTTTGTCATTCCACGTGCTGTGCTTTTATTTTGAACTTGGCATTAACTTGAGTTTTAAGCTTGTTTGAGTGTAAATATTTATGATTTATCAGAATAGTTTATAAGTTGGAGTGTTTTGTGGGGCATCTACAGGGTTTTTACACAAGTGTTGCTTAATTTTTAAGACAAACTTTTTTTTTTTGATTTTTAAATTTATGTAATTAATTTATATTTGATTATTAAAATATATTTTATTATAAAATTTAACTATTCATTTTTTCACGACTGTTTTTAGTCGGCTTTAATTATCTAAATAAATTAATAAATATAGAAATATTTTTAAAATAAATGTAAAATTATTTCAAAGTTGATTTAAGCTTTTAAGGTTCATAAAATACGGTCACATTGTTAAATTAACAGCGCTGCTATGACCTCTACTGCATTTTAATAGGTTTACTTTGACAGAATACGGTCACACTGCACCAGTCTATAACAATAATTTTCATTTACTTGACTAAAATATTATTTTAATAATAATAACAGTAAAGTTATACGGTCACATTGTTGCTTGCCAAACAAAAGCAATTCGCACTTGACTTTTCAGCAAACAAAGGTGATGACCTGCATACGCCGCTTAACTCGCTTCCAGCAGCGGCTACTGTCACCCACACACACACACACACACACACACACACACACGCACACACACACATGTGTGAATGCGTGTATCTGTCAGATACTTTAGCACACACTCAAGTACTGCAAAACTTTGTAAATAATGCCCGACACAGTGTTGACTGTCTGTGTATGGGTAACTGTGTGATATAGTATCTATGTATGTGTGTGTGTGTGTGTGTGTGTGTGTGTTTGTGAGTACAAGCACGAGGTAACTTTAGTCTGTCCCAGTTGTCCGCCTTGTCCGGCCTGTGTGCATTCAACATGTCATGAATGAATAATTAGCCAGAGCTTCGTGTGGCACACACCCCCTACCCCAGCGCCTCCTCCTAACCCCCACCCAGTTCCCAGCCAAACTAGGAAGCAACTAACTAGAAACTTTAGCCAGGCCAATGGCAAAGACGAGCACATTTTCTACTTAGCTGCGTTGCTTTCCATTAATTTCATTTAGACCAGTTGAGTTGTCGTTATAAATTTCAGCTGCCGCATTCTACGCTAACTAATTTCATTTGATTTTTATTTTTTATATATAAATTTATATATATATTTTTTATGAGCCGCATCCTCTTTCCCTCTTGGCTCGAACTTGTGCATATTTATAAGAGTGCAGTTAATACTCTGGGGAAAACTAAACAGGGGGTTGACTTCATTTTGGCCTGGAGCTGTTAGCTGTCACCACTTAGGCCATTAACGGCGCTTCGCGCATTCTACATTTATTAACCGGAAATGCAAACGTTTGTTATGCTTTTCTCTGCAGTATTTTATGCTATTTACTTATCTTTTATTTACACGCAACGACTATTCGTATTCGCATTCATATTCATCTCTGTATTCGTTTTCATTTTGGTTTTTATACATTAAATTAAGCAAAAATGTTTTTAAATGAAGAATGTTCTTTATTAATAAATTATAGCTTCCTGTGCACTTTAAATCTCTATCTCTCTCTCTCTCCAGACCCCCTCTGTCTCTTTCTCCTCTTACTCTCTTTATGGCTCTTTGCATAATTTAGCACAATCAGCAGCTAATTAGCGGAAGCAATATATTTTTATTTAAATTCTAGAAACTCTTATTTACAGGGTTGTCCTACTAGCTGCCAAGTTTATGGTTTTATTATCGCAAGCTTTATATCTACACACACTCTTGATAAAATTATACTACTCTCTACAAGGGTATAAAAACTGAATTAAAACTGTTGCAAATTACACAACAAATCGAGAAACCAATAAAACAAAGTTTCTTTTTTCGTCAGGCATTAAATAAATTATTTCACACGTCCTCAAGTTGTTGCCAATCAGCATAAAAAAAAGGAAATATTTAAAAAAACAGCTAGAAAAAACTGTCAAACGTTTACATAAATTTGTAGCGCTGTCTATCAATAAATCTTTTAGTGAAATACATAAATTCATGCCAATTGCTGTTGTTTTTCTTGTTGTTATAATTCCCCTCGTTATGGTCTCTTTTTATATTTTCTTGCTTTGCTTCAATAAAACTTTGTTTTTTTTTTTTGTTTCTAGTTTCCATTGGCGCTAAATATTCAAAGACTACCTCAATACGAGTTTCGTTGCCTAAATGAGGCAATGTCCAAAGCAAAAGAACAAGAGAGCAGAGTAGAGAGTGAGGAGTGGAGTCGCTAGCAGTTAAGCAAGCTAGAAAGGGAGGCAAATAGCGAGAGAGACGAGCTTAGAATCGTTTAGCATATTTTAACATATTTCAACTACAATAAGTGAGAATGGGAGAGAGCAAAAAAGAAACACACAAGTTCACGCACACACATGCACGCTCGCTAGCGCTGTTACTCACACAAACACACACGCATATACAGCTGCTCGTTATCTGTAGTTCGCTCAATTATTACGAAATACTCAACTTGATTGTTGTTGTTGTTATTATTGCCGTTACTGTTGTTGTAGTTCATTAGCACTTGTCGGTGCCGGTTCCACTCTGAATACGATAGTTTGCCTCTCTCGCTCTCTACCCCACACACAACTCACCAATACACCAACAATTTTAACTGTGTTCAACAATTGTCACAACCTCGCCTCAATGAAAGTTTACGATGAGCTGCTTATTGTTGTTATTTCAATTCTTCCTTCTCTTCCACTTCCACCTCTACTTCTACTTCTGACTATTGTCGTTGTTATTGTTCTTGTTGCTTTTTCTAGTTTTTCATAGTTCTTTGTGCTGTGAAAGTGAATTTATAATTAGCTTACTTCATTTTCGTTCATTGTTATTAATTAATGTGGGAAGACACTAAAATTATTTTAATTGATTCCGTTTAGCTTTGTTCTTGCCAAAAAATAATATATGTAATTTGGTGGAATTAATTAAGGGATTGACACAACTAATTAACACCTGAATAGTTCCATTTTATGGCCTAACACTTTCCATCGCAACAAAACCAAATCAAATCACAGACATTGGATTTTATGGAACTTGTTTGTAGAATCCAATGGATCATAAAAGATTAAATGACAAAGAATTGAAAAGTAACAACTAAAGCTGTCATAAAATAAATTTGCTTAGAATTAAAACTTATTTCTAAGCATTAAAATGTTAATATACATTTGTATATTACTAAAATAAATCAAAGAAAGCGATCCATAAGTCTCAAAAGCTTTCAACGCACATTCAAGGTGAATAACATTCACTCAATAACGAGCACTCACTCACACTTACACTCAACTGCCCCACCCTCCACTCATATACGATTGCCGTTCCCCTCCTTAGTGTACCCCTGCCACCCACATGATTTTATTTGCTTTTTTGATTTTGGCTAATTGTTGTTGTTTCTGCGGCACACGCTTTGCTTTTCTTTCTTTGCATTTATTTATTTGCATTATTATTTATACATATTTAATTTGATGTGTCATGTCAGCGCGTGAAGTGAAGTGGGGTGGGCTAGAGGTGAGAAATTAAGATTTATTGTGGGTGGCTGCAAAATGCCTCGAGGTCAGAGAAGACGACGCGAATCAACAAAAGTTGCTGCAGGTGTGCGGAGATGTGTGTTTAGACCGACACCCATCACTCCCCACCGTATTCTCCTTCCACCTCTACACTGAGTTGTCAGTTTTGCTCGAAGGTTGCTGACTATTTGCGAAAAATATCTTTTTTGACATTTGAAGGTTCTTCTCTGACTGCATTTGGGCAATGAACTTGGAATTCAAACCAAAAATTGGCGAATTGTGTTGTTTTAATCAATTTCATTGAATTTATAAAATTGCGAATTATTGCACTTGACATCAAGGAGATTTTAACCCGTAACATTGATGATATTTCTCGGGATTAGTTATTATTTTGGGTATGTATAAAATATTTATAATGGTCATGAAAATTCCACTCAAAAAGCAATAACGAAAACAAACCCGCATAAAAGTTTTGCACTTCAGGGCAAGAAATAGCAACAATAAACTATATAATTTCAGCTAATGGGCAAGTAGAAACAAATATTATGCAAATAGTTTCTCAAAAATAAGCTAAAAGGGCTGCAGGGGCAATTAAATATATTACCTACAAATGCTTAAACATAAAGCATGAAAATATTAAAAGAAAACAAGAAAAGATACATTTATGTTTGCCCGCAAACCAAAGATATTTTTGTGTTAAAACACAATCAATTATGATGCCTAATGGTTATGCAGAACAAGGGAGGTACAAGAGAGAGAAAGAGAGTGAGAAGGGGTGAGGAAAGGAGAGGGAGAGCTTAAACCAGGAAGTAGCAATAGAGCTAACCAAAATACGAACTCTATAATCCATTCCAGTTCAGTCCAAGTCCAAGTTGTTTGGCTGCTCATGTTAATTTCATGCGTTCAACAGGTTTCCCCTCTCCGGTTAGGGAAGTGGTCTAAGGGGGAGCTCTGACGAGGGGTGTGTATACTTCATGTGCCATATTTTACGTTAGTTTTAGTAATTTTTTCATTTCGCCACGCTAACTACCGCACAGCGTGCATTTAAGTGTCGCGCCCGCTGTCTACGAATGTATCTATGTATCTGTATCTAAGACGGCAGCCACCGCAACTCGTGTGGGGTAGAGACGCGTAGTGAAACCCGAGGCATTTGGGGCTACGTCTTCGGCCTAACGTTTTGCCTTTTTTAATAGGTTTTCTGTGCGCCCGAGGCTTGTATCTGAAAGATACTTTAACAACAACTTGCCGCGGCCTGCGTTAAGTTTAATTACAGCACGCCATGCGCTTTTGAATTAGTTTGAAATGTTGCAAAACCCCAAAAACTCCAAAAACACACAACTTTTAGCTTTAACTCTAAGTTTAGCTTTGGCTTTAACTTTGGCTTGAACTTCAAGTCAAAGCCAAAGTGCTGTAAACTTGTACTTGTCATAAATTATAGAGACATGCCAAGTACCAGACCATTCCAGCTATCGGCTAGGTACTCCCATCTACACGTATGTGCATGAATGTACATGCATGAACATGTCTTAACATGCACAACACACACACACACATACACGCGTGTTTCTATGACCGGTAATTACCCGTTGAAGGCTTGTGTATCGCCTTTCGGCTTTCGGCTTTCTTGCTTCGTTGAGCGTTAAATGTCGAGTGTATGACGCTGTACAACTCTGGCGGGAAAAGGGTTGCCTCCCATCGGGTTGTTCACAGATAATTGCAATGAATAAAGTAAAATAAAACGACTAAGGGACTAAAAAGAGAAAACAGAAACAGGAGAGCAGGAGAAGTGTATGTTAAATTTACCAAAGAGTTATCCGAAGCCACAGAAATTCATCCAATCAAAGACTTTTAGAAATATACTTCAAATAGTTTTATAATCCAAAAATACATGGAATATTTAGAATTCTTTCATTTCAAGTTATAAGAATTGCATAAAGAGCTTTTTAAGCTAATAAATTCAAAAAATTTAGTCCAGTTTGTAACAAAAACTTTAGGGAATTTAACAAAATTTAGTCGTTCTTTTGCTTAAGAGATTTCTCAATGATATTTTCTTAACTTCTTTTTAATTTAATGCAACTTTGTATTAAAAATAATCAACTTTTGTTCGCCTTTAATGTCTTTTATGGCGTTGTGATTTTAATGCTCAGTTTTCAGCTCACATGTGAGTGATAATTAATTTTCCTCAGGTGTGCACACGTATATGGCATTCTAAATACACAAAGATACTCATGTTTACTTTGTATATACCTCTTATTCCGCATCAATCTTAAGCCAAAGCCCTGCCCATATAAAAGTCCATCAGGTTTATCAACGGGAATACATGGGAAATGCATTCTTTGGATGAATCATCTCGGCTTCAGTTGGAGCAGGAGTAATGGGAACCCTTTGAATGCAACTTTTGGATACAGGGTTTCCTTTGTTATACTCCTCTTTCCTCTTCTCTTCTTCTCTTTATTTATTTACTTTTTTGTATGATTGTCATAAACTTTTGCTTAAGTGTTTTGTATATCTCAGCACATATCATATATCGAAACAGGTATCGAAACGATTCACTGCCACTGCGACTGTGATTGTTACTGTGACGGTGACTGTTACTACGACTTCAGTGTGAATTATAGCGGTTTCCTCAAAGAAACACACGAAAAAAACAACAAATTTTTGCTTAAATGCATTCAATGGCCTCTTAAAAAGGCCAAAATACCTTGCTGATTTTGCATATATTGTTGGAATGCACGAGTAGCTTCAAAGCAGAAACACCGACTATTCCAATACAGATAAGTGTTGCAGATGATTATTTATATACTAGACTTAACTAAAAAAATCCATTTGAAGTTTGGCTTAAATACAGGCACTTGAATGGTAAATAAAATAAAATATAAAGTAAAACGGAAAACAATAAAACAGAATATTTTAAAATTAAGCCAAGGTACAGAAGTACTACTATAACTTTACTATTACTACTACTATTACTATTACTACAATTCCAATAACTACTACTATTACTGCTACTTCAATTACTACTATTCATTCTACTTTTACTACTACTACTACTACATCTATTACTACTACTTCTAATACTACTACTACTACAACTATTGTTACTACTTCCAGTAATACTACTAATACTGCTATACTACTATTACTATTACTATTACTACTACTACTATTACTATTACTACTACTACTATTACTATTACTACTACTACTATTACTACTATTACTATTACTACTACTGTTACTACTACTATTACTACTACTAAAATTAGTACTATTACTTCTCTTAGTACAATTACTACTACTATTACTACAATTACTACTAAAACTTTATACTGAAACTTTATATAAACTATATATAACTGTAAGAAATATTTAAAAAATCATAGTGTTTCTATAGTTTAACTTAAGCCATTAAATCAATAACATTTTTAACCAAATCAAACTTATCATAATATTATCATTACAAAAATTTTAATTCAATTTTTAAATAACTTTACTGACTATTCAGTTCAATTTTAAAATTTAAATAAATATTTTTAAATACTTAAAGTTTGAGGTCATTTATTTAAAATACTTTGTCAACCCGTGCATTAAGTTCAGTGTATAAAGTATCTTAGAAATTCCGTAGACAAACTCTTACTCTTTCATAGACAGGCTGCCATTCCACTCTCCTTTTCGTGTTGCAATGCAATTGGCCATGTGTCACAGTTCCATCTACTTAGGATACTTAGTGCAACATGTGCCAACTTTTGTGCCACACTCGACAGATTTGAGGAACAAGTAGAAACAAGAAACAAAGGAGGAAGAGGTGGAAGAAGAGGAAGAGGAACACAAAAGACGTTTTTGGCTTCTCTGATGGCTGCAACAATAAATTGGATTCCCGTGAATTTGTAATGTGCGCTCAAAAGTTCCACAGAAAAGAGAACAAAAAACAGCAGAAAAAAAAAACAGAAACAACAAAACTCCAAACACAAATTCAAACTGAGACTTGTCTGTGCAGTGGTTTTAGCTTTTCAGAGCCCTTATAGCCATATATACAGATAAACAGATATATATAGTATATATTTTCATAGGAAACAGCGAAGCTGAACTTGAAAGGCAGTAACAACATATGTAAAGCAAAAAGTTCTGGCTTGAAGTGTTACCAAGAAAACTGTCAACAGGCAACAGTAGTACAACATGTTCTCCCTTTATCTGTCTATAACTACAGTATATATCATTACATATACATACATTTATATATATATATATATTTATATGTATGGCTGTCTGTCTGTCAGTTGTAAATCCGCAAGACACAAAAGTGCTAACTTAATTATTTAGCATGGCAAGTTGAGCAAGTTTGTTGGCAACAAAGAAAAGCCCTGGCCCCAAAGTTAAAGTTAAAGATACTTTTATTTTTATTTGCTGCTTGCTTTCCTCATCTTTTTTGGGCTTTACTTTTTCCTTTTGTGCTCTTAAGTATATTTTATTTTGAGTATTTTTGTGTTACCCTTGTTGCTGTTGCTGTTGTTGTTAAGTAGATTTATGCACGTCTAGTCTGAAATTATTTGAAACAAGTTTAAAAGGCATCTACATGTATGGACAATCTGCAGAGCAGACCAAACCTAAAGATACAGGGCTCGATGGCCTCGAGTTGTCCAGGTTTCGCTGCTCTTCAGTCACAGTTTGAGGCTTAGTTCCAGGCTGTGGTTAAGGCACAGGTAGGCAAAAGGGCCCAGAGAGGGAGAGAGAGGGGGCGTGGCGGGGTGGGAGCTAAAACTAAAACCACACAAACAGCAACTGAGACGGCGACGGCGACTACATAAAAACGCCATGAAATATATATACAAAATACAACAGCAAACATATGTAGACGTCGTCATCGTTGTCGACGTGCCAAAGATACAGGTAAAAAGATACAGATACAAATGTATCTGTATCTGCCGCTCAAATACCTGACCAACTGCAATGGCCCCCAAAAGTGTCGGCTGCTGCTGCTGCTTCTTCTTCAGCTGCTGCCATGACATTGGCAAAGTTCAAGATCTGCCCGAAAAACACACACACACACACACACACATACAGAGGAAGATACAAAATGTATCTGTATCTCACAAAAAGCCAACACTCTTTCAAGTCCAACTTCTCTTCACGCTGTTTCCACGAATTTCACACATTTTTTTTTTATTCATTTTTCGTTTTATTTTTTTAGTTTTTGTTTTTTTGGCTCAGTTGATTATGATGATGAGGGATTAAGATGCGCAGTCTTGAAGCATTTATGGGATGCCAAGTGAAGCGCAGCCATGAGATACATTTACTACTGCAACTTTATGACACAAATATCTGTGAGCTGCTCTGCTGCCTGCGAAGGTGTGTGGAGGTGTGGCATATGGCAGCCGAATCACAGAAGTACACAGACAAAAAATGAAATGAAGACAGTTAAAGTCACTGCTCATGTTTTTCAGCTTTTGAAACTGAAAGTGTGAGAATAATTTACGCATTTGCCAGCAAAAAGATACTTTTAATGTGGCTACAGTCAAAAATAATTAAAAAATTTTTGAATTACTTTAAAGTGATGCTTAAGCAACCGAATATTAATAAATTAAAGATTTAAGTTTAATAGATATTAAATAAAAGTTTAAGACAGTATACTTATATATTTTATATATTGTATTCTATATAATTTTAAAATAAAAACGATATCTCCACATGTCTTATTATCTAAAGTTTGAAATTTAAAGGAAACCCCTTTAATTTTAATATAATTTACAAAATTTCACTTTATCAACATCAAAATTTCCCTTCTCTTCTTACACACATTAAAACTCCACACCACAGTACTGCTGGCGCCATCTATGGTCAAACGGTTGAACTAAATGCTGCCACACACCCCCGAAAAAGCAGCAATTGCCTATCTCCGCATAGCACCCTCATCAGAGCACGGCAAAATGTGTCTGCAACCCTACTAAAATCAACATTTGACGGCCTTTTTTTGCACAAATGATGTTGTGGTTGTTGTTGTTGTTGTTGTTGCTGCTGCTGCTGCTGTTGTTGTTGCACATTTTTAATCAAGCGTAACGTGGGCGTTACCATTTGGACGAGCTGAGCAAATTGAGGTACCCCCCAGAGGGCAAGGGCGCAAACCCTTTAACTGTGTCTGCCACTGACTCGATACGACCGTTTCAGCATTCACATTCACATAACGTAGTGCTATTTTACCAAGTCATTGTAATCTTAACTCAGCTTCTGCTTCAACTTCAACTTAAAGTTCCATATTCCACTTTATATTCATCATTATCGTCAACGTCATTGGTCAACGCCCCGCAAAAGCCGAGCACATCCTAAACGCCATTTCTTTTATGTTATACGGTTTCTTCTACTTCTTCTTCTTCATTTTATTTCATGTCTCCTGTCCATCTACTGCTTCGTCTCCGGCTCCTTTTGCTTTGTATCGCGTGACTGGGCAGGCGGAAACTACCGTAGTACCGCCTTCAATGATCTCTCACTGGCTGCCAAAGGTATCAGCAATTACCTTCACGACCCTTTTTTTTTCAAACGAACCCAAACCGAAACCCAAAAGTGAAACAGCGAAAGGGAGGAACGCAGTGCTAAGAATTATAGATATCCTGTAAACGATTAGCTGGAAAACATGAGGAAAAATGTACTTTTTCCTTTTGGCGTTTGAAACGCGCTTAAATTTTATTCACATCGTGTCCCCCCTAACTTGACATATCTGCTGTTTAAATCAACCACAAGCTGAATAAATATATATATTAACTTAATTATATGTATTAAGCTAAAGCACTATATTATAAACTATATAATTAGGCATTATAATAGCTGAATGCATATTATTACCAACTCAAATTATCAGTCTGCCAAAAAGTCTGTAGACTCTTTAAATTTCTTATTTTTGCTTAATTTTTTATACACAAATACAGGCACTACCTTTTGCTACCCTTTCTGCTCCTTTTCCAGGGTATTACTCTACAAAACAGGGCGGCAACACAGCCAAACACAACGGAAGTTAGCATTTTTGGTGCGTGCTTCAGAGACATGATATAATTTCTCATATTATGACTTTTTACGATAGCAAACACAGAACAGAAAAAACGGACTCCCCCCAAAGTCAAAAGGAATGAAAAAAATTAATTTATTATGTTAACAATAAATACAGAGAACAAAAACAAAAGTTTTGTAATGTTTAAGCCCCGGCAATTAAGTGACAGAAATTATCAATTGTGTAGAATCTTTACATGTGGCAAGAGGCCAGTGGACTTGCCACATTTGTCGGCTCGTTTGTTGTCGAACTTGTCTTTCAAAACGGGCTGGCAAAAGGGTCTAATTGTGGGGCAGGGGAAAGGTCGGGGTGGGGACTAAGAGACAACCCCCTTGTCGCACCATATTCACTGAATATTTCAGTTGTCAGTTGCGTGTTTAATGACATTATGATTAAAATCATTTTGTGTCAAAAACAATTGTCGCACACACTCGTATGTGGCAAGGATATGGGTGTGTATGTGTGTGTGTGTGGCAGGACACTCCAAAATTGTTGTTGTTATTGTTTTGGTGCTTTTTTAATTGAGGCGCTAATGAGCGGCACACACAAAAAAATAAGGGGGGCTAACAAAGGGTTAAGTCGTACTATGAGTTTCAGTATTTATGTCCTGTTTTTCGCCATTACCAACTTTTAATTGCTTAGATTGTTTTTGTCATGTTTTTCATGTGCAATTTTGCAGATAAATTGATCAAAAATGATAAACACTCACGAAGGTTCAATGGTCTGTAGATTTCCAAGTGTAGAAAATAAAACATACCTGTAAAAAATAGAGAAAAATAAATAAAATTAATATAAGCATTTACATATTTATTAAAAGCTTTAAGCTGACGAAATCCTATTTAATTATGCTAATTAAAATTAACTGATGCAAATGAAAACCCTTTAAAAATATGAGTTTTTGAAAAACGAGCTGTGAAATTAAATAAAATGCAGTAAAATCATTTAAATTATGTTAATTAAAACACATAACTTTATGTGCTGCAACTTTACTAACTAATTTTCCAGCTAATGATAGACGGAATTTATTATTATAATTTTGTAATCGATTTTTTTTTTTAGTGATACAAATATTATATGACTATAGAAATGTTGACAACTTTTTTATAACTAATGCAAAATTAATTTAAGGCCTCTTTTAAAATTATTAAAATAAACTATTATTTATATAAAGTACACATTAAAATACTTTTAATTTTTGGACACGAAAAAGTATCTAAAAACCAACTGAATAAACTGTTTAAATGAATTTTTACTACTTCTAAAAATGATACCAATCAAGTCTTTACTCCAACCTGTTCCCAGTGATAACACATTACTTCGCGGAAATTATTTATTTATCAGAGCAACAGGTAAATTGCAGTTTTATACTGATTCCGTATAAATTGGGGTTATTAGGTCGATGTCGAGCTAACTAACTCTAGTTATTCAATGCCAATGCGTCAGCTGATAACTCAGTTCCCTATAAAAAGAACTCAATCTGCTCAAATTAAAACATGCATAATAATTCTCAGAAGTTATATATATAAATGAAAAAGCACGAGTATACAACTACAAATGCATAGACGTATATATAATCCATGTCTGTGTGTGAATGGGAAATATTAAGTGTCGAGGCAGTGTAGCGATTGATAAGAATTTTGACGCCGGATCCCGTTGTGGAGCCCCGAGGGAGTGTCACTCCCCCTACCCTAGCAAACCCACTTGTGCAATGTTGTATCTACAGTGAAGCTTCCTGTACGTGTATTTGCTTTAGTTTTATGTCTTGGCAAACATTTGATAAACAAGCAAAAAAAAATACAAAAAAAATACTAAGCGAGAAAAAGTTAAGCAAACAAATAAATATTTGTTGATTATTTCATATTTTCTTGTATTTTTTTTTTTTCTTTAGCTTGACTTTTTTTTGGGCTCGTTGAACTTTCGGCATTTGTGTGTCAAATTTAACGAGCGTAGTTAAAAAGAGGAGACCGAAAAGCAGTTAAAATGATATGTGAAAGGCTGACAATTAAATACCCTAACCTACTTCCATAAATATCAGTATATACTATATACTGTATACTGTTTTAGTATTTTATTTTCCAAGGCTTATCAAAAAGTATCTTCAGTCTATTAAGACCAAACCCAGTAGTATTTAAGTAAGTGTGTAAAAGAAAAGTGTTTAAAATGCGTTCACAACTCGGGACAACAGTGAGAACTGACAGTTTTATTACAGCTTTGATTTACGCTCAGACTATACTTTAGTATTTATTTAGTATTTATTTTGTATTTATTTAGTATTTATTTAAGAATTTTCTGAATTTTATAATAAATAATTTAAAATTATTTCACTTCCATGTGTAACTAAAATGAAATAAAATTGTTAACAGCTACTCAGCTCTGACCAAATCCCATTTGTCCTTTTCAGCGCACGGCAACAGCTCCGAACGGGCTCTTCATGGGGTCTTCCACTTTATACATAAGGCTCCGAAGCATTTTCGATCAATTTTAAGGTATTTGCAATAAAAAATAAAAAAAAACACAAACACGCAAACAAAATAACAAAAGCAAAAACTTCAAGAAATGAAATAAAAGTTTTGCAAGTTTTGCAAGGAAACCGGTATTTCTGTATAAATATACACAAGTATATAGCCAAATGCAGTCAGACAAAGGGACAGCATGAAAGAGGTAGAGAGGCATGGGCAGCAGCAAACGAAGCGGGAGACAACGTCGCGGATGCGGACCGTCAACCTAAAATGTATCTTACGGATACATAAACATGCCGCGCGTCTTTGTCTACGTAAATGGCCCATGAAAATGAGACAAAAATGTATAGAACAACCGCAACAACAACAGCAACAACCACTAGTTATCAGGAGCAGCAAGGACAACAACTCAGCGTGATAGTCTCCGTCTTCTGCCTTCTCTATCCCACTCCTCTCTCACTCACTCTCTCTCGCTCTCTCATTTCTCTAGGGTTCAGTTTGTTGAGTCAGTTTCGGTTTCGGTTGATGACTTCGTCGCACCGACAACGTCATAAAAAAAAGTACAACAAAAAAACGTGCCAAAAAATCGCATCGTTGATAAGAACGGCGTCAAATTTTGTTGGCATTTTGGCTTTTTTTTTAACACACTCGAGTTGCTCTTGAAGACAGTCTAAGGAATGTCTTTAAAATATAAGCAAGTGGAGTTTATAGAGTTTGAAATTACTTAAGGTTTGAAATAAAAATATCCTACAACTAATTTTTTAAAATTATTATTAGTATGAAGGTTCTTTTACACCTTGAAATACAGTTTCAAATACTTCAAGTCTTTTAAAAAAAATATTCAAAATCTTGCTTTAAATAATTTTTATTAAATTGAAAACACTGCTCAATTTTTAACTTATTTAATAAACTTGTTCTATTTATTTGACAGCTTTTAACATTTAACGTTTTGGTCTCTTTCCGTTTGACTTGTTCGCACTCGAGTTGTGTTTTTTTTTAATATTAGTGTTTGATTGCCTTAATTAGTTGTTTACTGCCCTTGCAACACAGCAACAATTACGTTAACAAATCAGTTGAAAACCACAACACACAACAATAAAAACGGAATGCATCAACAATTATTTGATTGCAATTATTATTATTACAAACGATTTTTATGTACAACAATTTTATTGTTGTATCTTTTTGGTTTTTATTTTCAATCTTTTTTCCACGCCTCGCTGCAATTATGCAACCCTTTTTTATGGCTCTTGGCTGTTATTGTTTCAGTTTTTTTTTTCAAATTGAATTGCTAATGAACTAAACATGCAAATTTAATTAAAATGCACTTTAAGCTCTGCATGCAAATTTCAAACAATTCAAATTCAAATTCAAATATTTTTTGCCATATTTCTGTATGGTTTTTGGGCTTTTTTAAACTACAAATTAATAAAGTGTATATACAATATTTAAAATTATTGAATTAAAAAGCTAAAAACTTTATTGATCGCAGAGTTATAAATTAAATTAAATTCAAACTCGAAATGCAGTGCCTAAAAGTTTATCAATCATATTGTAAATCATTTAAAATACAATTAAATATTGTATACAATATTTTAGCCGCAGGCCGCAAAATTACTCACATTTTGAAAATTGAAAATTTGTGCGTAATTAAACAAAATGTTTGCGGCTATTTGTGTGCAGACAACAGCTGTCTCTGTGTGAGGGGTGTGCGTGTGTTGGTGTGCTGGTGTGCAAAATTAATATTTTATAAAAACTATTATGCTAATCATTTAATGATAAATGATTACAGCAAAAGTTCATGCATGAAATTATTTAAATTACGCGCAATTACAAAGTGAAACATGTGCAAAAAATAAAGATACATTTTTGAAACCCATTTATTTTATTCAAGTTAAGGATCTAGTATATAATAAGTTTAAGTAACTTTAATCATTTAAACTTCTTGTTAGCTAATTAGCAAACGTTTCAAGAGTTTTAACAGTTTCAATATCTATCTATCTTTCTTTCTGTATCTCAGTCTGTCTGTCTGCCTATCTGCTTGACTGGTTTACAACTTGGACGACTTTTGGCACTTGGCTTAACGTTAATTACATTTCGATGCCAAGCTATTAAAGCGACCCAGGGCTTGAGAGCTCTATTGAGTGCTTAAAAGTGTACACAGACAGACAAAACTTCCAAGTGTCTGTTCTTCAACAACAACAACAACAACAAAGAAATGTACAATAAAATAAATATACATTTCATTGAAAAGCGTTGAGTAGCGAGAAACATGAGTAACATGAAATAAATAATAAAAACAAAAAGATAAAGTGTAATCATAACGTTGTTGTCTCTGTCAATTACTCAATCAATAAAAGACTCGTTCAATTAAAAATGTTTAAATGTGTGCAACTACACAAACGTACAGACAACTCAGAAGTATGCACAGTGGGGGGCAAGTGCGTATGTTTTTTAAAAGTTTGTAAATACCAATATAAACTAAATTTTGTCATTACTCAAAAACCACTAAAACTATTTTTTTTATACATTTTTTTTTGATAGCTTGTAAAATAAAAAAAATTACTGATAAAATAAAATTTATGTTAAAAATATTAATAATTCTTTTTTTTTTTGGCTTATTGTTTAAAAAACACTCGAAATTCGATGCTCTTGACTTGAATTCCCCTTTTATTTTGTGTAAGGAAATATTTTATAAAAAAAAATATTTCAGAAATTTCTAATTATTCATTTTAATTAAAATATTTTTCTAAAATATTCAAATTAAGAATTTATTTATTTTAAATTATAAATTTATTTTTCATTAATAATTAAAAAATCGCATATTTTTTATTTATAATCGTAATAATAGTTTATTCTATGATAAAACGTTTAATAAACTACAGTGAGACCCCAAATTATATGAAATACACAATTCCTTATTCATTTATAAACTTTATTTTTCATACTTTATCAACTTAACAACAGTATAAAGAAGTTTTATAACCACTGGAATAGCAGTTCTTGGTATAAGCTTAGTTTAAGATTACATTTAATTGCTTAAGATATTACAATACCAAAAAAATGTTCCCTGAACTTCGCACCACTGTGCATTGATGACGCATTGAAATCGTCTGAATTATAGTAATTATGCTACTGTTAGACTCTCTTATATTGCCACAATCCGAGTCCCAATCCGAGCAAATTGCTGTTTGTTTATGACGAAGCGTGTGAAAAAGGTCGAGCACATTGATTATTTGCGAATATTAGTACCCAATACTTGTTTCCCAATGGGCGTGACTGAGATTATACAGCAAAACGCAAAATTAGTGGTCATTAAAGTGATCAGATTCTAGCAAAACTAATTGTTTTTTTCTCCCTCAAATCATTTATGTGCAAAAAATAAAAACTACTTTTAAAATAAATTAAAGTTATTTATTTTTTCCTTTTTTTTTGGCAAACCATTTTGATTAATTTATGTTGGTAATTATAATTTAGATCCCTTTTGGACTGTTTGCCCACAAACCGCAAACTAATTTCACGCGCAAATACAATAAATTTCAAATGGTTTTGTTGGTTCCAGCATTTGTATCTAATCAATGGATAAACACACACATCAAACAGCAACAACAATGGCAACAAATGACAATTCAATTCAATTTTGTGGCAAATGTCAAACTGACGCTTTTTAAGCCGATTATAATGGCTTGTTTTGGTCTATTTCTGACCATACACAACACGGTCCGTTCCCTTTGAGTGGAGCTGGAAACCTTTTTTGCGCTCAATTGTTTATTGTCTTCCTTATGTGTGAGTTTACTGCCATCAATCACTGTGATTCTCATGGCTTTCTTAAAGACTATCTTTAATCTAAGATTTCTCTATATATTTTGATATCTTTAGTATTTATAGGGTATCTGCAGGTCTTCAACTGTTTATGTTTTCCATTTCTACAATTTAACTGTATGATTTGTGCTTTTGTTTTGGACTTTTGCTTTTGCTTTTGCTGTTTGCAATTCGATTTGGTTTTTCAGTTACACTTTTGATTCTCAAAGCTAAGCAGCTTGAGTATCTTTAGGTGTGTGTATCTGTGTGTGTCTCGGTTGAGCGATAAAGTAGAACGCATAGAGAAACCGAGAGTCAAGGTCAATGTCAAGTGGCCTTTTTACAAAACGGTTAAAACAAATTGGATAAAAACGGCCCCAAGAATCGAAATAGAATTAGAAATACAAGGAAAGGAAGAAAAAAAATACAGTTGTGCAAACGGAAATAAAGAAAAAATGTGAATGAAGCGGCCCAAAAGGGAAAACACAAAATGGAATTGTGGGTTAATAAAGATAATGGCGTTGAAATATGATAAACGTTGGAGCTGCAAGACTTTGTAACTAGGTTAAAAGTGGTTCAAAGTGGAAAAAAATTAAGAAATTTTAGCAGAAAGAAAAAGCAACTAAAACGGGAAATGTTTTAAAAGAAAAAAACTAAAATAAAATTGAGTATTTTAAATTCTAAAATATTTAAAAATTTAAAAAAAAAGAAATAAAAAGAACTTTAAACTTTAGATAATAGCTTGAAAAACTTAAGTTCTATTAAACTTATTGAGGGCTAACTTTAACTCTAAACTAGTCAATTTTATTTAAAGTTTTTTATTGCAAGTTTTAAGTTAATTGTTTCTTGGCTTTAAACCTATTTTAATGCTCCTTTCTTCGTATTTTTCTACCTCTTTTTCTAGTTGGCTTTCAGTTGAAATATACACCTGCGAACTAGGCTCGTTTGCATATAATAAACTTAATGATAGCTCCGGGCCACAATGTCAGTCAGTCAGTCTAACGCACTGCAATTCCAATTGCAATTGCAACTGCAGCAAATCGTTTGCAACTTCAGATCCACTTGACATAGCGGCAAGCGTAATTGCCACATGTCCGCGACATTCGAGTACGTTTGGCTGACGAGCTTATCGCTGCTACACACACAAACGCACACACACACACACACACGCACACGCAGTGAGGGGTAGAGTGCGACCGTCATGCACATCACTCATACGCCATGTTTGTCCAGTCGATGCTTAAAAAGTTAATGACTAATTTTCGCTGGCGCAAAAAAAATACACACCGCATGTAAAGTGTGCAAGCGAAAGGCTTGATGGACTGGCAAATACCCTGTTATGGCAGATGCTAATAATGCCTTATTTATGACTATACGAAATTTAGCAATAAATCTGTTAAAATATTTCAACAACTCAATTTTACTTATTAAATAATTTAATTAATAAAAAATATTGATAAAATAATTTTTAGAATAGCTTTAAAAGTTTTTTAATTTTTTTCTAGGTTATTTTAAAAATTATTTTAAATTATAATGTTTCTTTTAACAAATAAAAATATTTTAACTGCTTTAAATTTGATAAGAAAGATAAAGATATGAAAGATTTGATAAGAAAAATAAACAGTTTTAAATAGTATTTCCATTTAAAGAGTATATAAAAATATTTCATTGAATAAATTCAAGTTTTTAAATACATTTTATATCAAATTTATTAGATTAAATTTAATGAAATTTGTCATAATTTTTTAAAGAAATTTATTCAAATTTTTCCCAACTTTAATTTATTAAGTTCTATGTAATTTCTTGTCTACTTTAAGCAAATTAAATATTTTTTAAGCACCCGCTTGCCGCTTATGATTTACAGGGTATAAAAATGATAGCCTGGCAACTGCCGTCACTGGCCCGGCACTGGGACGCATGTCTGGCCACATACTCGTACTCCATAGTCCGTCGATAGCTTAAATGGGGGGATGGTAGTGGCAGCGAGGGCAATTGTTGGCTTTACCGCTGCGTGTTGTTGTTTCAGCTGCACACAACATGACCGACGCAAGGGGGTAGGCTGTAAAGGGGAACGGCGGAACAGCGGACCGGGGGCTGTCGGGGATAACTGTCTGCCTGGCGAAAATGCATTGCGAGGCTCGCGAACTGAACTGACATTATAATTAATGAAAATTTCCAGCATTTGCTGTTGATGTCGGTTTTGTTTTTGTTGCCGTTTTCCATGTGGCAAAGTCAAAAGCAAAACACGAGTAGCGTAGAGGGGGGTGGAGGAGGAGTGGCACAGTGGGAACATGCATACGGCATATAAGTTGGCTAATATGATTTTGATTTTGGTGGCCAACATTAGAATGCCATTAGGTTTTTCGAGCAGGCAACGTTTTGATGAGCATTTCGTTGGCAATTTGCAATTCGCAATTTGCATAAATCGCAGCGGTGCATAAATTATGCGTCTAAATATTGGCAAATTGCCAGAAATCAAGAGCTTAAATCAGAGTCCTAATCAGTGACAGTATGCTCACATTCCAAATGGAATGCTTATCTATGAAATCGGTATATAGATGGCCATATTTATCTGCACATATTAATTACATAAAAGTAACGTTAGACAAGTTACAAGTGCCTTTTACTTAAATCATAAATCTAGCTGTAAATCTGTCAACTTTAAGTCTGTTTTTCCCTTCCTGTTTTCTGCTTTTCCACATGTTTCTTTAAATTCAATTTTTCCTACATTTTTTCTATTTGAACTTTATTTTTTGCTTCTTTCTTTAGCATTCCTTTTATTCATTTCATTTCTCTTTGGCTTTCTGGAATTCAATTTGTGCGCTTTACACATTCCTTGGACACATTTTACCCAAAGCGGAAAATCTTTTATCATCTCACTTTTCACATGCCTTTGCCGCACTTTTTTTCTGTTTTTTATTTTTTTTTTAAGAGTAAATCCCATTTAACAAGTTTTGTTTTTCATTTGATTACATTTGAGGTGCGTTTGTGGCTCTAATTAGATTAAGTTTTTAAGCAGTTGGTCAAGTCAAGTGCAGCAGTGAAATGCCTTTAGTCTTAAGCAACTAGCCATGTAAAAACTAGTACTTAATAATAGTTTATAAAAAATACAACACGTGTTTACAGTGACATTTGCAAGTTCCTTTTTTGGAAATCAGTTTCGGCTTAAAAAATCGCTGCCGTGTTCCACTTGAAATCAAATTCTGAAAAAAGGTTTGCATAAATCTGTGGCACGTTGCAGTGTGGCAAGTAGCGAGTGTTGGCTGCTTCTTTGATTTATGGCAGCAAAAGTCGCGCACGTTTTTGCCTCTAGTCAAAAATTTGCTAGCAACCCCTTCCGCCACCCCTTGCCCTTCCCCTTGTGCATTGTTTGTACTTTGCAGAAGAAGCAGAGAAGGCAGAGGAGACAAAGTAAGAAAACAAAAACAAAAACAAATTTCTGCACTTTACAATTGCGAATGCATTTTCCATGGAACGTAAATAGAAGCTATTTAGTAAAATGTGCACGAAAGGCAGCAGAGGCAAATAGAAGGGGAAGTGGGGAATGCGAAGGGGAGGGGCCAGGCAAAAGAGGGCGGAAAGAGGCTGTGCTCGGTGGCTGTTGTTGTTTTTTTTTGAGGTCAATGTACAAAACAGAGGCAAAGCAGCATTTATTACGACTTAATGTGCAGCTCGAGGGCTGAGAGAAGCGGTGGAGTAGGGGCAGGAGAGATAGGAAGAGTAGGAGGGGCAGCGACAACAAAACAGAGCAAAGCAGGAAGCAGGGGAGAAGGGAAAGGGAAAGGGTATGGGGAGCTGATGGTGAGGACAACACTGAAATGAGTTGCAGTTTTGCGAGAAGAGGCTCTAATTTCGTGTTTAAACTGCTTTTCACACACAAACACACACACACACACACACACCGCTACAGTTGTTAACAATAATAATAATACTAAAAGAATATTTATATCTGTATATATAAAAAAAAAAGGCAGACTAAAAAGACAACACGAGAACAAAGAATGCAATGCAGTTGAAACAAGTGGAAAACGAGCGACAGAACGAGAGAAAGAGAGGCAGACAGACCAGCTGGAAAGAGATAGCTAAAGGGACTGACAGCAGGAGGTGCAACAAACGGCCCAAAAGGCGGAGTTGCTACAGAATGAGGCACTCTGCACGACAACAACAACAACAACAACTGCAGACCATAAAAAGTGTACATTGGGAAAAAAACAAAAATAAAGGAAACTAAAAGAAAAGAAAAGCATATGAAAATGAGAATATGAACAAAATAAAAAACAAGATGAAAATGCACTTTATGACGGCAATTTAAATACCCTATAAAAAGCAGATATGGGTCGATTGGGCACCGTTTGGCAGCAGAGCTTTAAAGCTCCCCGTTAATACCTTAAAACACAGCTTTAGTTAAAGCGAGCTTTAAAGCTTCATACAGAAGAAGTGAATTTAAAATATGAACTGATTTTAAAACTATAACTAAAATATTTTTGGGTGATTTTTAACTATTTTAATAATAAAATAAATATGTTTAACATTTTTACATTATTTTAAATTCACAAACTTAAATAATTTTTTAATCTAAAAGTACTCAAGTTATAAATAAAAGTTAATTTAGGCTTAATATACATAACAAATTATTAAAATATTCTACTGCAATGCCAAACAAGTCTATAACACCCCGTACACACAGCGTATGCTGCACACTATAAAGCGCATTTTCAATGTAGCCAAGTTTGTCTGTGGCATCGGCATGTGGTCTACTCTCCAAGGCAGTGGAGTATGTGGGGGCAGAGGCGTGGCAGGCAGTTTGGCAACGCGTTGGCAAGTTTGCTAGTGGCAAGCAGAAGAGCGGACGGGGGGAGTGGGATGCGGCTAGGGCAGGGACTACAGGAGCATAAAACTTGTGCCTGGATTTTACGAGGCGTTTTCCATTTTGGCTACTTAGCTGCATTTGTTGTTGTTGTTCTTTCAGCTGCTGCTGCTGCGGCTGCTGCTGTTCTAGTGCCTAAAGTTACTGCAAATTAGTTGGCCACTCAACATATTCATTTCGGTAATCGAGTGTAATCGCTTTCAGCACAACGCTGTGGGCGTGGCATTAATGCACTCTGCTTTAATTTGCCCACAAGGCAATCAGCTGCATAAAATGCTGGTGAATGTGTATAAAGTAGAGCAGCGATATAGGGAAAGAAAGGGAGGGAGTGAAAAGGAGAGACAGGGAAGGAGGCAGTAAGAGAAAGAGAAGTAGGAGAGACTTACTGCTGGTACTATGTTAGCAGTTTATTTACAGCTAATTTGAGCAAACAAAATATTGAAATAACCAAACATAGAACTCGGCATTAAATAATATACAAAAAATTACAGCAAAAATTTGTTTTTGTTATATAATAACATTTAAACCCTCTTGCCCACCTATAATTCATTAAAATATATTTTATTAAAATTTAAAAATTACTAATGCGTATTTACAGTCAGTAATTGATGCTTAAGTCGCTTTTGTTCATACTATGTTAATTTTATATTTACTTTAAAATAGCTCTATAATAAACAAATGAATTGTATTAAAAATTTGTACGCACTGTACAAATAATAAAAAGTTTAATTTATTTATTTTTAATAACGTTACAAAAATGATTTCATTTGAAACTAAGAACTCCATTTTTGAAGTCGCACTGCACTCAATAAATTTGAACAAACTATTATTGGCATTATTTACAATATACAAATTTATGTATATTTAAATTACTAACAGTTTCTTTCATTCAAATCCAAATTAAGAACTTTTTCCTTCAACAGAGTTTCAATTAAACTTTACTCCGAATTCAAAGTCTGCAATTCTTTTTATTTGCAGCTGCAAATGTTTATATAAAAAAACAGAAATAAAAAAAGAATAACAACAACAAAAGCTGCAACTGTTTGCAGTCAAAAGTTGGTGATATGCCAAACAATGCAACTGCTATGAAAACAATGCCAAATGCAATGCCAAAAAAAACAAAATAAAAAAATTGTAAATAACATGAAGAGGCAACAAAATGCGGCACGACTAAATACACGACTAGTAGTCGTATTTACTAGCAGAAGATACAACAACAGTAACTAGCTGAATAGCAAGTAGAGATCGGGAAAGACTACAAGTTACCCTGCAAAGCAAATAAATTGAAACGGAGAAGAGTCAGTCAACAGTCAGATACCCTGGAACAGTCTACACTACGAAGTTTAAGAGGTACCACTTTAAAGTGAATTTATCTTACAACATCTACTACAGGGCATACCAAGTCCAGCACACTTCAAACCATGTTTTGCTGACTAATAAACTATAAGTAGAGAGTTCCAAACTTAATAATTTACTTTCGCTACAAAGTTTATAGCACTCATCCGCGTTACAGGGTATGTACAGGGTATAACAAGCAATTGCATTCGCGAGTTATTACATTACACTTTCAACGTCATCGTCGCGTCGCTTTGGAGTCACTTAAACGAGATAAATCAACGTGGGCGATTACACAATATCTACAATTGCAGATGTATCTGTATCTGCAGCTGTTTCTATCTGTGTATCTTTGTGTGTGTGTGTGTGTGTGTGTGTCGACAATTGAGGCGTGCTTGCATGACTGTGCAAAAAAGATAACAACAACACTGAGAGCAAACTTTAGCTACAACTGGAAAAACTACAACATTGGAGCAGTGGGTCGCACTTGGATTGATAAGTGCAAAATGGAAGTTGTGAGAGGGGCGGTAGAGGAAAAGTGTGGGGAGTAGGATAGGGGAGTTAGGGTCGCAAACTCTGCGCGCTGGTCTACGGTGACTCCGGTGGAAAATGTGGAAAAACCTGTACCGTTGATTATCGCAGCGTATGGTAAACAAACAAAACTCAAGTAAAACGTGGAAAGCTGCTGTGCAGAGAGTGCACTGTAAAAGACCCTGTACCGTTAATGAAGTTGGTAATGCAGTGGATATTCAAAAAGCAGTAACGTATACCCAATATATTAATTAACAATAATTTTTACTGAGCTTGTATAGGTTTGATGAATAAAACCTTGTACTCTTTTCAAGTACAGGGTCTAAAAAGTTGCGTTAACTGTCCACAAACTGCCGTTGATTTGTTATTCTGACTGTAGCTGCTGTGGTTATTTATTTTTCTTCTTTTACTCCATTCGCTGCTTCCTTAAATTGTTGTTACTTTGATGCACGTTAATTAAAGTTAAATGTTATAAATAAATGTATGTAGCTATATAAATGTTTATATGTATTTATGTTTATTACTACTGGTAATTCTACGTTGAGATTTGCACAATTTAGTTATTTTTGTCATTGTTTTTCGCTTTTAATGTCTTTAATAAGAAACATAAAATTTTAATGACTTCAAGCGAAGTTCTTGGCAATATGCAACTGGTAACTTGCAACGTGCTACGTGCTACGTGCAACAAGCGAAGGCCACTTGTAACAACAACAACACAACAACAACAACAACCAACAATTGAGGTCACAAGTGTTAAATTTTAAGATTTTGCAAATTGTCATCGGATTCTTTTGAGCATTTAGTTAGTTAAGAAATATTGGACATACAACAAGTTAATTTAATAAATATAATAAGTAAATTCTTAAGCTTTTTATGCAATTAATATTTACAAATAAGTAAACCAGTTTGTAAGTTTACTAAATATATTTAATTTTTTTAGTCTTTTTTTAAACTGAATAGCTAATATAATCCAATTTATTTCTTATGCTATGAAAATAATCTTTTAATTCTTTTATAAAAATATTGAAAATTAATGAAATAAATATCATTTTTTAGAAATCTACTATTTTTCATTGCATAAAAAATTAATAATTATAATTAAAAAAATTGTAGAAAAATCCATAATTCGTTTAGTTTTCCTTCAGCTTAACTTTCATAATAAAGTTTAAAAAAATTGAGTATTTCCTCACAATTTTAAAATGTAATAAAAAATATACTATAAATTACCGTATAAATTTAAAAAATATATTTTTGTAAAAATTACCTCACTCCACCAAAAGTATTTAAATTTAATATTTAAAAAATTATGAAATACACGCTTAGTGAAAAGTAAACAAATGCTCGAAGACATTTGGTAATACCAGTTACTTATTCAAAATACTAAAAAGCTTAGCAAAAGTTAAAAAAATGGTAATTGTTATGGCTAAAAAAAACACGTTCTTAGTATTCAAATAATTAATTATACAAGATGAACACTAAAAAATCACCGAAATCTGCAATATGTAAAAATCATTAAAAACAACAATTTGACAGCCCAAAGAACGCAATAAAATTGAATGCAATGCAAAGATTGAAACACACACACACACAGCAAGGCACACACAGAGAAAGATTACAAAAATAAACAAGAAGAAGAAATGTTTTCATGTTTTTGTGACCGATGTGAAAAAAAAAAATAAAACGAAAAAAATAAATCAAAAAGAGTTCAACGACCAAAAGTTGAAATTATTTCCGACAGCGAACGCGACACGAACAGCACAACGAGCAGAAGCCGAAGGCAGCCGAAAGCAGACGAACTAACGTACAGGCAAAGAGAGTGGGACAGAAACGCGTACTAAGAGGCATTTGATATGCGTGTGTTGCGTGTGGAAATGAAACAGCACGAAGTGAGCCGAACAGCTACGAGTGCAGCAGAGACAAACCTTATCGATGGTGACGACAACGACGACTCAGATAAATTTATGCATGATTTGCATGCAGCAACAACAACAACTACAACAACTATTAATTAGAAGGCAAAGAGAGCGGCAGTAAGTGCTGCAAACTTTTGCTTATGTTGCAGTTCCTAAAAAAAAAAGCAGAAATGTTAAAGTTGCAGCCGCAAAAGATACAGATACATTTGTACATCTGTTGAGTCAGTCTGACCGTCGGTCTGTTGGTGTCTGTCCGACGTGCTGTCCATTTGTATCTGAGGGATGTGCGCATGCAGGAAGCTTGTCTCGCCCACTCGCCATAAATTCAGAAATCGTTTCGCTTTTCGCTGTGTCTCATCAAGCGAACGTTGATAAATGAACGCATGTTTTGCGTATCTTTAAGATACAAATGCACAAATGCGCATTTTTAATGAGCGGAAATTAGTTGGCATTGTGCGAGTATCTGTATCTGTAGTGCGCGTAGATTCACACACACACTCGAAACACAAACCACAACAATACTTGTATCTGTATCTGTAAGTCATAAATTTACAACCGCGTGCCGTGCGAGGCCTAAACTTCTACAGATACTTGGTAGCTCACAGATACATACATTAATTTAATCACCTTTTAGCGCACTTTACCACAATTATCTGTCAGATAAATTATCAAAATTATTTAATGGCGCACTTTTATGGCATATTGTTATTCGTTCTCGATGATTTGCAATCGTGCACAACTCAAGTGCTGTATCTCATGGATAGTATGCAATTTGGCTATAAGTAACTTAAAGCTTACATACTTATTTTTAGTTTAAACTGTTTTTAGCACAATTTTGGCAAACTATACGAAAGTAAAATGTCCATTTTTAGCACAGACTGCTAAAGCTACTTATAGCCTCTAAAAAAGTATCTCAAAGTTGCACTCAGTTCAGCTAACAGAAGAAGATTAATTGCTTCATTTTGTTGTTACTTAATCAACAAGCTCATTTTTTTCGTTAATCAATTTGTTTATTAAGTGTTTAAACAACATTCTATTTAGCACTTTAAACGGGTTTTAAAATTCTTTTGATCTCAAAGCGACAACATTTGGAAATTCCTAAAAAATTGTAATTTAAAAGGGGGAATTAAGCGACAAGTTTTAGTCGTTCATTAGCCAAAAATGCGACATTTTTGGTAAGTCTATGTAGGAGCTTAGTATTAGATACTTTTTAGAGAAAGTCTACAAATTCACTATAGTTTTCTAAACACTTTTGGTTCCTATGTTCCTAACTCAATCGATTGTGAGTTCTTCTCGCATTTCCCTTATGAAATTTATATATTATTTATATATGTTTTTCATCCTAAATCTTTTTAAGAAATCGTATCTTTCCTGAAATTTATTTATAAACTTTTAAATAAAACTTTAAGCATTCTGGCACTATAAAAACTCATTATCCCCTGAAGTTACTTCCCAGATTTCTTTTTAGTTCCTTTTGCTTTCCACCTCGCACATTTGATTAATTTAAAGCACCAATTTGAACTGATTGTGGCTTAGTTTTTAAAGATATTTTTCCTACTTCAATTTGGCTAATTAACTCACCTGTCTGATGACTCTGATGAATCGTAACGATCCAGACAACGTTTCTGCGTATTATTCCCATTCGTTCGCACTCGCACGCCACGCGTTGTGGTTGTCGATGTTTTTGTTGTTGCTGTTGTTGGTGTTCCTGTTGATGTTGTTGTTGTTGTTGTTCCTGCTGTTGTTCGTGTTGTTAGAGTTGTTGTTGTTGTCGTTGCAGTCTTTCTGGCGCCCTGATAGAGCTGAGATCGCAATGCATTGATATCCAATTTGGCAGCTGCCAATGCTGGCGACAATGCGGCAGTTGCTGCTGTTGTTCCACTCGCTGCTGTTGTGTCCCTGGAACGCTTAGTGCCCAACACGATGCCAACGGTGCTTGTGGGCGGCAGCAGAGTGGGCGTGCTAAAGGGACGCGTTGAAGTTGCAAATGTTTTTGTTGTTTTTGTTACTTTTAGCGGTTTTGGCGGTGGCTTTAAGTCAATATTTGCTGATGTTTTTGTTATTGTTGTTGTTTTGGCTGGTACAGCGGGTGGTGCTAATGTTGCAGCAGCAACTGCTGTTGTTGTTGTTGTTGCTGCTGCTGCTTCTGTGGCGCCGCCAACTGTCAAACTGTTCAAATTGACGCCGTTTTTCAGCTGATCAAACAATGACAAAGCCGCAGTCGAAGTTAAACTTTTCTTTTCAATAGTTTTGGTTGTCGTTGTTGTTGTTGTTGTTGTTGCTGCTGCTGCGGGCTTTGTTATCGCTGTTATTGCTGTTATTGTTGTTGTTTCATTTGTTGTTTCTTTAGTCTTTGACACGATATCCTTTGACTGTATGCCTGACATTTTCCTTTTTTTTCTTTTTCAACACTAACTTGTTTTTCTTTCATGCACTTTTCCTCAACAATTTGTTTGTTTATTTTCGTAGTTATTGTTGTTGTTGCTGCTGCTTGTTTGCTATGTTCTTGTTAATGATTTTGCACTAGTGTTTTGCTTGTTGCCATTTCTTTGGCTTTGGCTATCCACAGTGACTGCCGCATTTTCTGTACACTTTTCACTTCAAACTGTTTTAATTATGTTTTTTTTTAGCTCTACTTATTTTTGATTATTATGTTTTAGTAATTTAACAAATCTGTAATGAAAGATTAAACTTAAAATTTAAAAACTATTTTTTAAAACTCAGAACATTTAAAAAATAAATTTTAAATTGTTCTTAGCTTTAGTAAAAAAGTTTTTAAATTTAATTATTACTCTAAAAATCGAAAACTAATTTAATTAATTATTTTTAATTTAATTTTTACTATTTTTTTTTTTGTTTTATTCAACAATTTGCATTTTAAGCATTTTATAAGGCTTTGTTTCACATTTCACACTCTTTAGCCACGCCTCACTGTACTGCATTCAATTGCCATTTGGACATAATAAATTATTAACAATTTCAATTGGTTTCTACAACGTTGCAGAAATTATTATTTTATCATGTATAAGTAAATATATTTCACTTCACTCGAATTACAAGAATTATTTTGCACACTAAACAAATTGAACATTTTATTTATTAATCACTTTCGTTAAATGTGACACAATTTGATTAAATTTTTCGCACTTAATCAGCAGAATTTGTATTTATTGCATTTTATTAAAATATTTCAAATTTACATTTCGCCTCTGACTGCGATTCATGAATAATTAACTGAATGTAATTTATTCATATGTTATAATTATTAATGGAAACTAATTTACTTCTTATATGAGCTTTATTCGTTTCCGGCGCTTTTTCACTCTTTTTTTGTTGTTGTTTTTTTTTATGGCTTTTGCATTTGCAATTTGTGCACACGAAAAATAAAACGAAAAACCGTTTGTAGTTGTTGTTGTTTTTGGGTTTTTGTTTTGCAAGCTTTGCTAAAAGTTAACCGGTTCTCGCGTCTCTTTTTAGCTTTTGTTTGTCGAAACAGCGAAATCGAAACAGAAACAGAAACTTAAATTTAACAAGAGGAAACACAGTCACAAATCAAGCATTTGTTTAACAACAATGCCAAACAAATCTAATCAAATGCATTCCAATAAACAAACTTGCACACACACACACGCACACAGGCTTTTGCTCTCTCACACTCGTACTCACACGCACACATACATACACGTTATCAATGCTGCTCTTTAACCGGGGCCGCGTTGTCTAATGATCTGCGTTTATGTGTATTCATGTGTTTGTGTATGTAAAAACAAAGCGACACACATTTCTTATTGTTTTAGCTGTTAATTTGCCTTTGTTATTGTAGTCAAATTGCCATGTAAAGTATAATAATTGTACATCGAACGGTGCGAACGCTGCGAACGTTGCGAACTTTGCGAATTGCAAACAAAAAGCTCGAAAAAAAGTTTCGCGTTGCTCTCTCGTTGCTCGTTGCTTTGGCTGCTGGCCTCTGCCTGCGACTGACTGTCGCGACGTTTGCTATTTGGTGTGGGGCCAAGAGCCGAAGCCAAACACGATGTCGCGTCTAGCCGAACGTGCCCCACACACGAAGTGTTTAACCAACTAGAACCGAGCAGCAAGCAAGAAACGAGCCAAAACCATAAGAACGAACATGCGAACGAGCAACGACCGCTACTTCGTTAACAGCTGCCGAACGCCAAATGGGCAGACGACTGCTAAACGACAACAGTCCAACAGTTGAAGTGCTCTTGGGAGGGGGGTGCTTGGGGTGGGGATTAGAGGAGTGTGGGTTAACGAAAGACAGCGAAGGCAAAATGCAAGCGATGCGATGTTCACTTTTGATTTCTGTGCAGCGGCAGCAGGTTTGGCATACTCTGTGCTGTTGTTGTTGCTGTAGGGAGGGGTGGGGGAGTCTATAGGGAAGCCGGTTGTGCGGCTGCTTGTTGCGCCACAAACCCACACGCTTTTTTTTATAATTCTTTTTTCTTGTTATTGTTGTTGCTTGCAGTCCATATGGAGGAAGTTCAATATTTAGTTTTTGGGGTTACGCTGTATAATATTTGGCAAGTGGGTGACAAACAACTATACAGAATGATGTAGTATGCTAATGTCACACGCTACCTGTTGATTTGCGTGAGAAAATCCAATCAATGCTGCACCTTGGACACTACACAAAAGAAGGTACGTTAACCGGTTTCACTGTGAAAAACGAGAACCTTTCAACTCTTTGAGGTAGATAGAAATCTAAACAAGAAATTAGATCAGTTCTATTGATTGGCAAACCTTTTATAACACTAACAATACAGACTCAATTCTTCAAGGTGATATATCTTAACACTGCTCTTTGACTGCTTATTCATTTAGTTATATTATTTAGTCTTGTTTAGTTTTTGATTTAATCATAGTGCAATCAGCAACTAAGTAAGCATTCCAAATGCATTCGACAATATTAGGCACTTAATCTTATCATTGTGGATACAATGCCACCTAATGCAGCACTTCCTTAATAATGTACTAAAATTGCCCACTCACATGTAAATGTTGCAACTTTAGTTAACCCACGCACACGAATTTCGTTTCAATAATTAAGCAAAGTCAATTCAAAAGCACAAAGCAAAAGCAAAAAACGCAAACAATAACAAAATCAAGCGAATACACAAACACACAGAGACTGAGCAATTGTTGTTATCAAACACACTCACACACACATGACTAAATCACGTCATGAATACAAAATGTATATGCGAAAGAAGAAAAGAGAAAAAACAAACGCAAAGTCAACTACACAACAAGCAGTGGTGCGAACAAAAAAATCAAAGCCAACACGTGCTTTTATTACGTTACATGAGACCTGTGTGTGTGTGTGAATGTGCAGTATGTGTTTGTGTGAATACGATTGCATGTGTGCGTGTGTGTTTTGCTGCTGTCGGCCTTTGTGATGCAACTGTTCTTACAGAGAGCTTACGTGAGAGAGTGCGAGAGTAGATGAGAGCGTGCGTATGCTTGTGTTTGTGAGCAACAGAACTCGTTTTCTAGCATTGCTAGCTGTGCTTATTGTTGCTTTTTGATGTTCTCCTTTGACTTTGTATTTTGCTACAATCGCTTATTCTTTCACAGAACAAACATAACCAAAATGTAAGAAAATTTTGTTGTTGCCGAGTGCAGACAATTACCAAGCAAAAATGTTGCACGACACTTTTACACCAAGTTTTGTGCAATACTTTATAACTTTTTCACTTTCAAGCATCATACACACATATTTATAAACGCAGGTAAGTGCATGTACTCAGAGCATGATTAAACTTGCACTACACTAAATCATACACGCACATAAACGCGACTGCACCCGACGAACGAAGAAAAAATACTGCATTAGCAAAGCCAATTGCAAATGCAATGTCCAAAATAAACAAAGAGAAGAGAGCGAGAAATAGGAAAGGAGAGAGAAGGACAAATTGTTGTAGCTAAAAACATTGATGCTTATACTGAGCATTGATAGATAAATAACTCTCAAATCGACTGATATTGCAGGGATCGACTAAAAGTTATTTTTAAACTAACAATGACTCAAGTTGATAAGTAGCCAAAGCAATGCAAATATAAAGAAAAATAAAATAGAATATTAAGAATTATAACATATAATTTAGTTTACTTCAGATAGATAATTATTGAATTTAAATGTAACAGCAGATAAGCAGCAGCTGGTTAACAGCACTGTTCGCTAACAGTTTCACTGTTCCAATTAGCTCACACAGCAAGCAGCCTTCAGCCAAGCTATGCCAATCAGCTTTTGAGAGCGCATGAAATTTCATGTATCGTAGATCAGTTGGTATTTTTGTGGGAAATAAATAAAATACCATTTGAAAAATTTCCTTTTCAATTGATTTATTTTTATTTTACATCACTTTATTTGACTTGCATTTAAAAATAGAATTGCGCATTAGTTTGTCTAGAATACTGTTTTAAAATTATAAAATGTAACAATAAAGTCTTAGCATTAATAGGGGGACGTCGACATACCGTGTATAAGAATAAATTAACTATAGCTGTAAGGCAAAGAATATTTCATTTAAATAGTTTATAGATTTATGTACCTATGGCTTAAATATCTAAAAGTATATATATACAATTTTCTTTTTCTTTTCATTTGACTTGGCAACAGCAACTTGTAAAAGTTTAAGCGCATTTGGTGGGTTGCAATTCCGGACAAAATAACAGTATAATTCAACTAAAAGCCAGATCCATTTTAAAGATAAAAAGTAGATATATCTGGTGGAATTTTCTTAAGCTATGGGCGTCTTAAAGACTTTGGCAGACTATGTCCATACAGAGGTAGGTATAAGGCCTTCCTTGCTGGTTCCGGGGGGCGTGAGAACCTCCTTGTTGAGGAATTCTAGCGGTAAATTAACCAAATGTCCCTAAAACGAACCAAGTTTTTATTAAACTATATAATTTATGTAGTTGTGGTTGAAAACTCACCTTAATTTCCGTGGCACGCTTGGCGGCCAATTCAGGTTCGGTTTTGGATAGTGGAGGCTCCTCCTGATATTTGCGCAGACTTGCGAATGTCTTGACGAAATCCGTGGGAATGCATTTGAACACCTCGTCGTAGATCTCCGTATTTCTGGTCGAGATGCGACGCCAGGTGTTGTGCCAAAACTGATCACAGACCGGATCACTTATGTTAACCTCAGGGTGTGTCGAACCATCCGAATTTAGCAGGCCTATCAAACAAAGTAGGCGTAATGTAGCAGATACAAAAGAGGTTAGCTGTAAACTACTTACCCAAGTGCTCCTTGAAGAGATACTTTCTTAAACGGCCCGCGAATATGCCACTTGGATACTTTTTACCATTCATGCGTCCATCCTCGTACTCCTCATCCATTATAATGGCAGCGATTTCCGAGTCCCGTTTACCGATCATCGAACGATCATTGATATTCGCCGAACCGCAGATAACGACACGATCATCGGCTATCAGCAGCTTGGAATGCACATAGATCAGTTCGGTAATGGGCGTATTGTTCAGATACGAGTGATTCCGTAGACTATGGAATGATATATAGTTCTCGGGCTGTGAAATGCCCGCCTCCTGTAAGCGTGTGAGTATAGCAGTGCGTCCTCTGAAGGGTAGTAAGAAAAGCGGGTTTATTTTATGTGAGGTTAGGTTTAGTTTTGGTTTGACTTACCTGGAGATGGAAGCATAGTTCCAATGCGTAATGGCTCTAACGGCAATGCCCGTATTACCACCCACATCACCCTCAAAGCCGGGCAGTAGTGGCATTATCACATAAACACGAAAGCGTTTTCTTTCTCTGAAACGATAAATGTAGAACTGAGTGTTAAAGACACCGGAGTTGTTATGAAGCTGTTATACAGACTTATGCTGAATAGCTGATAGTTGGGATTTTGAGGTATTTTAAATACTAATAAGTAAGAAAGGCTACAGTCGAGCGAGCCGACTGTTAAAGACCCCGTACTCCTTCTAATGCGGATATCCCTTACAAAAAAAGACATTTTTGACCGCTATGTTCTATGGCAGCTATTGGCTATAGTAGACCGATCCTATTAAAACTTGTTGAGTATAGATATACTGTTATGATACACATAATTTCTGAGTTTGGTTGCTTTAGCTCAACTTATACTACTTGTCTTCATAGAAATGTCCTATGGTCGGCCGATTTGCCCTATGGCAGCTATAGGCTATAGTAGTCCAATCAAAATCAAACTTGATAAGCACTGTTAGATTGCTATGGTACACATAATGTGTAAATTTGAGCACGATAGCGCTAATAGTTGCCAAGTTATGGTGTTGGGAAATAGTTTTTTCTAGGAGCGCCACTACTACACTCACTCAAGGATGCCTCCAAAAGAGAGCCCGGAGAGCTGCTGGCCTTTGCCAAGCATTCTCGCATCCTGTCAGACTACGAGTAACAGATCCTCCATCAACTGACCTATGCACTGCTCTCTTGAAGGGCGTCCGGCTTAACCTAACCTTACCTAAGTAGTTTATTACAATTTGCTTGGGCGGTCGGGAGGGATTGAGTCAGGATATATACTAATGTGTAATCTGGTTGAGATAGCTCTGAGAACAAGAGTGTTTTTCAAGTACTAACAAGTCCTATAACAGCTATGAGATATAGTAAACCGATATACAGTAAAAGCTCGCTTGGACGGACAACCAAGGTTCCAGTATTTTTGTGCGCCCAAGTGAGATGTCCGCTTAAAAGAGGAAAAGCTAAGGGAGCTGTCTTCAAGCTTGTACTCTTTTCAGTTACAGGGTTCAACATGACTTAGTCTACTCTAGACTTTAAAGAGGGGAAGCTAAGGGAGCTGTCTTCAAGCTTGTACTCTTTTCAGTTACAGGTTTCAACATGGCTTAGTGTACTCTACTATAAACCTACTTGTGGGCTCTTATGATGCGCTTGAAGAGTGTTTCGCCAATCTGGTTCCTCACATTGTTGTATGCTCCCGAGACGCCCATGCCCAACTGCATGGTGATGAAGAACTGATTCTCGATGTAGACATAATGGGCAGCCTTCGATATCGTCTCGATGTAGGCATCGTGTATGCTCTGCTCGACCAGATCGGCCTCAATGAAGCCACAGCTCCAGGCAGAGACGCTGCGCAGCAGCTGACAGGTGACGCTCTGCTGACGTCGCTGCTGCAGCTGCTGGAGCTGAGCATTCAAACGGATCTGATGATAACTTTTGGGCATTAGGTATGGAAATTTAACATTATCCCGCAGCTTCTCCAGCTTCATGGCATTCCAGCGTTGTATGAAATGACGCGCCACATCACGAGCAGAGGCGCCAACGACACAGATGCCCACATCATGCCAGGGCATGCGGGGCGTGGTCGTGCGATCGATAATGTCCACAAAGGGTGCGTTTAGGTTCATCCAATCCTTGAGTATGAAGTTGGAGTAGTCCTTGCCGAACCAGTACTTGGCCTGACCATAGAACTCACTGCTGAGCATTTGATGGTTTGCGGTGCTCGTTGTGGCATTCAAACCGGAGCTCGAACTCATGGCTACATCGGCTGTGGCCTCGGCTGTCTTCTCTATGCTGTAGACACCTCGCGTCTCAGCTGTCGCACCCACTCCCCCTCCTCCTCCACCCGCCGCTTGCTCCTCGTTGTCCGACGTGGCCTCCTGCACCTCACTCGTCGTCAGACGTTGCACAAAGTCCTTGCCCATGCGTGCGCCCTTCATGGCATTATTCTTCAGCCGATCGAGCATATTCTTGCGCTCCATTTCGGGTGTGTTCAGTTTCATGCCCTCCAGCATAGTCGTCTCTATGCCCACCTCACTCGAAGCCGATGACAGCAGCTCCGCAGGTATGAGTAATCGATCACCTGGTTTCAAAGTTCTCAATTCCATGCCAGACATTGTAGGCTCCTCCTTAGGTTCCTTTGGCTCCATGGATTCCCTTGCTTCCTTCTTAGTAGTGGACTCATGATGCGCATTTCTTGAGGATTTCCTGGAACCAAAGGCAGAGTCCTCCTCGTCCTTGTTGAAGAAGGCACTGGGCGTACAGCGCGTGCTGTCCGATACAGAAGACGTGGAAATGCTGCCCAGATCGGTCAGACGATGGGAACGATCATCCCAACGACCGTAGCACAGATCTATGCCACCGATAAAGGCATAGGCCTGATCTATAACCACAATCTTCTCGTGATGTGCCCAGAGCAAAATGCCGCCACGTGCATGATCCGGATGCCGCATGACCTAGAAGGTAAGAAATCAGTTTAGACACGATGGGAAGAGTTGGGCTATCGCGGCACTGAGCCTACCTTGATGTTCTCATGCTTGGCTAGAGTGGATTTGCTGTAGTAGCTGTTGATGCCCAAGGCCATTTCGACCTCCTTGTAGAGCAGCACAAAGACCTTCACGCCTTGGGTAGCCTTACGCAGCAGTATCTTGTCCAGACGCCAGTAATCCCCATCGAGAGCAGGTCTCTTCATGTAGATCTCGGGACTGAGCCACCAATCCGCTATGTAGATCTCCTCAGTGGCTGCTTCCAGACCATCGGCCACAGCGGCCATGTATTGAGCTCCATCCACGTACCACACGGCCTGCGTATTGGCCCTCATGGGAGCATAGGACATGTGTGGATTGGGGCAGGTAAAGTCTCGTGCGTAGGTGTGAGCTGTGTTCTTGAGGTACTGCATCCACTCCTTGCACTTGCGACGTGTCCAACATTTGAGCACAATGTGACGACTGTTTGTAAGTACCTGCAGACCCTTTCGCATGCCCGTCTGGTAGATGCCCGTGGAGACATCGAATCCCTGATCGAAGAGTATCACAGCCCGAATGCTACCGTCGTTGGGACGCACATAACCGAAGCAAGTCTCCTTCACAAAGAACCAGCGATTGCGCCACGTGCCACAGACCACATCGGAGCAGAAGTAATTGCAACGCACACAGCAATTGCGTTGAAAGCAGCCAAAGAAATTGCATCCGGCCTGACCAGGACGTGTCGAGCCCGTTCGCTTGAGTATGCCGCCTTCCTTGCCCTTGATGCCCAGCCCGGACACGAAGGAGACATTGGAAACCTCCACGAAGTTCAACTGAAAGTAGGGAAGTGAATTTGTTAAATAGTGTACGGGGTGTAAAAAATGGGAGAAAGGGTATTCTGGGAGTTTTACGAATCCTCCTTATGTTTCAAGCTAGTTAAAACTATTCTGTATAATCTACAAGTCCCAACAATCCTCTAAGACCCCAGCCACCTCATGTTTTTACTTATTTCTCTTTCATTTCTTAGCTCAAAAATGTAAGAGATCATTTAACTGAAACCTTGTTTGTATTCATCCTTAGTACAGGAATTCCCTTCATTCCTTTCGAAACCAGAGGCTAAGGTTAGATAAATAGTAGGATTTCCTATACCTCACCTATACCTATACAAACCTCACACAAGCTTTGAAATTAGTAGCTTCTAATTCCCACAAAACCAATGGAAACTTTACCCTATATATAAAACCCTCTTTATACTTATTTTATCATTTTTCCATAATGTATCTTAGCAGTGTAGGATAGTACCTTTATCCATAATAAACTTCAACTACAACCCCTTCTTCATACATACCGACGTCTTCACAAAATAACCTCGATGTCTTTTCGAAAGTAACTCAAAGTTGCTTTTACCTAAAAGCCCCGAGAGTCTATATGTTTTACGATCTTTCATTTCTTTTACCAAATCCTTCACCTTAACCTTAACCATAACCTTAACCTTAACCTTAACCTTAACCATAACCTTAAGTTAGATAAGCCTTTGAGTATGAAAAATCCCATGACACTATAACTTAAAACCTTCCCAATAAACCTATTTACGTTTCTGCAACCCTCTCTACTACTACTACTTCCTACTACTTTCAAACGACTACTATACTACTACTACCACTACAACTCTACTACTACCTCTTTAAACCTTAACTACTCTAAACTACTACTACTACTACTACTTACTACTACTACTACTACTACTACTACTACTACTACTACTACTACTACTACTACTACTACTACTACTACTACTACTACTACTACTACTACTACTACTACTACTACTACTACTACTACTACTACTACTACTACTACTACTTCCTCTTTTCAAACGATCTATATTTTCTCCAGCAAATCGGATCCCTCTTTAAACCTTAACTGCTCTTAACGCTCTCTCCCGATGCCAACCCAACTCACCGTTTCATGATGATAACGATATAAACTGATGTTCAGCAGATTGTACAGGTAATCCTCCAGCTGCTGAATGCGCACAGGTAAATGCTCCACGGTGATCAGACTCTCCGGGCGATTGGGAAAACGCGGAAGTTTCCGCTTCTTTTTCTTGCGTTTCCGCTGACTGCGTCGCGGGGTGAAACTGGACAAAATGGAACTGTGGGTGGGACTGATAATGGTGGCCACAGTGCCAACTCCGCCCGAGGCAGTGCCATTGTTGTTGTTGTTAATGGGTGTGCTCGAGTGCTTGACTTTGGTATGGGCAGGCAGATCTTTCAAGGTCGATTCATCGGCCATTTGACTGGCAGCGGCTTTCAAGGTCGTGCGCTTCTCCTTGTGGGCCCTGCTCGGAAAGGGTATGTTCAGTGAGGTGCGAAAGAAGCTGAGCTGCTGGTGTAGGGAATTAAAGTGCTTATAGCGACGCTTGATGGTCCACTTGAAGTTACCGTGTGTCAGTTCAATGGTGTACCTGCAATGAGTAAAAGTTAATGCTTTAAAATGAATCTTTCGATAGGAATCGACCCTTAACTACTTACAAATTCGGATTGAGCAGATGGGTGGTGACACTACGTTCGGTATTCACGATACGCACATGTATCTCACGGCCCGGTATGAAGACCTTGCGTTGAAAGGAATTGAACTTGACACTGGGCCCATAGATACTGGTCAGCGGTATCTCCTGACGCATTAGCACACTGTTCTCATCATCAAATTCCTCCTCATCGTCGTCGGTCTCTTTGCGTTCGACCAGCACGGGTTTATCCCCCGATGGACCTATCGTTAATATTGTCACGGAATCGGGAAACGCCAGCGTCTCATCGTATTCCGAGTCAACCATTGAGAATTGAAATTCGGGCAGACAACGATTATGTTGTTGTATCTCATTGTCTTCAGCTGTGGCATCATCGGCACAATCCTTGAAAACTTCATCATCATCATCATCATCGGGCTGATCGTCAGCATTATTATCATGCTCATCCCCATCATCAGGGTCGTCCGCATCGGCATAGCTGCGATGTCGGAAATCGGCATCGCTTGTATAGGGCGGCAGTGCCGCACTAGGTCTAGCATCCGTCATGGCCTCGTACTGTGCAAAGAGGTAGGAACTGTCTAAGTCATCATAGCCCCGATTTATGTAGCCCGCAAAGTGTGTGGGTCTATAGGCATCGTCTGCTGGGTATTCAGCTGGAAGTAGCAGGAAATACAGAGTTGTTGTTGGGTAAATATCGCAACTGATGGGTATTAGAGTGTATAAAATTATAAAGAACAAGTGAGCCAGGCTACAGTCGAGTAAGCCGACTGCAATAGACCCTGTAGTTATTCTAGTACGCTGTTTTTCCTTGAAAATCAACTAATTTTAACTGTTTTGTCCTATGGGAGCTACGGGATATAGTTTTCCGAACCAGATCAAACTTGCTGAGCTTAGTGATAATCAAGATATGCCCATGATGTTTAAGTTTGGTTACAATCTGTCAACTATTTCTACATTTCCTTATACAAATTTTGTATATTTTTCCGATATGTCCTATGGATCTATAGGATATAGTTGTCCGATCCAGACCAAACTTGCTGTGCTTAGTTATAATCAAGATATGCTTATATTGTGTTAGTTTGGTTACAATATCTCAACTAATACTACACGTCTTCATACAAATTTCATATTTTCAAATAATTTGAATCGCATCAACATTTTTGAGGTTAGTTTTAAAGGTACAATACTGATAATCTGGTCATGATAGCTCTAGTAGTTACAAGTTATGGTGATGTGATGTCAATTTGTATAAAATAAAAAAATAAACCTGAACTGTCCTGGAGATCTGGGTGCTCATACAAGCGGTTGGATAGACCTACCTATTGCTAGACATTGCTATATCGTGTCGTCGGTTCATCCTAATCAATTAATATATCTCTGCTTCTGCCTTTAAGTACAGTGTCTAAAAAGTCAGAAAAAGTATAGTATAACATACAATAAATCAAACTAAAAGACGCTACTCAAATGACCTCAAAAAGTGTTCTTTAAGCCATTTTCTTTGATTGGGAACACTTCTTGGCAATTAGTTATGCAAGAAACTTGTAATATTGTAACATACTCGAAACCTGGTACAACACAATATCACCCACTTCAGATTGTACAGTTATTTGAGTCTTATCATTTATTTACTCGACTACACAAACTGATCTTGGCTCAAATAGTGGCAACGACACCACTTTTAATTAGCTCAAATTGAGTTTGTTGCACTTTTCAAGTACAAGTAAGTAGTAGTACCTACTATATAGTAAATTATAGGGGTCTATGGGGTGTATCAAAAGCTGACTCATGCCAGGAATTGTGTTGTGCCTCTTTTTACTGCTGATAAAAGTATTTATTTGTCAAAATGTTATATTTGAACTTGGAATTTAAGTAGGTTGATAAGAATTTGCAGACTTCTTGAGTTTTTACAGGAATTGATAGGTTATTGATGTCTACAGAAGCGAAAAAGGTCGAATTAGGAAACAGAAGAACGCTAATTACCTTAACTACTTCTATGGTAATTAATTCAATCTTTGTTAAGCTGAATAAAATGAAATTTTAGTTTATTTGGTTGAAAAAATGTATAAATATTTGAAATTATTAAAAAAAATTGTAAGCAAATAAAATTGGTTTTTAAAAACATGATATTTGAAAACACAAAATAAAATTTTAGTTTATTTGGTAAATAAAACATTAAGAATATTTTAAATTATTCAAAATAAATTTATGCAGAAAAAATGGGTTTTAAAAACATGAAATAAAATAAATTAAAAAAAAAAAATTAAAAATATTTTAAACTATTAAAAAAAATTGTAAGCAAATAAAATTGGTTTTTAAAAACATGATATTTGAAAACACAAAATAAAATTTTAGTTTATTTAGTCAATAAAAAATGAAGAATACTTGAAATTATTAAAAATATATTTATGCAGAAAAATAATATTTTTAAAAACATGAAATAAAATAAATAAAAAATATTAAAAATATTTTAAATTATTAAAAAAAATTATAAGCAAATAAAATTTGTTTTTAAAAACATGATTTCTGAAATCACGAAAAAAAATTTTAGTTTATTTAGTTAGTAAGAAATTAAGAATATTTGAAATTATTAAAAAAATATTTATGCAGAGAAAAAAAGGCTTTTTAAAAACATGAATTAAAATTTTACTTTATTTAGTAAGAAAAATTTTAAATACTTGAAATTGTTAAGAAAAATTGTAAGCAAATAAATTTGATTTTTAAATGTATGATTTCTGAGATCTTGAACATAATAAAATGTCCTTAAGTGTCCTCCTTACTATTGATGATTAAATTCCAGTCATAGTTTATTGAATGCACTTTTTCTATAGTTAAAAAAAAAAAAGTCTAAATTAGTTATATTCAAGTTTTTTAGGGCACAATGAACTAGTAGTGTAAATGATTAAACATTTTGTAAAAATTTCTGTATATTGGAAAATGTATTTTCAAAAGTAATTGTCAAGTTTTGAAGCTCAATTATGATTAAGATTTTGGCAATAGTCTTTTAAATGTAATTAATTAATTTTTTAATAAGTTTATTCATAGTTTTTTTCAGGAAATAAAAATTTATGCATATTTTGAATGTTTAAAAATTGTGTAGTCATTTCTGTGTTATACAAAATTAATTTTTAAATAAATTATTAACAGTTTTATCAGCAAATAAAAATCTTAAATACTCCAAGTGATTAAAGTTTCTAAAATAGTTTATGTGGAACATATAACTCATTTCTAAATAAATAACTACTCACTTACATTTCAATGCAATTGTTCTTTAAAAACTTTCCGTTCAACTCAACAGTACTTTTAGTTACATAACCAAATACATGATAAGACGTCGCATATAAATTTATTTATCAAAGTCAATGCCGACGGCTATAACTATTTATCGTATTTGGCAGTACTCAAGTGAGGTCTAGAAAAGTGTTTTATGTTAGGGAATGAGTAAATTTCAACTTCCCTTATCGTGCAGTCGCACTGAATTCAAGGTTTTCCAACCCGCATATTAGGAACCCTCCAAAGTTCGACTAAATTAAAATTCCAACGAATTTCAGCTAATTTAATTAAAATTAGCTCAAAATCCACTCCGACAGTTGACTTATTAATCGATACATAATATAGAAATGCAAACAAAAGAACAAATCAGTAGAATATATAGTATAGCTTTACTATACCTTTGTCTACCGATAAGACTGTGTCAAAATATCGGCTATATAGATAATATATAGTTTTGCATATGTATTGTAGAAAACGGTTGGTAATGGCTGGCTATTGGAGGACACCTGTTGTGGGTCGCTAATCAAAGTACTTGACTAAATTATGATTTATATGTGGGCTACAGATAATGCTCGATATCATCCAATAACACTGGACAGTACGTTGAAATCTATTAGAGCCAAAAGTGATAAACAAAGCACAGAAACGAGTTTTACTTTGTTTATAGTTGTGATAAGAGTCAAATGGCATTAATAAGGGAATTACACGCATTAGCACAGTGGGCAAAATAGACAAAATTGTGTAATGTTTTATAAAATCAATTTCAATCAACTAGACACGAGTTTAAATCAATTTTAGTTTAATTTGGTGCCAGTTTTGCCCAACACAAACATTATAAAATCATAAAAATTATCTTAATACACGTAATTAGGCATAGCCATGCAAATTAACATTAGTCATATGACATATGATATCTTATCAGTGGCATTACTGCCTTGCTTTAATTTATTTTACTGTTTAGGGCGACGTTAGCTTAGCTCGAAATAGAGCCAAGGTTTTTTTAGGGTTCCTATGTCAAGTTCGCAAACAACAATTAAAAAGAGCTATACAAAAATTGAACTTGTAAAGCTAAATTGAAGTATTGCAGTGGAGGCTCTTCTCTGGCATTGGTCAACGTTTTGGGACAGCAGCAAAGCCATAAAATATGTTTAAAGACAGTCAAGTTTAATGGAGATCACGTGACTGTACAGACGGATTGTTATCAAAGCTGCGAGTGCAGTTAGTTTTGGGTAAAACTTGTATTTAGTTTAGTCAAGTTCTTCACCATTTATTAGTCATATTCAGGTTCATTGAATGCGACTAAAATGCTGACAAAGTCAGCATGATGGGCATAACTTATGTATGACATAAGCAACCCACCACAAAAATAAACAAATTTATCTTTCATTTATTTAGCACTCAATTCGTAAGATTTACAAATTTTATTTTTAGTTTAAAATTATATTTAAACCAACAAACGTTTAGCCACATAAACATTTGTATATTAACTAGCAGACAAATAAGTATTTACATGGCTGATTTGTTTGCCTTTCAGCCCGTTTAATTCACACAGTTGTTAACTGTCTCGAACTGGGCTAAGAAACGCAGTAGCAAAGTCGGCAGCTACTCAAAGTCGGTGTTATCAGTTGGTGCTTAGGTAAGTGTGCAAGTGGAGTCCAAAATTCGTGTGTTCCCTTTAAATTCACTGACGCGATAAGAATGAAAAATATATAATGCTTGGCATAAAAAACATACAAAGCAAGAAGCAGAGACAATGCGGCAAGTCGACACTCAAAATTATCAACCAAAAAGATACAATGACCAAGCGAATTGATAAAAAATAAAAGCATAAGGAAATGTTGGCTTTTGGGTTGAAAGGAAAGAATTTTATTTAATGCTTTCAACTTCAAATTTATATTTATTCTTTGATTGAAAAATATTATATGCTTTATATATATAAAAACAGTCTTTCAACAGGCGAAATCGAAACTTCCTGTTTGCCACAAATTGGAAAATCATCAACCCAACGCCACTGACGTGTCATGAATTTTCAATTGAAACTCACTTTTATTTTGGGGGGCGTTATGAATAATTAGCTAATGTTGCCGTTAGGCCTGTTGAGGGTAAGGGGTGTAATTCGGGCCTAGAGGGGGCTCTAGTAACACGCAAAGTGCTTTGGACACGTGAAGCGAAAGCAAAGCGTACAAATTCCAGGGTTATATAATAATTAGAAATACTCAGACTCAGACTCAGACCCAGACCCATTGGACTAGGCCACAAAATGTCTCTTTACATTTGCAAATGGGGCGTGTTACAAGTCGGAAGTTTATGTTTATCTACCGTAATTGGCTATAAAGATACACTTAAATAGCTCAAATTATTATTGAAAAAGATGCATGCCTAAACTTTTAAAAGTTTTTTAAACAAAGCTGTTGGTTCTTAGGGTGTAAGCACTAAGAGTTTCTTAAATAAATGCCTTGAAAATAATTCAAGTCTTTAGAATTTGATATTTAAATTATAAGTTGGTTTAATTTGCGGCATTTTAAACTATTTAAGGTTTTACAACATATTAATCTCTGATTAACTTTTACAAATAACAAGTAAGCGATTAGGAGTAAGCTACGAGTCGACTTTAAAAGCCCCCGTACTTGTTTAAGTGACCATTTTTCCATAAAAGTTAACAATTTTGATAGATTTGTCCTATAGCAGCTATATAATATAGTTGTCCGATTTAAACCAATTTTGTTGTGAATACTTATAGTCAAAATATAATCATAATGTGTGAGTTTGGCTGCGATAGCACAGCTAACACTACATGTCCTCATGCAAATATCCTATTTTTGAGCGATTTGTGCTATAGAAGGCTATAGGTTATAGTTATCCACACATAGGATAAAGAGGTTGTAGCAAGCACTTGTTAATAAGCTGATCTGCGTACACCATAGACGTACTTTCATGCCAAATTTAGTTTCTGTAGCTCTTATAGTCTCTAAGATCCAGGTGTTCATACAAACAAATACTGATCGAGAATAAATACACTTTTTGGAGTCATTAAGCACACTTCGCTTCTGACAAACCCAATAGACCACTGAGCTCCTCTTTAGCACAGCGTCTGAAAACAGTTGACAAGTCTTCAAATGTTTACCCGCTACTTATACACAATTCCCCACTCTTGCTGCCTATAATTCTCAACTGGTTTTAGCTAATTGCTGACAACAGTTGCTTTTCACTAAATGATTCTTCTGTTTTAATACGACATTTATTTTTAATTACATTTGCGAGCACATTTGTAGCAATATTTTTTCTTTTTTTCCGCCACATTTGAGTCACATTTTAGCTGCATTTCCATTTTATTGTTTTATTAATTTCCTTTGGCATACAGCCGTGTCCCATAAAATGGTCTTGGTAATGTTCTAAAAATATTCTGGGGCCAACATTATCAACAATTTTCTGTACAAAAATTTTAATCACTGATAAGTGGAAATTATATTGATAAGCAGTTAATTACGCTCTGGTATTGTATTCCAATAATAAACTGGCATATTTTTATAGCCAATGACCAGCTAAAGTTGGAATCTATATCATTGCGAATACATCTTTTCAACTCTTTTGTTGTCTTTTAAAAAATATTAATTTGCTAATTAATAAATGCATAATTAAATGCTTGTTTGCCTTAAGTATTAAATTACACTAAAATATTTCAACATAACGAATCGCCCACAAAAAATGCCGAACAAGTGCCATTTAGAGTCAAATTCTTTTTCACTTTCTCAGGCAAACCGGCTAAACAAACCGGTTGTAAACAGTTAAAAATAAAAAATAATTCTAGAAATTAGAAACAAGAGTCGAAAAATAAACAAGCTTGCAAACGGTTTAGACTGAGTAGAAACCTTAACATAAGCCAACTATCATACACTTTATGCTCTTAAATACAGGGTATACAACAAACTGGTCTAGCTCAGGTTGGTATGACGCACGCTATTTGGCTCACAGAACTGGCAGTGATCTAAGCCAACTCCAAAAACAATTGTGGCACAACTTAGAACACGAGACAACAGAAGGGTTAAGCTGTTGCGGCGCGGTGAGTGGAGGGTTAAGAGTGTGCTGTTATTACCCATGCTTGCCATCAGCTGTGAAATGCTGCGACGATGACGTCGTACTTGTAACTCCTGCAGATTTGACGCCAGCGCCGCAGTCGACGCCTGCTGCAGCTGCTGCGACTCATTGTTGTTTGTGTTGTTGGCAGGGATATTTTTGAGGACTTTTGTTTGGGACATTTTTAGCTGTCGTTGTTATTGGTTTCACTAGATTTATTTTTGGTATGCGATTTTTTGGTGTCTCCTTGTTGATATTGACTGATATACATTTTAAACAGTTACTCGCATTACAGCAGCTAATTAAAAAACAACAAAAATAATTGCATAAATAAATAAACACGTTTATGTGTGTGTGTGTGTGTGTGTGTGTGTAGTTAATTTTCATTTGTTTATTTGCGGAGTCAATAACTGATTACAGGGCCTGCAGAATTGGCTCAGGGCTACCATATTTTTATTACAGCAAACAAAACATTATATGTATTTTTAAATATTATTTTTATAATTATTTATTGCTTTGTCACGTTTTGATTGAGTTTTAACCGTTTCAATGGCAAAACACACACAATTTTAGCACTTCATTTCATTTGTTTATAAATATTACAAAACTATTTCTGTGTAATTTCAATTTATTATTATAACTTTTAATCACTTTAGCGCTTAACAATAATAAAACTCACACAAGCGCTTTTTCTATGATTTTGTGTTTTTTTTTTTTTTTGATCACACAGATACACACACACACACGAAGTTTGCACAACAATTAACAATGTAATTTTTGGCACAAAAGAAAATTTTGAAATTCATAATGTAGATTATATTAACAGCAGCACACTTGTACAATTGTTGTTGTTGTTGCTGTTGTTGTGGCACATAAAATGAAAACATTCGATTTGTATCTTTTTTGCACATTTCTTGTATCTTTGAGATAGCTGCACGCATGAGATGCCAAGTTCCGTTAACTCGGCAAAGAGACACGTCTGCATTTCACTGTGCGATTATGATAAAAACAATAATATTAATAATAATAATAATATTATTAATGCATTGTTTACGTTTTGCCAGCGACTAACGGAAGTTACAGACAGAAGCCGTTGAAACTTAATGCGAGAGAATTTAGCGCGCAGTCGCAGTCGCATTAAAAAGCTGCCACGCCGTTGTCACCGTCAACGTCGACGTCGACGTCGTCGCAGTCTCTGTTCTCGTTTTGCTTTCGCTGCTTCTTTCTATCTCTGTGTGACAACAGCAGCAACAACAATAGCCACAATGCGCAGAAATGAAGACACCTCAAAACAAGACACAAATACACACATGCACACGCACACGCAAACGCACACAGCTGAACACGCGCTTACTCACATATTTTCTTACACGCACCAACACTAACACAACGCGAGCCCCCACAACGATCGAATGAGTTGCGAACGCGAACGCGAGCGCGTAACCAAAATAAACGTGTTGCGCCAACGTTGCCGTCACTTTACTTAATAATAGTAACTAAACTTCGCCACAAATATCTAAAGCTTTTTTCCACTCTGTGTGCAAAAGAAGCGACGTGAAACGGTTAACGTTAACGTTTATCGGTTAGAGAGTTTAGCCACGCTCTCTCTCTCTTACTCACTCACTCCCTCTCTCCCGCTCAACAAGCAAAGAGCAAAGAGAACGAAGTGTGAAGATTGTGCAGCGGCAGACAAGCAGAGAGATACCAAGCGCAACAACAACATGAATGTAAAACGGTTAAACAGCTGTTGAAGCTTTTAAAACTCTGCAGTGAGAGCGGCAAGAGGGAGAGCGAGAAGTTCCATATGCAATTTGAATATTATTATAAAGTTTACCAGTTATGTCGGTCATTTAAACTAACAACGCTCGTTTTAATGGAATATACACAAGGTCGCATTATCTGAGAGCAGCTGAAACAAGTTTATCTGTGTCTTGTGTTGTTGTGAGAGACACAGAGCTAAAGAGAGTCGAAGTTTAAGAGAGTAACGTGTTTGCAAAGCTTTTCGTATGGTAAGGTTAACGGTTCTGTTGACATTCTCAAGCTGCTAGCCAATAATACAACAGGATTATCTACATACACTGATGATTCATTAGGATCAATGTATGTTAAAATCCCCAACAGGCTTTATCTAATCTTTAGCTGATAAAGAAAATGGCAAACTTACACAGAAAATATAACAATTTAGTGCCAAGAGATACTAAAGCAAATTATAATTACATTTTGCGATAAGATTACCACAAACAACATAAACAAATATCACACATTACACAAATGTCATAAAATTCAATCATAAAAACGAAATATATGCATAAATGAAATTGTCTAGAGATTGTAGCATTTTGACACACCCATCAAGGTTGATAAAATCAGAATAACCAGACAGAATTCCGGTTAAACAATTTAAAATACACTTTCGTCACTAGTCAGCGACGTGCATAGAATATATTTTAAAAAAATACAATACTTTTTTTCATTAACTTATCAATTTGTTTAGTTAATTTCGCCATAAAGATAATAACCACTTTGATCAGCTATGCGGTTTATTTTTTAAATATCATCAATTGCTCACTTGTAAAATCAAACAATATACGTGCATGTTTCAATTTATAGATAAGATAAAAATACACTCAATTGCCCATTGTTATATCGGTAATTGTATATTTTCTCAATTTCATATCATTATTGATTGTGTAACTCAAAAACTCACTGAACCTTTGCCTGAACTTTGTATAATTCTGTTTCGCATTGTATCTCAGATTTGCAGATAAAGTATCTGAATCGGTTATTTTTAAACATAAAGTACGTGCCGAAATTTGAATTCAAATAATTTCTTATTAAATATTATATTACACAGAACCTCATACAATAATTTATTACATAGCTTTCATTTTTCGATTTTCCAAACAATTGCAAAACAATGGCAAAAACGCTGATTTGCGATAAGAAATTGTTGTTATCAATCAAGCTTTGCTAATCATTTATTTGCCTTACTTTTTCTTTCTTTTGCTAACCAACAATTGTGCAATAATTCAATTTCTGCTACATAATAATTTTTACACGTTTCGAAAACTTCTTGAGCCACCCACGCAAAACTTGCTTAAAATGCGCTTTTATTATGTTTTTAAAAAAAATAATTTTTTACTTACGTAAATTTATAAAATTTAAATTGAATGTTGTTGGTGGCCTCCGTTTGAGTTTGAATTAATTGGTTTGTTGTTAATTTTGTGTCGTATTTTTTGTGTATATGAATCACACACACAGACACACAGAGCAAGACACGTTTGTGTGCGTTTAGTTCTTCAATTAAATTATATTCCAAGTGCAGTTCAATTTGGTGCAAAAGTTGCCAACTGCCGAAGGCGCCAAATAATCATAAAATACATGAAAACCAATTTCAGATTTCGCTTAGACACCAACACACACACACACATACACACACAAGCAACACAGATAGACACTCACACACACTCGCGCACTTGAGCACCAAGAGACACACGCGGAGGATTTTGAACTTTCACGGCGAAGCTTAAAAACTTGTTGCTTTTTTCATTGTTTTCTTTGATTTGCTTTTCAAGAGCGCAGTCGTCGTCGCCGCTGCTGCCGCCGCAGCCGTCGCCGTCAGATTTATAACTGAGCAAACAACAGGCGAGTTAAGTCTGCCGCCGCTTTTTCTGTTGCTGCCGCCGCAGTCACTGGAAAACTGGAATTGAGCACTGGAAAGCTGTAGTACAAGAAAATTGCATGATCTTGACGACCCCGTCTTCTGTCTCTCTCCCACTGCTCTTAGCATTGCATCAACTCTTTTTGATTTCATTTATGATGTCAGACAATTTCTTGCTGAAGTATTTATTACACGGCTTAATTTTTAATTCAAGCTTTGACTTCTTCGTGTCAGAATCCAACGACGCGTCGCGACAACAGCAATCGTAGCGAGTGGCGACGCTACAGCATGAGCTTTTGGCTGAAAAAAAAAAGTATGAGAGAGCGACAGCACAAGAGAGCGAGAGCGCGCAATGGCGATCAAACAGCTGACTGACGGCACAGTGGTGTGAAGCATGCGGGTTGACAGGCAAACTAAAGCAGATAAGCTCTAAAAATAAAAACTATATAAAAAACAGCTTCGGCAATTTCTTCACATAATATGATGTTTATTTTTAGTTTTTTTTTTTAAAGTTCTTGTTTTTGTTTTTCCTTTTTAAGTTACATAGCTTTATAAATTGTTTCATTTTCTCAGAAAAAAATAATGCTTTAATGCTCTAAATCTTTTAAACTACATACATTATGTATTTTTTTTTATTTTATATACTACAAATTGTTATACATTCTTTTGTTTTAAGCATATTATGTTAATTTATAAATGTAGTAAATTGTATTTTGTATGCTTTGACATTTTTTGAATTTCAAATGGATTTTTAGTTTATGTTTTTCCTTTTTTTGTTAAATTTTCTCCCTTGCAGCGTTTTCCAAATATGTTAATCAAAAATAGTGGCAATTTTCAATTTGTTTCATAATGATCTTAATTAATAAATATATATATTTATATATATATATATATATGTTGTATATAGCACATATAATTTGCTCATAAAGCTACAGCATATTTCTGTTAGTGTGTGTGTTTCAGTGTGTGTGTGTGTGTATTGCTTATTAAACTTAAATTTAGATTTGAACTGCCAACAAGAGAATAAATCAAAAGTGTAAAACAAAATTGTATGAATAAGCGCAAGTTAAGTTCTATATAAAAGTAAATATATATATATTTAGAGTATATATATTCATGTGTATATGTTTAGATATATATGTATTGTATGTACTACTACATATAAAAAATATATATGCAAGTTCCTTGTTATTACAAAAATCATAAGCGTCTCGTTTGCGTTTTACATTTATCTAAATCTTTTTTCCATTTTCCTTTTTCTTTACAACTGCTTAACTATTTAATTCTTTTGCTTAAATTTCTTTTTTTTTAGTTTTTTTTTGACACATTTTCAATTTCTTAGCTCTCTTAGGTCCAGTCTATGCATCCGAGAGATCACAGTATGCAGCGCTGCTGCCCGCAGCCAACGTCTTCTGTTCATCATCCATGAGAGCATCAACAAATTCACCTGTCGCCTCATGATGATTCACCTGCGGCGATGATGAGCTCTCACCACAATTGGTGGCATACACATGTCGCCTGCTGCCACCGGGCAATTGATTTGAATCATCCGTATCTGCATCGCGTATCGAGTTGAATGCATTGCAGGCATTCGCATTGGGTGAACACGTATCATCATTGGGCGGATAGACATGACGATGATAGCTGCCACCACCGCTGCCACCTGCTCCAATACTACCATCTCCATCCAATTCTGCATCCCGTACGCTGCCAAACACCGGCGTATGCGATGAACTCTTACGCAACGAAGCTGGCGGTGACCAGACCGTCTGATACAGCGGTGATGCAAAGACATACATGTGATTCAGATACTCCATGTCGTAGCTGGGCTGATACGAGTCCGTCTCCAGTGGATTATATGTATGCTGATACATTGGTGTCTGCCTGCAACTTGCCGATCCCGATGCACTGCCCGCATAATGCGGTGTATCGTAGTTCTGTGAACGTGTCGAGCTGCTCAACAGATGCAAATGCTGTGCACCGTGTCCGCCATGCCCGCTGCCACCAGCACTGCTGCTGCCCCCGCCCGTCCTGTGGGCGGGCAGTGTCGCATAGATGCCGCGATACGCCTCGTACGGTGTCTGCGGATAATAAGCATCGCTCCAGCGCACATGGTTCGGTGTGTAGTCGCCTTTGGCGTACAACTGTGAATGGAAGAATGCATTCAATTTAGTGGAAATCCTTTAAATCGTTCAAGTTATTTTCTTATACTTTAATGCTGTTTGAAATTGATAACTTTATTTACATAGAGGCGGGCATAAATCTGATTTTTAAAGAGGTTTTCTAAACTATTTTTATGCTGTCCTCAGGACGATTTAAAATTTGTTTAGCTAGCTAGTAGTTGTTTCTAAGTATTCTTAAAAAATTCCTATTTACTGATAAAATTTTCGTTATTTTCTGTAAATTAAAATTTGCCTTGTTTGAATAACTATTTTAGTAGATTCTAAATAATAAATGTGCTTTAAATTTAAGCATATTCATTGGCTTAGCATATGAGAACTCATTTCTAATTTTAAAACTATAGAAAGTTTATATTTTTATATAGATTTTAACTACTTTCCTGCGTATTTCTATTTTTTAGTATATGAATTTACACACAAATAAAATAAATCATTTTGTAATACAATTTTAAAACCACATCTTATAGATTTCCTTTAATTTACTGTATTAATTTTTAAGAAATCTATTTAATAAACATTAAAATCTACCTCACGATGCTCCTCGATCACTTCGAGGCCAAAGTCAATTTCCAAGTCGTCAGAATCAAAGTTCTTATAACGTATCGCGGGAGGGCGAGAATACCACTGGACTATAGCACGGCAAGTTTCCTTATGGGACATTTCATTAAATTGTTTACTGTACTCGCTTCTACCACATGCCACTAATCAGTGTCAAGTTTCTTGCAATTGAGTTACAATTTAAATACATCTTTTTAGAATTACTTATGCATTTCCTAATACATTTGTAGCTATAAAGAAATAAACCTCCTTCTCTATAAAGTACTGCTCTTCTTCCCTACAACTTGCATTAGTTTTACTATCCTTATTTTAAGGAAATAAATTGTTTAAAATTACATTTTCCAGCCCCTTTCCTTTAACAAAACTCCTAAAACTACCCATTTTCATACAGCACAAAACTATAACAGCTTCTACTCAATACTCCCGCTGCTCTTCCTCACCTGTATGGGTCGACAGAAGCCCTTGCTCATATGCCTGGGCACACCCAGTGTATAACTGTGACTGAATCCGACCTCTGAGCTGAGCAAATACTCGTGAAATTTGTGTGGAAAGAATTCAATTTGTTTGTAGTTGTTGTAGATTTCCGGCTGCAAAGGAAAACAAAATGTTATTAAATATATTTAATTAGTTATAAACATTAAACTTACCGTTAGATTCTTTTTCTTCTTGTAGCTAGCCCAGTTCTGTGCCTCGAGTATCAGTTTGCCACCGGGTCGCAGTTGGTTGAAGATGCGTTTAAAGGCCAATTTGAGGCCAGCATCACCAAAGTTCAAATGTATCCACTTGGTGACCGATAGACACAAGATGAGATCGTATTGTTGGGCATCATTGGACATCAGAGACTCGTCCTTGAGCACATAATTCGTTTGACGAAAGAATACGTTTTGCGGGAATTGATTTTTGCCATATAAATTCGCTGGCGATTTGCCCGAGGCGGGATGGGGCGGCAGGTGGGGTAGATTGGGTATGCCGCCATAGGTGAGCGGGAATGAGATGGGAAAGAATTCGTGTGGTTTAACCAAAAGTGAATCCAATTTCTCCTGTTGCTGCAGATCAAGCTCATGCTGATGATGCCCATGATGATGATGATGATGATGATGGTGGTGGCCATGATGATGGTGATGATGATGATGCTGGTGGAGATGAGGCGGCAAGATCAACTGATGATGCAGCTCTTGTTGTTGCTGTTGCTGTTGTTGCTGCTGCTGTTGCTGTGCCTTGCGTCGCTTCTTGCCCCTACGCGTCTTCTTATGCGCACTACTCTCGCTAGGCTCCAGCTTATCGGGTGTTGACTGTACCAACGGCTGCTCTTGTTTCACCTCCAGCTTCGGCTCCTCCTTCGGTATGCGCACAAAGATCGATAGATTCCTTCTGGCTCTAGCCACCAGCTCCCGATCAATGTCAATGCCCAGAATGCTCTTGGGCGCCAAGTGACGGGCCACTGTGATGGTCATGTGACCCACATTGCAGCCTATGTCGAGTATATCCTTGTTCTGAAACAGCTCCGAGTGTCGCTCAAAGACTTGCAGTCTCACATCGCGGAATTCGTTCAGTTGCCGGAAGTCCACGTAGCGATCAAAGTTGCCATAACGGTACTTTGGTCCATCTGCACGGAACTTGGGCAGCTTTTGGCCAAGTGGTGGTATTATGGCCGGTTCCAGCATGAGGCCAACAACGGGTTGTGCCAACTCAGCATCAGTTGTGGCTACTGCTGCTGTGACTGTGCCACTTCCGGTGGCCTCATCCGCTGTGAGCACTTCCGGTTCGCCCGCCGTGTGGGACGTAGCGGCAGAAATGGTGCTCAGTGGACTACCCAGTCCATGCTCCGACAGATCGGGCGTATCATCACGTGGTATTTCCACAACAACTGCAAAATTTATTTAATTTTTCAGTATTTTTTGGTATTAATAATAAAATTTAATTGAATTTTATTGACTTACCTTCAATTAGCGGTTTGGGTGGCAGCTCCTCGACAGGACTCAACTGTTCCGTTTCGCTGAACGATGTGGAGCGTCGCGTGTTCGGCTTGCGTGCCCCCATCGCTGGCAATATGCGTGGTGGGCGTTTCCATGCCCCCGGCTGTGGCACCACCGGACTAACAATTTTATCCATGGCATCGTGTCGATGAAATTTCTAATTTCAAAAGCGCACAGTGGTTAATAACTCATGTGAAACAACAGTTAGCCTGGCATTTGGGGTCAAGTTCTATATGCCACTCAATTATTCAGACATTTTGTTTTTAATAATCCTTTAGTTTGCTTTCAAGCCACTATTAACCCCTTATTAACCTAGTCAAAAGTGAATTTTTACTACTCTTATTTATTTCTAACTAAAATTTTATTAAAAAACAATTTCAGTCAGAAACCTAACCTCAATTTATTGAGTTTATCCAACACTATTAACCCTTGTGTAGTACTAATTTTAATCTTTCTTCCTACTTTCATCAGATTTTCCAACCAATTCCTTAACTCCTTTAAACGTTTCCAAATTCTCCGCACTTTAACACGCTTTCAACCGCATTTAACCCTAACTGAACGTTAAATTATTTAATTTAAAAATTTTATTATTTCTCGTTCTTAATTAGTATAAATTCTAGCTTATTTATATTTTACTTTAATTATGAATCGCATACTAATTAAATACACAAACTGTTAATATGAAAATGTCAACTTGTTAACTGTTATGGATTTCAGTATAAATCGCTTTGCCTGGCCTAAAAAGTTACTTCCTAGCCGCCCCTGACATTTTAACCTCAATCTCAAGCAACAACACACGCAAAAGTTACACAAAAACAAAAACAAGAAAAAAAGAAGTAAAAAGCAATCAAAACAAAGCAAGCGATTGACTTGCTTCCACCATAACGACTAAAACAACAAAAACCACAGCAGTTAAAGCTCAAACACACGCACACAGAAACAAACAAGCGCACACTCACACACACATCCACACGGACATGAATAAGAACTTGCCCAAATGTCAATTCCAGATTCCTCGTAATTTCAATTCCATTTGTACTTACCTTACTCTTCTGCGAGTTATTGCTCTCACTTATTTTACGTTTTCTGCCGCCGCCACCGCCACTGCCAATGCTGGCTGCGCTGCCAGGCCCAAAGCTAAGTCCCGTTCCGCCTACACCATAGCACGTGCTATCCAAATCTAAGCGTAAGTCTCGGCTAGCCAGCGCACGCCGATCAGCTAGCGTTGACGCCACTGCCAGTGTTGCTGCGGACGTCGAAGCCGACGCTGCTGCGTTGAGCACCAAATCGACTGAGCTGCCGCCAACTGCAGTAGCCGCTGCTGCTGCTACGGAGAGCATGTTGTTGTTGTCACCGCTGTTTGGTGGCTCAGCCACGGTGGCCACATGTTGCTGCTGTGGTTGTAGTGGTGATGACGTTGACGACGACGCTGCCGACCTCACGACGTTACATTCCATTTGTTCCACTTGAGAGAGTGTTTGAGCGCCAGCTGCTAGTGCTGGTGTTGTTGTCTCCTCCATTGCTGTAGCGGCCGCCTGTGGTGAGCGAGAGCGCACATGCGCCTGCTGTGGTGTCAATTCCATTGTTTCAACTGAAGCCGACGCTGCTGCCTCACTCAACAGAGTTGCGCTCAGTGCAGCCACTGGCGATGCTGCTGCTGTTGCTACTGTTGTTGTTATTAATGCTGCTGCTGTTCCTCCAGCTACTGTTGCTGTTGTTGTGCCAGTTGCTATCTCAGCAGATGCCGCTGCCGCTGCGACTGCAACTGCGGCTGCAGTTCCTGCTGCTGCTGCTGCTGACGAATCGTCTAGTGAAATTGAAAGCGTTGACGCTTCAGCAATACCATCAGCGCTAGCAGCGACGTCGTCGCCACCATACGATGTGTTATTGGAATCGAAGCGTCGACGCTTGCGGTTCTTGCGCGTTCGATGCTGACGATGATGCTGCGGCTGCGGTTGCTGTAGCTTTAAATGGCTGCCACGGGTTAACATGCCACCACGTTTCATTGGTGACGTCAGCTGCTTCTCATACTCCATGGAATCAACGGGATCCAACAAATGCAACGGATCATGAATATTTGGCGGTATTATCACCTCCACTTTTGGCGGCGTCGTTATCGGCGACTGACGCGGCGTTGTCGCCGGCGTATTATTACTCGACGACGCATTCGACGTATTCTCATGTTGCAACGAATTGAGATTTAATGGATCCGAAATGTTGCCACCCAGTAGAAACTTTGTGGGTGGCACAATCACCTCTTTGCGCAAACGTTTCTCGGGCAAAAAGAACTTGGAGCGGCCGCAGCAATAATGCACTGCATTTGCTGCCGCTGCCGCTGCAGCGCTGCCCGAAATAATGCTGCTGTTGCCGCTCAGCGAGCTTGTGTCCTTGTTGCTTTGCGTGTCTTTGCCAGCGCCGCTGCCGTTGCAGCCGGTGACAAGGCAGCATGTGTGATTGGCGTTGTTGCCAGCGCACAAAACATGATGATGATGATTCCTAAGAGAGTGGGTAAAGAGAGAGTAGAGTAAGAGAGAGGAAGAGTTTTATTATTTTGTAATTTAGTGTGAGCCGGCATTGCCCGCGCGCGTATTATATTTTTTTAGCTTTACGTTACGTTACGTTACGTTACCTGTGCGTAAGCATCTTCTTGTAAAGCTGCTGCTGTCCTTTTAGGCCATGTCCGTGCCCTAACTTGGCATCCATGGCGGCCATGGTCAGACCATTTCCCACCGTGGACGCTGAATTCTGCGCCAGTCGCGTATTGTGATTATGTTGATGATGATGATTACCGCTGCCGATAGCAGCGCCCATGCCGGCAGCACTACCGCTGCCACCGCCACTTAGACTGTGATGTACAACGCCTCCATGATGCGCACCGCTATGGGCGTGTCCAGATATTTGATTCTTTATATTTTGTATATTCTCGAGATCCGCTTTGTGAGCGGCTGCTGCTGCAGTCGCTGTGGCTACGGGTGGCAGCGAGCCGACGCCAGCGCCGGCAGCTGTTTGAGCAGCGACGCCAACGCCACTGCCATTGGCAGCATGATGTGCATGCTGCTGCTGCTGCTGTTGATGATGATGGTGATTATGATGTTGTGGCTGTGCGCTGGCGCCAACGCAGGCGCTGGCATTGTATTTGCCGCCTGTCTTGTGCTGCCGTTTGCTCCAAGCTTTATTGTTGCTGCTGCTCTTATGCTTTGTTGCCTGCTGTTGCTGTGCAGGCGCACGAAACTGATGCAGCGCCGCTGTCGGCGTTGGCGTCGACGTTGTTGTCGCTTGTTGTTGCTGTAAAGCTGTTGATTTTAGTTTAGCGCCACCTGGCGGTGAAGTTGGCGACTTGGATTTACTGCGACGCTGTGGTTGTTGCTGCGGCTGCTGCTGCTCAACAACTGACTGTTGTTGTTGCTGCTGCTGCTGACGCCGGGGGCTCTGCTGCATACGCAGCGTTGGCGTCATGCTTGATCGGGTTACACGGCAATCACTGGGACTGACGCTGCTCGATTTATCCATAACTTTGACTTGAGTTAATTTAATTTAACAACAATCGGTTTAATTAATTTAATAAAATTTAATTTTCACTTATTTAACACTGCACTCTTTGAGCTCTTTTTGTTGTTTCACAAATTTACTTTTAATATTATATTAATATTGTTATTGTTCTCACTATAAATATATTTTTTTAAGTTACATATTTACTTCACTCAAACTTCACTTTTTAAATAGTTGTCTTTTTTTTAAGTTTTATCTTTAAGTTTTTCTTTGAATTGTCTTTTTTTTATCCAGCAACTTTTCCGGGATGTGAAATGATGGCACCGGGTCCGGAATCATTATAGATAACGTAATACACGGATTTTAGCATAACTTTTTCTATGAATCGAACTTCCGTTCGATATTGAAATTTTTCCATTTTTTAATTTAATAACTTCAAATTGGCTAAAAGGATGCACTTGGCGGTAAGGTCATATACTTATGTGACCACCCTCGTATATATATTTTGATATATTTATTTCAATTGGCAACTTTATACTTCCGCTGCACGTTCACACTTCCGTTTTGAAAAGTTACTTCCGTTGGCGCTTTTTTGGTTGTTCGACTGCAAAAAAGAGAGCGAAAGAGAAAAAGAGGAAACATAAATATAAATTGGCGAAAAATTAATTGAAAATTTAATTAGTGCGAGCAATTAAAGCGCTCAACTTACAACTCTTAAGAAACACACGCACACAATAAACTCCCTCACACACACACACACATACACGCACGTAGTGGCAAACAAAGAGCTTAATAGAAAAGTGCAAAGTTCTAAAGCAGATTTCACTGCACTATCGCTGTACTCCTCTCACCAACCAAACGACCGTCCACCCGCTTTGCTTCCTTCTGCCTCTCTCTGCCTTCTTCCATTCTCTGTCGACTCAGACACACTTCAGCAATATTTTGCATTCATTATTTGCATAGTCAGGCAAGGAACGAGTGAATGAAACGAAACCAACGACACAAAACGAGCTTTGAAAAATTGAGCACAGACTCTGCTTTACTCTGCTCTCTGCTCTTCAACGCTGTTCTCGCTATCCTTTCGTTTTCGCACTCCCCTTCCCGCGTGCTGACAACCATCTTTCCCCTCCTAACACTATCAAGCTTTACCGCAAACACAGCCCAACTCAACCCATTGTCTGAAACCAAAGCGCCTTCTTCCTTCCTTCTCTCATCCTTCGCTGCTAGAGATGACAGTTTCTAACGGTGTTTGAACAGCAGATTTTTTTTGTGTTTGTCTTTTTATCTATCTAGTAATTCATTATTTGCTGCATTCACTTGATTTAATTCATTTTTAGTTTGTATATTATATTAGACAATTGTACAACTAATATTAGTTAACATTATTTTTGGGTTACCGATGTCTTTCCCACTCACGCACGCGAGTTATGTAGTCGAAGTTCACTCTCTCTCTCTCTCTTCATCTAAATTTAACTAGATCTAAAAATAAAAGCTCAAAAGCTCTATCTCGACTGTCGAAAAGCTTTTGAGCTCACTCTTTGAACAAATGTGAACAAGTGAAGAACAAAAACTAAAATAAATAGCATTAGACAATTAAAAAGAAAGACAAAAATATTATTTTATTTAATTAAATGTTAACAGACCACTGTTAACAAAACTGGCGCAGCCGACGGAGTAACCAAAAACATTAAACTCACTTAAGTGCAATTTGTGCGAATTCGTGCTTGTATGTAATTTCATACATACGAAACTTTGTGCAAAAGACACATAACCTGAAAGGCACGATTTGTCAAAACATACCGGCTTTGACAAAGAGATTCGCAAAAGTGTGTACAGACTAATAAAAACCAACTAAGTGTTTTTTCTACATCGGATATTTGCTGCATCCCGTACAAATTCGTGTTTAACCTGGAAACATCTTGTGCATTTTCTATGCAGCGTGCCGGCATTTGAAACTGTATTTTCTGTATGTATGTATGTGTGTCTGTGTGTTTAAATCATAAAGTGCACATACACATACACAAGTACCCCGGAGCGAACAACTTGTTCGATGACAAGTTCTTAAGAACGATTGGCATCGATTGGCGACGGAAACTAATAGAACTAATTCTGTTAGTATTTTTCTTTGTAAGTTCTAAAGAACTAAAGCGGCTACTATTTCTTTGGTAGCGATGGCAAACGAGTTCACCTTATCGTTTGGAGACATCCTTAAGGATGCCCAACACATTCACGAGTACAGAGGAGACAACTCAAGGGCTCTATCATCATTTATTCGTGAAGTGGAGATGATATTTTCACTATTACCTCCCACATCTACTGCAGGAGTCTACGTCTTTCGCCGTGTCATCCTCAACAAAATCCAAGGCGCAGCTCTACATGTTGTAAGAACCATCGAGAATGCCGAGCCGTCGTGGGACGATATTAAGACGACTCTTATTCGGAATTTTGGCGTAAAGGAATCTTATAATCAACTTTACCAAGAAGCGTTCACGCTAAGTAACAAAAACGGTATTACAGAATATTTTAAATCTTTAAGAAATATAATGTGTAAAATTAATGAAAAATATGAATATGATAGTGTAAAGCATTCCGAGTTTAGTCCCAAAAATGTTGAAGAAGCTATGGTAAGAACATTCTTGAAAAATATCGATGTAAATTTAGCTTCAGTCATAATTAATAGAAATGTTAAAAATTTAAGAGAAGCTTTCAATTTATTAGAAACTGAAGGTCTTGTTAGAACTCAAAATATTAAACAAAAATGTTCACAATGTAACGAAAAATCGAACAAAACGGAAAATCAAAACTATCAATATCAAAATAATAATACAAATTATCAAAGAGACCGATCTCACAAATCAAATTATAATAACCAAGATCAAAATGCTAATCATAATAACAATTACCAAAATGTAAAATCTAATTCAGGAAACATTCGATCAGGAACACAAAATTTAAATTCAAATCAAAACTGTACAAGCCAACAAAGCCATGTTTCAAAAATGAGCATTGATCATGTCCAAGCAGATAAAGCTGATTGTAGTCAATTTAATAATGATAATCAAAACCAGAACATTACTTCTGAATCAATGTCTGAGCCAAAGAATTGTTCTTGCCATACAAATTTTCATATAACTGCCTCGAAAAATCACTTCCCTTGATTAAGTTAACTGTAAATAATGAAAGCATCACTGCCTTGATTGATACTGGTTCAACAACATCCATATTAAACAGGGACAAGTTATTACAATACCCCCGAAGAACTTTGTGTCATCCAATATCATTTTCATCTCTAAATTCAAAATCGCTAATAACGCAAGAAATTATAACTGATCTGCCTCTCGAATTTAAAGAAGATGCCACAATGAGTTGGAAATTGACAACATTTAATAACAAATCGTTCGATGCTATTATAGGGCAAAACATTCTCAAGCCATTAAATGCTATTATTGATTTTTATCAAAATACAATCACAATTAATAATAACACTATGCAATTTCAAAATAGTTCACCATACTCTGAGGAGGTAAATCAAATTGAACCAATCAAAATAGACGATAGAACACAGAAAATTCTTTTCAATGATTTAAATCAAGAGGAAAACAATGCTCTAACTCAAATTTTAAGTAGATTTAAAGCGTTAATATTTCTTGAAGGTCAGTGTCTTAGCAATACAAACATAATTAAACATCAGATAAAAACAGTAGTGGATAAACCTTTATATTGCAAGATTTATAGATATCCTCAAATACATGAACAAGAAATATATAAGCAAATTGAAGAAATGCTACAACAGGGAATAATACGTAAGAGCAACTCTCCATATAATGCACCTTTATGGCTCGTACCCAAAAAAAACTGATAACAGTGGAACAAAAAAAAATGGCGTATTGTCATTGATTATCGAAAATTGAATGAAAACACAGTAGATGATAAATTTCCTATCCCCAATATAGACGGTATATTAGATAAGTTAGGAAGAGCGCAATATTTTTCTACTATAGATCTCGCGAAAGGCTTTCACCAAATTCTCGTTCAGGAACAAGACAGGGAAAAGACAGCGTTTTCTACCCCCACGGACATTACGAGTTTAACAGGATGCCATTTGGGCTCAAAAACGCCCCTGCTACATTTCAACGTCTTATAAACACAGTCTTAAAAAGAAGAAATAAATAGAATTTGTGTCGTCTATCTTGATGACGTCCTTATTTTTTCCACTAGTTTTTCAGAACATGTTGGCCATATTCATACAATTTTTAAAAAACTTTGTGAAGCAAATCTTAAGATTCAAATCAACAAATGCAATTTCTTCTCCAAAGAAACTCAGTTTTTGGGTCATGTTTTAACCCCCGAAGGAATTAAGCCTAACCCAGAAAAAGTTAATAGCATTCTTCAGATTAAAATTCCGAGAAATGTTAAACAAATTAGAGCTTTTCTAGGAATCACTGGGTACTATAGAAAGTTCATTAAGGATTTTTCTCAAGTAGCTTATCCATTGATTAAATGCCTTAAAAAGGATGCTAAGATCGATGTTGATGAGCCTAACTTTATGATTGCATTTGACAAACTGAAAAGAATCATAACTGAGGCACCGGTACTTAAGTATCCGGACTTCAAGAAGAAATTTCAGCTTATTACTGATGCTAGTAACATAGCTTTAGGTGCTGTTTTGCAACAAGATGGTCATCCTATTTGTTATGCAAGTCGTACATTGAATGACCATGAGAAAAATTATTCTTCTATACAGAAGGAACTACTAGCTATAGTGTGGGCAACAGCATATTTCCGTCCATATCTTTATGGAGTTAAATTCGACATTTTGTCCGATCACCAACCACTTAAATGGCTGCTAATTAAATATAACGGAAAAGAACTTAATGAAATACTTTATAGATGGCTTGTTAAGCTTAGCGAATTTAACATAAACGTATCATACATTAGAGGAAAGGATAACCAGGTAGCTGATTTTTTAAGTCGAATACGTAATGACGAAATTTGTGCCGTAAACATATCTGAATCTCATAGCTCTTTAGAAAACAATGTTGATGACATTAGTACACAACATACACAGGCTGAAGATTTTGGGGACACAACTATTTTAGGCATATTAGAAACAGTTGTTAATAGATTTAAAATACAAATAATCCTAACAGAGGAAAAAACTATGGAGTTCGAATATAAAAATAGAAATAAGAAAATTTATTTAAATTTAAATGATCTTGAAAATGGAATGGAAAACATTTTGAAGAATCATATCATAAAAGGCAAAGTAGGAATATTCAGCGAATATAATGACAGTATATACAACAAATTTCAAAACAAAATCATCCAAATTTTTGAAGGCAATAAAAATATAAAATTTGTAAAATGCTCATTTCACGCAAAAGACATTGACAACGAAGAAGATTTGTATAAAGAAATTGATCGATTCCATAAATATGATACTGGTCATTCCGGTATAAATGGAAATTACCAAAGTTTAAAAAAAGATTATTTACTTTCCAAACCTTCAACACTACATCCAAAAAGTATATTAACAATTGTGACATTTGTAATCGGTGTAAATATGATAGGAACCCAGTTAAAGAAAAATTTAAATATACAGAAACACCAAACGATACAAGAAAAATTGTTCATATGGATATCTATACAAATTCAAAATGTAATTTTCTAACTTTTATTGACCGATTTTCAAAGTTTGCTACTGCTTTCTACCTTGAGGATCGGAATAATCAAACTATAATCGAAAAAATGCGCTCGTACAAATCCCAAAGAGGATATTTTGAAAAATTAATTACTGATAATGAATTTAATAGTGTAAATATAAGAGAATATTTAAGGAATGAAAATATAGAAGTTCATTTTGTGAAACCGAACAGTCATACTGGCAATGCAGACGTTGAAAGGTTTCATAACACTCTAACAGAAAAGATTAGAATTATATATCTTGAAAACAAAGATCTATCAATCAAAGATAAAGTTAGCAAAGCTATAGAATATTATAATAACAGCTATCACTCTACAATACAAGATACGCCACTGAATATTGAATATGGAAATTGCGATAAAAAAATTATATATAATAACATTCTAAAATATAAGGAACACTACATTACATCTGTAAATCAAACAAGAGAAGACTTTGAAGAAACTAGAAGCGAAGGATATATAAAAAACTATAAGTCTCTAAGACACAAAAATGAACCGAAATATAGAAAATTTAATTTAAATAATGTACATAGCTCCAACATAAAAAGAAAGAAGAAATATCAAACTTGAAATGAAACATAATCTACCAGAATTGTATTCCAAACACTAATATACATATGTATATATAAACGAATTGTAAAACTCAGGAGAGTCTTAATTTAAGCGATAGGGAAGTTATGTAGTCGAAGTTCACTCTCTCTCTCTCTCTTCATCTAAATTTAACTAGATCTAAAAATAAAAGCTCAAAAGCTCTATCTCGACTGTCGAAAAGCTTTTGAGCTCACTCTTTGAACAAATGTGAACAAGTGAAGAACAAAAACTAAAATAAATAGCATTAGACAATTAAAAAGAAAGACAAAAATATTATTTTATTTAATTAAATGTTAACAGACCACTGTTAACAAAACTCGCGCTCATCTCTAGGCTACTGTGTGGCAAGTGCATTAATATTTACACGGCAAATTGTGGCTGACTGAAACTCTCTTTACCTATCCCAACCCAACCATTCGTGGTGGTTTTTGTGGACTGGTTGCAACCCAAGAGTGGCAACAACAATCAGCATACTAAACCAAACCCCCACCACCACCCCCATATCCACTCGTAGTCTTTGGCCTTTGGAGTACGCATCCACCCACTAAAAATGCCACCAAAAATTTAACTGAAAATTCCAACAGTCGAAAACAGATTTTCCGTGCAAACGAAAAGCAACAGCAAAAAGTAAAAGCCCCGAGAAAATAGCATTTGTGTGAAAAATACCGAAAAAGGAAAATTCTTTTGGTGAATCGTCATGAGCGTCAGACAACGGCATAACTAACTGTATCTATGCAACTCTAGGCTGCCACAGCTCGTTGTACGTTTAGCTATCTACAAATAATCTGAATAATCACAATGAATTTGTCAAAAAACATTACAATTTGTGAAAAGTACTTGAATTTGTTAACAAAGAAGGTTTCAAATCAGTCGGTTTTTGACTAATTTTGCAGTTTAAGCTTTAAAGTAACCATGGAGGACATAAGTTGGAACGGGAAAATGAAAAACTTCTAAGCACTACTTAAGAAAAGTTCAAAGTGGTAACAAATTATAGAGGTAATGGTAAAGAGGTAAAGTGCTTAACTTAACATGGAGGACAATCGATGGAACTGAGAATAATGAAATAAATACATACATGACTTGAAAACCTTATGAAACTAGAAGTAGAAGGTACTGACCTTCTTAATACAGTTAAGAGGAAACAACTTTAATCGAAAGGCCAACAACGCTAAAGTCGCCCTGGAGGACAGCTTTAAGGTGATGTGTTATGTGTGAGGCTAAAAAGCGGTCAGAGATATCATCTTGAAGGATTAACATAAAGTGCAGTTAAGCACGCCTAAAGCTTATTAAAGCTTTTAGCCCCACAAAAGCTGCTGCCTCTGATGCTGCTGCTACTGCCGTCGTCGTGAGCTTACAAAAATCAGACCAAGCCAAGATACATTTTCCCAACCCCTCGCTGCAAGCAGCGAAAAAGAGGAAAAGCGACGAAAAAACAAAGGCAATTTTTATTTGCATATTTTTAGGCGCGCGAGTGCGCGAAATGGAAACGCGTCGGTAAAATGGCGAGAGTGAGAGTGAGAGCGAGAGAGTGCGATGCGTGTGCCTCGTGCCACACACAAGCTAAATTTTAATTAAAATTTAAATATGCGGCACGTTGTCGTTCGTGCCGCAAAGGTTGCCACTAGGCGGCAACAACAACAACAACCAGAAAATAACCCGTCGAATGTGGGCTAAAAGCAAAGACCAAAGCAATAGGCAAGCAGAGTGGTAAGAGGGGACGGAGAGTTGGAGAGAGACGGAGATTGCAGAATTGCGTGTGTGCAAGCGGTCGTCATAAACTTGCCGCACTGTACCACCATCAAACGGATATTGTCAATTTTGTTAATTTGTATACATTTTAATGATGACGTCGTCGTCCTGCATAAAAAAATAAACTTTGTTTTTGTTTCAAGTGTTTTTTGTTTTTATTTTTTACTTTTTACTTCTTGTTTTTTAGTTAGCCCCAAATGTAATTTGCATGTAAATCAAATTAGTTCATTTGTCGCCCCTTTGCCACAAGTGCCACTCCCCTAGATTCTCAACGCCTTGCACCGTTCTCCCTCCTCAGGCTAATGACTGCCGCACAACACAAATTATGTTACTGCTGATGAAGCTGTGGCTCGCACAGTCTTAACTTGGCTTACATTTAAGATACTCAGTAATTAACGTAAGCATTATATACTAGTAACTTAAAAGACTGTTAAGTTAACAGCTGTTAATGTTACTGCAAGTCAACACATAAAAGTAGGCAAAGGGGGTATAAAAACTGTTATGCTATATACTAGTAACTTAAAAGACTGTTAAGCTAACAGCTGTTAATGTTACTGCAAGTGAGCAAGTAAAAGTAGGCAGTGGAGTATAAAAACTGTTATGCTAACAGCTGTTAACTTTTGGCATAATATAAGCTAAAACTGTTAAGTATTGTTTACATTGAATAGGATTGTAATGTTTAACAGTTTGTAACAGTTTAACAGACATAAGCAAACGGCTGTTAAAAGTAGAAGTTAATTTCCTTTTATTTAAAAGCTTAATACATTTAACTAAGCATTAAATAAATTTACCACAGTCTTAAGATCACCTCTATAAACTGTTTCAACACAGCTCTAGCTGTTTATCACTCTGTTAACTTAGCATAACATGTTAGTAACAGCCGCCTTTCCTGCTACCAACAGTTCTTAAGTTGTACATTTCCTGGCTAGAAAAAATGTAATTTATTAAATTTTTGCTACTCAATGCGTAATAAATTTTGAAACGACTTAATATACCCATTGTTATGCATAACTGTTTATGGGGTAGATAAAACACGGCACAGGTGTTTTAAATGTGAAATTAAGTCCTTTGGGAGCGCACAACAAATTTGATCAGAGAGGGAAAGTGTGTGCAGAGAGGAAAAGCGAGGCAGGAAAAACAAATAGCGATACATTTATCTGTCTGTTTGTGCTTTGTGTGTGACAGAGATGGCGTCTATGGGGTTAGTGGATTCCTGGGATGTTACGTGAAAACAGCTTCTCGCATTGCATATGTAATGTGCGTCATTATTAAGCACAGCTTAACACCTAAAGCACGAAAGGGAGAGCAGGGAGAGGGCTGGAGTGGTGTAGGGTTGTCGCCCGGCGTGTGTAATTTAATGCCAGAGCCTTATGGGACTTACACAGGACAATGATGACAGTGCACAACTGAAACAGGACAACAAATGAACTCCTTGTTTGAAAAGCCTTGTTTTGTTGCCTGCCACATGTGGCATACACTTTAAATATGCATGACAGCAAGCATACATCTCTCTATACATGTAAGTATTTCGATTATTATACCTCCATAAATACAAAGCAACCCCAACAATAACTACAAATAAACGTTTAGCGAAACTCACAGGGGAATTATTACACAAAGTTGCGTTTTATTTCTGATTCTAAGCGTTTTACAAACGTTTTGCTAATTTTTATTGGCTTTTGCAATGGCCCATTAAAAGCTCAACTTGTTACCAACCCAACTTTGTTGTTTTACTTAATGTTTCGCTTTCAATTAGGCACTATTACTAACAGTTTAGTTTATACATAAATATTTAAAAGTTTTAAACTGTTTGCAAAATTTTATTTACAATATTTTCTATATAAACATACATGACTTTTCTTCGATATTGATTATCTCAGTCAAAACTCAACCGATTTGGCATCGGCATATCGTTTTATTCAATGCTCATCACTGAAATAAATACCGCCTCATATTTGATTATTTTCTGTATTACTTTTATATTTTCAATATTTATAATTTTAAATACTTCAGAATGTTCCTAGACTCTAGAGTCTAAATTCGATTTAAATGCCTTAAATTGAAATGTCTTTCCGTGCTCATTTCCTCTCTAGCTATCAGCATATCGCTGTCTCACTCCCGCTCCCTACACTGTCCCACAGTGGGTAGCGACGACCACTCGAGCTGTCAAAATGCCAACACCAACTGCCACTTATCTGGTTATACCACGAATTTCCACCCGCCCAATCAAGACCAGGTCATCATCATGATGATGTTGATCATCATCATCATCATTATTTCTGTCAGCGTCTTATGTGGCAGGTACATTAATAAGCCATAAGTGTAGCACTATGCTTCACTGTACCAGAGACAGCCCCACGCACTGGCACAGTAATCCCTCGCGAGTACACGCCCACTACCACATTAAGCTACCAAGTCAACTAATGACAAAAAGTAAGCAAAAAAGAAACACCACAAAAACAATCAAAGAAAAAGTTGCAAATAAAAATAAGAAGATGAAGAGGAAGAGAGGAAGAAACCCGACAAACAAACAAAACTCACTGTCAATACGCAGAGACAGTTAGTTGTGTCAGTAATGGTACATCGTCTGCTAGTTACAGTGGCTATTACGAGTATAAATACCACTTTGTTGTAATTTAAATTTTACACATTTTCCAGACACAAAATTAAATTGCAACCAACAAACAAAAACATGACACACAAAAAGAACAAAAACTTTTAAAAGAGTAAGAGGAGTAGTGGCATAGAGGATGAAAGCAAGTAAAGAAAAAGCAGAAGGAAGGAGGAGAGGAAAAAACTATTTGTCGACTGCACTTTGTCAGTTTTTGTCAGTTGTTCGGTTAAGTTTGGCGAAAAGTTTCTTACCAATGTCCAATTCTCAGTTTCCACTTCTACAATTCTCACCGCCCGCTCTCACTCCCTCACTCTCTCTTCAAACCTTTCTCTTCCAATTTGCTTCTAGTTCTCTCATCTCTTTTACTCTATCCTTCCCACACTCTTTTTTCTTGCTCTTATATAAAGTCTTCAACTGAGCAGAATTACAGTCATTGTCAAACGCAGTTGTAGTTGCTGTAAAATCGAAAAATGCTTTCAAAGTTCAATTCGAACAACCACAAATACAATTGCACTTTTTGTGTGCTTTGTATGCTGGACTCTAAGATACCCTGTTGGGTAAATGTTAAAAATAAAAAACTAAGGGAAGAGGTAGACGAATAATCACGTTGTAAGAACACATAACGGCTTATAATTTAAATTGCCTTTGTACACCAATATATAAGGTTATTCTTGAAAGCAGTTGAGCGCAAATAACGCGCAGAAACTTTACTACAGGGTATTTGCAATGCCAGTAGACTTGGTAATGGTGCTACCCAATAATCAATTATGCAAAAATCAACAAAGAAATGCGGAACACGCTAGTCACAGCAATAAAACAAAATAAGATGAAATAAGTAAAAGAAATAAAATAAAGCGTGAGCGAGACGGCAGGCCGTAAGGTGTACGAAAGAGGGAGACGGTGATAGCAAGAAGGTGTGGAGTGGGAGAGCGGGCAGAGAGAGAGAGAGTGAGAGAGACTGCATAATTTTGTACGGCACATTGACTGATTATGTGCGCTTCACTGAGCGTCAATGATTTATGCACATCGCAAAGAAGCTGGAGAGCAAAGCGGAGAGAGCGCTAAGGTGGAATGGAAAGGAGGAGAAGCATAAAATAAAATTACAATGACAAATTAATGAAAATGAGCAGCCAGGAAATTATAAAAATGGTCAAGCAGCAAACTGCAGGAAAAAAAAAAAAAGTTTGCACGGCCAGTACAGTAAAAACTCCAGCATGACGTACAATTCATCAACTAAATTGAGTTTTTATCTAAGGCTTTTAATGTTTAAATTAATATGCTGAGCATTACGTGCAAATGGCTTTGAATGGCGAAATTTACCTTATCTAATTACACAACTACAGTGAAGCTTATCAAATTTATACGGAAATCATGGGCATAGCGAATCTTATTGGTTTTTTGATAGCTTTAGGTGTGAAGCTATTGGTTTAAGCTTTAGAGAGTTATACAAATATTAAATATATTTTTTAATCCTAAAAAATACTTTTAAAATTTTGTGTTCTAGTTTCTTCAGCATTTTATCTACATTTTATTATTCTTTATTAGCTTTCAATATAAAATTAATTAAATATAAATATATATTCTTATATTCTTCTTCCTTCTCTAATATAAATATTTTTATTTAACTTAATCTGACCTTTCTTCTTTTCCTTTTTCCAACCTTTCCCTGTAGTTAGCAGCTTTTGTAGTCTTACAAGTGTTACCACCTATTTGTCAGCATACCACTAAATTTCTTCCTCCTCTTACAAAAATATATACAAAATATCTATATACACATCTATTAATAATGTCATAAAACAAAAAGAAACTCGTTTGTTCAAACCAGTTAGCATCTAAATTTGAAAAAAGCTTTCACAAGTTTCCTCCATCTCGTGTCGTATATCATTCATGCTACATGCGTCCAAAAAAACAAAGTAAAACAGCAACAACATTTGCCACAAAGCGCATCAACACTGTACACACACACACACACACACAACGGTGAGCAGGGCAACCCTAAAATGCCCTCAATTGTAAATTCACGTTACTTGTTTGTTGCTGGATTCTTAACCTTAGTCGAAACCTTTTCGTGCTTTGCTCCAAAACGTTATATAATTTAATTGTCGCCTTTTTTGCTTTTTGGGTTCTTGCCTTTACAGTAAAGTCCTTGTACCTGTATCTATATCTTTTTTAAATGAATAATAAGCGAAAAGCAGAATCTGAAATCATTGAGAGCAGACCTTTTTTTGTTTGGCATTTGCTCGCAAAGTTGGTAAATGTTTGTTAATTAATTGCAATAAGTTACAGGTGCACAATGAGGCTAAGGTAACAAGGGTAACGGTAAAGCTAAAGCTACCTTTACAGTTACAGTTGTGGGCTCCAAAACCCGCCACAGATTGCGCTACAAACTCCGCTAATCGCTGGCCACGTGAGTCTCCCTGTTTACAGTCAAAAGAGAGCGAGGGGAAAGAGTGGGAAAACGGTCAGGGGTGGAGAGCTAAACTGAAAACCAAAGGGGCTAAAAAGTTTTCAATGCCACTTAAGTTTAGTTTGCAAAGCGAATCAAGGCTCCCTGCACCCTCCCCCTCGTAGCTCCCTGTAGTTTCAGAATGTGGGGCAACAACAAAGATAAAATTGAAAGAGAAATATTTAATAAACAAGACTTGACTGATGTATACCCTGTAGCTGGCAAGACAAAAGCAGGTAGTCTCTTATGTGCGCTTAACTACAATAGTATGGTATGCTCGACTGCCAAAAGTCCCTGTAATATGCACTGCACTGCTTTTTAATTGCTAGCAGATACTCAGTATGATTTATTACATTTTAAATTGCTTATTAATTTTTAAGACATTAAATTCTATAAGTTTTCTATAAGCTTATATATAAAATGATAGCGAATATCTATTAAAATCACTTGCCATGTCTACAGGGTATTCATAAAACCAATAAACATGTTAATACCATAAAAATATTGGCATATCTAGTGCAAATATGTAATCTGTCTAAAGTTTCAGTTCATAGAACTAACTCGAGCTAAGCTAAGCTAAGAGAGAGAGGGACAGGAATAAATTTGATTATGTTTTCCAAATGGTTTCTTTCAGTCTCTCCTTCAAAGTTGCTCTATTCTTGCTGTTGTTGTTGTTGTCGTTCTTGTTGCTTCAACATTTGAGGCCAACAACGTCTAAACATGCCACGGACTTTCTGCTTTCTATAACAACACGAAGCGAAGGCATTGACGACGGCGACTACGACGACAACGATGGCGTCTAGTCAAGTATTTTAAGACCCTGTACTCAAGCAGTGTATGAGGTACATTAGGTTTCTTCAAAATTGTGCGTAATAAGCAGAAGGAGCAGTGGAACGACTCGATGAACTATATATATTCTTGTTCAGCAGCCATGATAAAAGCGATATAGCGATTTAACCCCAGCAATTTTGATTTCTTTCCATATTAAAAATTGTAAACGTCACAAAATTCCATGACAAGTTTAGTAAACCTTTGTTACCTGTCACATTAAATTTAAAAGTATAGTTTTGTTTTAATTATCATAATAAAAACATAAATAAACAGTGTTGTTAACAAAAATAACTTGGGATATCTCATATTACAACTTCAGCTAAAGTACAGAGTCTTTTAAAGTCAACCCACTCGCCTGTAGCTCTTTCTATTAGTTTTCTTGTTTTTTTTTGCTTTTGTTTTTACAACAGTTTGGCGGCAGTTTGCCATTTTACCCGCACCTCCGTACCGCCCCCTGCCCTGCCCTAAGCCCCTTGATCTGCTGCCATTTTACGAAGCGGAAAAACCACTTTAAGCGTCGAGTGTTGCGTCTATTTGTTGTGCTCTGCAATTGTAAAATTGACCGATTGCAATTCTGTTTTTTTTTTTTTCTGTTTTTGGGGCAGAGAGTCGAGTCGTTTATAGGATTGTAGACTGTAACGGCAAAACCAAAGCGAAGTTACCATTAGGTTATCGTAAAAAATGAAATCGCAACTACAGAATAAACCCATTTATGTCGCTTTCCAATTTCCAGTTAAATGACTGTTAAATATTGCAGTTCTTAACGTTGTGATGCGGGAGAAAAATTTTATTATTTTTTGGGCAATTTTACTGAGCTAACATTTACAAATACACATAATTTGCAGTCGAAGCGATAAGAGCAATGGCTTAAAAAGCGCTTAACTTGTTTAAAAAGCCGAAAGTTTTTTTTTAATACACGATAAAGCTTAAAGAATGTTTGGGACTGTATTAGGAATAAGTAGGATTTATTTCCTACATTTCAGTTTATTTCAGTTACAAAAGCTTTAAGCTATGCTTGAATGTGCTTTCAAAAGCTTTTTTCTAAATAAAAACTTTAGATAATTTGTCTTGAGAGCTTTGAGCGTATCTATCATGAGCTTTGGGTAACGTTTTAATGTGCTTTTAAAAGCCATAGTTTTAAGTAAGAGCTTTAAGCTCTTAGTTAATGTGCTTTTTGCCTAACATAGGCAAAAATTAATCAGCATTAATAATAAAAATGCTACCAATAGCTCTGCTTCATATATAAAGCTATAGTTTTAAGTAAGAGCTTTAAGCTCTTCGTTCATGTGCTTTTTGTCTAACATAGGCAAAACTTAATCAGCATTAATAATAAAAATGTAACCAACAGCTCTGCTTCATATATATTTATGATCAAATCATTTAAATAAATACAGAACCATGACTAATAGAAATCCACAAATTATTAGTCACAAACATCACATATTATTCATAAGATTACCTCACGACAAACTTAATTTGCCTCACAAACTTTGCTGACTGCAAATTGAGCCGAGTTGAGTTCAGTTTCATACACTTTGGAACTAGTTCCGAACAGCTTTAAGAACTTGGAGTCTGTCTGTCAGAATCAGAATGGGAATCTTATGATAAATAGATTGCTATCTATGCAAATCATAAATTTTTTATTCGACTTTCCCAAACAGTGAAGGCGCAACACACTCCATAGAAATAACGATGAAAATCTCATTTGTTTTTCACTCGTTTTCTCTCACTCAGTCACTCTCTCTCCCTGTCACTCTCTCATACGTGTACTCTGTCTCTATCTATGTGTCTTGTGTCTATTTGCTTGTTTTCGCCATAAGTATGTCTAAAACCAGCTTTGGCATGTGCTCGAAGGTCGAATTGAAATGAAAATGCCGCAAGATTGCAAATTGGTTTCATGTAAATTTTATATACCCTATATGGTCAAACATTAAAGGGTATGAGAGTTGGTAAAAAGGCAGATGAAAAGCAGTATTTGTTAAATATTCGTATAGATTTTTTTAGTTAAACTTTGCGCAGTTTTTTATTAATTTTAATCACTTTCTTAGCCTGCCAGCAGACCAGTTTACAGGGCATCAGCTAGTCGACTACTAGAACTGTTTGTCAAGTTTCTGGCTTGTTTCTTTTCTGGCCAACTGATTTCTAAGGTGCTTATAGCATCGAGCCATTGTCAGAAGCCAAAAAGGTGGAAGTATAAGAAGCGCAAACACAAGAGAAAATGCCAAGAAAATCGACTGATATGTTATGTTTTTCAGCTCTGGAAAATTGACGCTCACCCACAGCACAGGTGTGCGTATGTGTGTGTGTGTGTAGAGGACATGTGCGTGTTTCTAATAGCCTTTCACTAGAGTTCATGTTACACACTTACACACACACACACACAAACACAGTTATACCCACTCAAACACACACTCTTGTTTGCTGCTGTAAAATTCTCTGCTGATAATGAAATATTTTCCAACACAAGCCAAATTCCAACATGTTAAGCAAATAAAATAAATAAAAACTAAATTCAAATACAAACACCAGAAAAAAAAAAATATCAGAAGAAATTTCGAATATGTTCAACAATATGTTAAAAATGTTATTTATTTTTTATTTATTTATTTATTTCGCCTTTTTTCCCCATTTATTTTTATATTATTTGGTTCTGACACAAACACAAGCAGCGACAAGCGATGCAAAACATTGAAACAATTTCGTGTAAATAAATACGATTGTTGAGAACAAAAAAATAAAGCGGGGAGAAAAGGGGAGAAAAGGGACAAGGCCTAAAGTGTAGAAAAGAGTGGAGTAACGAAGATGAAATACACTTTAAAAAAAAAAAAAAAAGAATACTGCAAAAGAAAGCCTAACGATGACACATTAAAAGCACGGAGTTGCCAGATGATGCAATAAAATAGTCAACTAGTAGCGACATCTGTTGGCAAAGCGCATGAACTTATTTGTGTACAAATCGTGCAGTTTATTTATTATATTTATATTCTTTATTTATTATAGTTATTGTATTCTTATTCTTTTAATTATTATATTTATTTATTATATATTCTTTCTAGTTTGCATTTTTCTTTAGTTCTTTTAGTTTACAATTTACAATTACAATTTATTAATTCACAGCCCGTTGGCGGGACATCACAATCAGCTGTTAGAATATAAGTACTAGTATAAGCATAAGTATAAGAGTAAAGGAATAATGAGAAAGAAGAAGGGAATGGAAACGAGACAGTGCAGAGCGAATGTTGAAGAAGAGCAGAAGCTTTCAAATTAAGTCGTCAAAGAAATGTTGTAAAAAGATATATAAAGTGTTGATAAACTGAATATAAATAAAACACCACTGTTATCTTTTATATTAATTATATTAATCACTCAACTTAAATTTGGCAACACCAGCCACCACGTCTTATTGGCTTGCAAATTCATATAGAAGACAGAGAAAATATTGTTAACAATCTAGTGTTCTATAATGTAATTTTTGTATGTGGAATAGTGGTATTCCAACATAAAGTTTGTGAATAGTGAAAGAAAGAAACGATTAATAACTGAACTATACCTCTGAATTAATAAGAGCTAAATAAATATTTAAAATACAAAACTACAATTGGATTAAGAACAATGTTTTTAGAAAAAAAAAAAGTAAAATACTTAGCCATTTAAACTTTCTATATTTTTGAAAACAAGTTTTATACAACAATCTTTGAGCTCATAAATCAAATGGCTTTTAAAAAGCCTTCTTTTAGCTTATTTTGGCTTTGAAGTGTATCAAATGGTTTGGCATAGTTAATACGCTCGCTCTTCAAGGCTATAACAAAGTGTAAAAAGCAACTGAGAAGCCGTTGGCATAATAAATATGACGCTCAATTGTGTCAACAACAACAACAACAACAACAACAACAACAACTGCAGCAGCAACACAAATAACAACAACAACAACAAGCATAATAACAACATACATTGGTTGCAAATGGCAAGCAGCACATGCTGTTTATGCCATATTGTTGCCTCACGTTGTTTAACTTGTTGTTGTTGTTGTTGCTTTAGTTGTTGTTGTTGTTGTTGTCAAGCGTCTGTCTACACACGTTTCACAAACAAATGAATTCGTTCAAATTTATAGAGCACATGAAAATTGCCTTTTTTTTGCATTACACGCGCGGCAGAGGGGGGCGTGGCATTTCTATTTTTTATCGATCCCGCGAGAAGCCAAAGACAGCAAAAAAAAAAACAAAAGAACAAAAATCAAATTGAAAATGCTGGGAAATTATTTAAAATGGTTGAACGCACCGCAGGCGAAAGCAAAAACAAACCAAAAGTGTGGAAAATGAGTTTATGAGCAAGCAGAGAGTGAGGAGGAGGCAGAGAAAGACGGAGAGGGGAAGGAGAGAGAGAGAGCCTTGGGCTAATAATTGATTGTGATAGCTTTGATTGAGTTGATAAAAGCACGACTTAAATTGATTAAAATCCTCTTTCAGTTCAATTTGATTAACTTACCTTTTGCCGAATGCCAACTAATTAACGCAAACGTGTGTAATGTAATTAATAGACTGCAAAGATAAAAGATAAAGCAAACGATTAGATAAAGTTTAGCAAGTGCGTTTAGCTTGGGCTTAAACAGTAGACCAAGAAATGCTCAATAGTTTGCAGATCAAAGTCAAGTCTTCAAAACATTTCAATGTAAACTTGAGTTAACTGTTGTTTATATATTAGTTTACTTGCTTTGCTCTCCGAGTTCTCTAAAATAATTGTTGACTTTTAGCTTAAAAAACTAAATGAATTGAGTTGTATAATTATGTTAAACAAGGCTTTCAGTAAGACAATTTATAACGCACTCATTTGAAGTTTTAATAACTTGAGAGTCTTTCAACTAGCACTCCCTTATATGGAGAAGGCTATAAAAAACTTATAAAGGTATAAATGAGTGTGTGTGTGTGTGTGTGTGTGTGTGTGTGTGTGTGTGTGTGTGTGTGTGTGTGTGTGTGTGTGTGTGTGTGTGTGTGTGTGTGTGTGTGTGACTGTGTGCGTGTATACTTAAATTTATTGTCCCTCCTGCTGTCATTTTGTGACTTCGAACGATTAACAATGAACGTTTCATTCAACTTTCAGCACACTCAACACTTTATCATCAAGCTCATCATCGTCAACGTCATTATGATGCTTTTCTTCATAATGAGCTCAAGCTGGAGTCTGAGTCTAAGCTACACACACAAACAAACACACACACACAGTCTACACACTCTACAAAGTTGTATTAGGGTCAATGGGTTAAAACTGTCATAACTAACTAACAAAAAAAGAAAACCTACGTACGTCTCTTTTAGCCATTATTCTCTGCCTCTCCCCCACTCTCTCTCCCACTCCCTGTCTAGTTCCCGACCATTTCAACACATTTCAAGCCAATTAAATTTAGTTATCATTAATCTATTATGTTATACTCGAGTTTGTCAACAAAAAATAAAGAAAAAATATATAAAAAATGGCAAATAACAAAAGTTGAAAACTCAACTCCTCCTACAACTTGTTCTTCATCTTTTTGTTCTTAGCCAACTGTTCAATATTTGCTTTTGGCCTATTGCGAGCTTGTTTTTAGCCTGCTCTCATATCTTTTTGGGCCGCATCTGTTTTGCTCCGTACCATTGATTGCTTCGTTTTCCTTTTGGCCAACAAAATTTGTTGATTTCGGTTATTATGCCCATATTTTGATTGCTATTTGCCATTTTTCATACCAATTTTGTTTTGTTTTTCTTTTTTTTTTGTGTGCGAAGGTCGTCAAATTCTACTTTCAAATCTGCATAATAAATATATGTACATAAATTGTTTGTATTTCTTTTTGAAATCTTGAGTACTTTATATTTTAATAACACTTGATGGCCATAACAATAACAATTATTAAAATCGACATAAGAACACTCGATAAAATCAATTAAATGTTTTGTAATTGTAGTAATTATGCGGTATGCACAACAAGCTAACAAAATTGCCTAAAACCTTTAATTTTTCAAGTATGCAAATTACTTTTGTATTGTGCAGTCGACAGTTAATTAAAATCACTGCATTGCCACAATCAAAACTTTGAAAAAGTAAATTGAATGCGTCTTAAATTTAACAATTTGTAAGGTTCTCATGACAAGCGACTTACAAAAATTATTTAATTTTTATTTAACTTAGAAATAACAAGAAAGAATGCTATAGTCGCCTCGCGACTTTAGGATACCCGTTACTCAGTTTCAATATGTGGTGATGGATCAGATAGTTTGGCAAACACAGAAAATTTTTATACAAATTCATGTTTAGAGCATGTTTTCAACCGATTGTTCCTATGGGAGCTATACGATATAGTAGTCCGATTTGGATCAAACTTGGTCAGTACATCTACTTCATAGACATGTAAAATCCGTGTAAATTTGGTTCAGATAGCATAGCTAACAAAAAAGTTTTCTATACTAAAACATTCAACGTTTACCTGTGCATTTACCTTTATATGAAAATAGAACACCCTAAAGTGGGCGTGTCAATAAACAAAAACAAACTTGTACTGCTTGGGTATTGTACCTTTCATTTGCGACCACTATCATCTTTCTAGCTCTTATAGTCTCTGAGATCCTTTTGTTCATACAGACGGACGGACGGACGGACAGACGGACATGGCTGTAAAAGACCCCGTACTCATTCTAGTACGCATTTTTTCGATTTCCGCTATAGAAGCTATCGTATATAGTTGTCTGATCTGTACCAAACCTAGTATGGATATTTATAATCAGTATAGTGAGTTTGGGTGCAATTGCTCAACTAAGACTACATGTCTCAATATAAATTTCCTATTTTAAACACACTCTTTTCAAATTTGGTATCTCTAGCTCTTATAGTTTCTGAGATTCAGTACGAAAGGATGAACTGATTGACTGATATGCTAATCAAGATACTATACACACTTTAAAGGCTAGAAAAAGCCTCCTCTTGCCTGTTGCAAAGCTTTCGCTTCTAACAAAACTAATAGACCACTCTACTCTATTTTAAGTAAAGTATTTAAGTGTATTAATAACAATAAAATTCTTATATATGAAAATAAAAACGTTTTAAAGCCTAGGAAATATTATATCAATTCGTCTGTTTATATAACTAGTGCCACATTCACTTAGTAACTGAAATCAGTCACAACTTTTGCTCAGTAGCTCTAAAACTGCAGTATTGCATTAATTATTCATTTGAAGGCAGCAAGAAGCGAGCTACTGACTAATTACAAAGCTGATTAAATTAAATTACGTTGACTAGAAGATAAAATGGGCAAACACACATAAAGCTTGCCTCAGACTGTTGGTGTGTGTGTGTGTGTGTCAGTTTGATTGCAAATTTAATGCGACCAAAGAATAATTTGTGTGTGCGGTGTGTGTGTGTGAGTGCATGTGTGTGTGTGTGTGTATTTGTGCCGTATAATCAGCAAAACACACAAACACACATGAACAAGGATGTCTGCGTAGAGGGGAAAGCAGTGAATTCCTCATCGACTTTTCATAGATAAAACGCAACCTTCCCCCTGCCCCTGACGCAGTCTATCCCGCTCACTCCTACTATGTGCCACTCACTCTGCCTCGCTTGCTCTTTGCTTGTGTGTGTGTGCGTGTGTGCATCTTAATTAATGATACAAGGATACAATTTCAGTGGGTAGAACTAAAGCCATAGACGAGTCAAGGATATCAAATGAAAACCTCGACCGTTCGAAACACGCACAAACAAGCAAACAAGCAAAGAAGCAAACAAAACAACAACGTCAACAACTTGAATGCCGTCTGGGAAATTGAATTGGATTTTTGGTCCAGATAAACTACATTTGAACCCGTCTTCTCGCATATCAGACTCACTTCCTTTTCCTCCCACAACAATTTGTTAGCCAATTGGAAAACCCAAAAAAAAAAAATTAAAAAAACTAAAATACAAAAACTGTCAATTCTCACACGTTTGCGAACTTTAACCCTCAAATGCATGTCAGCATTTTAATTAGCTCTTTGAAAACCTCCTACCTGCTCCCCTCCCCACGCCCTCTCCCTATGGAAAACTAGAAAAATAAAAAGAAGAAAATTCAACTCACTCTACGGCACAAGTTTTCCAATCAAAAAGTCTCGCAAACAACAACAAAAAAAAACGCAACAAAATGCGCGAAAAATTCGCAATGACTAAAATGGAACTTTTCTCAACATTTGCTGCAAGTTGTTGAAATTTGTTGGGAGTTTTGTAACCAATCCAAAGCATTTTTACTGCTTTTCTTTGCAGAAATCAATCAAAGCATGACTTTAAGAATTTTACAAGTTTCAGCAAAGCTACTTTGGGTAGCAAAAGGTTTTATTTGGGTAACAAATATGGTCAGCCTATTTTTTATGATCTTCAGTGTGACTAGTCTTAAAGAAAATAGTCAACTTGTGCCTCTTTGAAGTTAAATCATTTAATCTAAAGAGTTTTAAAGCTACTTTAGCTGGAAACAAATTTAATTTTAATAAATAAATATGGTCAGCCAATTATTGTTAATACTTAATGTGGTAAGTGTCAATTTTACTTATTGTCTTAAGAATTTTAAAAGCTTTAACAACTTTTTAGAGCTACTTTTGCCACAAAGCCTACTACTTTAATATAAAATATGGTCTGCCTAATTATTTTAAATCGTAAATGTAAAAAGTCTAGATGCTACCTAGTGTCCTATTGTAGTTAAATAGTTTTAGCTTTAAAATGTTCAATGTTTCAGCAAAGTTTTCAATTAAAATATGGTCAGCCTAATTATAGTAAGTCTTAAACATGATTAGCCTCGAAAACAACATGTGTTTAGGTTAGTTTTCTACAGTAGTTTAAGCGTTAAATTCATTTTTTTATCTAAATCTAAATTGTTTTTATAAAATTAAATAGTTAATTAATTTCTAATATTAAATTTTAGGCTTAATTTTAGCGTATTAGCCTCTTCGTTGTCTTCTAGCTTCTTTTTTTCAAAACTATTGTGCATTTTTAGAGCACGAAACAAGTGTGCAAAAGTTTTGTAAATCGTAAAAAGCGTTTAACTTTTTTGTAGGGCGAAAATTCGTTAAAAGTGTTGATGTGTTTGTTAGAGCGGGTCAGCACTAGATTGGGTAATAGCCCAAAGGGGGTTGTGAGTGTGAGGGTGGTAGAGTGGTTGCCACTAAGTGCGGGGGTGCAAGTGAGTAAGTGATTTGAGGGCGCATTGCGGGGGTTCAGTGCTAATGGCTGTGAATGCAGCACAGCAGATTTGTGCACTTTGTATTTGTGCATTGACCTTGATGAGTCGTTTCCTCTCCCTCTCCCTCTCACTCCACCTCTGCCAATACAACCACCCCTCGCTTACCACTCCCACTATGTGCATGCTTTTGTTCCATTTCACTCTCAAACATCCCAGCAGCATCGAAATTATCGGCGAAAGTGGCTTTTAAATGCAACCCAAAAGCGTTGCGATTAGAGCACATGGTTTGCATGGATTATTGACAGATCTCTAGCTCACTCACTCACTCACTCACTCACTCTCTCCCTCTCTCTCTATCCCTCACAGTTCTAGTTCTCCACACGTATGCACTTTTCAGTTATTTTTATATGCCACCGGATGTGCCGTGTTGGACTCAAACGGAAATGAAAATTTCTGCAAATTCGCATTTCGAATGTTAAATTTACGTTTGTTTTGCAAATATTTTGAGTGCCAACAATTGATTTAACCAAATTTGCAAAACTGTAAACCTATTTTGTTGTAATCTAAGAATTTGCGCTAAAATTCCCAAGCGGTTTAGGCGCTGTGTTAATTGAAATACACAAAGTGTGGCAGCAAAGAGTATAAAAGAAAACTCTCAAACAATTGTTTCATAGCCGATAATTGAGCACTGGCCTGGAACTGAAACCTTGTCTAACCAAAAACAACAAAAGCAACAACACAACAAACATAAATTGCACTTGCTGTTGGCCAACTTTAATTAGCGCAGCGAAAAGTATGCGCAAATACACTGAGGAAAATTCAGTAGCTAGAAGATAAGCTGGAAATTCGAGAATTCTTACTAAGGGTATTATATTTTTAAGCTTACTTTTTATGTTAGACATAGTTTATTATACATAATAAACCCGATCTTTTTCAGTGTATAATATGTATACAAAGAAAATTAATATGTAAATGGTAAAAATAGAGAAACAACAGTTACCGCAATAACCGCAACACACACGTTTGTTGTGCCGAAAGAGAATCTGAAATAATTGCCAGACAAATTTACACACACAAACACACACACACACACAATTAGAAACATCTATATCAATAAATATATACATATATACAAATGTATACTGTTTACATATATATATGTATATATTCGCATATTGTCCAAGTCCATGATTTCTGAGTTGTTGCCTAATTATGCAGTTGGCGGGCGCGGGAGGGGGTTGGCTTCAGCAGAGCAGCGGGTGCTGACTGTACAGTGGGTAATATAAATAAACTTTTTCTGCAAATGAAAAGTTATGACTTGACCAAAGTGACGACAGTGAAAAAGTTTTTCAAGACTTTGTAATCTTTATAAAAATTAAGTTTGGGCTGATGAATGCTTGAATACCCTATAAAATTTACTTGAGTAATGAGTACTAACAGTCTACAAATTTAATTTAGCATAACTACTCACTTTCAGAGCATACAAATTTGGATAATTACAGTAATTAAAGGTTAATCTATGACATACTCTGAACTGCTGCCATTTTATGCCCTCTTTGAACCTATATACCCTATAAAATCTACTTGCCAACTTAATTTCTTTGTAATAGAACAAGCAACATGAACTTAAATTGGACTCTTAGTATATAGAAATATACATAAATGTTGTTTCTAATGAATTCGTTGCAATCAAATCATAAATCACACGCATTTTGCCTTTGCGATCGTCATTAAAGTTTTGTCGGTGCAAAGCGGGGTCGTAATACTTAGTTGCCCACAGGTGCCACAGGTGCCACAGGTGGCGCCTACAAATTGTCATTAAATTCTTGCTAAAAAAAAAGATTTCTTTTCGGCAAATTTCACACATTCCACAAGAAATTGTCAAGAAACTTACTCCCATTTAATTTCATATAATTTTGTCGTATTGTAATCGATATATGCTCCAAACCTAACCTCAAATACAAGCCATAAAACATATGTTGCACATCAAATTAATAACATATACACATGTCTGTAGACCACAAAAACTTTGCCAAGTTATTGCTGTCATTTGTAGGGGACAAGTACAAACATTTTAGAGTTTATCTTAGTTTCCAACGTCCCCAAATCCCTCTCTTTCTCCCCTACGATTCCGTATCTTTTCATTGCCAAAAGTGAAACTCATAACTCTGAACTTTTATTTTGTTTATCTTGTCATAGTTGAGTTGATTTCAATTATTTTTTTTCGGTTGAAATTAGTAGTAGAAGTATGTTCCCAATCTAACTGGTTGCCACACATAGTATTAGCTATTAATTTAGTTCATTAAACTAACGGCATATTAAATGCACGCATTGTAGTGTAAGTGTAAGGCGTGGCGTTGTAGGGGGCGGAAAAAATGGAGAGTTCACTTTTTGGCTGGGTGGCAACGCCTCATTAACGACACGCCATTTCGTATTGGATGGCACTACCTCCGTACGTCTCGCCCCTCTCCTCGCTTCTCACATTACTAAACACTCTCCACTGCCCGCTCTTTTGCCCCCCACACCCGTCGTTGTAGTTCATATTTATGCCCAGAATTTATAGCCCCCAGTGTGAGAGTGTGTGTGTGTGTATGTGTGTTGACTCTATTTCCCGAGGGCCGTTAAAGCCGTGTAATGGGACTTTGGGTGCAGATTTGTTGCCGCTTAGTGCATAAAGTGTGACACAAGTGTTGTCCAAGTTATTTGCTCAGTCAAGGACAACATGTCAGGACTTTCAGACATTCGAACATTTGGACATTTGTGCTACTCAAATGGCCAAAAGCTTCTTTAAAGCAACTTTGCCATGGCCAAATCTAGTTTTTATGTTATCTGCATCTTACGGATACTTTTTGATTTTATGCACCAAAGTTCACAATAAAAATGAAGCGTGTGTATTATTGGGATTCTTTTCAATATTTTTGACGGCTTATTTATGTCTGCAGTTCATTTGATAACATCTGAAATAATAAACATGGAGTTTAGCAAAAGTCTAGCTACGAAATATAAGTGGATTAAATTCGAGCTGAATAAAATTCCAGCTAGTTCAAGAGAAAGTAGCGTATTTAATAAAAATGTGATGTGTGTTGGAAAAAAACACTTAAATGTTATATGCAGGCAAATCCCTAGCTTCTTATGGTTTCTTATTCAATCTGTTCCACATTCGCACATAACTACTTTGGCTGGAAACACAACTTAGTCACAACTTTAGATGCTTAGCATGAAATCCGCTTAAGGTGACACAATTGCAGTGCATCTAGCTATCTCTCTCTCACTCTATTCACCTCTCCCTCACACACTTAATTCAGTGTTTTTGCTACGTTAGAAATCAAAATCCTTAGGAAAACCTAAAGTCAAGCTACTTCATTTTCGCACAGCAGCCGCAGCTATAACAGTAAACAAAGTTGCCCCCTCCCCTTCACTACTCTCATCACACTTCTCTCTCTTCTCTCTTCATTCCACTCTCTTTAAAAAAAAAAAGCTTCCACTCATTGACTTGACGTTACAACAAAACTTTTGCCTCACAAGTTTCGAAACTAGTTGAACGCGTAGAGGCTGGGAATGAGTTGGAAATGGAATAAAGTGAGAAAAGTGGGAACGGGACAAAACTGAGTAGAGTTCTAGTGGCGTGTGGGGTGGGGTGGAGTGAGCTGGAGAGCTGTGTCTGGATGGGGTGTTAGTGTTTATGGAAAGTGTAGGAGTTGAGCAAAAGTTGCTAAGAAAATATGTCTACACTTGCCAACATCCGTTTCCGCTTTTAGGCGCGTAGCGCGTGGTGTAGACGTCGCCGGGGGACCGTTACAAAAGCTAATAAACACACACACACACACACTGGCACACTCACTCACAGGACACATTCATTGTGTCTCATTTGAGCCGCACATTGAATGCAAATGGCGCAAATTCAAATTACAAACCAACAATTTCCGCAAAATTTTGTATCGCACTTTTTTTTGCTGTTACCCCAGCAGGACCCCTACACACCCCCCCTCTACCACAACCCACCCTTGACTGTGCTTTCCCTTTTCCTTGTACAGTTAATTGCGTGTTTTATGCTTGTGTGCGTGTCTGTGCGTGTGCTTGCGTGTCCTTTTTATCCTTGACGTAATTTCAACATGGCCATTGGCATTTTTGCCTGTTTATTTAATTTGATATATGTAAGTTTGTGCGTATAAATACATTTTCAAGTGGTAAATCGACTAATTTAAAACCAATTAATGCGCTTCGAGGCTAAAAAGCCAACCAAGCATAATTTATAATATTAATTTTGCTGTTTTTGTTCAATTGTTGGTAATTCAATATTCTTAAATAATTCATTCGATGGCAATGCAATTCAAGTTCAACATAACCTTAACCATAAACATAACCTCAAACAAACAAATGTGACAATCAAAATTTATGACAATGCGAATGGGACATTAAATGTTATGATTTCTGTTAGACCCTGTACTGAAGAAGACATTTAGTGTTAAATTTCGTTGTATATAAAAAGTTTAACATTGTGTGCTGTACAGGGTCTTTTAAAGTCGGCACTGGAGCACCCTAAAGTGTGCTAGCAGCAGTACACAGCTGTTATCAGTTTTGTTATTTAATCATCATCATGTTAAATTCACCATTGTGCTTTTTGTTGCTTTTCTTTAGTGTTTATCTAGCTCTAAGAAATCGAAATTCTTCACCTGAGCCAATTTTGTCTCATGCAGAGTGAATGAGACTGACGATGATGATGACGATGCTATTCCATTATCAAATAAACCTCTCAACATTGTACGACAATATCAACGTAATCAATAACACAACAACACGTTTAGGCTCTCAACCGTCTCAGATCCAAAAAAAACACCTCAAAAAAAAATTTACATTAATTTCAATATGCCAGCTGAAAAACAGAATAGGCAGAAGTAGCAAAATGGGCAGGAAGAAAGGAGCAAAGTGTACGGAAAAATAAAACGAAACAAGGAAAATTGCTCATCTTCATTTCCATACTGGTAAAAAAAAAAAAGAAAAAAAAATCGACCTCAAAATTTGCATGGGTCGACACATTTTCAAACTGTGTCTGGCCGTCGGTCGTCGGTCGTCGGTTGTCTGGTACGGTCTGGCCTCGCCTGACTCCGTAGCAGTGCTGTCATTTAAGCCGATTTATGGCAAGCTTCAACTTTGTTTACTTGTATTAACAACAAATTTAATTATTTTCAAACATAGTTACATTTAAAACTTCTGAATTATTTTCGGAACTAAACTAATTTATTGGCACCTTATTAGTGAATAATATAGCATGTCTTGGGTGTCTCAATTGATCGAAACGCTGAATAAATATTAGTATTAAACAAGTAATTAGTGACTTTATGGTTAGATTTTTTTTTTTAATTTTAAAATTTAAATTTAATAACTTATTTTTTTTTTTTTAAGTTTTCTTTATTTATTCTAGCACTTTTCGAGCTATTAGTGATATCAATCCTATATGAAAATATGTATAAAATATGATAAAATCACGAAAACAAATTCTTAGAGACTTTATAGACTTTTTGTTTATAATTTAAGTTTTTAAGTAAATAATTTATTAATTTCGAAATTAATTTAACAAGTTTTCTAGCCATTTTCGTGCTTTAAATGATAATGATTTTATTTTGTACCGACTTTATGGTTTATTTTTTAATTTTTAAGTTTGTAAATTTAACAACTTATTAATTTTAGAGTTTTTTTTCTGCATTAATCTAGATATTTTCGTGCTTCAAATGACAACCCTTACAAAATTTTAAAATGCGTTTATTTTGTACTGACTTCATGGCTTATTTTTCTTAATATTTAAGTTCTTAAATTTAACAATTTATTAATTTTAGAGTTTTTTCTGGCTATTTTCAAGCTTCAAACGAAGACAACACTGCATGTCTATTGTTATTTTGTCTGTTATACAATATTACAGCGTAGGCCTTTGAACAATGGAGGAGATATGCTACATGGAATGTAATGCACATCGAAATCGGGCCAATCGAGGGAGTGGTAACACTTATTGGGCAGTCAAGGGCAGTGGGGGCAGCTACTGAGCCAGAGAGGCATCGAAGCGTCTGTGCCAATTTGGCAGGGTTGTCGTTGTTGTCGTTGTTTTTGTTGTTATCGTAGTTGTAGTTATAGTAGTTGAAGGGCAACAGCAGCAGCCGCATAACAAATTTGTATATTTTTTTTTTCCTTTTCTCTGTCTCTGTCGTTCCCTTGGAGTTTTTCCTTTATTTTTCCTTTTCGTTGTTATGGAAAATAAATTGACTGCACAGGTTTTTGGTCTGATGTGGTCGAAAATAACAAGGAAGTAGTCGAGAAATGAATGAACGGCATTTATATTTAAGCCGAAAGGGACAAATTTGTTGCTTTAAAAGCTTCAGAGTGACAAATTTATTTATTTTATGCAACATTCGTGTAGCATTAAACAATATTTGAGTGCAAGATTTAAGGCTACAAATCTATGGCTTTAATTCTTGTTAACTTTATAATTGAGCCCCAGGCATGCGTCACAAATTCCATAATCCTGAAATTCCTACAGATTTTCTTCTTCTTGTCTGCCCCTTCTCCGGCCCTTCTCTCTGCGTTCTCCATTGGGATTATACTAGGTGTAGTATTTCTATTTTTACTTGTCCTTTTGATTTTCATTTTCATTCAACATTTTTCAGTTTTATTTGTGCTTTTCCTTTTGCACAAAATCATTTTTTGCAAACGTTTACAAAAGAATTTCAATAACAATGCTCGAAATAAATTGTAGTATAAATTTCTGTTACTTTGTCCTGTTTTAATTACCATTTGCTACTCAAACTTATTGATTCATTTAAGAATTTGTAAGTATTCAATTAAATAACATACACACTAAAAGTCAACTTTAAATAAATATTTAGTTACTTTAGGGTCTTTTTCAATAAAGTTACTTTATTGATTTCAATTTAATTTTAAGGTAAATATTAATATTAATTTTATTACATTTCAAATGCTTTGTTAAACGATTTTTCATTGATTGCTTGACTTTGATATTGGTATTTAAATTTCCCTTTATTTTTTTGCCAACTATTACAGAAAATATCCCCTTCTATCAGTTGCTCTCCCCTCATGTTTCTGTATTGAAATTGATACGATAAAAATTATTGAGCCATTATTTAAGTTTACATTGTTTTCAGTTAGTTTTCCTAATACGATCCACATGGATGTTTATGCTTATGTGTGTGTGTGTTTCAGTCCATTCCCTCCTCATTCCCCACTTCTTCTTCTACTTCGGCTGCTTCCACCCTCTCCAAACGCACACAGCTGTTTTGCATCGAAAACTTGCTCCATTGTTGCAGTTACTTTATTTTATTTTTTTTTATGTTCCCTCTTCTGCCTTCTGCTGCGATGAAGCAGAAAAGCAAAGCGGACCAAATTTTCTTCTCCTCAATGCTCCGTTTTGTTGATATATATATATATTTATTTTTTTTTTTTTTTGGTTTGTTTAATTGACTTGAAAACCAGTTTTATTTGTTTGCAAGCAAAAAGCAGCAACAAGCATTAAAAGCAAATATAAATTGTATGCGGCTCTGCAGCAGAGCAGCGACAGCGCTGCCTTTAACTCTGTTTCTGTTCCGCCGTGTCATGCTTGTTGTTGTTTTACCTTTTATACCTCACGTACTATGAAGAGAGCAAGAAAGAGAGAGAGTGAGAGATTGTGAGACTGAGCAAAGGAACGCCGTTTGTGCTTTTTTTTTCTTATCATAATGCGATTATTTTTGGGTTGGCAAAAAAAAGCATAAAAAAAAGTATAGAACTTTTACGCCATGGCATGTGAGTCCGTCGGTCTGTCTGCCTGTTTGTCTGTTCGCTTCGCTGTCGCTTCGACTGTTCTGGCTGAGTGTACGAATGTGTGAGTGTATGTGAGTGCGTTGTGTTTAAGCTAGCGGAGCTTTAAACTCGTTATTGTTCGCTGCCGCTGTCGCTGGCATCGCTGCCCCTAAGCAGCTTCTCAATCTCTCTCTCGCTCTCTTACACTCTATCTCGGTCCATTGCGTTGCCACTCGACTAATATATATGTGTGTGTGAGTGTGTGTGTGTTTTGGGGTCTATCTCTCAGTCAGAATTTAGTTGGTTTTAATGTTGCTTTTAATTAGAAATTAGTTCTACTTCATTAAAATTGTTTTTGCTCGACGATGTGCAAATTGCCGTTGCTCGGCCATTTGTTGTGATTAATTAAAGGCAAGAAGGAACGTTACTTTACTTTCAACTCTGTTTTTTTTTTTCTATTTTGTTGTATTTAATTGTTATTTTCTTTGTATTAATTTCTTCAACATTTTCTTCTTTATTTGCTGCACACGCCAAATGCGCTTGTCATGTCTAATTTATGCAAATTTAATTGCCAACAGACATTTACTGGGGCGTAATGGCCAAAATCAGTGACAGCGGCCGCAATTTCAAGTTGTATTTGTATTTGATACGTATTTGAATTTACACTCCACTTGAAATAATAACGCAATAATTAATTATGGAAATGGGTTTTTTTTGTTTTTTAGAATTTTTTGCATAAATAATTAAGCACGTGACAATAATAATACATGCCCCAAAAAGCACTGCGAGAAATTCTCAACTATTTTAATTTATTATAAAATGTCGGTAATTTTCAATTTACAGTTTACTTTACGCTGAGACTCCATGAGCAATTTGGCAACGTTGCACACGATAACATCTTCAATGCATGAGAATTGGCGCTGGGCAATTAGAAAGTGCACAGCGATGCATGGAAATGGTGCACGAAACAAACTTGGCCATAAAATCTCTAACTTAATTTTTAGTTTGAACCGTTTAAGCATCAATTTTAACATATCACTATTAAGATCAAATTTTTGTCAAAGGTTTGTCACACGGTCACACACACACACACACATTTTTTTTTTTTTTTTTTGCCAGTTTAATTATAAGCATTTAAGATTTAATCAATCAGTTGAGCGAGTAAACGGGAATTATGCGCATTTCATTGAAAAATTCTTTAATCTTCTACCTATCTATTTTTTTTTATTTGAGACCGTGAGTGTTATTGATAAATATATTTCATACTTTTATTTATAGTAATTTTTTTATTTTGTTATTTTTTTGCTTTTTGTTGCTGTTGCTCTTGTTGTTGCGGCTGCTCGTTAACCCGTTCGTTTCATTTCCATACGTTGTATTTTCTCGCACAGTGTCACAAATTCGTACAAAATACTTCGCTTATAGCAACACACAGAATTGAGCGGATATTTAACAGCACTGATTACACGGTGCGCATCGTTGGATATGCGTGCAAATGTCGACGTCGGAGCTGACGTCGGCGTCGCCGATGTCGTTGCAAAACGAAGAAGAAAAAGCAACAACGGCGCATACACTAAATATCTTTAATTGTTGTTGGTGCAAGCTATTTAAACTCAGACCCACTGTTGCCATGCTTTTTGACACTTGCACTAAAAATTTCACGTACAAATATACTTACAAGTATGTGTATATGTATTTTCTCTGTAAGTAACAACTCCTATCGAACCGCTTCTGGCCAATTGCCGATTGTTTGTTTACTTTTATAAGCCTTTAAGTCACTTTGTTACGCACAATTAATAAGGTTCCTCTAATTTCTTTTTGCCGTCGGTATTTTTACAGCTGCTCGCGTTTGCCGCTTTAAGGTATTTTTCTCACACCCACTGAGAGTGTCAGCTAAAACGTCCGTATACGTTCGCGTTTCGACACCAACTGAAACGTTTCATTGCCAAGGCGTTGCGTTGTTGCGGCTATGGAACAAACGAGAACACTACGAAACGTCGGCGCACATCGTCGTCGTCGTCGTCGTCCGTCTGACACCATTGACTCACCGTCTCATCGACTCACCGACTGCCCGACATAAACGACAGTGAGACACTTCGACGAGACCAACGCTCCGAGTCGGAGTGTGGTGAACAAACAGCCATATGAGTGTGAGTGAGTGAGCGAGTGAATGAGTCGTTATGCGCGTGTGTATGTGTGTGCGTGTATTGCGCCATCGCACCCAGTATCTGTACATGTGTGTGCCAGCACTTGACTATGTGCATGTAGTTGTGCATATTTCGTTTGTTTACAGTTTTGCGTTGTTTTCTGTTGCTGTCGCTCTTACTCTTGCTGTAGAAGCAGTTGTTGTTGTTTTTATTTTTTCTACACGGTTTATGTTTTTCGTTTTTTCATTGCATTTGATTGTTTTAAATTGAGATTTGTGTGCCAAAAGCACCGCTGCGGTGGTATTGTTCACAATGTTGTCGTTGCTGATGTCGTTGTTGTTGTTGTTCCCAGGACATAGCATATGACTTGTTGTTGTTGGTTTTTATTTTTGTTTTCGCGATTTCTGCATATGAAAATTTATTATAAATTGTGAACAAACATACACGCAATCAAAACTACAACTTTATGCACAACTTCCTTGTTGTACGTGTTGCTTTTAATGTTCGGATATTTGTCTTAACCATGTGACAGTTAATTAGATTACTTGCTTAGAGAGAAACTAAATTCGTTCGTATTTTTTTTTTTTAGTTATGGAGCTCCACAACTCCCCAAAACATACACACACTGACACATAGGAATAGAGAAACACGCAGGTCGAGCTGCTTGTTCATGATTAACCCATGATTGCCACACACTTTACATGGCTTGGACTAAACAACGTATTAAGTTAATTAGGATACAACTAATTTCGTTACATGACCAAACAAAACAAAAAGTTCTTGATACGCAATTGTGTATGGCGAAGTTTGGCAACGTGGCAAAGTTATGAGAAATTCTATGTGCGCTTAAAATTCTTGGAATCTCTCTATAAATTTTAAAACCTAATTAATTAAAGAAAGAAAATTTTAAAAACTTTTCTATACAAATTGAACGAAAAAATTACTCTACTCTTTGTCTCACACATACAACTGAAAGTTGGCAACGTCGCAGGGAACTTTAAACAGAGTTTTCGTAGTTGCGTAATTGATTGGAGAATGAAACTTTTGCTTTAGGTAAAACAACACAATTCTGATGGACAGTGGAACCAAAGCAAGTGTGTATGCAATTTGGCAACATTACAAAATCAATAAAGAAAATTAAATAAAGCAAAAACTTAACTTACCGCTATCAATCACTGCTTCAACATGACTAAACATGCCCATCAGGGGGGTTGCTATCTCTGCTGTAGTATTTTGTAAGTGTGCTACAAAAAGAAAATGGAAATGGAAATGAAAAAAGCAAAATTAATTTGTGTTTTCGTCATTATGCATTCAAGTTGTGGAAGCAAAAGCGAATAATCATTTCCACATAAATTTATGCAGTCACAAAAGAAAATGCCACAGTTGCTACAGTTTCAACGTCCTTGGCAATGATACACACACACACAAATATTACAGTGAAACCTCGTTTGGCTGTTATTTTGTCGCTCGTACCGCAATTGTGGTACAAACTGCAACATCAATGAACGATAAATGTAATAGAAACAAAGTATCACACAAACACAGACTCACACAAACACACGCACACACACATATCCATAATGCATGACAAAAATAATAATAATAATATTTCTTTAATCAAACTACACAATTGATTGCATTATTGACAAGCCAAACGAACGATAAGCGAAGAGTAGCAATAAATGTATCGCACTGTGGTTACATCAACGAATTATCGACAGCAAAATTTTATACAAATATATTTTATTTTTAAAAACATTAAAATAAAATTTAATTTTCAACACTTCTTTTATTACTTATCAAGAAAATATATTTTAAACTTTTAATGATAAAATCAAAAGATTACCAACGCAAACAACTGGAATCAGTGTGCAAAGCTATTCAATACATCAGAATAACGAAGGAGTTGTCGCAACAACAAGAACAACAAAAACACAATAATAACAATGACCGTTCTGCATAGCAAGTGAATATATACACATACGGTATATGAGAGGAGAGAGAGTGAGTGCGAGAGCGAGACTGTAATATGTGTTTGTATGTAAAGTGTATTATGTTATCATAAAGCGAAAAGTGAAAAAAAAGAAAAAGAAAATATTGCAAGTAAAACCATAAATAGCAAAATAATGTGATAAGCGCACATTGAACGACGTTCAGTCAGTTTCCATTGCCACATGGAGAGTTTGGTTTAGGTACCACAATAACCACAACACCAATAGCAACGGCAGTAGCAGAAACAACCGCAGTCGTCGTCGTCGCAGTCGCAGTCGTAGTCGCTGCTACAGCATCGGCGACAACAATGGACGACAAGTGCAGTTGAAGAAGGACGAACAACGCACATTGCAATGCTAACGAATTTGATGGGAGCAACGACAAAGCGCTTTGACTCTTTTCACCTCCCATATCTCTCTCCCTCTCCCTCTTACTCACTCATCTCTATTTCAGGCGCTCAGCCGAACAAACGAGCGACGACGACGACGACAACGACGTCGACTACGGCAGCTAGCATAACACAATTTATCGTTGTCAAAGTTATCGCACATACACTCGACGATGTCGTTTATTCAGTTTGGAGGCAGCCAAATTCGAAGGGGAGTAGCGGCGGAGTTAGGTCGCACAGTGGATACATACACACAGAATAGTGCTACAAGTTTTTTATGGGTGCAGAATTTGATATGTAGAGTTTACGAAACTTTACTGTTAGTAAGCGCTTTTTTTCATAAAAATTAAAATCAATTGCCTTTTAATAAATCTAGAATATACCAATTCCAATAAAATTTAAGTTAAAATTTTTCGTTTGATTGCTGTGTTGTTAACCATTGTACGTAGTTTAACTCAAACTTCACAATCGTCGTCGCCGTCGCCTGTTTTGCGGTTTGCTTTTGCCAACGTATTTCTAGTTCATGCAATGTATGAACTTGTGTGTGTGTGTGTGTGTGCCAGCGACTGTGCCTTAGTGTGCGTGCTGTTTGCTTTTGGTTTTACTTTTATTTTTTTTTCGTTGAAATTGAAAATGCGTGTAACGTGTGTTAATCGAATCGCTTGAATCGCGGCCTGCCCCAACTAGCCCCCAACTAACCAGCAAAGCAAAAGTAGGCGTTGCTTTACTTGCGATAATTTCTGCTCATATTTCCCGTAACATTGTTACTCCTCTCTCCTCTTTGCACACCACAACTCGCTCCTCAGCAACTATAATGCAGTTGGTGTCGGTAGTTGAAAATTATCACGACTATTCGCTTGCTTGTAGTATTAGTTGTTTTGTTTGTTGTTGTTGTCAATTTGTAGAGATAATAAAAACTAACAAGTTGTAGTTTTATTTGCTAACAAAGCAACGACAGCAGCAGGTTCGTTGACCAGTCAACAGCTGTGTTGGAAACATGTCGTGTCACGATCAGTTTTGAAATATGAAATTTACAAAAGACTTTATAACGGTGATAAGTGTATTAGACACCCAATCAACTAATCTTAACTTTCTTATTAATCATATCAGAAAATGTCAAATTAATATTTGAATGCCAAACATATGACAATTAATTGCGATATTTATTAATTTAAAATATTTACACACATCTCTAATGTATTTATTGCAGTTGCCTTTTAGTCTAGTCAAGGTCGTCCATCTGTCTCTTTTTGGCATATTTGTGTGAGCAAATTGAAAACAACCAACACAGCGGCAAAAGCTCTTTACTAATGGGCGCAGCGACGCCGGCAGCGGCTGCGAGAGTGACAGATGCACTAACATGGATTAAAAATGTGCAAAAGACAACACAAAAGAAGACTTCAACACAAAAACAAAAGGAACGCCAGACTAAACTAGACAGGCAGCAACAAAAACAAAAGCGACGGCAATAAGCTGAACTACTGCTGCTTCTTCTACTATTTCTGCTACTCCGTCTCTCTTACAATCCACAACATACTACATACTCACAAACATACATGTGTGTCTATGTATGTGGCTCTCTTTCAATAGCGTCGTCTGTGTCTCGCACAGTCCAAATAGAAAGGAAATGGAACAGCGGTAAATTTAGTGCGGCAAGCAAAAATTCGTAAGTAAAGTAATGTGCATAGATAAAGCGAAATTGACAAAGGTAAGTTTGGAAATGCACTCAGCCATAAGGTAGTCATATAATTGAGCAAACACATCTACATTTCTATGCCCTTGTAAGTAAGCTTTTCATGTACGATGTAATTTAAATTTACTTTTTTAGTTAGAAAGCAGCAACTATAACATTGCTATAAAGTTATTTATCAGTTCTTTTATCTTTATCAGCATAATTTATCCCTTATTTTAATTCATACAAATTAAATTAAAAGGCATTAACGATTTGCTTTAATTGAAAATCAGTACCTGCCTTGTTCCATTTCCAAAGCATTCCACTGTTTTGTTTGCATAGAGAACATTTTCATTTGTCGTTCCTATTTCATTTGTACCATTTGCTTCAGCATACCTTTAAACGTTTAAGCTATTTGAAATTAATTAAGATTAATTTAATGCCACGGATGAAACAAAAAATGGTTGCGCCAGGGTCAGTTGACAGTTGTAGCTAAGATATACATATCAAATACACAAACGTGCAATATTAATTGAGTTGCAACAAATGATTGCATAAAAACACAACAAAGTGTATACCAAGTGAAATTCACAAAAAATATGTAAAGTGAATAAAATTCCAACAACGACGTCAACGCATAAAAATGCAAATGAATATGAGAGTAAAAAATAAACAAAAACAAAAAAATAAAGAAAAAAAGTCGTGGTTGTGTGGGAGGGAGAGCGCTAAGTGGGGCGACGACTGTGGTCTGAATGGAACAAATGGGAGATGGGAGGTACTGAGAGTGAGGCACAAGAACACACACACACATATACACATACGCATCTACCGCCGACGCAGTCAAATGTCATTTGTCGTTGCAGGCTCGCTCTGTTAGAGCTTTAAGCTACATATACAGCTATACTTACAAACATACACATGCAAATGGATGACGAGCACACACACACACAAGCACACACTCACACATTAATAGGCATGACACAGGAATGAAGCTGGCGAAAAATGTTTGAAATTCAAGCAAGTCGAAATGTTTTGCATATAAATTCGTATTTTTAGTTTTCCTCTGCTTTTCATTCATGTTTTCTTTTATTTATTTTTTCTTGAGTTGTAGTTGTTGCTTTGCTTTTGTTTTTGTTCTTTCTTTTAGCATTCGACTCACAGCTATTGTTGTTCTTCTTCATATGTATAAATTATGTACAAAAAGTTTTTGATGTCATTTGAAAATGAAATGGAAAACTTAAAACTGCGAAGTGGAAATAAATATGTAAATTGTAAGTAGCCTATTTCTCATAGCTGGCAGCAGCTTTAACTAAAAGATAAAAAAAACTTTAAAGTTCACATATTAAACATTTATGCGAGCTACTCAGTTACACGCGTCGTGGCTTTTGCACTTTAAGCAGATGATAACTTTGACTCCACACAATGAACAGTGCAAAGAATTGAAAGAGAAATAAAAAACAAAAAATAAAAGAGCAAGGAAACTCTGACGACGACGACGAATCAACGAAAGAGAAAAGGGGTGTCACAACTTTTTTTATTGGCGTCGAAGCACTATGAAATATTAAGCAATAAAACAAAAAAAGTTTTCAACTTGAAATGTAATACGCAGACACACATAGAAAGAGGCAGACAAACATAGCAGAAAGAATTTATGTGTGTGTGTGTTGGATAGCTGCTAGTGCAGCTGTTAAAAATAGTAGTAGAAAAGGTAGCAGCGCCGTCGACGTCAAAGTCAACGTCAAGCGTTGCCAGCATTTGTTGTTTGCGCTGTGCCAGCAATTTTTTCCTGCTGTAATGGATGAAAATGAAGTCGAGAAAGAGAGAGAGGGAGACGATGCAAGGGAGTGTGCTGATCATAGAAGAGAAAGGTGAAGAGAAAGAAGATGTAGGTGGTGCTGGCAGAAAAATTGCCATAAAGCGTAGTAAGAAGCGTGGCCAAACATAAATTTATTTGTTTGCCTTGCTGCTTCTTGATATTATTCGTTCTTCTCTTCTACTTTTTTTTCTGTTTAGTTTAACTTGATTTATGAGCCTTGAACATACATACACACTCAGACTCTCACGCACACATACGCGCAGAAATCGAACTTTATTGATAGTCGCGATGTGGCAATAAAAAGCGTAGGAGCGTAGTGTGAGAAGGGGGCATTGGATGAGGACGCAAGATGCTGGCACAAATGTGTATGCGTAAGTATTTGTATATCTCAGCAAGTATCAGTGTGTGCTAGCCAAATGTATGCCATGTTTATGTTTGTCACTTGTTTATGGCCAAGAAAACTGACAAAAGCAGACCAGCGATGAAACAGAAGAAAACAACAAGTAAAGTGAAAAAAAGTGCTAAGAAATTGTAAGACAAAGTCAGCAGAGAGCATTCGTTATCTTATGGCATCTAAGTTTTAGGGGGGCAAAGTCACTCAAAAGAACGCCAACTAGAAGCTTACAAAAAGAACGGTTATTAAAGAGCAAACAAGAGAAACGAAACTTAAATGTAATGCACTAAGAACAAGTGACAGCGAAAGAGAGAGAGAGAGAGGGTAAAAGAGAGCGAGAATAAGTCAAATAGATAGAATTGTCTTTAAAAACGCCTAAGAACATGCGACAATGTTATGAATAGAGGGCGGGGAGAAGGCGCCACAGCAGAGAGAGGGGTGAAGGAAGAGGGGCGCACTAAAATGGCGCGCAAAAAAATATGAAAAGAGTTACGTGCTAAAGCCTGAGTAAAGTGCGCGTGACTTGAAGGCAAATGCAGGTAAAGGAGCACAGAAACAACAAGAAAATAAAAGCTCAAAGAGAAGGCAGAGCACACTTTACCCACACATTCAGCTTTTATGGCGACATAGAGCCTAGCGGCCTAATGAGTGGCCTTCCAAGGGGTGCGGATAAAGCAGTGCTCTGTACGTGTGGTTGTGTTTGTGTGAGGCTGGGCACCTGCCAAAAAAGCAACAAGCAAATAAACACAAGTAGGTAAAGCTAAAGCGTCACATGCAAATAAAAGCAACAACAACAAAAAGATGACGCTATAAAAGCAAAAGTAAACAAAAGAAGCAAAAGCCAAAATGAGCGCACAATAAAATACTCGCACAATTTACACACAAAAAAAAAAAAAAAAGAATACTAAAATTGTAACAAGACGAGTAATAACAACAGTCAGCGAGCAGCTTACGACTCCGAATGTTCGTTTCACATGCCGAAATGTTTCACAGCGAGAGCGACGCGGAATGAGAGAACGAAAGATTGTGAGGCGTAGTCGAAGCAAGAGGGCGGCCATGTTAAAATACCCTGTGATAGAAATCGAGCAAAGAACGACGTGTGTGCAGCAAACTCGCCAGTCTACACAAGTGAAAAATTGTGAGAAACCGAATTAAAATCTAGGTTTAAAATTATTTGGAGTTTATTAAATATATTAAAATATGTCCCCTAAAAGCATTTACTTTCCTACTACAAATTTCTCACCAACCGAACACAATTTTCTAAACTGCTGCTGCACTGAATTTTTTTTTGCTTCAGATTTTATTTCCTATAGGGTACGCAAACGTTTAAGTGAACTCTGCTTGCCCGTCTGTCTGCTTGCCCGTCTGTTTGCTTGCCCGTCTGTCTGCTCGCCTGCTCTATATCAGTTGAGTTCCTTCCACTTTGTCTCGTGTCCCACATCTTCGACATCGGCTGGCTGCGCTTGAAGGCAACTTTGCTGTAATATACCGTTAAGCGCAGCATGCATGTTTCGTTGTAATGGCTGCAACAACTAAGGCGCCCCAAAGCACCAAACAATTGTATTCTCAACTCCCCTACACACCCCTGCATAACACACAAACACAAACACTCATACTAAAGCCACCTGCTGGCACTGCACATCGCAAGTTGCTTGTTGCATAGTGCAACAAAATTTAATGTTTTCGATTATCTTTATTACTTTTGGTTGTATTTACTGTGTCCGTGACTTGTTAATTATAGCAATTAGTAAATAGTCAAACAACTGGTGTTAACACTGTTACTTCTGTTACTGAAAATATATATTGAACTATCTGTGTTAAAATACATTTTTTTTTTTAAGAAAAAATTTGCATTGTTGCGAATTATTATAAAAAAAATTATGTCATCATTGCTTTAATTCACGGCTCATAAATTTTTATTTGTGCATTTTTAATCATTCGCATTCCACTGTGCCCTACTTTATTCGTCACAAAGATGATATAGAAATTCTACTCCCACTCGTTCTTTCTCTTTCTGACTACTTGGCTTGTAATTATTGTCATTACGTCATCAAAAGCTACGCGCTCTCCATCTCGTAATCGGTTTCTCTCTCTCCCATACACATACAATCACAGCCACGCAGCATTGCGCCGCGCCAATGTTTTTTTTTTTTGTTTTGATTTGGCGCGCATTGCTCAGAATCTTTAACTTTGTTGTTTTATTTTCTATACGTTTATTTTAATGTGCATTTAAATGTTTGTTTTACGTAATAATTTGTTATTTTTATTGTTAGAACATGCCATGAATTACAAATAGGCGGGGGAGAGGGTAGGTGCCTATTTGGCCAGTTGACATGCAAAAAAGTTAGGCAATTAACTTGACGTCTGACAAGGCACGCGATAAAAGCTGACAAGAGTAGTCAAGTAATTTTTTGTATCGCTCAAATGGAGCGTAAAATTGGTAGAAACTAAATAAAAAAAAAATATATGCGGAATAACTGCAATTGAACTTGAATATGTTGACAGCGAGCGCGAATGCATATGAAAAGCTCAAGTGTATAACTGTGTGTGCGACAATTTTCCAATTAGAATGAGCTTTCAGTTGATATATAAATGTATTTGTTAGCGTATGTGTGTGTGCAGTGATGCATTTAATGAAATTGATAAACGGTAATAAACACACGCAATTGAATGCATGCCATTTACTCTCACTTTCTCACGAGTGGGACAATACATGAGTATATGTGTGTGTGTGTGTGTGTGTGTGCATCTGTCAGTGTGCTTCTCGTTCTAGCGGCGTCCGCACCAACAACAACTTCTCAGCAAACTAAACAGCTGAGCGTTAGCCTAAACCGCGGTACACGCACACTTCAACATTTCAATATGTGTATATATGGTCACACTATGCTTGCGGGCGTTTGCGCATGTGTTTGTGCTTTTAGCTAAATTACAAAATATAAACAGACAAAACAACTTACCGTTAGTTTAATGACTGCTAGTTCAATAGATTTATGACTTTAATTAAATCCCATACCATTTATTCCGACACTTAAAATAGTTGTGGCACTTGGAATTACTACTCTAGCATTCGACTTCATTGAATTTGATAGCACTTTAAACACCAAGCTTTAAAATTGTTTTTTTCTTTCACAATAATGCCGCATTTATATTTATTAAATTTCAGAGAAAAAAGTTGGCAAACGACGCGTACGTATCTGACAACAACAAAATAAGAACTGCAAGCAGTGTGGCTTATCGCTGTTTGCAATAAAATCCAAAAAAATCGTGACATTAATACTAGATTTGAGTCGAAAATGGTCTAAAAATGGCTTGTGTTTACCGATCAGCTGCTGGTGCAGTGGCAACCTTTGACATGGATAAATATACAAGGTTACACATTGCGCAAGTTTCTGTCGGACGAGAGGATAAAATAGAGCAGTAACAAAATGAAATTAAAACTAGTACCATTTAAAACCACTGGTGAATTTTTAGCAAGCAAACAGACAGCTTTTGATTACACTAAACACTGATCAACTTTATTTGTACACTCGAGCATGTGACGTACAAACAATGCCAGCAACCTTGAATTTAATTTAGTGGCAACGTTGGAAGTTTATGTTATTGTGTGCGTGTGTTGCGAAAATTTTAATCAAATTAAAAACCAAATTATAAAATAAACGAATCGAAACGAAAGGCAACAAACGTGCTGGCCGTGCCACGTGCAGGTGCAACAACTAGTTGAACATTATCATGGCCAATCGAACGCGCAACAATACGACCAAAGTCGAGGCGTCGATTGAAAGCTGCCGCAGCGAAGGCAAATGGCAGCGCGTCATCGAATTGACAGATGAGCTAAAGACGGGATCACCGCATAACGGTAAAGGTCACAGCCATAATGGTGAATCACAGCATTAAAGTGTTTCATCTTTTGCAACCTCCATGTCTAGAATGCCTAGCTAACTTTTTGGTGGGCGAGGCGCGACTTGAAAGCTATTTGGAGGAGCATGCGGTGGCGCTCGAAACGAACTTTGGACGTGCCAAAAGTGGTTTGGTCGAGGCGAGGCGTTACCTGAATCTGGCGCTCGGCGAGAGTGGCCAAAAAGCAGGTATTGCTCTTGACGCTTATCTGCTATTGGCCAAACTGTGCTACGCCTGCGGCGAGTACGAGCATAGCCTGGAAAACTTTGTAAAAGCCGAGCTTGATTCGCTCAACGAGAAGGAACTGACGCTGTACGTATGGACTTTAAAGGAAAACTGAACTATATTTAATTGTTTGTTTAATTTTAAACAGTCGCAGTTTGAAGATTCTGGCCGAATCATATGCCATTAAGGGTCTTTGCCTGGAACAACAAGCCTCCAAGCCCACATCCAAGTTCAAAAAGGCCGAAAAGGACACAGAAATGGTAGGTAGACCGTGTAATTGAAAACTACAGAGGGCGCATTGGTTTAATATAACTTTTAAATTTCTAGATTTGCTGCTTTGAACGCGCTTCGGATCTGGGACTGCTCTACCTGCAGGAGTATGACATTGTGAGTGGCGGAAACAACTCGTCAAACAATTCCACGGCGGGTTCCACGTTGAATGTGAATGCTGGCGGTGGTGTACAACAGTCGTCGAGTAGTTTTGCCATCAGCAGCACGATACCAACGAGTAATGTGTCCTTGGAGTCGGGTCGTCGCATGGGCGCCATCATGGAGACAGCGTTGCAGCGGGCGCCCATTGTGCTCATCAAGGCGGGTAAACTGCAGCTGGCTGTGGAACGTTATCGCATCATGTTGAATGCCATTGAGACGCGAGCAACGCAATCCCTGCGTCTAACACTTGCTCGGCAACTGGCAGAGGTGCTGCTGCGCGGTGTCTCGGGTACTATCTATACACCGCCCGTTACAACCAAGTCCGGTGGTGGCACGTTACGTAGCGGAGGCACTAGCACCAAAACTCTATGGAAGCCACGTAAATATGCGGCTAGACAACAGTTTTCACCGCGTAATCAACAGGAGGAAGTCATCCTGTTGCTGCTCATTGCTGAAGCACTTGCGGTGCGTGATACTGTGCTCTCCCAGAGTCCAGACTTTAAGGTGGCCCGTCAGCATGCCATGGGCAATGTAACGGCTGTCTATGATCTCTTAACACTCGCCACCGTCCGCTGGGGTCTGGTCCAGCTGCTCAACGAGTCCTTCGAGAAGGCGCTCAAGTTTAGTTTTGGTGAACAACATGTCTGGCGACAGTACAGCCTCAGCTTGATGGCCGCCGAGAAGCATTCCCATGCATTGCGTGTGCTTCAGGAGTCCATGAAGCTAACACCTGGTGATCCATTGCCCTGTTTGTTGGCTTCCCGTCTATGCTATGAGAGTCTGGAGACGGTAAAGCAGGGCTTGGACTATGCTCAACAGGCACTCAAGCGAGAGGTTAAAGGTGAGTCTTTAGCTGTTATAGTTTAGTGACCACATTTAGTCATGTCTCTTTATGTGCTTTAGGTTTGCGTCCCTCGCGCAGTCAACTCTTTGTGGGTATTGGCCATCAACAGTTGGCCATACAGGCCACTCTGAAGAGCGAACGTGATGCTTACAACAAACTGGCTCTGGAATCTCTGGAGCGAGCTGTACAACAGGATGGCAATGATCATCTGGCCGAGTATTATCTGTCCCTGCAGTATGCGCTGCTCAACCAACACGCGGAGGCTTTAAGCCACATTCGTTTCGCGTTGGCTTTGCGTATGGAGCATGCACCATGTTTGCATCTCTTTGCCTTGCTCTTGACGGCCTCACGACGTCCGCGCGAGGCACTGGGCGTGGTGGAGGATGCACTGCACGAGTTCCCCGACAACTTGCAGTTATTGCATGTGAAGGCTCATCTGCAGCTGAATCTGGAGGATGCTGAGACAGCACTAGCAACGGTGCAACACATGCTCGCCGTTTGGCGGGAAGTCTACGAGGCTCAGCTGGCGGGCGAGGAGGAGAAGCATTCCGATACCAAAAGTGGCGTGCACTTGGCACATTCCTCTCAAATGTCCGACAAGGATTCAAGTAAGTTGCATTTTTATGCCTTTGCTATTTGCCTCTAATAATGCTTAAATATACCTATATATAAACATATATGTTCTGTATAAATACACACACACACATACATACATCTATATACATATCTTAACATATCAATGTAACTACCAAAATCTTCTGCGGAATGTGTCTGTCTATAAACCAAATCATAAATACCATAAATAACAACAATAATTGTGAGTCTCAACTGCAAATTTAACTAAAAGTTAATGGGATATCGGCAAGCCGATTATTATTTATACACTTGCAAGTAAAAGAAAATTTTGAGTATAAAAGACTTGATTAATAATTTAGTTACAAAAGACTGGAGTAAACTTTGTGAAGTTGGGAATCTAAAACATAGAATAAATTATGTATAAAAATGTTCTACATTTGAAATAAAATAGTCAAAATGTGTGAAATCCGCTTTAAAACTAATCCGAATTTAGTTTAAATTTGGCAACAATTTGGGTACTTCTAATCGCTAAAAAATAAATTATATTATACATAAATTTATTAAAAACAAATAAGGTTTTTGCAAGTGTATAAACTGCTTTATTTTCAATGCTTTTCGATGCTTTCATCACGTCTCGCTCTCTCTCTCTCTCTCTTTTAATGTCTTGCTCTTTAACTACGTCTTGAACTCTCTTTTTAATATATTTGTAATTTTCTCTTAACTGTTGGTCGCATGCATTTTCTTGCCTGCTCTTAACTTAAGCATCTTGTCGCCTGACTGTCTCTCCTTCTTAATTTATACTCGTATCGTACACTCTCTTCATTTTACTTACTCTCTTTAAACGTTTGCTAGTTTCGTTAAGTTATTCGTTGTACACTTTTAACTACTGCGCTCTTCTTTGCTTAAATTGTTTGCCTTGAAATACTAAACTTTTTGTGTCACTCTTCAAGATTCCGTTTATGCGGCTTCCTTGGCTGCAGTATCTCGCGTGGAGCAGGCTCTAAGTGAGGCAGCCAGTTCATTGAGCTCTTTTACACAGAGACCAGGACCACGTCGCCCTTGGATGCTGCAAATTGAGGTGAGTTTTAGTCAGAAGCGAATTGAAATCTCTTACTAAAGTTTGCTCTTTGCTTTGCACAGATCTGGCTGCTGTTGGCGGATGTCTATATGCGCATAGATCAACCGAATGAGGCGCTCAATTGCATACACGAAGCCACTCAAATCTATCCGCTCTCGCATCAAATAATGTTTATGGTAGGAAGAGCAATTAGCTTTATTTAAATGTATTTAATTATTAATTTTATACAATATTTCAGCGTGGTCAGGTGCATGTGTATCTGGAGCAGTGGTTGGATGCCAAGCAATGCTTTTTAAATGCCGTTGCCGCCAATCCAAATCATACGGATGCACTGCGTGCACTAGGCGAAACCCATTTAATGCTGGGCGAACCGCGTTTGGCCGAGAAAATGCTTAAGGATGCTGCCAAATTGGATCCCAATTGTCCCAAAATATGGCAAGTTTAATAAGGGAGTACTTGCCAGACATATTCTAATATATACTCCATATCCCACAGGTTCGCTTTGGGTCAAATAATGCAGACCTTGGGGGATTTCAATGCCTCGGCTGATTGTTTTGCCACTTCGCTGCAACTGGAGCCGTCGTGTCCTGTGCTGCCGTTTACCTCGATACCGTTAGTTTTCGAATAGGCGAATATACGATCTGATTTTGTTTTCTTTGTCTATATATTCTGTTAACTGTTATTTCTGTAGTATACCTCAACTAACCTCAACAAACAGAGCAATATTACTTACTAGACATAATGTGGTTATATACCAATTATTATTTAAAAAAGATTCCTTATTTCGTTGTTTGTTATTGTCAGTATTAGGACAAACGTTAAATGGTGTAAATTGTGTGTGTAAATTATTAGCTAGCCCCGTTACAAAAAATGTTTATAATATTTAAATTAAGCAGCTAAATACTTAAAGCGAAACTTAAACTTTATTCTATTCAAATAACCCAAAAATTAATTAATATTAGTCCCGCTGTCTATTCAAAACTTAGGAATTTTGTTATTAAAATTTATGGAAAATATGGAATTTAATCGTTTATAATGTTATATATACGTTAACTTATACAACTGTATACCAAACTAATATAATATATATACATATACATAAAGTAATGATTGAAATGTCTTAAATTAAGCAGGAATTATAAAGAACTTTGAGTTTAGTGCCTGCCAAAAGTTTATTGACGTCCTTCGCTGAGTTTTTGGCTTTCACTTTGCATTTGTTCTAATTGGCACAGCTAATTTCCGGCATTAATGGATGCCACGGAAAGAACCTCCAATAGTTGTCTCGGCAAAACTGCCCCAAAGTCAAAACAGAAATAACTCAAACAAGTCGTTCGATTGTTTGGTTTCCCGGGGCAACGCTGCGAATGCGCAATCAATAAAAAAGTCAACAAAAACTGGGAAAAGTAAATAGGAAAATGCTATTGCAGTAGCTGCACAGGAATTTGGGTTTACGGCCAGGAAAATAAATAAAATTTTCAAATTTTGTGCTCGTTTATAAAGTTTGACCTGCATTTGGAGCTGCAATGAAGCTTCCCTAAGTAGTCGCAAAGTAACGCCCATTATGACGCCTAAGAAGAAGCGTCGCGGTTTAGGACGCCACAAAAGTCGCGCTCAAACGGAGGCAGAGCACCAACAGCTGCTCGAGGCTTTGGAGCTGGCGAATAGCTGCTGCGATATTTGCCACTGCGATTGCTACAGTTCGCACAGTAGCGGCAGTGTGAGTGGACGTGGTAAGTCGGCTGCGGATGTAGATCAACTGCAGCAACTGGAGCAGGAGATACAAGTCCTTGAGCAGCTGCAGCGCAGTGAGAGTGCCCAAAAGAGATGTTCCAGTGGACAGAAACGACAGCGCAGTGCTTCCAAATCGCCCACAGAGGCCAAACGACAGCAACACAGTCGACGCGGTTCCGCTGAAGTTCAGGGCAGAAGTTCCACCGCGGGTAGCAGCAAGCGTTCCAAGAGCGCAGGCAGTCAACGCAGTCAGTCCAGGCAGGAGCAAGTAATCAAACAGGAGAAGGCTCAGGAGCAGTCGAAGCAGCGTTTGAGGCGTGCAGCGGGTGGACAGCGGGATTGTCAGATGTTGCAGGTGAGTAAAAGAAAAGGAGAACAGAATTGGGAATTTTGGAAAACCCTTTGATCCACAAACCTTGCAGCTTGTCTTTGGTTCGTTGGGTGCGAATGATGCTTCCGGTCTGGAGATCAAAGGACGCGCCAGGTCCAAGTCCCAGGAGAATCTGGCCTTGGTGCCATTAGCTCAATCGCAGGCAATAAACTTGGGACGCAACGGCAACTCACTGTGCGCTTCCATGGCCAATCTATGCCTGGCACCAACGGTGCGAGCAGCGTACGCACAGGTGCCCAGTCACGACCAGAAGATACTCAATCGCATGGCCGTAAAGCGTAGTCAGCAGGCGGCGGACAAGGAGCACGCTTGGCTGGCACGCAAGTACTGGGAGAACGAGAGATTGGAACGCCAGTTGTTGAAGTGCGAGCAGCTGGAGGAATACAAGCGTGCGGTGCATGACAAACAATTCCAGGACTATCTGCTGACCAAAGCACGGCTGCAGGCGCTGGCCGAACGTGATCTTGCCGAGCTGCGACGTCTGCGCGGTGCTCTTGATGCCAAGGATGAAGCTGCGCGTCAGCGGCTGCAGGCCATGCGACTGGAACGTGATCTAACGATCTGCCAGCGTCGTTATGAGGAGTCGCGACGTAACGAGGCAGTTACACTCCAACAGGAGGAGCAACAATTGGATGCGACGATCAGGAAGCGAGACATTTGTATGCGTCTCTCGCAGCGCTTGCATCGAGCAGATGAATTGCGTGGCCAACTGCTGGAGAGCTATCTAAAGCGTCTGCAGCACGATAACCAAGTCGAGCAGCTACAGCACGAAGAGCACTGGCGTGAGCGTCAGCAAACGGAGCGTCTGAAACGCGAACAATTGCAGCACGACATACAAAGAAAACGCCAGCAATCGCAGCGTTTCGTCGACTGTCGCCAGCGACGTCATGAGGCACGTTTCCGCACTGCCAAGATCTCGGCCAGCCTCAGGGAACTGGTGCGCCAGTCGGTCACACCTGATGCGGGCTTGGATCAGCAAGCAAATAGCTTCTATGCCCAGCAGCAGTCCCAACTGGGACGACTCCTGTTCAAGAACAAGACGAACTAGGCTAAAATAATAATAATTGTTATTGTTATGTAAATAAATGGAGCATTGATCTGAGAAATTACAAACCAACTGAACGACTGTTCAATACCCAAGAAAATACAAATGGGACTTAAGGTGTTAGTGTCTAGTTAGTTAGTCTTAATATCATCCTACTCCATGTCTGGTACTTGTGCTATGCTCTCTGCATTTTCATTACTACGCGCTGTAAAAGCTGTAATTTTAAGAAAGACTTGCCATTAATTTCACAAGAACTTTTTATTTGCCGCCATGTCGATTACCGCTGAAAGTTTCGATAAGTTATCGAAGCAGCCCTTTTTATTTTTAAGTATATTGCAGCCCTGCCGCATTTTAAATTTAAACTGAAGCAAATAATCTTTTTAGCTGAATATTACATCAATACCAATTTTTATTGCAAAATTTGATGAGCGGGAATATTAAAAATGCCAAAAAGCTTAGATAGCTTACAAGTTTCTGCATTTTACAGCACTGGTGAAAGTATTTAACTAGTGGCAACGCTATCAAAAATACCAAGTTTTAAAATTGGTTGCGCCATTTAATAGAAAATTTATTGTTTTGCAATTTATGGATGATATTGTCCATTGTCAATTTCGCTGTGCTCAGACTGAGCTGCCAGCGCCAGACGCTGTGCCTCCTGCTGTGCACCAATAGCCGCATGCTCTGCTGCGATGCGCTCAAATGCGTTCAAGTGTTTCTGCGTTGCATGGATGACAGCAGCGCTGCCGCGGGGAGCTGCTGCAATTGACTGAAAGAATAAAAAATGAATTAAAAATTGCTGTACTTTGCACTAGGTATGTAGAAAAATATAAATGTTATTAACAAAGTAGCATATTTATTACCCGCACCGACTGCCTTGAGTAAGTCATTAGCTTTTGCAAGGCGGTGAATGTGGAAAATAAATTAAGTGAATAAGCTTCAACCTTGTTAACAATTTCATCATACACCTTCCCAACTCTAAGGCATACTCACTGCTTGGCCTGGTGTGTGATTGGCGTGTTCTTGCGCAATGCGATTGTATGCAGCCAAATGCTTGCGCTTAGCTGCCTTCACGGCTGCGCTGTCTTCCAGTTCGTGACTCAAATGCGGATGGAAACCGTGCTCATCGGCCACATATTGAACGGTGCGCACTTGGTTTTTGGGATCCACATACGAAAAGGCACCACGTATGACACCAGAGCCATCGGATACCTCTGTGTGCTGGCGGTCTACATGACCAGGCGCACGTCCAGCCTGGTAGCTGAACACATACGGGTTTGCTGGAGCATGTGGCTCCGGTGTAGTACTCAAATGCAGATGCGATACGTCCGCCTGACTAACACCCAATGCACAAACGACCTTGCAATACCAAACCGGAAATATTGTCACTGTTAAGTTCCATGCTCAGTTTGTGGTGTCCCTGAACGCTTACCAAAATAATAAACTGCTTCATTTTGTGATGTCTCTCTGTGTTGAATCGTGATGGGAAACTAAAACTTGTGGCAAATATTTCTCAGTCGCAATATTCGAAATCAACAAAACCGAAAGAAAGAAAAAAAAAACTGGTCTTGCTCAGAGCTTTGGCTTTTCAGAGTAGCGTTTTTATTTATTGCACACTGCCAAATCGAAGCTATGAAGCAAACTTGTTTAATTTTATTTGTGTTTTTCCATAAACAAGACTTTTTAGACCCGGCTTTCAACAAATGTATAGCAGTCTATAAGACTAGTCAACAAAATAAATTGGGAAAGAACTTTAGGATTAACATTTTCTCTTAAATTTTTTAAAAGCTTCTCTTACAGTGGATTTCTTTTTGCCTTATAATGTAACTGCAACGGAATAAACGGAACTTTAAGTTGAACTCAGAGAACAAAATAAAATTTAACGTCTGCTTAACACGGAAATATATTCACTTATCCAGGCTTTAAGCATATCTACTTCATCAATCGTTACTAAATTTACTCTCTCTTTATTTTCAGCTCAATTGGGCTATTATCTAGTTTAAGAGTAAATTCTGCCTTCCCTTTAAATTCTCTTTTTTTGGCGGATGCTCTCCAGGCTTTTTTTTATTTGCTGTATGTGAAGCTGCACACAAGCAAAACTATTCTAGCGGCTCGCTTATGTAAATTCTCTTTTGTCAGCTGCTCCTCGCAGACTTTTGTTGGTGTGTGTGGGAGCTGAGCGTTCCACTTTGCCTAGCCGCTCTTTAATGTAAGTTCTCAACGTTCGGCTGCTACACAGTACTGTGACCTTATGATGGATGTGTGTGTGTGTGTTGCGCTCTATTCTAATACTCTCTGCCGCCAATTCAGCAATGGTATTTTTCTTTTTGGCGCTTTCGCTCATCCTTTTCGATGTGTGTGTGGGTTAGATGCCTGCCCTGACGCAATAAATAGCTAAAACTTTCAGCTGAAATATCAGTTCACTCTGGGCAGGCTTACTGGACACATGTACCAATCAAGTAAAGTTGGTCAAAAATAATTACTGGGTCTTCAGCAGTCTATTTACTTGAATACATCCTTTCGCATCAGTCAACATTCAAATTAAATTATACGTATATTTATTACTTGTAATACGAATTGCACTTAAATATCTTAATCACAATCTTAAATTGACTTTTGAATACACACACTACAATAAAAAATTGTATTTGTGAGTTTAAGTCAACTGAACACAACATAATATACAATAATATTAATGGAATTAAGCGTTAAAAGATTTTTATTTCTTAGTTCTAACAAAAAATATTTTTTTAGGAACACAATTTAAAAGTTTTCTAACAAGCATAAAGTTTAACATTATTTTTTACATTTAATTAATTAGATTTTATTTTACAACAGGAATTGGAAATCTTAAATATTTAGTTAGACAGTGGTGCTCAGTGTCTTGGTTATCCAATCTCCGTACGCTGTGACATTGGTGTAGACGCCCGGAAATCGAGCATTGGCACAGCCCAAGCCCCAGGATACAATGCCCTGGATTTTAAAACGTCCAGCGACTTTGGCAACCAGCGGACCACCAGAATCACCCATGCAGCTGTCACGATCACCATTTCCAGACTTGCTGCCGGCACAGAACATTGTTCCAGTAACGGTGCCAGCGCCAAAATAATTTTGAGTGCATCGCTGGCGATCCATTTGAACAAGAGCTGTGTAATACAAGCGCGGTGAAGTGGCCAACTTACTAATGCTTGTGGTGCCCCAACCGCTGACAAACAGTTGAGCCTGCGGGTGCACAAAATCTGTGGGCATCACCCATGTGATGGGCTGTATATTTGGACCAATAACAAGCGTCTTTTCCAGGAATATCAAGGCGATGTCATTGTTCATGTGCGTGGGAGCATTGAACTGTGGATGCGGTATGATGCGACGTGCACGGGAATAAGTACCACCACTGGACCACAGAGTGGAGCCGGCTCGTATGGCGTAGGTCTTCGGCTCATTGGCGTACAGCACACAGTGGGCAGCAGTAAGGACAACGTTCGGTGCGATTATGGAGCCGCCGCAGATATGACGAGTGCCTATCTGCAGTGATACCTGGTGTGGAAAGTGCGTTATGTTTGTCACCCAGCCGCCAACGATGCGACCATCCTGTGGACCTGGTTTGCTATTTACAGCAGGCAGGATATCGTCCTGGCCAGCGGCAATCCCCAGCAGAGCGGTAAGCAATAGTTGGATATAGTAGAACAGCATAATTTGATTGTAAGAATAACTGATTCCTCCCGCTGCAAGCGACTTTTATAGGCAGCAGAGCCCTTCATATCTCTAGGCTTATCGCACATTTTTGTTTGCTAGCCCAGATCGTGGCATAGTCAAGGGCCGTAGGGTGACCATGAGTTCGTAGGGATTAACCTCAGCCAAGGCTAGACTAGGTATTTATGGATATATATAAGCAAGTGTGTGTGTGTTTGTGTTGGCTGTGTGTCGCAATCATGGCGGTGTAAAGTGCGTGCAGTTTATCTAATGTCTAGGCTTTTGCTCTTCCAATCATCTTTCCATAGCCGTCACCTGTTCCTTGAGGTAATCCAAATGATTAACGCTGTCTTGCATCACATCGTACTGATAACCCACATGCTGTAGTATGAGGGTCATTTTTTGCAGATTCTGGTTACTGTAGTCGGACACCACATCGACTTGGGTGAAATTCTTTAGAGTTTGATGCATGACCTGCGCAATTCAATCAAGTATTAACTATTTGCATGCATGTATTTAATAATGTTTGGTTGTGTGTGTTCGTACCTCATTTGTTTTGGAGCCTCGCACCACTTGTCTGGCAACGGATCCTAAATTGTTGACATTAACATCAACGCGAGCACATAAACGTTTCTTGGAATCATCGAACAGATGACGAGCACTTGAACTTGATGCTGAAGCCATTTTATTATAATTATGTTAAATTTTCACTAATTTCTGCGTAAACAAAGTAAGAGGCCAAGGTGAATTAGGAACAGCTGAGTTTTGTAGCAGCTAGCTTTTCGGCAGGTGCTGTGCTGTGTTGCCAGACCTGCGAATCTGCGTTTATCAACACTGATTATGCGAACTATTTTGAATTAAATTTTTAATTTTAATTTGATAAATTTATTTATTAGTCATTCAAATATCACATTGATTTCAGCCAATATAATATCTGTGCCTTCGTCGGAAGCAATGATTTACATTTGGTTTGACACCTTGACAGCGGTTATTCCATGCCACCCAAGCACTGAATCCTTGCTGCCGCCTAATATATTTGGCACAGGCAATGGAGTATCTAATATCATCGCTAAGTAGCAATCGACAAGGCAGGCGGCATAAATCCGTGGAGGGACGTCCATCGGCTGGCTTGCACCAGTAGCGATCATTGATTTGAAACAATCCCCAGTCCACGGAACCATCGACGTTTGAGGGATTAATCGCCTTTGTATTAAACGAACTCTCTCCTTCAACAAGACACATCCAGTCAGGGAGCTCGTTATAGGGTACTCCATAACGATAAAGCCGACGCGCCAGACTACACTTGCCCACCTGCCGGCAGCTGATCGTCCTCAAAGTTATCGCGATTATCAAGGGCAGCAAAATACAAATCCGCAACGCTTTTGGCATCTTCTACAATTGTGGACTAATGGAAGTGTGAAGCTTCACTTTTATAGCCCGTTTCGGCTAGCAGTACAGTCTAATATTGTGCTTGAACAACTCTCAAGTGGTTCAACACTTGAGCATAAATTATGTACACTGCTTAACAAACGCTCAGTAGAAGTTTCATGAGTAAATGCGAAAATTTCTAACACTATTTAAAATGTTTGAAACGTCTAACAATACTTCTTGTAAATGCCGTTATTCGAAGCCTGCCATTTTGCATATGCACTTTCACAGCTGCATTTCTAATGCTATCGATAATACTCCCAACTTCGATAATAGTGTTTCTCAGATTTGAAACTGTGTTTAGCTGTGTTATTTATCTGACCATTCAATTCCACTGATTTATGGAGTGGGAAATGTTCGACATTTATCCACAACGTGGAATGATGAATCTGCTACACTCCACACCTCTTCGGACCACAACATTTATCAGTTTCACTTTCAAAAGCCGACTCAGAATCTGTGCACTATTCAATATTATTGTTAAATTGCCATGGAGAACGCCACTTGAAAGTTGTCGGCGCCGCGTGCGCTCCGAAAATGGAAATGGAGAACACTTGTTAATACAAAAAAGATAAAAGACGAAACAATCTGAAATGTCATTCAACTTGGAATCAAGTTTTTAAGTGTATTATAAAATGGTATAAAATCGTATGAGAGTAATACAAAAGAATGATTATAATTAGTACACCTTTGGTTGCTCCTCCAGCTGAGGCGTTGGCAAGGCGTCGGGATCAGTAAGCTGTTGATCCGCTGGCACTTGATAACCGGTTTTGGGCAAATACTGTTGCTTCCTCGACGAAGGACGCAGGATAACGTGGGCCACACAAGTGCAAATGGCTGCAATGGCAAAGTATTTGAAACTCTCACGTCCACCCAGTCGTTTAAACATAATGCCACCGACGAGAGAACCAATGGAGAAGCCCAGACCATCATCCATGCCAGCCATCAAGCCCTGAACGGTGGCCGAGGTGCCTGGTGGCGCCACAGCCGAGGCGTATGCCACAATGCAGGTGTAGCACAGGGCATAGGTTATGCCCTGGAAAAAGAGTTCCACGCCAACGAGATACCACGGATTGGGTATCCATGAAATAAGAGACAGGCGTACAGCATAGAAGAAGAAGCACATGGTCATGCAATGCACATAGCCAAGTTTCTTGATGATCTTGCCGCTGTAGAAGAAGAATGGCACCTCGCCGGCCAAGCATTCGGCGGCAACGACCAGACCTTCGATCAGCTTGATGTCCTGCATGTATCCTGTTTGTTCGGCCACCACCTCCAGGTGCCAGAACATAAAGTAAATGATGAAGGAGTCAATGATGCCCGCAATGGTGGCAAACACAAGGAAGCTAAAAATCGGTGGCTGCTGCACAAGTTGCCACACATCCTTCCATATGGACTCGGAGCCGCCAAGCTTGGGTAATTTCATCTTGGACACACTAAACAAATCCAGGACACTAAACACACACATTATAATCAAAGCGGGGGTAAAACTCTTAATTGCATCCGTTGTCCAGAGATTGACCACAACGCCAGCCAAAAGAGCGGTGATACCAAATCCAATGGTACCCCAAACACGCTGTGCTCCATACTTGCTCTCCTCCTCGCCGAGCATATCGAAGCAGCAAGCATCCGAAATGGAATTGGTCACATTAAAGCCGATGGTTCCAATGAACAAGAAGCACACGAAAAGCCAGAACTTAGAGCTGCCGTAGACACAGCTATCGATATGTTGCAAGTGGCACATGGCCGAATTGTTGCTCCACGAGATGGACTGTGTCAGTTTGGACAGGCACATGAAGTAACTGTTGTTTCCATGCTGCAGATTCGGGCTTAAATTTAATTCTGGCACAATTTGTGGCGCCACCAACAATGTTTGAAAGCTGAAATTCTCCTGATTGCATTCTGCCTGATGCGTTGCCTGGCAATAAGCTGCGGATGTATACAACTCATCGGGACAATGTTGTGGCTCCGCTGTCCACTGAACTGCCCACTCGGAATTGCTTTCATCCAGGTCTATGGCATGTGGCGCACTGGGCAGGAAGTAGAAGCCACAATAAGCCAACGTCATAATAACAATCAAGGACATAAAGATGAACTTGCGCAAATTCTATGAAGAAAGAAGAAATTGTATTCACTAGAGAAGTCTTTTAGGTGGCTATGTCTTACCACAAAATAGTCGGCCAGAAAGCCGACAAGTGGCTTTGCTCCAACATAGAGTATTGGCAATATGGCGGTTATATAGCCCATTATATCTGGAGGAATGCCTATCTGTTTTCCTATCACCGACAGTTGCGGCAATATGGGACCCATTGCTGTAAGAGAAGATTTAAATGGAAGGTATGATCAATGTTTATCCAAAATAATCAAATCCTCATTACACTCCTCAGAGAAAGCTCTGATGTTTGTCAGTTCACAAACATCCCAACTGGTTCAAGACTTACCCGCCATGAAGAAGAAGAAATGCGCCTTAATGGGTAAAAGGCGTTTGTTCACGGTCGGCATTATCTCAGATGTTTGCTATATAGACGAATATAAACTTTGGTGTAAACTCACACCCTTTCAATACTATACAAATTCAGAATATTACTACGTCTGTATCACAGTCTGTTAACTCCATCTATGCACTAGTTTCCTTGTCCGATAAGAGCATTGTCGATTTGTCCACAGTTCTTGATCTGTAATGGTGAAAAGAAAGAATCAAATTATATGTAAATTATGTGTTGTCAAGAGTTAAAATCTTATCAGCAGTTCTAGTTATTATTGAAGGGAAGAGAAATCATGATAACATTTTGGGGCCAGCATAAAAATGTTCACCGTCTTTAGTCGTGATAAAAACATAGAGTACACAAACATATCTGCACGACTGTATTATCATTGGCATTATACTTTGTGCAAATCTTATCTTGCTTATTAATGACAATATGAGGTGTTATTCTATATCTTTTGGAACAGTACTTTAAAGTTTTATTTATAGTCGTCTGCGTTTTATTATTGTAACAATAACAGAAGCACTAAAATTTACAGTCGTTGGGTCTACAAGACTTTACTAGTAATGAATAAATATTTACTGAATTGTATTAAACATTTCACACTATCATTAAAATTAGTACAATGTAATATTCTACAATGAGACTCTAATCCAATTGTTTTGAATCGTTTGTGAAATCAACTTAAAATTAAATACGTCATTAAATTCATATATACAAGTTTATACAGTTAATATATATAGTATATATATATAAACAACAAACCGGTTAAATACGCACACTACAATATCAGTAAGTATTTTTATGTACAAACAAACTTGACACAGATTAATTAAAAACTCAAATTAGCCAAAAATGATTAGCAACAAAAAAGTAAAAAGTTTAAACATAAAAGTTGAAAATAAAACAAATTAAAGGGAATTTCCAAGTATAGACAAAAGCCATTAATCACAGCTGGAATAGCCAGTTCAGAAAGTTAAATAAATATATGTATAGTATAATGGAACAATAAAATTGCGTAGACTCAAATGTAAAACCTTAAAACCCATGAGTACCTAGCAATTAAAGTCAGGAACTTTTAAAACTTCACAACTGAATACAATGGCATATTTTAGCCAGTAAATATGAGATATATATATATAATTATAATGGAGATTCCGATTTCGATTCACGAGAGGGATTTGATTATTACGCAAGTTACTGGAGATCAAGTTGGAGGCGTATACGGACGCTACGAACTGAAAGCCGTGACTGAACTCAAGTCTAGCTAGACCCATTCTATAGTCTAACTGCTGTCTACAATCAAGGGCTGATAAGCTTCGAGGAATGATAACAAAGAACGCCAATAAATATTCTGATAGTACACGCAAAACGTACAAAATTAAATAATATCGATAATGTTTGAGATTATAGAAATTTAAAGAAATTGAAGATTTAAATTTTTTTAGGGTATATCTAAACCTAGGGTAATCCCCACTAACGCAACTTACACTGATTCTGATCAATCAATCAAAACGTGAAATTTCCAAAGGCCTCAGTTGACTCATCTTTAACTATGCGTTGACGGCCCCATAGAACCCGTTTTAAGCAACGACTTTCGGGTACGTAGAGTCGACGACGTAAGCCCCATCGGAGGCTGTCGAACAGTCGCCGCTGTTCGTCCGTCGCGTGTGGTCGATTAAGCGCAGTCTCGCTATATATACAAATACATATATACATATGTATTTACTGTAATAAGATTAATATTAAGGGACGTACTTATACTATGTAAACATTGGTAGGCGTGATTGTCGCCATTAAAACAGATAGTGCGATCAATTAAATCCCAAGTGGTTTTAAGAACTCTCAACTAAGTGAAAGACTGAAAGCGCATATTTTTAAAACGATTTAATCAAAGTAATTACACAACAATACCAATAATGCAGTCGTCGGTTTTGTTCATTATATGGTCGTTAGCTCTACTCTTATCAGCATCAAATTCTGATGCCGTCGAGCCGCTCGATGATGGCAAATGTAAGTTCAAAGTTAAACTAAGTGAAGTGAAAGAAAATTGCATTACAATATAAAGACTTACTTAAGTTAGTATTAACTAACTGTTGATTAAAGTAAAAGCTTAAATTATCATACTCTAAAATGATTTTTATGGAAATTTACTTGAGTTCCGAAACAAATTGCATAAGAAAATTGATTTTAAATTTAAAAAAATGCTAATTTTAAAAAGAAACAAAACAGTGACTTAGTTATTGTTTCACCAAAAGCCGTTATCAAAACCAGCCGACCTTCAGGGAGAGCCAGAGCGGGAAAGAGAGAGCGAAAGAGTGAAGAAGAGAGAAATAAAAACAAGAAATGCACAGTGAATAAAGCAAGCCGAAGTGTTAATACACTTCAATACAGACATAAATTATAGACTTTTAAGACAAGTGTAGATATTAAAAAATCTTATGACATTGTATTTAATTAGCAACTTTTAAATATATGATAGAAGATTGCAAATACATCAAAAATTTAATTGTCTTCGTGTCAGTGCACACTCTTTGTTTATTATGCCTGCATATATTATTGCAGATACCATGACAAAGTGTATACTCGACACAATGATATTGAACTCGCCCCTCAATTAATTTTTATAAACACACACACACTTACAGGCAGGCACACGTATTTACAGCCGGACGGCTAAAAGTGCTGCCTCTTCCGTAGATAACCGAAATAAAATAAAACCTGTCTTTAAGCTGAGACTCGTTACAAAATTTGAGTGTCAGTAAAACAAAAAACTGCAAATGCGACAGCCTTGAAACTTTGTGCTAGTGATCGAAATCTGGGATTGGGATTTTCCCCTTTCCTCGCACTGCAATGGGTACTACAAAAAATTAACAGTGTTGACGGATTTAACTGGCTAGTAATATAAAATAAAGTGCTAAAGAATAATTCTAATTATACCCGTTACTCGTAGAGTAAAAGGGTATGTTGCAATCGTTGGAATGTATGTAACAGGCAGAAGGAGGCGTGGCAGACCCCATAATGTATATACATATGTTTTTGATCAGCATCAATAGCCGAGTCGATATAGCCATGGTCGTCTGTCCGTCCGTGCTATGCTATGCTATCCGAAACAAATTTACACGGATAGTACATGTCTAGGAAGTACATGTACTGACCAAGTTTGATCCAAACCGGACAACTATATCGTATAGCTTCAATAGGGCCGATCGGTCAAAAATACGCTCCAAATATGAATTAGTATGATAAACTTTTGGGTTTACTAAGCTAAATTACTCAAACTCGCACAGAATACATATGCCAATAGTATATACATACTGACCAAGTTTGATCTAAATAGGACTACTATATCGTATAGCTCCCATAGGAACAATCGGTTGAAAACATGCTCTAAACATGATTTTGTATAAAAATGTTCTGTGTTTGCCAAACTGTCTTATCCATCACCACATATTGAAACTGAGTAACGAGTATCCTAAAGTCGCGAGAGCGACTATAGCATTATTTCTTGTTTTTAGAATTTAAAAGTTTCTTAAAGCTTAAACACAAAATGTTTTCAGAACTTTTCAAAAGTTCTTAAATTTTGGAGTTAAGAAAAAATTAACTTTACATCTAAAAGTAGCTAACGTTTCAATCTTAAAGTTGGTTTAACTTGTTAAGCCAAGCCGGCATCACTGGCTGTTAATTATCGATTACTTGTGAATTCTGCGTAACCGTTGTGATATCAGAGATTCCCAGTGACGATTGCGTTCAAAAACCGGTTGCGCATGCGCAAACATCACGGGGGAACTTTTGGTTATTAAGAATCCGTTGCTGTTTCTCAAAACTGCACGCAATAATAACCTAATTCATACAAGTTGGATTAAATCTCGGGGATTTCATTAAGCTGATTTAAAGTCATTAAACACTACACTTTAAACTGCTTGTATTATATGATTAAATGAATTTTTAATTTTATTTCAGTACGTGTTTGTGTTGTAGAATCACGGGGAACTTATCGCAAGGCTCCCAAGTTTTGTCCACTGCTGGAGGCGACTAGTAACATTGAATGCGTCATCGGTGTAGATCGTTTGGACTGCGTCCGACGTATCCACAAGGGTACTGCACATTTTGGAGTGCTTACATCGGAAGATTTAATTGCCGCTCGTTGGTCAAGTGTGGAAATATTGGTTGCCAGCGAACTGCGTTCCCATGAATCCGATTTTGAATACGAAATTGTGGCCGTTGTAGATAACAGTGCGGGTATACACACAGTGCATGATCTGCATGGCGCTAAGTTGTGTCATCCCGGCTATGGTTTGGACAACCACTGGACAGAAGTTTTGGCTAATGTAAATTACATAATTCCTTTGAAATATGTAAACTCCTTGTACTAATTGCATTTACTTCCTTTACGACAGTTCTTTGAATCCACTCTGGTGGCCAAGACTTGCAATCCCGATCTGACTCTAACTGAAGATCGTATAGCTGCATCGGCCAAGTTCTTTGGTCCCAGCTGTAAAGCAGGACCATGGGTGCCAGATCCCAAGCAGGATCGTATTCTAAAGGATCGTTATCCATCGTTGTGCCAGATGTGCTTTGATCCCTACAGCTGTGACGACTCCGACAAGCACTGGGGCCGTCGTGGTACGCTCTACTGCCTGACCAGTGGAGGCGGCAGCGTTTCATGGGCGCGTTTGGATGATGTGCGCAGTCACTTTGGCGTAAGTAGTTTAAGCAGTTCTTCAATTTACGTGTAATTAAATTTATATTTCTACAGCTAGCTGGTCTGGCCGCTCAGGACGATCCGGCAAAGTACAGCTATCTTTGTCCAGACGGTCATTTGCAGCCCATTAATGTCACACATCCATGTGTTTGGGTATCGAAACCTTGGCCAGTCATTGCTGCACGTCGCTCACATGCCGCTCAGGTGCAGCGTTTGGTCACTGGCCTGTCCCACGATGAGCCACAGAGCTGGCAGAATGCCCTGCTCAGTCTGTTGGAGACATATCATGTGTTCACATGGCCAATGGATAATGTTATACCCATCAATGATTATCTGGATCAAGCAGTTGGCTTTCAGTCTGCCTACAGTTTTCCCGAATGCAATCCGCCACGCTCCATTGTCGTCTGCACTACGTCGATCATAGAGCACGTCAAGTGCTCTTGGTTGCAGGAAGCATCTCAGGTGTTTGGTGTCGAGCCGAATATTCAATGCATTCGCACGTCGAGCATGGACAACTGCATGGAGAACATTAAATATAAGAGCGCCGATATATTGCTTGTCGATCAGGAGCAGCGCGTAATGGCCCAAAGAGATTACGGCTTAAAGCCGTTGCTTTATGAATATTCAGAGAGCATGCACGATCGCTATACCACAATAGCCGTTGTTCACAAGGATGGAGACTATACAAATTTCAGGGATTTAAGAGGCACTCGTGCATGTATTCCCAGCTACGAGGGAGCTGCACATCTCTCTGTGTTGGAAACCATTGCCAATGTAACTGGAAGCCCACATTCGCTGCATGCCTTCTTTGATCGCAACTCTTGCTTGTGGCATCCGCAGAAGGGACGCCAGTGTCCACCGCATTACCGGGGCGATGAAGGCGCCTTGCGCTGTCTAGCCGAAGGAGCCGATGTAGCATTTATCAGCTCCGAGATCTACAAGAAATATATCATCGGCAATGTGACGTCTGATTGGGTGCAGCATAGCAAGCCTAAATCTTACCGGGTCTTGTGTCCCTACGGCGGCGTTGAACGGTACACAAAGTTTGAGTACTGCTATATGCACTGGACAAGCCGTGGCCAACTGATGACCCACAACTTATCGGTCACGCGGCACAATGAGATATACAACTCGTTGCGCGACATGGACCATTTGTTTGGTAAGCGTTACAAGAGTGAGGTGCGAGCATTTTCACTCTTTGGCGTGTTCGACAAACAAAATGATATTCTGTTCCATGACCGTACTGACGCTCTATATGGGCTACGTGAGTTGCACCGAGATGACGCCAAACGAACAATGGAAAACATTTACGATCGCTATGTGTCCCAGTACTACGTTGTCAAGGGCGAGGAAGACAGTGGCGCACAATTATCCAGCAGCAGCTGGAATTTCATTGTTTTGTCGCTGGTTGCTGTGTCTTTATGGATGCAGCGGTGTTTAATATTTTAGTCATGCACTAGTGCACGAAATGAAATTTATTTATTGTGATATTACTTTAAATGTGCACGTAAATAATGCTAAGTAATTAATACAAAGCATTTGCAATTTAAAAACAGATACAAAATGCATTAGTGTTCGAAAACGCTGCAAACTGCGAGCCAGTAAAATCGGTACGCTGCTCGCAAGCAGGCAAAAAGTCATTGTGCCTGCTAACAGCTGTGCATTTTGTTTTTGTTGCTATGCTACTTGTAGTTGCTATGAGAACGATACAAATTTGTCACAACGAATTGTCCTTTTTTGCAATAAATAGAATATACAATTAAAATTGATTAAACATACGTGGTTAACATTTAATTTTTTCTATACAAAATACAGTAGTTGAGTGCATAAAATGTCAAAGAACTCAACGCGAACGACGAGCAAAACAAACGTGAGAACTGATACTTACAAAGCTTAAAGCACATTCAATAACAGGACCGTGCACTCGCAAACAATTTATTTGTTTAATTCTGCAGCTTTATATTTGCACACGAAACACGGTCACGATAGAATATACGCCGATGCACTTTGTTGCCACTGCCACTTGCCACTGAGTTAATCATAAATGTAGTTACAATCGGCATTCTAACACACTCAACGCACATATACGCACTCATCTTTATGAATGACCAGTTTCTTTTAATTTGCTAAGAGCGTACCGAATTGAGCGAGTACTGATCGTTCATACGAGAGAGTGAGAGAGAGAGCACCACAATTACTTTTGTTTTCAGCTGGTGTTGTAAAATGCAACACAGACAGCTGATAGCAATGGCGGAAACTAACGTTATTTTCAAATTACATGCGTATCTCAATTATAGCCGAAAAATGAAGCACAGTCACGAAAAATAATCAAATCGCCAGCAACAAGTGAAGCAACAACATCTAGAAGCACGAAGCTTAAAGTAAAGCAACAGGACAGCACAGAAAGTGAATCAAGTCTAAGGAAAACCACAAAGATTGCAACGTCAAGCAAAACAACAACACCAACTACTAATAAAAAGGCGCCACTGTTGCACACGAGCAAAAACAAAGAGCGTGAGTATGTTGCCAGTAAACGAACAACCCCATCGCCCTCAACGAAGACAAAGCAAGCAGTCGTTACTAAAGCCAAACCAAATGCAGTGCTGGACACATATCACAGTGTGACGGTGTCATCGCCGCCATCAAAGCGCAGAGAGCAGTCTAAACATGCGACAACAGCTGTTGCAGTTCCACGACAAGTGGACATCGTTGAGGAGCCGGTAGAGAGAGCAGGACAAGTACGTGCGCGAACACTATCACGCACACTGCAGCCCGAGGAGATTGTGGTGCTCAAACGGGACTCGGCCAAGCAACGCAGTGAATTGGAAATCCAAAGGCAAATTAGGGAATTCCAGCAGCCTGTTGCATTCGAGGTGAACTTTGATACGACTAAAAAGTCAACGCAGCCTGCGGTAATAGAATCGGATAACTACTCCGATGATTTTGAATCGTATGAATCGGATTTTGAGACAGATGCTAGCACGCCAGTGGAGGAAGATCAAGCAGAAGAAGACGAAGAGGCTGAGTTAAGTCTTAAGAGTGAAGATGAACCACCTATAGTAGAAGATGATGAGGAAGATTCGGAGCCCACACAAAATCCGATTACAGTGATACCACGCGATAAGGATTTGGATAGAAAGTTGGACTCTGGTCACTATGACATGAACTCAACACGAAGACAGCCACGTTCGGGAACACAGCAGCCCTATGATAGCTTTGATACCAACAGCATGGCCAACTCGGATCAGCTGGACTCGGGCATCAGCAGCTATGGCCTGGCCCCAGCACAGGAGCTACCCAAATCCTCCTCAAATGTGCACTATGGTGGCTACGTGAACTTTGTGTCCCATCCCGTAATCACTCGACGTGGCCAGGAACTGATGCGTAAGCTACGTTTTGACCATCTGGACTACCAACTGTTTGAGATGAAGCCATTGAGCTATGAGGGATACATGCAAAGCTATGGCAAGCTCAACACCTGCCAGCTGGCCACCCAAACTCAAGGCCAGCACATGGACGTAGAGTGCCAGACCTTGGAACTGCACACACGCACCACTTGGACACAGCATCCACCACACTATACAGCTGGTCAGTTGGTGCTCAACTGCAGCGGTGATGCAGGCAATCAATTCGCTAGTCATGCCGTCCCCGCCACCGATGATGCATTTGCCTCCAGTTTGGTGCGCCTGGAGCAGCTGCGTCTGGCAGAGCAGCAGCGTGCTCAACGCCAGCAACGACAACGCTTGAGCAAACCCAATGATTTGGAGCACCTGGGCGTGTTTCTGCACAAGGCCTCCTTACTGCTGGGCAAAGTGCTGAATGGCAATTGTGCAACACAATCCCGTTCATCCCGACAAATGTCGCTGCTGCAGACTGGACGCCTTGATGCGCTTCGTGTGCGTCGCATCTTTGGGAGCACTGGGCAGCTGCAGCTGGTGGTCACTGTGCACGAGTGCTTGCCACCGCACGATGTGTATCGCGATGACTTTGCCAATCTTCTAATGGTTTGGTCACTTACAGATCCCAGTAAACCGCTGCGTCTGCTCTCCACTTGGGCGGAAGTCTGCCGGGTCTCCTTTTGCAGTGAAGCACCGGACATCATAGTGGCAGGACTGCGCGACGGCAGCGTGGCCATGTGGGATCTACGCGAGACTCACAGCTACTGCTCTAAACTGGATGGAAATCTCACACATTTTGCAGCCACACAGTCTGTGGTGCCGTCGCTGGTTTCCATGGCGAATGTCATGGATCTGGGTGCCGTTGTGGATGTACGCAGCTTTCGGCCAGCTCCCAAGGCAGCTGGCATGGGACTGGGCAGCAGCTTGGTGCTGTCACACAAGGATATACAGGTAAATGAGTAGTCAAGTCAAGTCATCACCTTAACCTATTTGTTATTCAATTCTAGTACGCATCTCTGAATGATTCGGGTCTGCTTACGATTTGGACACTTGTGGAAAGTGGACGTGGCTGCAGTGCAGCCGGCACGAATGAGTATTGTTCGCCCTGGGCAAGGGTGAAGCTGCTACAAGCCGCCAGCTGTGATCTGCGTGATTATCTGGAACGAGGCTTGCTGAAGAGACACCAAACTGGCTATGAGAAGACCAAGTCCCTGTTCCAGGGCAACGTTTACAGCGATGAACTGCTGCGTGAGCTCAACGAGACACAGACGCTTTCGTCGGCTCTGACGGATCAGGGACTGCAGGGATTACGCTTTAGCTGCATTGATGCAGGCAGTGATCTCGTCTATGTCTGCACTAATCGCAACTTTGTTTTGTGCTGCACTCGTAGCCTGAAAGCTGAACGCTTCACTCGGATTAGCATTCACGAGAGTCGCTTTCTATTCCCCACTTCATTGTGTGTTCTTGCCAATGAGCACTTTGTAGCCGTCGGTTTGTCCAACGGCTCTGTTATGATCCTCAACTGCAATCAGAGGCAGCGTCAACGTTTGCTTCGACCCACTACAGCCATGCCACAACCGCAACCACTGCAGCTTGCACCCGATCCTGACATTGGCAAATCCTGTGCCATTCAAAACATTATTCTCAACGAACGGCGTTTCGATCAGGAGGATCTGGAGTCCAACTATGAGGCCAGGCCAAATACGGCTTTGCAGCTGCTGCAACAGCCTCGACGCTCCTACGAACTGCGCGCCTTTGACCAACAATTGCTGCTCAGTGGAAGTTCAATGCGTCAACATCTTGTCCAGGCACTGGTGCAATCCAGCGATGGCTGGAAACTCTTTGCCCTCTCCAATGGCACTGTACGCAGCTATGATTTTCATTTGGATCGAGAAGTGCCGGAAATAGGCTCAAATATTACGGATATTGCTGCTGCCTGCAGTTCACTGAGTGCTCAGCAATTGTTGACTCTGGAGGCTGGTGGACAGGTGCAGATGCACTCGCTCATCTTGTAGTTTGTTAATACACATTTTGTTACGATTACTTTATAAACTTTTAAATAGCAATAAAGGCAGATATTTATCATAAACTAATGGGGACTTAAACGTTATAAAAAATTAGTAGAATTCGTTTCGGAGTTTTATGTGGGGACGTAAAGCTTAATATGAGTCCCAAGGTACGTTATTCATCGCAATCGGTGCATCCTTTCGGGAGACTTATGGACTTAAGCGTTTGATGGAATTGTCAAATCAGAGGCTTAATTCTTGCAAGTTGGAATGTGGTAACCTACCAAAAACTATGTTAATTAATTATATTTTAGAAAACTTCCAAAAAACTGCTAGACCAGCTGAAAAAGCAGTGGAAAATAATAAAGCTAAAACTTCAATTGGTTATTTCGGACATACTATTCGAGTTAGACATAGTTTATTATTTCATTTGATATATATTAAAAATTGTCTTTACAATAGGTATGTATTATAATTTTGTAGCTCTTACTAGACGAAAACTTTACACTTGAAACACATTTTGTTAAATTTTTGTGTATTGGAATACGTAATTTAAAACTATCTTAAGTTTGTTACCTTTAACATATGGCTCATATTTATGCAACTTATTTTAAGCAATTAATATTTAATAATGCGATTATTTAGTTGCTTTTTATTTTTAATTATTAATTATTATAATTGTAATAATTTATTTAGTTAACATAAATCACAAAACTACTGAAAAACGATTCACAATTGCACAATTTACACGGCGATGTCTAGCGACGGGTTATTGCACCTGCCTGGCCACACCAAGCATGCCACTCGTTGTGGCACCAAGGAGCTGCCTTACCGTCTGCAGCTCATCCCGCAGAGCCAGCACCTGAGCACGCAGTATCGAGTTTTCCTGCTCGAGGAGTGCGGCACGGAACGCAATCCGATCCTCACGGATTTTACGAGCATCCCTTGATTTTTTGGCTGCCTCATTGTTCCGCTTACGCCGCTCGTAGTATTTGGCATCCTTTTGGGCATCGGGAATGGGACGCTTTTCGCCCCGGGAACGTCGATGCAGGAAACCGGGAAACATGCCCACACGATTCAGTTCCATGAGCGGAAAATCTGTTAGACCCTGGAGTCCATGATTCGGTGGTGCAATATACTCAAAGGCAGGCAATGTGGCCGCAGATTTGGTGGCCAGCAGATTGGGAATGGCGCTAAATCCGGGCAGTGGTAGGCGCAGATTCTGGTGATAAATTGTCGAGTCACTGGGCTCCAGTTCAATGTCCAGTTCGCTGTGCAGCGACAAAGTTTCGGTGACATCGACTATGGGTGATTTGGCAGGTGAATACATTTCGATCATAGATCTCTATATCTATATCTATCTCTCTCACTCCAGCGGGCAAAAGAAAATTTGATTTGAGCTCCGTTCGCGTCAACTGTCGTTTTGTCTCTGAACGTATTCCTGGCCAGAAGCCCATCCAACAGACAGTCTGGTAATTATAGCTGGTTGTCACACATACAAACACACACACTTGTACACAGGACTAACGGTAGTTCCCAACACCATTAACCCCACCACAAAAACAAATCCAGTACAACAGTGTTGTCAGTTTAGCTATTTTATAGCAGTTTTTTTTAAACATTTATAAATTGATATAATTTTCAAGATATGTTATTAATTGTTACCGAAAGCAAAAACAAATCAGCTAAAAATATAAATTTACTTGGTAAGCAAACGAAGGAAAAGACTCGCGAAAGCAGATCATAGCACACACACATACTTGAATACTTGAACATACAAAGAGCAAAGATCAATTGCAATGTGATGTCAGCTAAAACTAATAGTTACTTAAATTAATTAGTGTTTAAGTTAGAGCATTATTAAATTATTATTAATCATTTTCAATCTAATTTAAATAACTTATAAACTTTGTGTAGCTGTCATCTAGCTATTTAAGGCCATGGTAAATCGGACAAGACAGCACTGCCGTCGAATGTGGGGTAAATCTAAGCCATAACGCCACAGGCCGCCTCCAGGTTGATTCAACCAATCACGCAATGTTGACGGTAATTATTCGTCAAATACATGACACTTTTCCATGTTGAATGACATTTATTTTGCAGCACAGTTATAAGGGTTTCATATAACTGGTTAGTTTGATTAGCCACCACCCTTACCGCCTTTCTCATGCCCCCAAACTGTTGACCACGTTACTGATTTTTGTGGCTTAGAGGGGTGTTGCCCGACATGAATGTGGCTCGGACAGGGTTATATGAGTTGGCCAACTATTATGCAGCTAGGTCCGTTATGGGGCTGAAAACTTTTACCACAACAGCCAATGAGAATGACCGAACATGGTCACGATAGCGATGGGTGTGTGACCTGCCCAGAAAGTTCCTAATCGATCCAAAAAGAGAATTTTTTATTGCACTTTTAATCAAGGGACATTCTGTAGATGAAACGCTATGATTAATATTAATAATTAACATCATTGCCAGAAAGACGGATAATAGAAAAGTCAAAACTATAAACAGATCGATATAAATGCTTACTTGGAAGACATTAATTTAGTATAAAGTCTTACCAGTAATTACGACTGGATACTTAAACTTTAATCGGAATAGACAGAATAATACTTATACTGAGTGCGAAACTTTTGAACTGTTTGAATGCCTAAATACCCCACGTTGTACCCCATTGAAGGGGTATATGGAAACAACAAGTCATGTTAACTATCAATCAATAGCTTATACAATTATTAGGGTCGCTAAACTTCAGGTAAAATAGCTTGAAGAAGACATTGCTGAGCTGAGGTTCAAAACAAAGTTTCAAATATTGCACAGTCAGCCGTCAATTTAGCTAATCTAACTTATGAAGTCATCAGAAACTTCAGAAATGTATAACTATACTCGTATACAGTTGTAGGAAGCATGACAGAATGGAATAAACCCATGTATTTTATACTTTTGGAAACGTAACCCAAAAAAAACTGGTAAAAAAGAAGCATTTTACCACATGTCATTCATGTCTTCTTTAACCCGTTCGCTTTGAGAAAGTGTCACCTGTTCGAGCGGGGGAAGTCTTTATAGTGCATAAATTGTCAGTTGGACGAACCACAAGCCACCACCCCTGACTCAACCTACGACCATAATAGCCGGAAGTTAACGACAACAGACGGTGGTATTCTAACAATATTTCATAATGTATGCGCTAATTTATTATCTGTTGGCAAAAGTTCTACCATAGTTAACCATTTGACTGTTTACGCTTTATTTTGGATGGAGGAGAGGGTATTACGAAAGACCTATGCCAGGAGAATGAAAGAATTGTGTGTATGATTTAACTCATATACGATTTAAGAGTGTACTTCGGTGGAAATACTGTAAAATTAAGAAACTTTAAGTTATATATTTCACAAAAGATTCCGATTTTAGAAAACTCCAAAACTTTATTTAAACCACCTCTGAATTTTAATCAAAAGTTTTACCGAAAAATTGATATACTGCTTAAGTATGTTTTTCTACAGCCTATTTGTTTACGCAGTCCATTTAATAGCCCCCATATCCGAAACTTTTATAGCTACGCACTTACGACACTCCCAGGAGCGTGACCCCGACCTGAAAGCTAATGCATTGGGAGGCTTATTTGGGTAAGATCTATTTATATATTAGGCAAATTACCAGGTAATAAAAAAGGACAAATAAAAAAAGGTTGCAGGTGCGTATGCTAGACTTAAAAATACCCTGTATGTAAATGATACGGAGCTTATGAATGTTAGAATAATAAATTGTAGTAAAAGTGGGTACAAAAAATGTGCAAATGCTAAAAGATATTCAAACCATTACCAACCAATTATAATACTCCTGCATTTTCCGAGTGCAGGGTAACAATTTTTGTGCTACTTCTGTCGATAATTGAAGAGCAAACCAGTGTTGCCAACTTTTGTTGAGCAAAAAAAGCTGTTTTTAGTGGGAAGTTACAAGAAAAAAAGCTGAAAATTTGGGGAAAAAAGTTGGAAAAAAGCTGATGTCTTAGGCCTTCTTTTAAGTGTTTTTTTTTTTATAAATTATTTGTTATATCTTCCATTTCACTGCAAGTTATGTGCACGTCGTAAGTTTTCATTGATCCTATCATGTCTAAATATTTTTTTAGCAAATAATAAATTTTTTTTTATTAACTATTAAATATTAATTTTTTTTATATATTTCACCTGACGCTTAAAATTGAGTTTAGCATGCCAACATTCATTTTATTGCGCAGCTTTTTTTTCACGATGTTGACTTGGCTGAAAATGCGTTCCACTTCTGCGGTGGATAACAGCAACGAAAACAATGGCGTTGCGAAAGTGACCAACTCCTTGAATTTGCCATTCCCCCCGAATCCTTATAAGCAAGCACTTTCACCCATAACTTAGTGGTGTCTTTACAAGTTTACAAGTTCTATTGAACGAATTAGTTTAATCATCATCAGTACTGAACTATTGTTGTTCCACAATGAACAACTCAACATTAGATAAACCGAAAAAAGTGATAAATTGTTCAGTAGACAAAAAAGCGGAAAAAAAGCAATTTATATTTAAAAAAAAGCCAGAATTCCCGCTGCCCGCTGTTTTAGAATTTTTCCCGCAATTGGACTTTCAAAAAAGCCAGATTTGACGGGAAAAAAGCTGATTTGGCAACACTGGAGCAAACCCAATGAACACACACCGATGGACAAACTGTTAATGACACCTGTAATTGGATGACATTAGCGCTAAGGCGCTCAAGCGGCCAGGGGGAGAACTGGTGTTGCACCTGCCACTTTTTAAGGGATATGACTAACATAGTAGGCTTTGCTAATGTCGTTAGCCCAAATTAAACACTATTTGCCACCGGCTTTAGTAAGACAATACTTATAAATAGAGAAACACCATTTAAAATAAAAATAAACTATATAATAGAAATTCAGAGCCATTACCATGTGTGACGAGAGTCCCATTAGTGACTGTGAACCAACCACATTGATGATGCATCCGAATGCCTATCACATCCATTTGCCATTATATATCATGGACATGGTGCGCATCTTTCAGGACCACCCCAAGTATGTCAATGGGATTAAGGAGCAGCACATTGTGGAAATGTTGGAAAAGGAGTAAGTATTATAATAAATGGCATAAAATTGTAATGTGTTAATTTACCACAATTTCCAGAACATTTGCCTGTGGTGATTTGGAGGCTCAGGTGAAAACAGCTGTCATGGATTTATCCGCCAAGGGATTCATACGCTATATTAACAATGGTTATCGCACACTGGGACCAATTGCCAAATTGGCAAATGCTCGCAATGTGCGACACTTTTGCGCCACCTGGCAGCGAATCGCCGAACTGCAAAAAGTCAACTCGGACTTTCTCGATGGCAACAATTTCATAAACAGCCAACGTCCTAAGTGCAACAGACGCAGCTCCAACTGTTAGTGAACTACGTGGTTCATCACCTAATTGTTTTCTTTAGACGTTTTTAAATTTTATTTGTTGCGTTCACCAGAGAACACTAGAACACTCCACAAACTATGATTTCAAAATTATTGTCAATAAAGGCCAAGCACGTAATCATTTTCTGTTTCATTTGAAAGGCTTTGTCACAGGGTGGCTCATCATCACGTTTGCATGTATTTTGTTCCGTTCCAACATATGTCGAGGGTCACCCTACCTCATCCTTTTAACACTTAACCCTGTGTTTAATTCTTAGATAATTATCGTCGAGGGTAGCCTCTGCAGGTGTTTTTTTTATAGAAAGCTTAATTATACTTTATTTTGATAAATGAGAATCTTTTCCTAGTAAAGCTGGAAGCAACTGATCTTCGAACATCTTTAGCTTTTTCCCCATATTGTTTTAAATCCCCATATTATGATAAAAGTGTAGCCTGATGTTGCATATTTTCTTACCCAGTCTGGCAGCATTTAAGATTTCCTTTCACACACTCACATAGATGCGTGTAAAAATAGAAAAAAGACAAATAAATAAATGTAATAATAAAAATATGCTGAGGTGCACTTGTTCGGTTTCACAACATCACCGTGTGCGTACATCCCCATCAAAAATGATGGCAAGTACAGCACCAAGTACCCTTTTGGTTTTGTACATTGTTCAAGCATTTAAATTGTCAACACCAGGACAAAGACAGCGTGTTGTCGCTTATCGTTAAATGTCCCTTGTCCTGCCATTTCATATGTGACCCGATATGTGAATTATGCACGCATGTGATCCTTTCCAGGTGTTATTTATTGCCTTTCTAATCGTTGCGGCATAATCTATTAGCACCCGTCGCGACGACGACCTCACCGAACTTGAACCCGACCCCAAAATCTGAGCTTCAGCAGGTTCTTTTGCACACATTATGGGCAATTAGTATTATTATTATTTATTGTTTTAGTTTTCAAGTTTTATGACAATAATTTAACTTTGCGCCGTTTGTTTCTGTTTTGTTTCTTTAATGGCTAATTGCAATTGTTTGGCCAAACATTAATCAATATGTCGTAAGGCAGTGAGCACTGAAAGTCTTCGGACAGCTAAAGCTCTACGTAAAATATTTAAACACAACCTCCAGTTTTCAATTTTTAATTTTATTTTTCACATTCATAATTTAGAAATCACATAAGGCAAGCAGAGTCCTTCCATCTTCCATCTTACTATGCAAACTTCAGAAAATAGACCATAAATATCACGGTTAGACCAACAACAAATACTCCCACGACCATAATGATATTGCGTCGCTTGTAATAATGGGAATCGGCCATTCTAAATCTGTGTAAAATTCACTTGAATCAGAGAAACAATTTTCAAGTGAATTTGGCCGGAAAACAATCTAAAGCAAATATCTATTGAAAATAACTGATAAAAATTACAAATGAAAATCAAAAAACGAAATTATAAGGCAAATGCTACTATGGAAAAGACCTATTATATTTAATCAAATTAAAAAATACTTATAAACTTTATTTTGAAATTCGAAATTTTTGAAATCAGGTTGCGTGGCTTCAGTAACGTTTCCTTCCAAACATACGCATAATTTTATACCATTAAAATTCATATTTATACGAATAATTTCTTTAACGAAAGCCATAAAATCGTCATCTTGGTAGGCATCACTAGAGTTTTATTTTCCAGTCCAGATAATAGAGAATTCCCAATCCTGATCCAATGAATATGATGGCCCCCACAATCATGATAATGATAAATTGCTTATCCATCCGATCAACTCTCGGCATTATTTAGCTGTTTCTTAAATCCGCCACTTTATACTCGACAATTATACAAAAATTTAAAATTTCTTTTTTTTCTGAAATCTGAAGCCTTTAGCAAACGTAACTATAAACCTAAAAATAATATTTAGTTTTTGAAATCAAAAAGTTTATTATGTTAGAAAACAAAGAGGAAGAACTTGCCTTAGATCTTCTGTGTGATCTTTTTATAATAGTATATAAAAAAATTATAAAGAAATTAAAATTTCAATTTATTTTCAGCCTTCTTCCTCAAGATGAAAGAGATTAAGTGGCCTACTCCACTTATTGTTATAAGCCCTATGAATATAGCAGCCAGCACTATTCGTCCGATTTTAACAAGATCCGCCATTCTTGGGAATCCCTAACAATATTTTACACTCTATAAATAAAGTAAGCAACTAAAATTATTAATTGATAACAAATATAAAGCAAATGCTACTACAGATCGATTAGAGTTAATCTTTACCGTCTTTCTGCTTCCAAATGATCGGTACTTGGCTCAACGTATTTACGTTCAAACATTTCCTCCAATATATCATAATCATGTTCCAAAAATTTAATATAACAATCGCCATGTATACGGTTTTCTAGCTTTACATTGAATTCGGAATTGAGCAATCGACTTTTTAGAAACTCAACGCACTCTGCGGCTTTTCTCGGATCATCTGTTTTAGGGCGTTTTATGCCGAGAATAAAACAACAGATGGCACGGAATGGTTTTAAACTTCGGGCATTATTACACTGCGCAAGCGATTGAATGGTTACAATTTCCGTGTTGCCGTAATCCACATAGAAGATGGTAAACATGCCATTATTCTGCTCTCTAACTTGGGCACGATAGTAATAGCCATCGTTATAGAGTGCCAACACAATCTCCAAAGGAAGGGGATCACGCTGGAATTTACGCTCAGATTCGAGCACATCATTTCTGCTCCAAACCAGCGGAGACGAGTCGTCAGGGAACTGTACATGTATTTGAGTCGGAGAGTTGATATGTGTGACAAGAATTCGAATTATGCTATTAAGTTTTCCTTTTGCACTTGATTCATAGTGGATCTCTGGCAATGCTTCTGCCAACTCCGTGTCCTTTGTGGCGCCGTGTAACGCAAAAGGCTGATGCACGAGGCGGCAATTGGAACCTGTAAAATAAATTTTATAAGTAAGCAAATCAACTATTTAAGCCCACTTTTGCATACCTTTGAAGCATCCTCCGGTCTTGGGATCATAGTGCCGACAAATGCGTTTATCGTCCGTAGGATTAAAGCCCAGCACTGCCTTCACTGCATCGCTGGTGCTTGCTTCCACGTTTTCAAGCATTGCCATGTCCGATTTACTCAATTTTATGGTTGGCTTAACCAATTCCTGGTCTGTTTTCACAGCTGACTTCACTAGTTCATTTTTTGTTTCTTCATCGCTTCGCTCATCCTCCAAAAGCTCTGCTTTCAAATCGTTACCATCGTTGTACAAAATACGCAATCGCACCTCGTTATAAATGAATTGTCTCATGTAGTCAACTTTTCTGTTGGTCAAATAACATCTAATGGCTTCTGCAGGCAGAGCAGCCACATCATTAGGCAGTTCATAAATAACTTCGTCACCTTTTAGATAAATGTGTTCGCCGTAGTCCGGCAAATATGCATCGTAGCCGCCACCCGCACTGTGTGCATTGATCAGCACGCGTGGTATAATATTATCCTGTGCATCATGTAAGGCAAAGATCTTACCAAAGTCAGGAAACTGTTTCAGTTCCTTGACTGCCATTTGATTATCCAGTAGTTGTTTTAATGGCGTTGATTCGTCTCCCCATTTGGCTACAAAAATGCAATTCTCCAAAATATTTATATGCATCACTGTAGCCAGAACAATGCTGTCTACGGTGAAGTTGGACATGTGTTTCGACAAGAGATCGTATGCCTCTTGGCAAGACAGTTCTCTTCCGCCCTTGGGTGGCAGCAATCCTAACAGTGGCGCAACAATTGGCGCAGCTTCTTCGACAATTTTAGTCATCTCGGGCTGCTGCTGGAGCCCCATCAGCTGCAGTACATTCATTGTGCGCGGTTGTGGTTCTTTGCTCTCCGAAGACGCCTGCGTCGCTTGCAGCTCGCCCACAACAATTCCAACGCGATTTGTTTGAACTCCTGTGACCATCTTTAAATTTCTCACTGCACTATTAAGTTTAATGTGCAAGTTTAGTTTGATTATTTGCTCGTTTACTTTGCTAACGCTACTCAATAGTCCATCGTGTACTGAAATTACACGACTGTCTGCACGGGCAGATTGAAACCAATTTTCCTCGAGGGACCGGTGTACAGTATCTACGTCATTTTTAAAGTTTATCAAGGTTCTTTGGACATTTTCTACATTCCGATCGAATAGAGTTAGCACCGCTTTCAGATCTTCTAAGTCCATTTCCGTGCTCATTTTTTCGTAACAAATTCGTATGAACTGCATCAATGGTGTAATTTTCGCGACGTCTGTTCAAGGTTTTCCGCAAATCTTAAATTGCATAAATTCTGTTCATTTTCGTGACGCCTGTTCAAAGTTTTTGGCAACATAGCGGCAAAAACTTTATTCAGCTGGCAACGCTGCATTTTACCTTAAGCAAAGTAATCGATAGACTGTCCCAGTGCATTACTGACGATATTGCTCAACACTAAACTGAGTGTATTTCGCACATTGTGCACACTATACCATTTGCCGCATAAAAACGCGCTTCCATACGATTGTTATTGTTTTGCTAAGGAGTTGTAATAAATCGTTGAAAATAATGGAAGAAACTGTGCCGCAATTTGTAAGATAATTGTTAATATAACCATTTATAGCCAGCTAACATATATCACTTGCAGGAACTGGGCGATGCTCTCGCAATGCGCTGCGGCAACACACTTACCGCTAGCTTTATACCCGGCAGCTCAAAGCTGGCAATGAGCGCTTACCGGCCTGTGAAATGGAATACACGTGATACACCCAGCGATACCGCTGGCACGGATCCAGTGCTGATTTATATGGCTGAGGAAGCGACGCTTTACACAGAGCCACTCTTGCGTAGTTTACTGGCGGAGGCAACTACAACATTTGAGACATTGCAAGCGCTGAGCAAAGAACCGATCGGAGTGAAAAAGGCACCGGAGTATATGAAAATTTCACGCACATATCGCAGCATTATTCGTTGTTGCCTTGAAAAACTGGAGCATGCTAAGAAATTGCCCGAGGCACAAGAGGATGAATTAAAGGAACAACGTTATTCAGAGGCCATTGTGATCTTCTATGCCATCGAGTGTCTATGGCAACTCTTTGAGATACTCTACATGCAGAATCAGCACAATCAGATAGTGGTACCTCAGCTGCTTGAATGGACGCGCTTTCATTACCCACAAACGGAGGATCACGCAACCGATTTACTTTTAATGGCCGAGGAGGCCAGCGAGTGTGACAGCTTTTGGGACACACTAAAGAAGCTGGTCATGCTTGGACAGCTGGATGTGACCCGTGCTATACTCTCACAGCATCGCAAATCCAATCAGGCAGCCTTTCAAGCAGCTGAATCCATACTAAAAGCAATGCCCCTTCATCAAGATGGCTATGCATTGCAAAAGTTCTGTTCGCAATGGGAATACTGGCATGTGGACTTGGAGCGTAAATTGGCATCGCATGTGTTTGCCGCCGAGCCAGAACTAGAAGTACTCATGCAACTTGTACTGGGCAGTAATAAAGAATGGGATACAGAGCTACAAAGAGCACAAGACTGGTATGAGTATTTACCTGGCTATCTGCTCTACACTAGGCCAACCTGTAAACCCTTTGAGCTGCGGATTGCCGTCACCAATTGGCTGAATCGTTGGGCTAAGCTGCGTCCCAACTGGCAGATGACCCAGTTAAGTCGCATGGTCATGCAGCTGATGGAGCATGATGTTAAAATGTTCATCTACGAGGCCCAGAAGTTGAACGACAGCCATTGGTTTGCCACACATCTCATTGATCTGATCTTCCATGCCGGTTACCTCAAGTCCTACTTCGAACAACAGAATGTGTAAGTCTTTATTAATATTTCATTTTTGCAAAAGCTATTAATGTAATTACTTTCGATTACGTTAGCGAATTGGCTGCCGTGCGGCATTCACTGATCTTCGAGTATGGCAGCTATTTGATGACCTCCCATAATCTCTGGCAGCTGGGCATTGATTATCTGGATGTTTGCGACCAAGAAGGTATAGCAGCCATAGAACTCTTGCTGCCACGCATTCCCCTAAGAACTGAGCGCCAGGCTTTTAAGATAATAACCCTGGCCAAGAAGCGTGGCCTAATCAACGTTGAGCAGGGCATTTGCAAAGTGCTGTCAAAGCGTGCCTACAATGATCAGCGCTATGGCAGCGCACTAGAGTGGGCAACACGCTCCAAGGATGTGCTTCTGGTCACAGCCATAGCTGACTTCATATTGAAGGTAATTAACAATATTTTTAATAACTATGTCCACTTATTATGTGCAATCTTTGCAGCACTATTCCAAGACGGGTATTATGCTCTGCCAGGATGTAATCACGAGCATTGGTGCACGCATGTTTGTCTCCCCACGTTTGGTTTTCCTATCCAAGTACTACGAGTTCTATGAATTCTACCGGCAGCGCGATTTTCTATCCTGCGCTGAGCTATTGATTAATCTATTGGCTTCAAAAATAACGCCAGATTAGTAAGTAGAAAAGAATTCGCATTAGAATCAATTAACAATAATATAAATTATTGTTTATAGCTTTTGGCCTTCGCTGTTGATTGATGCACTGCCTTTGCTGGAGTCGGAGGATCCCAAGATATTCTCCAAGGAAACAGTAGCCATATTGCAGCATTTGGAAATGGAACTGGTGCCGTTGATAGAGCGTAACAAGCTCAACACTGCCAAGTTTAACAACGTAAGTAAATCGACAAAGTTTATCACTAAAACGAATTCAACAATTCTTATTGTTTAGCAAACATCAAAGACCGTATTTAAGGATTATCGTGTGGAGAATGTCGAAGAGATTTTGGATTTAATGCGTTTGGCTTGTGCACGCAATCTGGCACGAGCTTTGATCATCGAGAACACAGCGCCAACAACGTGATTTGAAATCAGTTTTATGTTCATAGTGTAATTTATTATGTATTTTCGCTTTTTTCAATACATCGTAATCGCAAATCTTGATGCCGTTTTAAATTTCTTGTTATATTCATATAAACTTGTTTATTTGTGCCTCTTTGTCAGCTAAATTATTTATTTCTCATTGTAAGTACCAACAAATCTCTACTTGACTGGATCTCAGCTGCCACTTTTACTTTTATCAGTTTTTTTGTTTTTGACTAAAAGAAAATTGTTTCTTGATTGGGCTTTGAAATTTTATAGGATCAGAGTTTTTGTTTTCTTTAAGGCAAATGAACAAAATAAAGCACTTAAGTCGAAACTTAAAAACAAAATTAAAAATCTAAAATGTACTATTGGTAAATACATGTTCGTATAAGTATTTAGTACTTATTCAATATATATATCTTGATTACATATAGCTGCACAGAGTTTAGGGTTTTATGCACCTAAGAACTAACAAACAACGCACAGAGCACAATGGATTAGTAGTATACTATATAGAGATATATATCGTTTTATATATATTTATGTAGATATGATCATATTTATTACATTGTATGATCGTTTTTATCATTATGAGAATCGCACGGCCTTGTACAAATGTTCATCTTTTTTTTCTTTTTCCTACAGACTACTCACAAAACTACAGCGCGGGAAGGGGGAAGTATGTGATCATGGGGGTCAAGCAAACAATTAATAATTCTAAAATTCATAAACACAAACTATTTTAAAATATGAGGCAGCACTTTAAAAGTTAATTGCCTAGAAACTCAGGATGGAAAATGCATTCTAAGCGGGGGAAAATGTTTTGACTGTCTGAGTTTTGGCATAATTAAGGTTTGGGGCAAAATCGGTTCTATCAATTAGTTGGTATTACGGCCAATTAGAATATGTGGAGCTATATATTCGATCTTGAGTATTATCGCTTTCGCTAATTTGTTATAAGACGCGTATGAGTGCCGCTTATTATATAAGTAGTTGTATATATTTTAAGTCCAAGGATGTCTAGGAAGGTGTCTAATTATGCTTCGCTGTGGTCGCTGTCGCTGCCGCCGCTGCACTCGTGGTGGATGCGGTTGTTGTGGTGGCGGTAGCTGCCACAGCAGCCGTTGCTGCCGCCGCTGCAGCTGCAATGGCTGTGGCAGCTGCACTGCCGCTGGTTATGGACCCTAAGCGGGACAGAGATGGCTCCCGTTTTGGTGGTACAATTGGCTTGGTCGGTATGGGTGGCGGTGCGCCACGTGCTCCGGCCGGTGGCACTGTTACCGGTGGCACCGCGATGGGTACAGGATGTGGATGTGGTAGTGTTGCGGTCTGATCCATTGCGGCAGCGGCTGCCAATGCTGCATACTTGCCACCCGGTGCACGTTGTATGGTCGCTGTGGGCTGCATTTTGGCCGGCGATGGAGCTGTTGGCACTGCGGCCACAATAGCAGCAGCCACTGCAGTACCAGCAGCAACTGGAGCAGCACCTCCAGTGCCATCAGTGGTACTAACCGCAGCGCTGTTATTGTGATTGACCGCAGCCAGAGATGTGGGCGCTGTGGCTGTGCCCGTGGGAACTGTCGCAATGTCAACGGCGGACACACTCCAGATGTTCTTTCCTGGCACTATGGAGCGTGCTATACCCGTCTGGGGACCGGAGACGGGCATGCTGCTCACTGTGGCGGTTGGTTGCACAATTTTGGCAATGTTTACCATGGGCGGGGCACACGCGTCCTCTGTGGGGATAGAAGGAGCATGAGTTAGACAGTGTTGATAGTTAATAAGTTAAAGAAATCAAATAATGATGATGAAAGCATAAGAATAGCAATTAATTTAATTTATTTTAACTATGCTTAAGTTGATTAACAACACAATTTCTATGCTAGCGTGGTAAATGTGTGTGTGTGTGTGTGTGTGGTTTTGGGTGTGTGCAGGTGTTGTGGTTGTTTCCTAAAGGTGCCTTCGTCACGGGAACGAAACAAGGAAAGAAGAGTAACAAAAATCACCTTTTCTAACAAAATATTTCATCTTTGCGAAATGCACGTAACGAATGTAAAAAAAAGAATTATTCAAAATAAATGGAAATTCAAAATAATAATAAAGAGAAGGTTAAATAATAATCTGAAAAGGTATTAAACTAAGATCGCAACTTAATCAACTTACCACTAAACTGACGCGCTTTTGTGGCAGCTGCCACTGTTGAGCCACCTGGCAAGGTTTGCTGGTGTTGGCTTTGTTTCTTCAATGCCTCATGCTCGGCACGCAGCGTGTTAAGCTCCTGTTCCAGCTCCTTAACACTGTTTAAAAGAACATAGAAGATTTATAGTACCAAAACTATAGATCATTTAAGTCCAAAACCCACCGAAGTTCTTCTTTGGCCAATTTGGCAATTAGGCCTTTACGCTCGATTTCCATTGATTGTGTTTGCTTCTCCAGTTCCTCCTCCATGCGTAGCGATTTTTTGCTCTCCTCCTCGAGGCCCTCGGCTATGGTATCCGAACGTTGCTTCTCCTCGGCCAAAATTTGTGCCAGATCTTCGGAACGTTTTCCTGCATAAACACGAACATTTTTATAGTTTTGATTTGCTTACTTATATGACTTTACTTACCCTCCTCTATGTACTTCATCAGAATCTTTTTACGTTCGGCTATGAGCAGCAACACAATTTGCTTTTGCCTGTTGCGTTCGTACTCCAGCGTTTCCTGGAGCTTCTTGAGATCCTTCTCCATGTTGGCGACCTGCGCGTGCTCAGCCTCGAGTTGCTGTCGCAATTTGGTACGTTCCATTTCCAGGCCATAGGTGATATCATCACCCTGGGCTGTATCGTGCTCATGCTTCCGCCTCTCCTCTTCAAGTTGCTGCAACATCCGCTGATTGTTCTCCAGGGATTCGGTGAGTATGTTAACCATGCGGACATGTGTGCCGCGTTGCTTACTAACCATTTGATACTGTTGCTCCATTTGTTGTTCAATTATCTGACGCACCTCCATCTCGGCTTGGGCTGCCTGTGTGGAGGACTCCCGGGATATCAGATTGCCATTCAATGCGATCTTGTCGCGAAATAGCGATGCATATGGATCATTTGGTTGCACTCGTTTCGTTCGCAATTGTGTTATCAATTGCTTCACGCGCTCATTCCGCAGCGCCGCAATGCATACATCCCGCGCCTGAAGCTCACCCTCAAGGTAATATAGCATCTTGACCAGCTCGCTGTGAGGAAGTTCGGTGCGTCCATTTCCCAGTTGCTGTTGTTGTTGTTGCAGCTTCTGGCCTGCACCGGGTTTCATTGTTTGGAATTCATGTGTGGCACTGACGCTGTCGCCCGCTATTGCTGCATGCGGCTGTTGCTGCCGTTGCACAATTTATTTCCAAATCCTGCTCGGCGGCCGCGTTATTACTGGAGATTTGCTCCATTATCCTGGCTTTTTTTACAGCATAAAAATGATTTGGTTGCTGCTTTCGAGTCGGTGTCGCCGTTTGTAATTTGTTATTAATACTTTGCACTATTTATTGCACTTTTTGCCTCTTTATTTCGCTATTTTAATAACATTTTAATGGCCGTAATATGCTTAAATTCACTTAATTCTATGCCATGAAATTCTTTGTTGCCGTGAAAAATTGGGTACTTTTTGTTAGAGATGATACACTGAAACATCGTCATATCGAATGGTTAGAACCGATTAGTGCGCAAAGCATCGACAAATTTGCCATCGCCCTCACGAAACGTAACTTACTCCACACTTAACGAAACACTCCACACCGCAATAAGTAATTAAACGAAACTCCAACTGCATGTTTTTCTAATTTATCAAATACGGAGAATTTATTTGAAACGCAATAATAATGTTTGACTACTTTCTAAAAACAAATGGCTTAGCTGAATTATAAGCTAAAGAATTCCTTATGCGTTTGCCAACTAAACGATCCGCTAGCGGTATCAACGAAGGCTCGCGAACATAAATACCCGCCGCTTGAGGAGTCCACGCACGCCAAACACTCTCGGAGTCATCGGGTAGCTGGACACCAATCCATCCAGCAGAACTCAGGGTTATATCACAGTTTACGTGTTTTTCTGGACGTCCGTCACCGGGAGCCGATGTACCACTTTGTACAACTATATCCTGCTTTAGGCATTGCAATCCCGGCCAGCGTTGCAAACGCGTTTTATCCCCTTCAGCAGTGGGTACACTCAAAATTGGGGTACCCAGAAAACGTTTATAAATTTCCTCGGCGCGCTGTGTTTCTGTGATCAGCAGGGGTAAAGTTTCCACGGCAAATATGAACAATTTAACCCAATCCTTGTTGAACTGCAGCAGATCAATGCGTGCCAAGCCACCCAAAAATAGGGTCATGTTGGGAGCAAGACGCAGGGCACGTGGCTTAAGCATTTTTGTTGGCTGCAATTGTAGCAACTCTTCGGTGGTAAGCATAGAAGTGATCTGATCCGGCTGCATTACTCCGGGCGTGTCATAGACCCATCGAGCTTCTCGGTACTCCGCGCCACGTTCATTGAGCGTCGTTATTGGCTGTGTTCCCGTTGATATGGCAAATGCATCTTCCACCTCCTGGCGATTATCGAATGTTCGTCCCACGTGCCCAATAAGCTGAGCCGAAATCGTTGCTCCGGTTTCTTTGGCTTGATCCTTACGAAGTTTATCCAATGCCGCACGCTGTGATCGCTCCGAAAATAGTCGCTTAAATCGCTGATAGACACGCATGTCAGAGGGTCTGAATATGGGAAACTTGAGCATCTGAAGCGTTGTGCCTGGCCAGGCGCAAGTCGTTGCCTTGTGAATCAGTTCACTGGCCTCAGGACGGCAATAATCTGAGTTTAGAAGTATATTGAAGAGCGTGCTCTTGCCCACATTGGTACAGCCAAGCAAATAGACATCTCCTTTGTATTCCCATACCTTGTGCAGCTGCGTTATTAGCTCCTCAATGCCATATCCCGTCTTGGCCGATATAAGGCTAACATTCTTGATATTCAGAGCATCGAAGCCGCCGTGTTGGATAAACTGTGTCTTGAGGCAGTGCTTGATGTGCTTTAGATAACCATTCGAGTCACGGGGCAATAAATCCACCTTGTTGCCGACTAGAAATACTGGACGTTTGGAGCCAAGCACTTGTTGCATGCCTGGCCAAATGGAACTGGGTAAATCCAACAGATCAACAATGATAACAGCTAAAGCAAATTTATCTTGAATGCGGGAAATAGTCTCCACATATGCTGCCGGCGGTACTTCCACGTCCAAGGCGATGTTGTAGTGCTTGAGAAAGTGGCACCGTTGGCACGTGATCGTCTGTAGTTCCCTCTTTGTTCGTCCCTGCATAAAGTACAAATTGTTATATAAATGTTTTCAATAGACATATGTATATGCATAATTACCTTAAAGATTTCGCTGGGTATATACCCGGGCATGGAACTGCTGGCACAATGTAAATGTGCGCCACATCCATTGCAAGGCACAGTTGAAGGCGGAACCTTGGGATCAGGTGTTCCCTGTTTGGCATCAATCAGACCGGTTTCCTCACCACCTTCATAGAACTCATAATCCTCCATCCAGTTGAATGGGTATTGTTGTGGTTCTGGCTTAGAGTCTCGCTCTATGCTTTGTAACAGATCTAATGGGGGAAATACTATGTGATTCCTTTGCTTAATCTTCCCGTGCGGCATGAAGTTGTTCTCGAGAAAGGAACTGTAGTGCACATGCTCGTAATTGGCATAGCGCTGCCGTGACGCTTCCCAGGCCCTTTGGCGAAAACTCAGGTTTTCATTTGCCGTTGTATTTTGTAGTCTTTTACATGTGCAGAACCAATTTCCATTGAATCTTTTTAATAAACACGATGTTTTTAACATTATTGGAAACTATATACACTCAAACGGAGTCTCATCGCTATGACACTAATGCGAAACAGTGCTGTTAAATATTTCAATTATTGGTAGGTGTTGGAAAACGAGATTTAAAAAAGCAAAAAAAATACTCGTCGGAAAAGAGAAAAAAGAAAGCAGCAAAGCAAGCATTAGCGAAAGCAGAGCGTGTACAGAAGGTGAGTGAGTGCGTGCTAAAAAAGCGTGTATGTATTAAATTGAAACAAAAAAAGCTATGAAATAACGTGGACAAAGCGTATACAAAATGCATTAGCAACGATCACTATTCAATTGCACAAAGTACGCATTGGTAAAAGTACAGAGTGCAAGCCAAATAGTGATTAGGAAAGTGTAGAAAAAAGACACAAGTGTATATGTGAATGTGTGTGTGTGCAACTGTGAGCGTGCTGTATTGCGTCCATGTCTGTCAGTGTATGTGAATCAAAGTAAAACGAAGCGCGACCTAATTTTAAACTGTATATTACAATAAAATTCGCATAAATAAATGCAAATATGCAATACAAATAAACGACTAACGTGCAGGCGACAAAATTACCAATGCAATGAAAAACCGAACATTTGTTGTTGTGGCATGCCACGAAGAGTTGCCGCCGCTGCCGTCGCCGCCATTGTCTAGGCAGCAGCAGCAACCAACGACTCTCGCACATTTCTTCTATGAATTTTGAGTAGTTCGTTCCTTCTCATCCTAATTTGGTTGTTGTTGTGAGCGCCATGTTGAGTAATACGACAACAACACCATTTGCGAGAGCGGCTCATCAATTTTGTGAGTGTTGCAACTTTCGTTCGAACTCGTTTCGAATTGTTGTTGCTCTTTTCGTTTGTCATGCGCTCCCCAGAGTTTCGGCACTCATTTTTCTTCTCTGTTGTTGTCTTTCCTCAACTTAAAAACTGGTATTTTCTTTATGAAGACATAAACATACCTTACATACATAATATGTACACATGAATGCAATTGTGGGTGTATTCTGCTTATTGGTGTACAATCGGAACAGTGGGGAAAAAATCAATAATCAACCAATATTAATATAAAATTAGACAATTTGAGTAGCACTTAACAACTTTTCTTATTGTTCAGCGGCCGAACTGACGTTAAACTAGTGCAAGTGAGATAGTAGCATTTTGTAAAAACACGCACACTGATGCAATTGAAATTTCCAGCAAATGTCTGCTCCTCGTCGTCAAGTTTGTTGTTGCTGTAATGTAATTGCGAAATCATAACGGCAGTTGAAAGTTGAGAGCGCTTAGCCAAGAGTGTGTATTGTGCTTGTGTATACGATATGAACGTTTGCGTGTGAGTGTGAGTGTGTGTGCTTGTGTTTGTGTGATCCGTTGCTGTAAACTTAACGCTTAGACGAAGTTTGTACTCGCTACTCTGTCAGCGACTCCTTAGGGCCGCCCACACACAGCCGGTGCAAGTGTAGCGCATATGGTATCGTCACCAAGCTGGTCCCAACGGCTGTCGCAACCACAACACATGTTGTCTGCACAGTGGAGCGAACTATAACTGTATTGTCGTGTTATTGATCGTCTTCTTCCGTAAATGTTTTGTGAAAGTGTTATTTTGTTCGACATTCTTTTATGTGGGGTCCAATCAGAAAGCAATTCTAACAAAATGCCAAGAATATTATAAAAGATTGTTATTCACACTGTGCGGTAGACACTAAAAATTCAAATAAGCAACGCAAATGACTAAAATGCAGAAATTGCCTTGAAAAGTGAAAGGCATTCGATGTGAGCGCAAAATCGAGTCTTTGATATTTTGCTTAACCTTTGTCGCTCTTTTTACTTGTTTGTTGTTGTTACTGCTGGCAGTTTTGCACATTTGACATTTTCCAACACACAAAACATTTCATGTACTGCTGCACATTGCGGCTGCGCAAAGCACTTTTTTTTCTATGCAATTGTAAGAATGTTTTTGACTGTGAGTGAGTCGGCGTCGACGTCGGTTGTGCAACGGTTAAGACTCTGCCAGCGATAGCGTCAGCGCAGGCGGCTCTTTCGCAATTTGCAAGTTTAGGTCTGTGTCTCTGCTGCTTCGCTCTCTCACAACGTTTCGCACTCAAAAGCGCGGCTTTGTGTTTTTTATTTCACACACACGAAAAATTTCGCTAAGTTTGTACTTATTTAATTTTACTGTGTCACGTTTTTGTATTAAATGTTTTGTTGACTTTTCTTGAATTTTGCAGATATCAATAATTAAAAATACGCTTTAAGTTGAGAGCGCTTTTAACTGGACAACTTCTTTTTTTGGCCGCGCATCTAAATTTCTCCTGCCCAAAGCCAGAACAGTGAGCGCGCGTTTTCGTTAAAACGCACTCCCAACCCAAAGAAAAAGTTCAATTAAATAAAACAAAAACCAAAATAGTAAAAGCTTCTTCATGATGTCGTCGGATCAACAGTTCTTTTTAAAATGGAACGATTTTCAAACAAATATGGTCACCTCGTTCCGCCACTTGCGCGATGAGAAAAGCTTCACAGATGTAAGTATACTACTTTGTTACACATAATTCAGTTTGAGTTCTATTTTAATACCACCAATAAGCCAAGTCAGCAAACAACCCAAAAAAATGTAGCTACCTGCCTTCCACCTTTGTTTTTCCGCATTTGCTTTCTATGTGTATTGTTATGTTCAATAAGCCGAGTTGGAATGGGGGAAAGGTCTAGTATCACTCTGTTAATAATGCCCTTTGATTTGTTACTTTTATTGTACAGGTAACACTCGCCTGCGAAGGCCAAACCTGCAAAGCCCACAAAATGGTGCTCTCCGCTTGCAGTCCGTACTTTAAAGCGCTATTGGAGGTAAGTTGGAGAATGTTTTAAACAAACATATAGGATTCTAATTGTGTTTTATTGTTTAGGAAAATCCCTCAAAGCATCCCATTATCATACTGAAAGATGTGTCCTACATACACCTGCAGGCAATACTGGAGTTCATGTACGCCGGAGAAGTGAATGTATCGCAAGAACAGTTGCCGGCGTTTCTCAAAACCGCCGATCGACTTAAAGTTAAAGGTCTGGCAGAGACACCTAGTTCTATAAAGCGGGAGGGTTGATGGTAAAAACTAAACAAAACAAAAAACAAACAAGAAACAAAAAAAATTATAATAAAACCCATAAACACACAACTATAAGAAACTTATATATGCAAGCAAGAAAACAAAACAAAACGAAATTCCAACAACAAAAAGAATGAAAATTATAAAAAAAAAAACAAATATATATAAAAACATTTGGTAAACACACATACTCAGACAACCACCCACAAGCCCAAACAAACACAGACAAAAGCTAAACTATACGATAGTTCAAAACAGTAAAGCAACGGTTACGATTTTATGGTTATAACCCTTTTAGACCCCTCACCAACCACCATCCCTTCTAGACCAAACAATTGCAATATTTATGAAAAGAAACAGCTGTCGAAACTTTTGAACTTGATTTGTATCGTAATTTTAATTTCATCATAAAATAGTTTGTAGCATATTATTATAAAATAAAACACACACAAAAGAACACTGTATAAAAGGCAAAAAAAAAAAATAATAATACATGGACAACCCAAAATAAAAAAAAAACGCACTTTTGTAAAGTAATAAAAAGAGAATTCATAAATGAATAATACATAGAATCATAATTATATACATACATAATTATACTATATAGTGTGAGAAATGTGCAAGTTGAACGTTATAAAAAAACCCATCCGCAAAGCCCGCGAATATTTACCACAAAAAAACACATTCAGTTAGTTTTTAAGCCACTAACTACACACAAACAAACACACACACACTCAGAGACAGAAATATATAAACCGATTTAAAAGAATTACGTCTAAAACTAATTACTTGATAATGCGACCATTTTAAGTACTTTAAAATTTGAACTGTTTTGAAATATATTTCAACTTTCATATACCATAATTAACATACTTCAAAAAATAAAACAAAAAACAATAATAATAATAATAAATAACGTTCATTCTTTTGGTATATGAAGAACATTTCATGTGAAGCTATCAATTCTACTTAGTTTTTTAACGATGATAGTGAACATAAAACAAAAATAAATTTAAAAAAAAAATGAAAGGAGCAAGAAAAATGATACTTGAATATTATTACATAAAGTAAAATATTTATATGTATGTATATGTATACATGTGAGCATAGATTTAAATAACTACGATATAAATAAACAGAATAATTCCAAAAAAAACACACAACGTTCATTAATTTTTGATTTATTGTCATCGCTTTTAACGAGTTTAATCAACAAATTCAGATATTCTTTGATTCAATTTTATTTAGTTTAGATTGATGTTCAACAAAATTGCAAATTACAAATTACACTAATTATTATATCGCCAGACAAGTGAGCAGATATTGCATTAGAAGAGGATCATAAATTTTGTGATTTCGATAGCATTTAAAAAACTTTTGTTTTAGGTCTAGTTTTAAACTTAAATATATTACGCTAGGTGAGTGTATATATTATTTATATATATATAGATCGATTTAGTTATTAAAACAATACGCATTACGCGTATTCAGCTGAAAGGGATCGGTGAGCATCTTCTCCTGATTGGCTTCCACGTAGCGCGCCACATCCGCTATTCGATTGGGCCGTTCCTCGGCACTGGACGCGCAGGGTGACCAAATTTTGATATCATGATCGATGCCACTGGTGGCCAACATACAGATGCTTGGATGCGGCTGGACACAGTTGACAATGGCACTGTCGGCACGATAGACGGCACGAATTTTACCCGTATCGCCATCCCAGATGTAAAAGTTGCCATCGTCGGAGCCGGCAACAATGAACTCCCCATTTACGCCCAGATAATTGGCCTCCTTGATGTCCGTGGTGATGTTACAGTGTCCAACATAGCGTTGCTTGTAATCCTTAGCCGTCTGCCGTAACGCATATTCCTCCTCGGTTAAACGCAAGTAAGTGAATCCATTGCCCATGTGCTCACGCTGCCTTTCAGATGGATCGTCCTCTGTCGTCCCCCGGGGCTGCTCCTGTTGCCGTTGGCGATTCTCGCGTATGTCCTTGTGCAGCATGAGCACGCCGTGATTGTTGGCAAAGCTCGGAAACCGTTGTATTAGCTCCTGCAGACACTTCTCTGCCTCCTGGGGCCGATGCAGTTCGAGCAACGCTCGCGCTAAACGGAAATGTGCCTTCACATAGGTGGGATCCAGACGCAAGGCCTCGTGGCAATCCCGCAGTGCTGCATAGATGTCACCAAACCAACCACGACGCATCAGCGCTGTGGCACGATTCAAATAAAGCACTTCACCCTTTGGATACTCCGCCAGCGCAGCCGAATACTCATCCACGGCGGCCAGTAGTTTTCCGTTCTCCAAATGCTCATTCCCGAGCTTCTTGTGCTGCTCGATGCTTGTGGGCAACGTCCGACGCTTTTGCTCCTTCTTTAATGTTTTGCTTTCATTCTTTTCACACGGATTCACTGTGATATCCGCGCATTCCCTTTGCTCCGTCTCCACATCTGCTGCCGGTTCCGTTGCTGTATACTCGGGTAGCTCATAGAAAATGGGCGTCATGGCATTGTTCAGATCGTAGCGATAGATGTGTTCACAGCCAATGTTCACCAGCAGCTCCGTGGAATTGTAGTCATTGAAGGTGAGATAGGTAACGGTGCGAGATTCATGGACAATATTGCGACTGTTGTTCTTCACAATCTGTCCAGGCGCATAGTAGCTTACACAGCTGCTGGCTGCGTAAGAAATGTACAGATTAGGTTTGGAATGGTCTTGGGCAACCTTTGCTTACCTTTGTCGGGCAGCATGCGTCGATCAAAGACACGCACATAGGGATCGGTAGCACCAACGGCCAGGTACTCGGTGCGTCGAGGATTGATGGCCAGACACTTGGCCTCTGTGGTGGATTCGACCAGTGTGGTGAGACTGAGGAGCCTTACGCCCCCAGTGGCTGTTTGCTGCTCGTCGGCGCCGCGACATTGATGCTGCTCCCGCATGTCCAATTGAAGTATGCTGCCATCCTCGCCAGCGGACCAAAATATGTGCGGTGAGTCTGGTGCAGTGGCCAAACGCTTGGCACGCATCGTGTGACAGTTGCAGGTGTATAAGGTTTCGTTGCCATGATTAATATCGTAAACATAGATAAATTTATCAGCTCCACAGGTGGCCACAATGTTATTATTATGACGCGGCAGAAACTTCACTGAGAATATGTTGCCCAAATGTTTCGTGTGTATCGTATGAACGCGTCGCTTTCGAAATGGATCCCAGATCATGACCTTATAATCATCTGAACCGGATGCCAGCAAAAGTCCATCACTAGTCCACTCCAGGCAATTGACGCAACCTTCGTGACCAGTGAGGAGTGTCTCCTGCTCCAGCCGATCCACATACGCTGGAGAGACTCGCAGTCGGCGTTGTAGCTGAACGTCAGCATCGCAGCCAAACTGTTGTCGCTGCCAGTGCAGCGAGCTGGCGTTTAAGGGCGTCCGCTGTTCGTCGCTTTCGTGGCGTTGATAACGCGAACTGGAATACTTGGTGCGCCATAGCAGCAGTTCATCGCTCGACATTATCTATAATCAAGGTGGGTTCATTGGTGGGTGCGAATTGTTTTCGGGATTATGAAACGTGCTCAATTTTTATTATTACATTATTTTTTGTTGCCTTACCTTTGCCTTTACCGTTCGCTTACAAGTGCCCCGTTAGCTTCACCCTCGCCTGCTATGTATGTGTGTGTGTGTTGTGGGTACGTACGTGTGTGTGTGTGTTATTTATTTTCCTATATTTTTCTTTTCGTCTCTGCCTTTCTTTAAATTTTGTTTTGCTTTGCGTGGCGCACACACGTTGCAATCAGGTGTGCAATCCGCATCGCTGTTGTATGGTTTCTATGCGTATCTTTAGATACTTTCAGCATTGTGTTGCTAACAAAATGTTCTAATCAGAAATATACACAAAAACAACAAATTCGGTACAAGATTCGAAATGCGCCGTGTATGAGCTTCATTAGAGATGGACTATCGGTGGCAATTTGCGGCTGACTGTGGCAGCAAGTTATCGATACGAATTCCTGAGAATTGTCAAAATAAATTAAAAACGGTTATAATACATTTGTTTTTCATTTACTCGTGTTTGTTTTAATAATTGTCAAAATTGTCTGCTAGAACCAACCAATAACCGGTCGAAGTACCTGGCTATGTATTTTCAAGTGAAATAAATTGTCTTGCAGTTGAGCGGCACATATATCTAATCGATATCTTATCGATGTGCTATGCCACTGGTTGGCTGACGTTAGTCCATCGCTAATAATAATCAATAAACAGAGCAATAATTTTGGACAGCAAAATAGCAATTTTGTTTTAAATAAAAACTGCATAAATTGTATGCAAAGTGTGTTTAAATAAAGCGTCGGTGAGTGAAAAATGTCCAACGAAAAAGTGGGCGAGTGCGAGAAGAAACAGAAGGTGGAACAAGCTAAACAAACGACAAACAGCGAGTCACCTCCTGACGATGAGTCTGAATCAGATGAGTATCAATCGGCGGGCGAGGGTGACGATGTTGGCGATGAAGATGATACGCCAGCAATGCCAGCAACTGAAAGAATAACAACACCCACAGCAACAACAACAACTACTGCAACTGCAACAAAAACAACTGCCCCAGAACCTGCCCCATTGCCAGATGACTGTGTTGAGTATCCAATGCATCGCAGTGTTTTTGAGAATGATATTCGAACTCTGCAACGTCGGCTACTTTTACACAGCGCCACCACAGAGGTGGCAGCCAGAGACAAGCACGGCAATACACCGTTACATTTGGCCGTTATGTTGGGACGTCACTGTTGTGTGCGCTTACTGTTGGCACACAATGCGCCCGTTAAGGTGAAAAATAACGAGGGCTGGTCACCGCTAGCCGAAGCCATAAGCTACGGCCACCGGCAGACAATAAGCCAATTGCTGCGCATGCTGAAGCTCCAGTCGCGTGAGCACATGGAGAGTCGACGTGAACGTCTGGTGGAAGCGTTGCGACAAATGCAAGACTTTTACATGGAATTCAAGTGGGACTTTCAGTCATGGCTGCCACTGGTGTCCAGGATTTTACCCTCAGATATTTGCCGGCTGTATAAATGTGGTGCCTCATTGCGTTTGGACACGACCCTGGTGGACTTTAACGATATGCGCTGGGACCGTGGTGATATTTCGTTTCTATTTCGTGGCGAGGCGCCACCAAATGAATCCCTGGTGCTGCTCGATAATGAACAGCAATGTTATCAACGTTTGCGCTACGAGGAATCCGACATGGAGGATGAGGTTGACGTTTTAATGTCCACCGACATTTTGGCCACTCAAATGTCTACAAAAACCATACAATTTGCTCGTGCCCAGCGTGGCTGGTTGTTCCGAGCGAATCGCAAGGAACTAATCGGTGGACAATATCAATGTGAAGTCTATACCATACAGGGTTTAGTGCTGAAGCAGCGCAAGCGAAGGGAGCATTTGTCCCATGAGGATTTGCAAAAGAATCGCGCCATTGTCGAGACAATCACCAAAGGTGGCAGTGGCGGTGGTCACATGGATTCGAATGCTGCGACGACACCAACAGCCACGGGCAGTAATCTAACATTGCCGGAGCTGCCACGTCGCAGTTCATTGCAGCCGCCGCCAGCTACCACAGTCACCTGGTCGGAGTACTTGGAGGCACCTGTTGGCAAGTGCCCGCTACTTGGACGCGCACCCGTCCACAAGCAGTCCAATAAGACGCTACGCGCCACCGTTGCCATGAGTGCTGATTTTCCGCTTAGTGTGGACATGCTGCTGGATGTGCTGGAAGTGGTGGCACCTCTAAAGCATATCAACAAGTTGCGGGATTTCGTAACGCTTAAGTTGCCCACGGGATTTCCCGTTAAAATCGAAATTCCCGTATTGCATACGGTTACGGCGAAGGTGACATTTCAAAAGTTTGAATTCCGGGACAATATACCAGCTAAATTGTTTGAGATTCCATCGCACTACTGGGAGGATGTGCGACGCTTTCAGGACTTATGACCTAGCGATGAATCCTCGTCCACATCCTCCTCGGCAGCCAATACCCCCAGCGCCGTCAAGCAGATCGATTTAAATCGCAATAGCAAAGGTGGCAAAAGTGGCAACAGCAGCAATCGATCCTCCATTGCGGAGTTTGACTAAGGATCAGTTGGATTATGCGCCCACTTAACCACTTGCCCCCTGCCCCATAATCCCCGCCCCTGTTTTAGATTTGTGGTCAGATACTAAATTGCAATTTTCACCATCAAATTATCAATCACATCAAATTATCAACGTGTCCCAACTTGTTTTGTCTTGTTCATTAAAAATGAAACGCTCTGAAAATTGCAATTTCGTTGGAATTCAACAAAAACCAATTGAGTTTGTTATGGATGAACTTGTGACACGCGCATAGTTTAGTTGGTGGTTCAATTTTAGTTTAAGTGTGAAAAAATTCAACAAAAAAGATCAACAAGTAAAAAATGAACTACCATAAACAAGTGTCATTAGCGCATCACGAATTATGTGAGTCAATGTCATTACCGCATCACCAAATTTAGGCGAAATTAACTGTAATTGACTATAAACTGTATTTTTATTCATTTAATGCATTACGCATTAATCAATCGATGTATTTATTGTTGCACTTGACTTAACTTAGCTTTCCATATTAGAGCTGTAAATGTTTTTGTTTTCTATAATCTAATCATAATCATGAGTCGTGCTTTTGGCTTCCATCAACTTTTTTTTATTATCTACAGTGTTGGCAGTAATTCAGCAGCTAAAATAGCTAGATTAATTACTATAAAAGCAGCTAAGAATTCATAACTTGGCAGCTACCTTTTTAAACCGTTTTTCAAACCAAAAACATTGTCTATGCTGAATTTTCATTTTACAACAACTTCTTCAGCAGCACCCCCACATAACAATTTAGCTTTGCCAATATATCATTGCCAAATCTTGCTATAAATTAGCTAAACTGACAACACTGCCTCTCAAGCCCGATGATTCAGTTTGGCAATAGTGATAATCAATCAAAAACACATTTTCCACTTAAAACCCACATTGCTTATCAATTTTTACACTTTCACAAAATCAAAATGAATTTACCTTTCATTTTTTAAATAATCAATTGTTGATTTTAATAATTTTATTTTTTTTTATTGAGCGTTATTCAACCAAGTTGTGCGCAATTGTAAATTATATAATAATTTTGTGTATCTTATTTTGTTTGTTCTATTTATAAATATTTAGTGCAATTTTAAATTGATTATTAGCTAAACAAAAGAAGTAAACACCGGAAAAAACATACGAAACCTGTGTGTATATAAAAAATAAGAAAAATAATTATAAAATCATGCCACATGCCACTTGTATGCTCTTTCCATTTGGTATTTGAATTGATTCAAATTTCATTTATCAATAGAAAGAGCGTTGCATAAACTGTACTTAGTAATAGCAAACAACTAGCAATTATTTAAGTTATTTATATTTATACAAAGCGATTAACAAACGTCCGTAAACAGTTTCCTAATGAATATTTCCACAATAAGTAAAAGTATTTACAAGGTCACAACAAAAACTTAGGCAACTTCACAAATTAAACAAATATTAAGCATTTACATAATTTTTATTTATTCAGATATGTAGAATATATAAGTATATATTTATTAGTGTGGCTAGAACTGCGATTTTTACTACTAATATTAAGTTGCATTTTTCGCATTGTTTATGTTCATTTATTTCATATGTTTACATTGTTTATCAAGCAAATATGCACAATGTAATCAATTATCAATATGTATAACTGTTAGTAAGCAGAAAGAAGAAATAAATATTTATAAACACAAATAACAGCAAAATGCAAAATAAATGAAATTATATTAACACACAGAAGACACAATCAACGCTGTTAATATAGGTAACTTTTCTAGTTGAAGGCGAATATATATATTTATACATTTACAAACACACATACATATATTTAAATGTACACACATCTGTAAAATGTAAAATGAGATAAATAATAATAAAGCGGGTTTGTCTTGAACAGTAAATGCATTTGAATTGCGCGCGCACAAATCGCCAAGGTACACCAAAGCAACTCTGATTTAAAAACCCCTATAATCGCTCTTACCACTATTTATTTTCCCCATTATTTTTTTGTTCCATCCACGGTTGCCACATAATTTTTTTAAAAATTGCCAAAAAAAATTAAAAAAGGAGCCAATTTTAATAAAATGGAGCCAAAAATACTGGTTTCTTAGCAATTCATATTTAAATAAAAAATAATAATTTTTTCATTTAGTAAAGACAGTTCATTTGATTCCTTTCTTATAAATTTGTGTGCATGGGCTTAATAACAAAATAAACGATTTCATTAAAGATTATTTAATCTGATTTTGTTTTCTTAAAATTCTTCATTTTCTCCCTTAACTTATAAATAAAATAAATAAATATTCAAATCAAATAATCGTCAACAAAAGGAGCCAATTACAAAAAAAAAAGAGCCAGGGAGCCAAACGATAAAAAAAAGAGCCAGTTTTGGTTCCAAATCGCCAAGTGTGGCAACCGTGGTTCCATCTACTTGGATCGATTCTTTCAACTTTGTGCGATATATCGCGATTTCTTAATCGATTTTTAGTTCCACCTCTAATACACAACTCTCGGTTCATATATTTATTAAAATTTGCATTTTAAAACACATAAAAGGATATTAGAATGATTGCATCACGTTTGGCAACTCCACTAAACCTTGCACTTCAACAATATGCTCGACACAGTACTGGAAATGTAATCCATCGAAAGATGTCGAGTGTTCATTTCCGCAGTGGTGCCTTGAAACCAAAACCAGGGGAGATGCCCTTCGGATTATTCGCCATTCTGTGTGCTGTGATTCCTGGCCTATTTGTGGGCGCCACTATTAGCAAAAATGTGGCCAACTTTTTGGAAGAGAACGATTTGTTTGTGCCCGCAGACGACGATGACGACGAGGACTAAGAAACGCATTAATTGGTAAAATTGAAGCCCTCTCTAGTCATAAAACAAATGGGACAACAAACCAAAAGCTTTAGAGTTTGCGCTACTTCCCGCTAAACAAATCGAAAACAAGCCAAAAGTTTACTACACAATTCAAAACCCTTTAACTATTTTTAACTTTAAGATTCTAGCAAATTTATTTATACCGCCGAAATCTGTACGAATATTTGTTAAACTATGTTCTCTCTTGCTAAGTTGTGTTTTTGTAATATTGACGAAAGTTTAAGCATTAAATAAAGCTCCATAAAATTAAATACTCTTGTCTACTTATATTATGTTATCTGAAAGCTAAACAATATATGTAAATAATATAAAAATAGCTATAACACACGCATAAATTCTGCGACATTTTCTGCGGGTCGAACGATTTTTTCAATTTTCCGCCCATTTCTGAAAAAGTGAAAAACAATTTTCTTTTTGCCGAAGTGGAATTTTATTAATGAAATTTTTCTGGGGGGTGTACAAAGTTTTTACTGTTGTTTTTTTTAACTGTTTTTCTGCGGTGTTAGCGCCTACAAAAAAATAATCAATTCAAATATTTTTAAATTTTTCGCTTAAAAGCGGCGCTTATTTAAGCTTGAATCATAAAAATTATCGTTCGTTTATATATCTTCTTCTATATATCATATGTGTTGGTTGTTGTTTATCCGTGTAATAAATGTGAATAAAAAGTAAATCGCTTGATATTTGAAGCAAAATTTTGGAAAATAAAATATATTTTTAAATATATATTCAATGTTCCAAATCGGGTTTTGGGTTATTTGTGTTGTTTTATATTTGAAATATCGGGTTGCAGCTGTTTTGCGGTATATAAATGTTTTTTGCATTTTGCAATTTTTTCAAATATTTTTTTTGCTTTTGTTTTTTTTCCATTTTGTTTAATAAAAAAATATGAACTTTATTCTCAGTGCATGCCGCATGCTGCATGTTACATGCATTTCCTTTTGTTTTTCATTTCGTTTTTGTTTTTAATTGTTTTTTATTTTATTTAATCGCATGTATGGTGTAAAAACATCTTATCTAACAAAAGGCTGAACGCAAATAATAAAAAATAACTTGGCGTTCTTTTCGCATTCATTTTCCATTTTCCATCGCATATATATAATGTTGTAGATTGATATATATGCAACTGTAAATTTTTCGTTTTTTTTTTTATTTTGTTTTGTTGATAATAAACATAAAAAAATGTTGCTTTTCACGCAATTTCCCCGTCTCGAAATTCTTTTCACACGAATTTTGTTTTCCGCGCCTAAGCGCTTTTCATATTTTCTTTTATTTTCCATATATGTATTAAAAATATATATATATATATGTATATGAAATATTTTTTTTTTTTTTTGTGTGTTTTACATAGGTTTTTCAATTTTTTTGTAAGATTTTTATGATTTTTGTTTTGTTGTTTTCTTTTCTTTGTTTTCTTGTTTGTTTATATTTGTTTTTAAAATTGTATTTTTCTCAACATATTGATTTTTGTTGGATTTTTTCTTTTCAAAGTAGCAAAAAACTTGACTCTCATATTCTTGCGGTTTGTTTTGTTATTTGTTGTTGTTTTTTTCTCTGCTCTATAACTCTCGGTTTTTTTCTTTTACATTTTTTCGTTTTTATTTATTTTAACATTTTTGCAATTTTTTTGTATTGTTTTTTTATATATATGTTTTCATCTTTTTGTTAAAAGTGATTATTTTTTCTTGTTGAAATTACAGAAATAATAAAATTACATTTTGACTTTCAATAGATGTTGTTCTAGCTGTTGTTGATTGAAAGATTTGAAACATAATAATAAAATAGTGTACGAAAATTCATTTAAAGTGTTCCTCTTGCTGATGTTGCTTCGATGTAACAAGAAACTAACTAACTTCGCCGACTTTGACAACAATTTCAATTTCAATTATTATTATTTTTCTTTTTTGGTTTCCTTTTTTTTTGCTTTACTTATTATTTACTCTGCACTTGGTTATTTAGGCACAATAAACACAATCCAGGTTAAGCAAAAAAAAAAAGAAAAATAATAATAATGATATATATACATAGATATGTATATATAAATCTGAATATTACAATAAGTATGTATATAAATGGTTTTTGTGTTTTACATATTTTCATTTTGTGTTTTTAGCAGTGTGAAGACTCAAAAGTATTAAAAAATCTACATATTTGTTCGTTTATATGTATATATATAAAACACTTTTGCCTCTTTTGTTGGTATTTCTGTTTTCTTGCAAAGCTTGTGTTAAAAAAAACTGCGTTCGAAATTAAATGATTGAAATTGTTGTTATTTTGTTGTGTGTTACGTTATTTCCCTTTCCCATATTCAGCGGGAAATAGAAAATTCAGTCCGCTCTTCGGGAGTTTCTTTTTAATTGTTTGCCTCCAAGTTTGTTGTTCATCTCTTCTGTTCTTTTTCTTAAGCATTCGCTGCGTTTTTTCTTTGCTTGAGCATCAAAAACTTGCGAATTACTTCAGTGTATTTGTTGTAAAATTGAAAATGAATGAGGGAATAAAACTGAAAAGAAACGATTTGGAAATTTTAGTTAGTTATGTACCCACATAATTAAATGTTAAATTTGTTTTGATTACTTACATTTTTGGGTGTCGAGTGATTTATAAAAAATGTATAATCCGCTTTAGTTGGGTTCGAGCTTAGTTGGCAGGTTCGGCGCGATGCACTTGAAGCACCGCAACGGCCTCCTCCACCTTGGCCTTGAGGGCCTCCTTGTTCTCCAGCATGTGCAAGAGCTCAGAATTTTCGATTTCCAGCAACATGCCAGTTATCTTTCCAGCCAGTGTGTTGTGCATGCGTTCGATCAATGGATACAAACGCTCACCCAGCAGCTGCTTCTGCTCCTGTGGATTGGCGTTGGCCAACAGAGAAGTAATGAGTTTCTCCTGGTCTGCAATTGAATAACGAATTCACGTCAGTAATATGTTTCGAAATATTTAATGGAATTTACTTACTGTTGCCTTGGAGCTGTTGTGTCATTGGCTGTGCCTGTTGCATTGGCTGCACTGGCGGGTTACGCATGTTGGGGGTGTATTTGTAGTTTGCAGTGCGTTGTTGACCACCGCCGGGGATTTGGGCGCCAGCGATTTGCATGTTTGGAGCAGCAACCGATTGCTGGCCAGTGATAGCGCGAGCTCCAGAGCTTCGCATATTGTTGGCTGCAGCGGCAGCAGCTGCCGCAGCATGTGTACCCTGCACCTGCTGTCCCTGAGCTCCTCGAGCACCGGCCGCCGACTGACGGAACTGGGCGGGCACAGCACCGGCTGCACCCTGGAAGCTACCGGCAGCGGCTGAGGCAGCACCGGGCTGCACACTTGGCACGGCGGCTGGAGTACGCACCTGCTGGGCCCAGCGTGGTGTGTTGCGCATCTGTGCGGTGACCTGTGGGCCAAAGAAACGCTGGTTTGGCGGTATGGTGGGCACGAAGTAGTTGCCAGCTGCGTTTGGCTGGAACAAGTTTCCAAGTTGCTGCATACGCATACCAGTCATGTGACGCATATACTGTGATGCCAGGTGAGCCTTACGCTCCTCCTTGCGCTGGGCGAGTGCCACATAAAGTGGCTTACTGCCGACGACACGTCCGTTCAGTTCTGTGACGGCGCAAGTGGCTTCATTGGGCGAAATGAAGCAAACGAAACCAAAGCCCTTGGAGCGTCCCTCTTCGTCGGTCATGACCTTGGCAGATGTGATGGTTCCATACCTTGAGAACTCCGTGCGCAGGCGATCGTCATCGATGGAATCATCCAAGTTCTTCACATACAGATTAACACCATACACAGATTCATGACGCTTCTTCTTGAGCTCCTCAAATTTGCGCTTGAGTTCCTGTTGACGCTCGGCCTTCTTCTGGGCACGTGCCACATACAAAGATTTGCCTTCACCCATTTCCTTACCATTGAGAGCCTGGACAGCGGCCTCAGCAGCCTCAGTGGTCTCATAGGCCACAAAACCGAATCCCTTGCTCTTGCCATCATCCTTGGACATGACCTGATTGACAAAACAGTGTAAATTAGTTTAGATTCTATAAAATTATGGGACTTAAATTAAACTTACTTTGTAGCTTGTGATTGTGCCGTAGGGTTCAAAGAACTCCTTAAGCTTCTCATCATCGAATTCGTCAGTGAAGTTCTTGATGTAGACGTTTGTGAAGAGTTTGGCCTTCTCGCCCAGCTCCTTCTCGCGCTCCTTGCGTGGAATGAATTTGCCAACGTAGACCTTTTTGCCATTGAGCAACATGCCGCTGACCTTGTCGATTGAGGTATTTGCTGCCTCTTCTGTTTCAAAATGCACAAATCCATAGCCTTTGGAGTTGCCCTTCTCATCGGTGGCCACTTTGCAGCTCAAAATGTTACCGAACGCAGAGAAAGTGTCGTAAATGGCCTTATTATCGATGGCCCTTTCCAGGTTCTTGATGAACACATTGCCAACGCCGGAGCGGCGAAGTGAGGGATCGCGTTGCGACCACATTATGCGAATGGGCTTGTTGCGAATCAAATCAAAATTCATTGTATCCAATGCACGCTCAGCTGTTCAAACAAACCGGGAGAGAGAGAGAGAGAGACATGTTTAGTGCAATTGTTCGAAAATAGATCACACACACATTCAACCAAGCAGTGTTGCAAAACATAAGGAGTAAATGCACTACCATCCAGTGTTGGAAAAGAGTCAGTTTGATTTTATATTGTGAATCTTCTACTTCTGCGCTGAGTATTTACTGCACAAATGCGGCCACCCTAACGCATGGTAAGTCAAATCTGCAGTATTTCTGCATTACTCTGGCAACTTTGAATCTTAATCAGCTCAAAACTTGATAACTTTGACCGACCAATGGGTAGAAGTTGCTTAATAATCCAATTAAATATATTTTTAAATCACTGTAACGTTTCTACTTCTGCAAATGACAAAATCTGACTCATCTGCATGGTAAGTCGCGTGATTTACTCTGGCAGCAATGAATCTTAGTCAGCTCAAAAATGATTAATTTGACCAACCAATGGGTAGATGTTGCCATTTAGTAACTAATTAGTATGCTGGGATTTAATGTAACGCTTCTACTTCTGTAAATGAGAGTAAAGCACTCGTCTACATGGTAAGTCACGTTAATTAATATTGCAACAATGAATCTTAGTCGGCTCAAAATGGTAATTTTAATTTGACCAACCAATGGGTAGAAGTTGCATTTTTCAATCTAACTAAAAAAAAAAAAAAAAAAAAAAGGCAATAAAAAGCGATCGCAGTTCAGTAAACCTTGCGGAATGTTTTGATACAAAGACTACGCTTTCACACAGCCGGGTCCGTGTGTTAATTCAATAAAAACTAAAATGTAAACGACCTTTTCGTAATCAACAACAACAATAGTAACAAACAAAAGTTGTGAGACGCGTAGTTTATTTTTATTTTAGTGACAGTGAAAGTTGAAGTTTGTTTTCGCTTTTAACAGGAAAAAAAGAAACAGAGAAACATGGCTTAAAGTAGTAATCAGGTCTTTTGGACTTTGGCATGCCAAGAATTTACACGTGTTAATGAATGAGCGCAGCACATGAATGAACACAGGCGCACGCATACTGCCAGGGGTAGGGATGGGAGATGGTCTTGCTTAAATGCATTAAAAAGTGAAAGCCAAAGAGAAAATGTAGGTTTTATTTTAATTTTTCACTTGATTATGCCACGAAGACGTGCGTATATTAAATGCTAAAGCAGTAAGATATTCTAAAAAATCTGATATAACCTATAAATAGATTATCAAGCAAGTTTCCCAAATGTTTAAAAGGCGCGCACGGGCATAAACAATAAACACATGTTTATAGCACACACACACACACGCTCACGAGCACTCTTAACTAAAAAATCTGCTTTCGTGCCAGTGTGTGCGTATGTGTGTTTGTGTATGAGAGAGCCACTTGGATACAATGATGCAAGCAAAACTAGACTGACGCCATTGCGAGGCGATGGCAGAACGGGGCGTGGTGTGTGCGATAAGCTGCTGTGAAATGATGTGTATTGTATTATAGCATCAGAATTGCAATTTCTATAGAAACTTCCAGTTCTTTGATGACTCTAGCCAGGCCACAAGCCAGCTGTTTTCTTCTTCTTCCTCTTTTGTTCTCTCTCTCTATCAATTTTAGTCACAGAAACTGGAATTCAAACGCATACAAATGCAGACGTCGACAGCGAGCGCTGTTTCTTAGGGCGTGCGTATGTGTGTAAGTGCAAAAAATATTGTACACGTGTTTTCGTTGCTGCTGTCATTGTGAAGATTACCCCCACAATTTAGTATTGTATGCATGAATGTCGTTTGGGTGTGTATGTAACGGGGAATTTAACAATATATTAGCGATCATTACTCACCATCGGCTGCCTGCTGGAAATTGACGTAGGCATATCCCAATGAACGACGGGTAACTACGTCGCGACAAACACGAATAGATAGAACTGGGCCAGCAGTGGAGAACTTATCAAAAAGGTTAGCTTCATTGATGTCCTGGTGCAAATCACCCACGTATAACGAAGCCATTTTTGGTGATTAGGTCCTCCTATGATTATCAAAATAATGTTGTTATTTGCGAGTCAATTTTGTGTTTGTGTGAAGGGAAATTCAAAATACATTTCTCTCGCAATGCGAAAGCTGAAAATTCGCAATATAAAAAGATTTTGAAAAAGCGGCGTGGTTTTTGCTTTCAGATCTTTTGTTGTGTGTGTGAGTATAAGTGTGTGTACGTGTGCGTGCTCGTCTGTGTGGCAATACTGACGCATGTGACAGTTGGACGGGCGGTCGATTGGTCGACATGGCAACACTGCGCGGCATAGGCATGTGCTTTGTTGTTGCTGTCTTTCCTTCTTTCACACACCAACACACCAATAACCGAAACTCATGTTGGAAAATTTCCACATGCGCACACTTTTTAATTACCATGCACGTTTTCCCTGCACACAAATTATTAAATTATTCTAATTTAAATACGATATCTTAAGTAATGCAAGCCACATAACTCAAATTGCATTTTACACAGTGGGTTGGGTCTTTGTTCGATTTCTTAAGCAGTCAGTTAACTGCGCTCTTTTTTTGGACGACAGCTTACGTCGCCATCTTGCGTGGCATACGAAAAACATTTCACAAGAAATTTTCTTTCGACGCTTATAAGGTCGTACTTACGTTTTCGAAACTTGCTCGAATTTTTTGCTACTTTTTACAATTTTTTTATTTTCTTTTTATATTTTTAATTTTTTTTTTTATTTTTTAAGATTTTTTTTTCTTCACAAAAAATATGTGATAAGTCGTGTGCTAAGCGAAACCACGACCGCTCACTTAAACGGACTCTACTCGACTCGCCGAGTTTCAGTCTCGCCTATTCGACGAGGGCTGAAAATAAATCGTTCATTTTACTCGTTCGTCGTATTTGACGTTAGCCAACACTGCACACGAGAACCAGTGCTGTCATACTTTTAAACTTAGTTGAAAGTTTAATAATAAAAGTTATCTGTATATATATTAAATAAATTGGGCAACTGTAGAATTTATTTCAACGAAAAAAATCTATATACTTTAAAAATTAAACGTTGTGTAGCTAAAACCAGTAAAAAAACGCTATTGGTTCCCTTTATATGATTTGACAGTTCTTGTCAAAAAATTAAAGGCAAATGATTTTAATAATGATTTTTGCAAATCATACCCAACAAAAAAATAGAAATACTTATAAAAGTTGAATTATTAACACTAATCTAATTAATTAAACTATTTTGAATATTGTCGCTGTTGACAACGTTTTTCATTTAATTATTTTGAGCAAATTATGAGAAGTTTTCTTGGAGTTCCCCTGAAATAACTTACCGCCGAATCCGCCGGTTAAACGGGAAACTTTTTGAGTCACAAATGGACTTGACGAATCGCACAGAACTCACGTTTCACTTGCAAAAATGTAATCGTATAAAAATGAACTTTTTTTTATGCTTTTTTGTATTTTATACGAAATAAACAACACTCAAGCAAACCAAATAAATGACTGCATTGAAATGATTGCAACTATTTGCTAATTATTTTTTTTAAATTTTTTTGGCTAATAAACCAATTTTTTAAGTAACTTGTTTGTGTGTCTCCTAATGAGGTTGCAGGCAGACTAACAACGAGCCAAGAAGTACTGTCATTATTTTTAAATCTTTGCAAAGCCTACTTTGATTCGATAAATTTTGGAAACAAATTGTGAACTATCGCTATGCTGCGTTAACACTGAGTCACAGGGTGTGACTTCATTTCGTGAGGCAGTGTGAACACAGAATATTTGTGGTTAAGTTGTACGAAATAAAAATTTGGTTGTCTTTAAATTTATTTTATTTTATTTAAAATGCCCTTTTTACACATTTAGATTAATGCTTAAATTTGTTGTAACTTTTGTAATGAAGATGTTTGAGATTTTCTTTTGTTTTTGCGTTCAACTCGATTTTGATTTCTTGTGGATTTAACATATAAGTAATAATAAATTTAAATTATATGTATTATCATTGAATTATGCCTAATCTATGGGTAAATTGAATTATCCCTAAATTGATTTTCTTTTTACTTAAATTTTTTTTGTTTTAGTATAACTTGAATATTTTTGTATGCAGAACATGATTTGTTTTCTCTTTCAAGAACATTTGATATATATTTTTCAAAAATATATATATGTATGTATATATATAGTTTATATTTATGATAATAGGTAAATTATAATTGTGGAACTGAACTGAAACTTATATAGAAATGCTGGCGAATAAAGATATTTGTATATTTATATACTTTAATACGTTTCAATTATTTTCAGCAATTAATTTAAACAATAGTTTCAGTTAAATATTGTAATACTTTCATGTGCCAAAATTATGTATGACATTAATATTTTTCTTTCAAGTTTTATAATTTTTATGTTACTTAATTTAACAATTAACTGCCATTGCACAATTAAAACCTGTAATCAGTTGCATTTTGTTTTCTCTTCTACTTTCTTTAGTTGAATATTTTGCTATTTTGGCAGTGGCTTTTTTCTTTTCTTTTCATTCCTTTAGTTTCAAAACGATTAACAAAACAAAAATTGGGCCTAACAATGTTGGCAGCAAACTTTCGGCTTAAACAATAAAATGAATAATAAAAAATGAATGTAAAAAGAAGAAAATAATAAGATCAAATCAAATCAAGATGAAAGACGAGTCTAAACTGTGTGTGTCGGTGTGGCAAATGTTCAGTTTCCATTTCCCAAGCCAGTTCCGAATCCGTTCCCATTTCCATTCCCATTGATGGCTGAGTCACTGCACCATTCTACCAGATACTGAACTTGTCCATTTCCCATGCGCCGCTTGGCGCGAATGGCAAAGGATTCGCCAGCATCGATGCGATTGATGGCACCACCAAAATATTTATTAACCGACTGTTTCAGGTCCAACATTGAGTGTCCATTCTGTGCGGGATTACTGCCGCTACTGCTCGCATTTGTTGCCGTGGAGCTTGTGGAATTGCGTCGACTGCTGTCTGGGGAACAAGCACTGCGGGATTTCTGCGGTCTTTGACGCAAAAGGCGTCCATGTGTTGGTGGCACCGCGTTTGACTTTTCTGGCGGTGGCGGTGGCTGCAAATCTTTGGCATACAGGGGAAAATAGTGGCTGGGTATGGGATTAATTGTTGTGGTATTGATCACCTGCACGAAACAAGAAAAAGACATTAAACATTTGTATGTTTCTAAACTGTGTGTATATTTACCTCGATGGCCGTTGTCAGGCGTCTGGTGCGTCGTCGTCGCACCTCCTGATTGGGTCCAATGGTAATATCTTTGGCACTCAGTCTTCGCTTTATCGTCCGCACCATGCGTGGCTGTTGAGCAGCTGCAGCCGCCTTTGCCAGCTCCGTGTTGCTCAGCTGCTTCACGTTCCTCAGCTTAAATATGCTGTTTATGATGCCAGCCACGCCGGCTGATGCTGCACCTGCTCCATGGCGCTGTTGGGTTGACTTCTTGGGCGTGGCCATTAGAAAGGGATTGTTGCGACCGAGGAAATTAGCTGGTGGTGGTATTATGAGATCCAGCGAGCTGGTGCCACGGCTGCTGCTCGAGTTCTCATCGGAGGAGAGATCACAGTTACGGCTGTTGTCGTAACGTTTCGACAAACGGAATGCTTTACGCTTACGGCTATTGCCGTTAAGAACCACGGCATAAGGTTGAGGTGGTGCTGGTGCCTGGAGTTTGCCAGTTTCCCCATCATTGGCATTATCATCGGCCAAATCGGGTGTGTGAACCTGTGTGCTTAATTGTCCTTCAGTTTTCATCTGATTGTTCTGCTTTTTGGCCATGTCAATAATTTGCTTAATTGGTATTTCATCCTCGCTGGTATCTGCCTCAACATCTACCTCAGCCACTTCCGTCTCCACCTCCGCCTCGGCCTCCTCGTCCTCATCCGTGTGAAACTCGTAGACGTCCTTCACCGTGGACATTCCCTTTGTGCCATTCTCTCGCGTTGGCTCTTTTACAACCACTTTTTCCTCTGGCATCAGCAGTAAACGGAATTTATCCACCAGCAACTCATCACTGAGTACCTCATGGGATTGCAGGAACACACGTGGCGTTAATGGGGGACCACTGTGCCGGAGAGCATAGTAGGCGGGAGCACGCTTAAACTCGCGTCCACAAATAAAACGATCCGAGTATTCCTTCAGTGTTTGCTTGATTCGTTCCATTAGCTGCGTCTCTGGCAGCTGACGCCACTCCTCACAAATGGGCAGATGATGCCGTTGCTCTAGTATAAATGGCCAAATGTCCTTCAGTAGATGATGATACTTTTGGTGCTGATGCTTGCGCAGATTATACAACGTTATGTGCAACATATCGACCCAATCAATTTGAAGGCGTCGCACAAACTCAACGCCATCGTTGCACACAGTGCAGCAAAATACAAAGAACCTAAATGAATTGAAAGATATTTAATTAGTTTAATTTAATTGTGTAAATTAATCACTTACATATCGCCTCGCAGCAGCTTGCCCTTGAAGTTTTGCATGCAGTGGGTGTGAAACCAGTTGCGGCACTTGCAGCATTGCAACATGTTGTGATCAAATTTACCCGCCTTGCCGCAGTAACAATAGATTTGCTCCTCATTCACACGATGCTTCTCATCCCAGCTTAGCTTGTCCACCTGAAAGACAATAGATTTGAAGTTATTTACAACGACTTATTAAATGTAAACCAGGCTATAAATTAGCCAAGTTAACAGCACTTGTAAACCAACTTACATGATACGGCAGCTGTCGACAAATTCCAGGTGGTTTATTGGCTTCATTGAGCTGCACAATTGCTGGTTGCACCTTCATTGGTTTCGCGCAACGCTTGCAACACCAAATCCCAGGGGCAATTTCGTTGGTACAACCACGATGATAGCCACGCCCACAACGTTCGCAAATTTCAACAATGTCGTGTTGTTGCGTTCGCTTGCAGGCCACGCACATGGGTCCAGTTTGATTGTTGGTGGCTTCACTACCGGCTCCAGTGGTGCTGGGCTCATGACCCAGCTTGCGTAGTTTCTGTGGCTCACACCACTGCTCCGATTTATCGCCGAAACGCACTAGGTATTGCTCCTCCGACTGTGCTATTATTGTGCCCAGATAGAAGCGTCCATCGTTACACTTGATGAACACATCCTCCTGCAGGGCGTAGCTTATTAGAGTTGGAGCGGGGGGAGCGTGAGTGGAAGCCGGAACGGGACTTGGACTCTTTGTAGCTGGCGGTGGAGTTGGGGGAGTTGGTGGTGCCACTGCTACTGCTGACACTGCAACAATGCTTTGCGTGACGTTGGCGAAGCTCTGCTTCAATTGTGTTCCGACACAACTCACGCTCTCGGGCGACTTTAGAGGCGAGCTCAGTGTCTCTGGTGTTGTTGGCGGTGTATGCGGCGTTGTTGTCGTCGAGTCCGGCTCATCAATAACAATGACAGCAGTTGATGAGGGAGTAGCAACAGCAGTAGTACCAGCAGTAGCTACTGACGAAATGCTGCGACTATTTGAGATGGAACTACTGTTGCTGTTACTGCTGCTGCTACAGCTGCTGTCGGCAGTGCTGCTATCAATTAGTGGCATCAACGCCTTGTGCTGTATAGCGGGTATTATTGGCGAGGGCTGGCAGAGATTTGGTTCCGTATAATGATTGTTAATGCAGATATTTATGCGATCCAATACCACCGTCGACGTGGCAGCTCCAGTACTATTATTACTAACCGGCACCAGTGGCGGTGGCTGTAATTTTGCGGCTAAATTGTTCGGCGCGGTATAGTAAGCTCCTACGGAAACAGGCGCATACAATTCAGCAGGTCCAGTTGCCGAAGTTGTGGTTGATGTGGGCGTGGCATACAGCTGATTGAGTTGCTCCGTAGTTGTTTTATTTAAACTATAGACATTTGGCGCTGTGCTTATAATACGAATATTGTTTATGTTACTCGTCTTAAAGGGACTCGACTGTGCTTGTTGCTGTGTTTGCTGTTGTTGCTGCTGTTGATGAGTGTAGTTGTTGGTGATTTGTATGCTGCTGGGATGGCCTGCTGTTGCCGCTGCCGTAGCCGTATTTGCATAGTAACGCTTTGTGCCTCCAATTACTGGCGGTAACCCGCCGCCAGTGTTTGTTGCCAGATTTGGTGGCATTATTTGATAGGTTAACCATTGTTGAGGATTTGGCGTCGCCGCTGTTGTTGGTTGCGTTAAATAACTGTATGTTGTTGGCGCACCGACAGCGCCAGCGAATTGGGGCGCCACATTTTGTGGCAGACTATTGTGTTCATGTGGTTGCAAGTGAAAATGGTTGTTCATCATTTGGATTACTTTATTGTGCAAGTTGCTTTTGTGCGCAGTCTTTTCTATAAATCAAGAACAAAATAGTTGGCAATTTAGTTAACATTCAATTTATACGTATGCTTTTTTTTTATTTTATCTCAACAACAAACTGGCGCCTTTTTCCAGCTATTTGTTGCTGTCTATCTACACACATTCAAACATCCACACAACCAGACACTCACTCACACATGTCCAACGAATACACGTCCAGCATTAAAAAAGAGAGCACCGAAAACCGTTTGTGAGCCCTTTTGTATTCTACTTCTTACCTACTTTTTTTCTCACGCAGTCGTGCACAATGAACCACAATTTCAGGAACTCTTTTACATACCTTTTAGTGTGTTTTAACACATGTATTAAATTAGCATTACATTAAATTACATTCGTTTATTAGTTTTAAGTATTTTTCGGCATACTTCAGCATTATATCTAGCAAAAATGCACTAAACAATCACTTGATTCGGCAATTATAAGTGTCAGCCATTTTTCAGCATATGCAGTGTTAGCAAATGTTACAATGTTAATTCATAGTGTTGGACAGCGGTTTAAAAAACAGGCCCTTTGGAAACAAATAAATAATAAGTTGTGGTAATCAAGCATTCATAAATTAATAACAAGATGCTTACTTAAAAACTATTTTACTTTTTGTAATTTATAATAATTTAAATTTCAGTATCATATTTTGTCCATTATCTGGCAGCACTGGTCATGGTCATGCGATGCATTGCCTAATGTTATCACAACCACTGGTATTTATTTTCCCGCTATTATCACGGCCTCCAGTATTTTTCGCCAGAGGTACTAAGACTTTTTGGGCACAGTCCATAGAACCATTTTAAACGTCAATTTGGCAGCTTATTTTACAGCTTCCACCTTAGTCTATCATCCTCTAAGCCCACATCACATAAATTTTAAACAGTTTGTATATTAGAACTTTAAAGGCTCCCCATCTTATAAGCTAAACAATAAAGATATATTCATTTGAAACTAATTATTAAAGTTTTAAAAGAGCTAGCAAATTAAATATTTGAAAGGACATCTGTGCGGATGTGGGTGGATTGAATGCAGTTAAAATACAACCCTGAAAATTGTCATTCACAACGAAAATGTAAACATTGCCAACGAGGATTTTCAGTTATCAAAATAAAAGAAGTGTATGCCGAGTACAATTTCAAAAAACAATAAATTAATGTCTGAAATAACAACCTTAATATATTTAAAGATTATTTTAAATTACTGTCTTTTTTGCAATTCAACATGTACGAGGTTAAGATTAGATAATATGGTAAAGACCTTATTTAATAAACCTCCTTTAAATAAATATTACTTCATGCAACTACACATGTGATTTAAAATATTCTAAGCTTTCACAAAAAATAAGTTAAACGTTTTTAACTAAATCAGCTTTTTATAAGGATGATATTGACGAGAATACAGTAAAAGGTCAGCGTTGAAACTTAATGAAGTGTCACATCACTCTCTGTAACATGCTTATAAAGAATCCATCTTGATATTGAGAATGAAACAAATACAGGTATTTGTTTATTGCACATATTAAATATAGTAAAAACATTTAATATTGTAATTGTGAGTGCCGCTATTCTTATATACGTTATACAACACTGTGTCCGATTGATGCGTAAATTTGGCGCGCCGACCCAATCAGCTGATAAACGCGGTGTCTGCTGTTTCGCTCGCACTCGCGCGCTGGTCGTTTTCGTAGTCGTTGTCGTCGTCGTCGAAAAAGCAACGACTTGATTGAAATTTTATGCATATCGTGTTGCGATAAAAACGAACAATTATTAATTTCTGAACAGTCCACAAGAAAGAGGAAATTTTGTTCATCCTTTTGCAAAAAAGTGCATCAAAATCGGAACACTTGAAGTGTAAGAAAAACGCCTCTAAAAACCCGCATTAAAACGATTTTGTGTGTGTGTGACATGAAAAAAATGCGCTGCTGGAAACAAAAAATGCGCTCGCCATTTTGACTTGAGCGACATCCAAATTTTTCACTTGCTACCATCAAAATAATCACTTGGAATCAAGCATCCATAAAAGCAATTAACCCCAAATATAAGCCAATCTGTAAAGTGTTGTGTAGAAAATAATTAATACACGTGTTACAATTGTGCAAAGAAAAATACGAAATATATTGTAGGCCGCGCCACACAAATACATGTCCACTTGAATACACTCAGGCTCACATACACGTTGCGGCTACGTGCTTGTTTTTTTGCTGGTATTGATATTTTTGGCGGTGTATTAGTGTGCGTTGCTCCCCTCCCCGACCCCAAAGAAGCACAATAACAACAAAAACACCAAATTAGACAGTGCAAGAATTAAAAAGAGAGAAGATAGTCGTAGTAGGTAGAAATTCACCTGTAAAAAGGTTCGGTTGATAACTAAAGGTGCGGGGCACCTTGTGGCACCGACGTCGACGTCACTATACACTACACCTGTCTCGGTCTATAAAGGAGTACACAGTATCAATAACAGCTTTCGGGACCCCTGGAAAATGGCGCATACCTCGACCACAAATCAAACAACAAGCGGCGCAGTAAAGACAGATGAAGTTAACTATTTCTTTCGGGACGAACACGGTAAGTTCAGCTAGGCGATTATCAGTGGGCGTATAAATACGTGGGCAATTGAACAGATGCCAACACCTACCACACATAGAATGTAGTAAATTTTACTTATATTTGAATGCGTAACATATGAACATGCAGGCAATAGGCAACACAAACCACAAGAAAAAACTACAATCATGCAAAGACTTGCGTATTTACATATCTTAGTATTGGTGAGAGGGAAATGGATGGGGGTGGGGGTGAAGCTACTACTAACTTGCATGCTCGCACACTGGCGCGTAAACGCCATCTTTTTTCTTTTTTCGGTTTCCTTTTACATACAATATTTATCGCTTAATACGCTTTAAGCGCGCACACAACGCCGAGGCAAGCCATCAGCAACAACTACTACTACAGCTGCACAGCAGCAACACGTCAAAAACAAATAATAAAAAATAAAATCAAGTAAAATCGGTTGGTGTTGTCTGCTGCTGCTGCCAATATACAATCACACTTCTATATGTTCGTATATATAAATTTGTATATGTATATAGACTTAAATATACATGTGTGTGTGTGTGTGTGTGTGAATACACCGCCGGGCAGCGACAACAGCCACGCCGTTCGCCCAGTTGGCGCTCAGTCAAACACACACTTAAAAATTGTGTACGCTGCTCGATACATCTATGAGATACTTCTACTTCTACAGTTCTTTTTTATCTCCAAAACAGCTGATAGCGCAGCGCTGCAGTCGCCGGCAGGCTTTCCACTGACGCACACTTTTTACTCCTTTGAATAATAAATCTTAAATTTGTAAAATATAGGAACAGTCTTCTTGCATGGGTTTGTATATGTGTGCGTGTGCCTGTGACGAAGGCAAAGTTGAATAACTAAAACTTCGTGACATTTTGCAATGTGTTACAAAAAGCTGGGAATAAAACACTCACACACATGCAAACACAAACTCGGGTAGATCACATATACACACAATCATAGATACACCATGTACACACTCTCACATATTCTTCACAGAGATACTCCTCATGCAGATAGAAAAAAAGTTAAAGCCGAAAATGGGCAAACACCAAACATGTGTAGCAGCGACTGCGCAGCGACGTCGCGGCGTTGACGTCGGCAGAGATGTTGTTATTGCCACTCTATTGTGTGTGAATGTGTGCGTCTGTGTATGTGTGAGCGCATGTGCTGTTTGTATGAATGAGTGAGCAGCGTCGACCGCACGCCGGCTAACCGGCCTGCAAGGCTGACTGCTGAGCATGTTTGACAGTCGTTAGGCTGAGTCATTTATGTGTGTGTGTGTGTGTGTGTCTTTTGTAACTGTGTGTTAGTTGATATTTTTAGTTTCGACCCTTTTCTTTTTGCGGTTTTCCTGTTTATTCATAACCACAACCATAATTATATCCACATACAAATATGCCTGTATTTTTGTTTGTGTTATTTACTCAGCTTTTTGTTAATATTATAATTATGCAAATGTTAACGCAGCAGGTGAATGATTAGCATAATGAAAGATGTAACTGAAATGGTTAGAGAAAAAGCCGGTTTCTGTTCAGCTCCATCGACAGCACCAGGGTTGTATAAACAGAGAAAGATCACGATATTTTCAACTTAATAATCGGCTGCAAGTAGTACGATCATCACGTGCTGTTTTCTATGTGTGCATCTGTGTATGTGTGTGCTTGTGCGAGTTTGTGCAGTTTCGATACATCCTTGCCAGACGACCGCATTTTGGTCACCCTCACCACCCCATGTCAAGTAATGAGAATTCTTTCGTATTTCATTTCTTCTTTTGCTTTGCTCCACACACGATGGTGGTGTTCTTCATGCTGTTGTTGTTGTGAACAACTTTGTTGCTTATTATTGTGTTGGTTTTGGTTTGCGCGCTACGCTTTCGTTTCCTATACACTCACATTCGCCGCAAATGAAACAGTAAAGAACGACAGAATCGACGACAACAACAACGGAGACAGCGTCGGCGACAGCGACGGCGACTGCGCTGCATTCATGCATGCTCGTGTGAATGCGTGTGAGTGTATACATATGTTTATGTGTGCTTGTGTTTGCATTTGGGCCTGTGTGTGTGTATGTGTATGCATTTCAATTGAAGCGAACCCAGCAGAACTTTCGAGCATGAAAAACTTGCATCTTTCTTTTGACTGTGTGTTTATTGGGAGAGATACACATTCGTTCAGCCTTAAACTATGTAATCACGTGGTGGTTTTATTTGTCAAGCTTAAAGCATGCTGATTTAAAACATATTTTAAGCGATTTGTAACAAAACAATTACGAATATTTTAGGACAAATCGCTAAAATGCTAAAACCAGTGCAAGTGAAGCAATCGCAATCCACAGATCATCCAAAATCCAGTATGGTCTTTCCCAGCAGCTCGGCGCGAAACGGCGGCGTCGGTGGCAGCAGCAGCGGCATCGGTAATGTGGGCCGAATGGGCGCCTTCAGTCAAATGGTAAGAAGATCTACTAACTGTAATTTAAACAATTACTTAACGATTATAATTTGGTGTCAAGCAGAGTACAACGAATCAGGGACAATTCATTCGTCTTCAGGACGGCTATATAACGATTCCAAAAACCGAAAGTAAGACAATTAAACACACGGTATTTAACAATTGTATTTAAAATGGAATTTGGAATTTTCTTTGTTTTTACTTTATTTAATTAACAAAAACAGATACTTCATATAGCACAGCTGTGTCAGCGCAAAAAACCAACGCTGGTGGCAGCGGAGGAGGCGAGGTGGTAAGTACACGATGTCACTTCCAACTGCTCCCGATTTAAACTCTTTTATAATAACTATAATTGTATTTATTTATTTTGATTTTCGCATGTACACAGATAAAGAGCGGACGATATGAGAAATATACGCCAAATAATGCCATGAAAATGAAATCGAAACTGTAAGTTGTAAATGTAAATGACATCATCTAAATATAGACACTATAATCATGTTGATTATCAATATTGTTGTTTTCCAGGCACGCCATACAGAGCAGTCCCATACACACAACGCCCGCCTCGTCATCGTCAGTGCAAAGAAAACGGAAGCCAGATAAAGCCGGCAAGGGACTTAGGCACTTCTCGATGAAGGTATGCGAGAAGGTGCAAGAGAAGGGCAAGACAACGTATAATGAAGTGGCTGATGATTTGGTGACCGAAGAACTGAAGAACAATTCATATGATACCAACTGTGATCAAAAGAATATCCGGCGTCGTGTCTACGACGCACTCAACGTACTGATGGCAATCAATGTCATTTCCAAAGACAAAAAGGAAATCCGTTGGATTGGTTTGCCCGCCAACTCAGCAGAGGTAGAGTCGACATAAGGAACTCCCAATTCCATACAGTACTAACGTTTCTTCGCACCCTTCTAGCAATTTATGGCTCTGGAGGTGGAGAACCACACGCGTCGGGAACGTATCAAGCAAAAACATGAAATGCTTCGTGAATTGATCATGCAACATGTGGCATTCAAGAGTCTTGTGGAGCGAAACAAACGGGCGGAGAGCCAGGGTGTGGTGCCATCGCCAAACTCATCCATTCAGCTGCCGTTCATCATTGTGAATACGCACAAATCGACCAAAATTAATTGCAGTGTAACCAACGACAAGTAGGTTTACTTAATACTGCAATAAAATCAATCATTTGTTTAATCACTAACTTAATTTCTACAGATCCGAGTACATTTTTAAGTTCGACAACACATTCGAAATGCACGATGACATCGAGGTCTTAAAGAGAATGGGTCTACTGATGGGTAAGTTCATCAGTTATGAGTAATAAATAGTTTCAACTAATAGCACACTTGGATTATTTGCAGGCTTGGATAAAGGCGAGTGTACGGCGGAGAACATTGAGCGCGTCAAGGCTTGGGTGCCACCAAATCTGGCCAAATATGTAGAAGGTAAATGTTCATGCATAAGAAAGATTTAACTTCTACTTAAACTGTATTATTTTATAGCCTACGGCACTGGTAAAGTGGGCGATCCGATTTACGATTCGGATGACGAAGACAATGACTTCAATTCGTACCTCGAATCAACCAATGAGTCTCAAAGCTTTGCACAACACACACAGCACACCACCGATGTTGAATTCAAGTCGGAGGTGGACGATGATGAGCTCGAGGAGGACATCGATTGAGCTGACGATGATGTGGTGAACGTTTCATGGGCGATGGCATCCAATGCGGATGCTGGTGATGCCGAAGACACATTTAGTTTTACCTTTATTAACGCTTTGTTGGGATTGCCACGCCCACTTGGTTAGGGTGGTCCAATTTCTCTCATTTGTCGTTCTTTATACCCACACACACACACACATGTTTGTTTGTCAATGAGACTTGATTATGCTATACATACATAAGTATAAAAGAAAAACATTTAATAATTATATATACTGTATATGTATATTTGGAGTTCAGTTTGTATTTTTGAAGTATATTTTTAAGCGCAAAACAATTTATATTTAATGTTCTAATTAAGCAAAACACAAAAGAAACAAAACAAAAAAACATTGTATTTTAGTGAAAATATACAAATAATAATAATGTCTGTCTTCGTTTTTAGTTGTTAAACGATTGCTGCTTAAACAACAACAAAATTGAACAAATGTTTTATAAAATTTCAATGAAATGTTCATCACGAATATTGTAAATGTGCGTTAAGCCCAATACACACTGTACTGTACACACCAAAATCCTTGAAATGACAGCAATAATAAATGCAAAATTATTTTTAGAGCGACAAGTTGCAGTTCAAACTGCAGACAAATTAAAACAAAATGAAAAATTAAATAAAATGCAGGAGAGGAAAGTAAATGAAAGGAAGAAAATTATAAAAGCATATGAAATATGTTTATTTGCCTAATATTAAACACGACTTAAGTTTAATACATATATAAAAAAGAAAAACGTTGTTTCACCCATTTTTCAAATGAAATTCTCAAGAATCGTTCAGTTAGAAAACAAATATATTTATATATAATACATTATATACCTAAAAAGTAAATGCAAAAAATAATCAACCTACCTATTTAGTAATAACAAACTATTAATGCATCGATATAAATCTAGAATTTATATTTATACATATATACATATTAATTATTATTGAAATTACTTCAAATGAAAATGAAAACAAATGCATAAAAATTTAGTAGAAAGTGAAGCAAAAACAATGTACATTTAAGAGTCGAGCTGTAGTTGTGTAATAAATTTAAAAATTAATATTTCATTTTGAAAATGGGATTAATCGACAAAGAGCAAATACAAAAATAACAAAAATTATGGATAAACAATACAACAACAAAAAAACCAAGTAAATAGGTAATAAAGTGAATGCATATTGTAAAATATGATTTAAAAAAAAGTAAATCCTAAATCTTTTAATTTCAAATTGAACAAATCCGTTTTGAATGGTAATAATTTATCAACTGTTTATTAAGATTTGGGGTTCGAGTGTTTGCTTTCTTTAAACAAATTAATTATTGAGTGAGCGGAATGTTTATCCTGCCGGTTCTGGCCAATCTCGTGGGAAAATGTAGGGAACTTATAAATAAAATCAACTGAAAACATTACAGTCGAAAAGTCACCACATTCCCTGACTTAAATGAAAACTATTATATGATTTACTTTGGCTTAACGCTAAATCTGGACCACCTTCCCTTCAAGCAAAACCTTCGTCCAGGATTGTTGTTGCTGTGGTCGGTGGACCCAGTGGTTCCTGCTGCTGGGCAGCCAGATTAAAGTCGTAGTTCATTTGTTGCTCAAACGGTGGACAGGGGAATGCATTCGACGACAGGTTCATCAATTCAGGCTGTGGTTGCATTGGCTTATTTAGTTCCTGTTTCTCCTGCCTAATTTGCTGTGGGGATTTCACATAGTTAATGGGTATAATGCCAGAGGTCTGGCCATTTGTTGAGGCCAGTGCCCAGCCAGTATTGAGGAGCTGCAGGGTCTGTTGAATCTCACGGGGTGCCACCTGTACGGTTTGACCTGCACGCAGTGACAGTTCGCTCTGATTGCGTGCCTGAAAATCGTAGACGGCTTGCGTGTGTATCGGACCAGTCCACTTAGCGGGATTCCGAGCTATTTTTATAAACGAAACGATTCGAATTGAATTGAAGGTTTAAGCATTTGCGAAGTAAGAAATCAAAACGAGTTTGCGCTTATCAGAGCAATTTGCGAGCTCTCTAATCTGGATGAGCTGGGTCAGTACAAAGTGTGCTCTGATAAGATAAATGATACGTTCAATGTACGTAAACATACCTTCCTCCTGCGCTGTATTCGTAACGGTGCCTAGCAACTTCATGATCAGGTAGGGTGCAGTAAAGATGAAACTAATGAAGGCCAACACGGGCCAAGGCGAAGTGCCCTTGCGAGGTAGCTGTGGTGCATTTCCCTGCTGTCCACCCTTATCGTTAAGAGCTTCAGCGAACGCCTTTTTGAATGCCTCCGATGAAGGGTCCAAGTTGGACAGACGCAGCCAGTACAGTATTCTACGTAAAACGAATTATAATTAGTTTAAAATATACAAGAGTTCTTCCAGTGACTCACTTTCTGTATATCCATTTCAAGCCGCGAAAGATGGCAAACGATGCCCAGAACTGGCTGAACACGCTGCGCAGACGTCCAAAGTTTGCAGCCACGCCCAGAATGGCTCGAAAGGAACTCGTGAGTGCAAAAAAAGTAGAATCCAGCATAGATGCGATGTTGGCAATTGCAGACACCAGCGATTCAATGCTTTGGAAAGCGGGACGAGAGCTGGCCTCAGCCATTTGTATGAATCTCTGCTCAGGATCATTTCCATTCATTCCACCAAATCTGTTATAAGAACCATAGCCGCCTCCAAAGCCACCTAGACCTCCCAAGCCACCATACCCGCCATAGCCACCATAACCACCGAATCCGCCAGCACCGTATCCACCTGTATTGTAGCTTCCAAAGCCCATACCGTATCCACCTGTATTACCATAGCTCCCGCCATATCCGTAGGAATTCTGCTGGAAGGGGGACTGTGGTACTGGCGGGGGAGCTGCGAGCGACCTTACATTTCCGTATGGTGTGCTCAACATGGGCGAGTCGTTTATTATAGCGCTACGCAGATTGTTGTTATCTCCCATTGTGCTAAAGAATAACTAACTTTAATTTATTGAACTTTGGCCCAACACATCGACGTTCAGTTAATTTTACCTACCTTTGTTTACCAACTGAATGCCACTTGGGTAAAAAGCTGCTTACGACTCTGTTACCTTGTGCGCTGTTTTAATTAAAATCTTTCTTTCGCGACGAACGAATTAAAAATTAATATTAGTGGACACAACAGTAGCTTTTTCTTTAATTCATTAGTTTTTAATAAGTTATCGAAACAGCTGACGATTATTGAGTTCTATCGATAATCGTGTCGTGCGATATTTTTTCTGATTTGAACATAAATTATCGATGGCGAGCAAACAGTTTGAATTAACGGTTAATAATGGTCAATATTTAGTTTTTAATGAAAGCCAATAAATGTTGTACTGCGACCAATAATAAAACATGCATTTTGTAACATATTTTATTCACCTAATTACACTCGCTCACCGGCTGGCAATATTTTGAAAATGTGGCAACTCAGGAGCTTTGGAGCTGCCATATTATCGAATATAAACAAATCCAGTGTTATTATTTAAGGACGTAGTCAAACGAACTTCATAGCAATAGTTATTATTATAAAAATCCAATTTAAACTCTAGTTCAGCCAATTAAATGGCAAACAGCAAAGATATGTGCCTACGGGAATGGGCGCCACTTACTGATGTAATGGAGCTTATTCCAGCAGCACGGCGAGGATTCTTTCCATCGAATCTAAATATCACATGTGTGGATGCCATTGAAGATTATCTTGCTTTGGGCAGCGATGCGGGAATCGTATTTTGGTATAATCGTCGTTCCGGCGAAATGCAGAAACTTAAAGCTGAGGTTAGTGGGAATTTTAGCCTCAGACATGACTCACATGTCCACAGCTTTGCGTGATAGTTAATCATTATTTTTTTCGTGTTCTTCCCCTTCTACCACCGCATGACAATGAACTTAAGGTATCTACGCGTTTTACGTGCGTAAAGATAGTGAATTCCGTTGAATATATGGTGGCAGCTGGCAGTGCTAACGGTCAAGTTAGCGTTTTTCAAATACAAAAGGAACTCCCACCGGACCTGGACTTGGTCGCGCCCTGCACACGAAGTAAGCCCATCGAACGCTACACAATTCGAGACCTACATCGCTGTGTGGTCAGTTGCTGTGAGTGGTCAAAGAATGGCATGAAATTGTACTCGGGCGACCGACAAGGCGTCGTTGTACTCACCGAATTCGACTATCAAACGGTATGTGGACAATAAATCCTTGTTTGTTGTGTGCTAACGCTCTCAATCATTTCCAGCATTTGAGCAAATCTTTGGAAATACTCAGCGAGGCTTACGAGATAGTACAGCTGAGCTTACACCAGAGTTACCTGCTGGTGGCCACTCTCTATCGCTGCATTGTTTGCCGTCTTGATCTGCAGACCAATAAGTGGCATATTACTCAAGTAGGCAAAAAGGATCGCAAGCAACTCATCGATTGCGGTGGTGTATTCCTCAAGCAATCTACAACGAACCAGAATGTGCCGCAAATAGTTTGTGGTCGCCCGGGATTACGCTTTTGGATTGCCGATGCTCTAGGCAATGTCTCCAGGACCATAATCTTTAGTGACGCCGTGCTGCGTAGTCCAGCCTGGGAGATACCTCTGCTGAATCCCAAGCAACGTCAGCAGCTACCAAGTGGAGACAACTCCACTGTTGCCGGCGGCAGTGCTGCACTTGTGGCTAGCAAAAACTTTCGCGAGATGAATCTCTATGATGGACAGGATACTCTATTAGTTACACATGACGATGCAGCATTGTATATTCTTAATCTGGAGCGCCTGAAGGTTGAAGCTGTGGCACGTGGTTTTCGCAAAATACTGGACTTTTGTGTTTGTGGCAAGGAGATTTTTGTGCTGGAAGGTGAACGCTCTCTGCTCCGTTTGGCACCGCTGCCCGAGCGTCCCAACCGCATGACCAAGGTTATATTTAATCCACTGATGCCGCCACCGCTGCCCATGCAGGGAGGTTCCCATTACTCCGTATTGGATCTGGAATCTCCACCCGAGATGGAGGCAACACTCAACTGCGCGGAGGAGTGTTTCGAGGTGCCTCCGATCGAAAAACTTGACTTAAATGTGCCCGTTGAGCTGGCCGTGGAATCTCCATTGACTCAGCAAAACCGTCGCTTGGAAATCTTTAAACGTATTGGTGAAATGGACTTTGATCAATCCATTTTACATGCCACAGGCAATCAAAGGAAACGCAAGATCTCAAAGGGAAAAGTGAGTGCCTGCTCCGAGGGGATTGTGGAAATTGGACAGGAAACGCATGAGCACAAGTTGCCTTTGACCAGCTCCGCAACACTAATGGACGCCAGTTACTGTCAAATGGAGAAGTAAGTAGAGCAGCAGGAGTTGTTACCAGCAGAACTAATAAAACTTATTTACAGCAACGGTTTGGTCTCCCCCGTGGACATTAAAGCAGCCTTGAAGCAGCATTTCCCTGATGCACTGACTCCAACCACATTGCAGAGAACGGTGGCCGAACAAATGAAAACATTGGCAGCTGAACTGAATATACCAGAGGTTCCATTGTCCCCCGTTAATGCTAAGGAGTCCAGTGCTCCACATACACCTCAGTTGAGTGAATCTTTGCGCCACTGTTATCCCACCAGCCATGAGACGACCAGTGTGCAGACAGTGCCGCTCCAGAGTCTAGACATAACGCATGCCGAGGAGTATATAAGTGGTCAGCCAGTGGATGGCATTTGTCCGAGCACCTCCAAAGCTGTTTTGGCTCCACTCAAATTTGTCACAACCCAACCAAAGTCCGCTGAATCTCCCGATCGGGATTATAACAGTTTTCTGCCCGATTTTCGTTGTGCACAGGATCCGTTTAAGAAACCAGAGCCACCGGCCACAGCCGATTCGAGTGCATCCAGTGAATGGGAGTTTCTGGATAACTAAACAGTCCAGTATTACTAATACATTTCATTAACTTTAGTATAATTAAGCTCTTCTAAGTTTTCTGCACAGTTTAATTTGATTTTTTCATTTGTTTTTAGTTTCGTTTTTAATGTTTGTGCTTCAAATTGTGATTATATTGAGTGTTAATGTTGTTAAATTAAAGCTTATTGTAAATTATACTTAGCCTAAGTAAGCTTAACTTAAATTAGTATTAACTACGGTTTTAAACACACACAAACACACACACACACATCTGTGAAACGCACCCACGCTGCTAACTCATTTTTACTATAAACTATAAATTAAATGATTTACATAACTTAATAAATTGAATATAATATAAAATAGTTCATTAGACTCCAGACGCAGGAAGCGTATAAACTGCTGATAAATGACAAATATATATAATTATATATGTAGATATAGTGTCGCATGTGAGGGAAACGAGACGCCCACGCGAGAGACGCTCACATAGGAGATTACGGTATCTAGAACCCTTGAAAAACTAATAGATTACCGTTATACTCTGACTTAAAGTTAACCCAATAGAACTGTGGTTTGGAGACCTTTTATTTAGCGGCATCTTTTCTACAAAAAAACTTCTATAGAATTAACCAGAACATATTCAATTTCTCCCACTATAGAGACCATTCAAAGTTTATATTGATAAACAAATTGGTAATTTAAGACCAGCACCCACTCAATTGACGGCAATAATGGAAAGTTTCTGAGGTTTCTAGAAGAAAACCAGGAGCTATAGTTTGTAGAAAACCAAGTTGTAGTACTTGATTGATAACCTTGGAGTAATAAGATCCCAAGCAAATTGAACCACTAGAATTTCTACCTCCTTAAAATCATAACAAATAAATTAAAGCTCGGGAATTTTCCACAAACTGTATTATGCAGTGATTCAAATTAAATTCGTGAATTATGAATGGTAAGCGATAAGCATCACTTAATCTAATCGAGAAAATAAGAAAATTATGTAGTTTCAGATTTCGACATGAACGGACTTGTTAAGTTTGCACTTTACAGGTGCTAACAGGTATGTTCTAAACAGAAAGTAACAGTTTTATTAAATTAATTAATGTTTTAACATAATTTGCCGTTAGTTATAATACTTTTGCATATTCTCTTATTGTAAACTGGACTCAACCAAAATACACACACAAGCACAAACGCTGCCAGAAAATACATATACGTGTATGTAAGTGCGGAAGTGTATATGTGTGGGTGCCGCTAGCACCAACGAATAAACGTTCTCTTTCAGAATTTGACTCTCTGCACGACAAAGCCGGCAACTTGTCGTTGTGTTTCTCTTTGCAGAACAAAGAGTTCTCATCGCGAATTCAATTGGCGGCCACGGCCATAAAAGCGGGCAGTGTTTCGCTCTTGTTCTCATTAGACGTTGAATTTTTGCTTGGAACGGATCCCTTCGACCATTGGCACGAAATTCGCGGCAAAATCAGCAGCGGCTGCATTGACAAGTGGGATAAAAGGGTGAAAGAGATAGAGCGCGAGAAAGAGGAGGCACACGCAGTTCCTGTAACAAAACAAAACACACGATAAATTAAATAAACAAAAGTGTTTGGGTGTAAAAAGGGATAAATAAAGCAAAAGCAACAATCTAAGAATGAAGCCCACTAAGAATTCAACGCTGGAAATCATTTCACCCAAGGTACACGTGGACAATGATTTTATTGAGACGGACTACGAGTATCAAACATCTCATGTAAAACGCAGCGCCGCTGGACAATTGCAGGTAAGTCTCTCTCTCTCTCTCTCCTCTACACACCAAAGATAGTGGAAAAGGAAGAGCACAATTAAAAATAGCAACAGTTGCATAAGGACATAATGAGCTTAACCGAGCGCTGTCCCCTAATTACACACACACACACACACACACACACATTGTATTTAATATTCTCGACACTTCTCCAGCTGCGGATAAGGTTAGGATTACACGTATGTATGTATGTGTGAGTATGTGTTTATGTGCATGTGTGTGCTTCTCGCCAAATTTCCATTGATTAGCAGATGGCCAGCAATAAATATTGATACTCAGCAAATAAAATTTATGATGGTGTCACAGCCAAAATATTAATTATAATCTGTCTAGCAGGAAAAAAGAAATTGTAGTGTGGGTGCCAATTTCATTTTATTGATTCTTGTACACATTTTCCAAAACAGCTGATAAAGCAGCCGCAAAAGCGTGATAATTGCCCATTCCCATTTATGCACACGCACGCACACATGCACAGACGTACTTACATACGTGTACACACATACATACTTATCCCATATCCCATTTTAGTGGCGTGTTTCCCACTCAACACTGCGCAGGCGCCGACTATAATTATATTTGTATGTAAACTTATAACTCAAATTGCAATTGAATTGTCTCGAATTTTGTCTTTGTGAATTTGTTGTTTATTAGCGCTATCTTATACTCGTATGTACTTACATGCATTCTGTTTGTAAATAGAAACTGCGTCTCTGTTTACCGCTAAGCTGGCCAGGGTTGACCTGGCGCCACTTGATGCACACTCTTTGTTCAAGGTCAATGTTATGGTCGCACTCGCCAGCTGATATGAGCTCTGCAGAGAGAGAGCAGCTCTAAGATTGGCTGTCTGCAAAGAGCGTGTTTGCGACGCTCTTCAACAAGTTGCAGCGCATGTTGGGAAAGGCTGCACTTGTATTCGTTTGAGTACTTTTGCATGCAAAGTGGGTACATTACCTTAGAAAGTGTACCAGCTTGTACAATATTTGTGGTACCTTTTTAATGGAGATTAAAAATGAAACAAACTGTTGAAATTTATACTAACGTACCCAATGCTGAAATGGTTTCGAATTTAACTCAACCGACATCTGTTTTCTATAATTCCGTTGTAATACGTAATCAGAACAGCTGTCAGCAGTCAGTCGTCTCTGTACCCAAACTCCACTGTTTGTTTCTAGGCAAATAGTTTTGAAACAAACGGCAGACAAAAGATGAAAGAATTTTCTTATTGGTCTTGACATTAACCCGATCGTCTGATATGTATATATTCCAGATTCTGGATCTCAGACTTAGCATATGCTAATAGTTTGTGATGGGTTGCGATTTTCGCAAGTCACTCTTGATTAACACCCGGCCGGCAAACGGGCTAACAACAAGTTTATAAATTATTTATTTATTTATGTATCTGTATATGTTTATGACATACATATTTATAAGTCCATAAGGCAGCTAATGAACGTGATAGCAGAACAGTCCACATAGATACAGGTGTACGTAGAGCTCACCTGTCTTAGCAAATCGGAGACAGTATCTTGATCTTTAATTAGTTAAACTATCTTTCAGTTTGTGTAGGCAAGTAGGGGTCACACGACCGTTATATACCCAGTTTTTATCTAAACAGTGTACAGTTCCAATTTGGGTACAGCTTGCTTTACTTCCCCAGGAAGTTGAGAAAAGTACCCAAATGTAATGGTTTAAGTACACACTGTAAATGGTGTACAGTTCGAAATTGGTACAGCTCGCTTTACTTCCCCAGGCGGTTGAGAAATGTACCCAAATGTAATGGTTTAAGTACACACTGTAAATGGTGTACAGTTCGAAATTGGTACAGCTGGCTTTACTTCCAGAGGCGGTACCCAATTGTAGTGGTTTTGGTACACCCTGCAGCACAGGGTACACACGTCAGGCGATGTTCCAACCCAAAACCAGTCACGTCTAACTTATCAGACCACAGACCGATCACACCGATAAGCTAATTGGCAGTAGACCACTTCTTGGTATAGGCCAGGAATATGTTAACTGATAATTGATAACTGATAACACTCTGAATCTTTAATTCTTATCACTTGCAGGTGCACCCGCAGACCACATCCCTCAAGATAAGAACGGCTCGACATGTGCCCAAGCTGGGAGTCATGCTGGTTGGCTGGGGTGGCAACAATGGCTCCACTCTTACCGCCGCCCTGGAGGCCAATCGTCGCCAGCTGCAGTGGCGCACCAAGACGGGTGTACAGCAGGCCAATTGGTTTGGTTCCATTACCCAGGCATCCACGGTGCTCATTGGTTCCGATGAGAGCGGCAGTGATGTCTATGTGCCGATGAAGGAACTGCTGCCGATGGTGGAGCCCAATGACATTGCCATCGATGGCTGGGACATTAGTGGCTATCATTTGGGTGATGCCATGCGTCGTGCCGAGGTGCTGGATGTGGCTCTGCAGGACCAACTCTATGATCAATTGTCGGCTTTCAAACCCCGTCCATCCATCTACGATCCGGACTTTATTGCCGCCAATCAGTCGGAGCGTGCGGATAATCTCATTGCGGGCACCAAGCTGGAGCAGTATGAGCAAGTGCGTCGGGACATACGCGACTTCCGGCAGCGCAGCGGCGTCGAGACCGTCATTGTGCTCTGGACTGCCAACACGGAGCGTTTCTGTGATGTGAAGCCGGGCCTGAATGCCACCAGCAAGGAGCTGCTGGCCTCACTCCAGGCCAACAAGCCAGAGGTGTCGCCGTCGACCATCTTTGCCATGGCCAGTATTGCCGAGGGCGTAAGTAGTAACCCTAGAGTCCACTCCGGAGCAACTTACTCAGCTCTTCCTCTTCGTCTTCCTCTTTCCAGTGCACGTACATTAATGGCTCACCCCAAAACACTTTTGTGCCCGGCCTGATTGAGCTGGCGGAGGAGCAACAGGTCTTCATTGCTGGCGATGACTTCAAGTCTGGCCAGACCAAGATCAAGTCTGTGCTGGTGGACTTCCTTGTGGGCGCTGGCATCAAACCCGTTTCGATTGTCAGCTACAATCACCTGGGTAACAATGATGGCAAGAATCTATCGGCTCCCCAGCAGTTCCGTTCCAAGGAGATCTCCAAGAGCAATGTCGTGGACGATATGGTGGCCTCCAATAGCGTGTTGTACACACCCAAGGAGCACCCCGATCACGTGGTGGTCATCAAGTATGTGCCTTATGTGGGCGACAGCAAGCGTGCCATGGATGAGTACACTTCTGAGATCATGATGGGTGGCCACAATACGCTGGTCATTCATAACACCTGCGAGGATTCCTTGTTGGCCACTCCCCTCATCCTGGATCTGGTCATTCTCGGCGAGCTGAGTGCCCGCATTCAACTGCGCAGCGCCGAACGTGAGGCTGCTCCTTGGGTGCCCTTCAAGCCGGTTCTCTCGCTGCTCAGCTACCTGTGCAAGGCTCCGCTAGTGCCACATGGCTCCCAGGTGGTCAACTCTCTGTTCCGCCAGCGTGCGGCCATCGAAAACATATTGCGCGGCTGCATTGGACTGCCGCCCATATCGCATCTGACTCTGGAGCAGCGGGTATAAACGAATCCTTGTGGAAATGTCTCTATCTCTGTATTAATTTTGTATCTAATCTTTGCAGTTTGATTTCACCAGCATCACCAATGAGCCGCCACAGAAGAAGGTCAAGCTGCTGGGTCAGCCCTGTGCCGTGGAGTCCAGCGCCAACGCCAAGCTGCAGGCCAATGGACACACCAATGGCACCAAATTGGCCACCAACGGAAATGGCCACTGAGAACTCCTCGGCAAACAGAAACTGTTTGGAGCAAGTAGTAATATATATGTATCGGAATACATATATCTATATAAATATATATGTAATTGCTTAAGTGCAAACTAGTGTAAGCTTATAATAATCAAAAATAAAATTCAAACTTTAAAACAAAAGGAAAATCGTTATTTACAGTTTGAGAGCAGCTGACTACACAGTGAACGACAGCAACCCAATAACAGTTTTAAAGCCCTTACACTTGAGACGCTCTTACGCAGTTACAACCGTAGCTCTCAAACTACAGTCGTGTACGACAGCACACAAATTACAGTTTGGAAACCCTTAAACTTACACTTTTTATGCCAGCTCAGCCGTAGCTCTCAAACTTTACACAGTGAACAACATGAATCCAATTACAGTTTCAGACGCCTGCTGAGTCATAGCTCTCAAAATACACCATATGTACGACAGCACTCCAATTACAGTTTTAAAGCCCTTACACTTGAGACGCTCTTACGCACTTACAACCGTAGCTCTCAATCTATGCTGTGCACGACAGCAATCCAATTACAGTTTTGAAGTCCTATACACTTACAGTTTGAGTCGCATGCTCAGCCGTAACTCTCAAACTACACACAATGAACGACAGTACTAAAATTACAGTTTGAGACGCCTGCTGACAAGTAGCTCTTAAACACACAGTGAACGACAGCAATCCAATTACAGTTTCAGACGCCTGCTGAGTCGTAGCTCTCAAAATACACCATATGTACGACAGCACTCCAATTACAGTTTTAAAGCCCTATACATTTACAGTTTGAGTTGCCTGCTCAGCCGTAGCTCTCAAACTTTAATGTGCACGGCGTGTGAATTAATCAATTCATCAATGGAATTTCAAAATTCATTTCGCCAAATATGACGCCATCGCAAATTTGAAACTTAAATAGTTTATCAATAATAATATTTATTTGAATTCTCCATATGGTACTTATATATGTATGTATGTATGGGAAGATAAGTATAAACATTTATGTATACAAATTCTTGAAACGAAATGCATAAAATTTACAAGTAATTTGCGATTTCTCATGTTTAACAATCAACAATGCTGGTAAAGTGTGCGTGCTAGACTACATAATACCCTGTGCACAGCTATGATAAAGTTTAGCCAACAGAAAAAAGATTTATAAACGAGCAATAGATGGCGCTTTAGCTGATTTCGCTGCTACGCATGAAACAATTTACTCAATAATATTTTAGTTAAGTTATTTATGGAAAAAGACTTAACTTTTATAAATAAAATTGTAGATAAGTATGTAAACAAATGTATGTATTTTTTTAAAGCAAAGTAAAACAAAATTGATATTGACTAAATTGTAATTTCCGTGCTCAGCCTAAAAGTAGACTTTCAAAACTAAATAAAACTCAACGAAGCTCAAGTCGAGAAAAGCACACAATGGTTTAAATTAAAGTAGCTTAATTTCTGATAATTAAACAAATGCCATTACAGTGAGACTTCACAATGATGAATGGTCGCCTCATCAGCTAATGGCATATAATATGATTCCACCTTATGATAGTTCTACTCTTTAGCTAGATCTGATAAGGTTGACGTATTAAACATGACCATTTCTGTTGGCGTAATTAGTGGTTTCTGTGGATTTATTTAAGCACTCGAAACTTATTTTCTTATGGAGCTTGGGGCTAGGTAACAAGTAAGTAATCAAGCGATAGTATCAAAAGTTGAGTGTGTGCAGGGAGTCCAGCGACTGAAGGGATTCGAAAGCACTTAATTGAATGCCTTAAAACTCGTTAAAGCACTTAGATATAGAGCTGTATCTTTTGGTCGAGGAGAAGGCGTAGCTCTTACTCTGTCGGTCTCCCCCTCCCTCTCCCTCGCCCATTCCCACTCCTGTTCTCTCGCTCTGACTACAGAAAAAGGCTTGGCATGTCAATGTCAAATAGTCAGACTAACGGTTCCTGTGTGCCTGTGTCTGTGTTGGTGCCTCCGTGAGTGCGTGTGGGCATAAATTTCGTAAAATAGTTTAGGGCGTGGCATCAAACACATTTCACATTACGTTCTGAAGGATTTGCCATAATTTTGACCTGAACAAGGAACTGAAAACATTTCTCGCGTGCAAAAATGTCAAAAGCTGGACACACACACACTTGTACACACACACAGATACCTACACACACACACACACACCTGTGCGCATCACTCACATGTGTGCTGCAGTGCTGCCATTTTAGCTAGTTTTAGCAGCTGCCAAGAAAGCTGCAAAAAAGTTTCAAGACTAAGAAAATATAATTTGGTAATTTAATTTTTAAATATAGTTTAACACAATTCACATATTGGTAAAATTAAAATTTTAAGTGGGAATGAAAAATAAAAATCTGTTTCTTATAAAAGTAATTTATTATTTAACTTAAAAATATATTTTTCTGTTTTAAACTATTTTTAAATTATTTTATTAGCGTAATTTTAATTTTCTTTAGCTGTATTTTGGTTCAAATTTAAAATTTCTTTTCGCTTTTTATACTCTCTGCAAGAGTATATTGGGTTTGTGCAAAAGTATGTAACAGCATCACAAGCCGAGTCGATATAGCCATGTCCGTCTGCCTGTCCGTCTGTCCGTATGAACAAACAGATTTCAAAGATGGTAAGAGCTACAAGTTCGAGCTTGGTGTCAAACGATCACATATTTAGTCAGTCAATACAAGAATCTTTTTTTTTTTTTCGATGCCACGCCCCATTCGCCCACAATAAGCCAAAAACTGGACACACCTCGGAAAAAATTGGTGTTTTCGGCAAATATCTCAGTAACTATGGCACCTAGGTTCACCAATTCTGGTACGGGAGGTTCCTAGCGACAGCATAGTTGCATTGCCATCTAAAATTTTGGACTGCCACGCCCACTTTTCCCACATTTGATAAAAAAGTCTGGAACCTGCAAAGCCGATTTTGGCCAACTTGTTCGTATCGTACAGTATTGTAATTATATAATTCGTGTGGAGACTAACTATATTGAACTATTCTGAAAGGCGCATTAAAATCGGACTATAAGCAAGCAAACTAGAAGCGTTACAATATTGATAATTGAACGCAATATCAACCCATAGGTGCAAACGAGATAGAAACACACAAGCACATGTTCGAACGTTTTCGCAGCGTCTGTGTCGGCAGCGCTGCCTTCGGACGCTGGCCGCGCCGAATACACACATACATGCATACATATTTGCATCATATACATATTGTCAATCGTATGTGTATTCGAATACAAACAAACTGATGTGTGTTTGATTATGCTAAGATTGTTTTTGTTTCAACGTGTTTTAATGCAAGTAATTCACATTGTAATATGTCGATACCGATTTTAATAATATAATCGGGACAAATGCAGAGAGTATTATACGGTCGGGCGCGCTCGACTGTACTTTTCTTTCTTGTTTTAATTTTAACTTTATTCTATTAAGCTATTGTTCAAAGCAATACCGTCTAGACCAGTATTCTAAAAAAGAGTAGAGGGGTCTGTTAAGTTTGTCAGGTTCAAAATGTGTGAAACAGGCACATCTGCAGTGCCTAAAATCGTCAGTAATTCTTGCTGAAATACCAGGCAAACAGAAAGATCAGCAGGTCGCAATGCAAAAATTATTTAAAATTAACAGCTTAAGCAGGCTCCCGCTCTCTGCGCTAATTGCGCTCAGAGATCTCTGCCGCTGTTTGTGTGATTGTTCGCGGACGCCAGCAGAGCGCACGAACGGTTTGTGTGTTTGTTCGCTGTCATCTGTGGCGCTTACAAAGAGCACTCTCTGTTTACTGTTGTCATATGCTCCCACTCTCTACTCTCTGTAATTGAATTTAAATTACTGTCTGTTGCTTGCTGCTGATTCTGCTCGCCTGGTGTTTCACACAAAAATATTTTTGATTTTGGCCTTTCGCGGATTTTTTTTTGCTTGACCGCTGCGATCTGCAGTGCCTAAAATCGTCAGTAATTCTTGCTGAAATACCAGGCAAACAGAAAGATCAGCAGGTCGCAATTCAAAAATTATTTAACATTAACATTAAAATTAACATTGAATTAACATTAACATTAACATTGAATTAACATAAACATTACATTAACATTGCATTAAAATTAACATTGCATTAACATTAACCTTCCAATAACACTGCATTAACATTGCAATAACATTGCATTAACATGGCATTAACATTGCATTAACATTGCATTAACATTGCATTAACATAATCATTGCATTAACATTGCATTAACATTGCATTAACATTGCATTAACATTGCATTAACATTGCATCAACATTGCATTAACATAATCATTGCATTAACATTGCATTAACATAAACATTGGATTAACATTAACATTGAATTCACATTAATATTGAGTTAAAATTAACATAGAACTAACATTAATGTCGCTTGCTGCTGCTTCTGTTCGCCTGGTGAATCAGCTAGGAAAATCTTCAATTTTAGCTGATCGCTGATGTTTTTCGCTAATCTCGTGAGCTTATGTGCAACTCATATTTTAACAGAAATACCAGGCAAACAGAATTAACAGCTGCTCGCTATGCACAAAATTAGTTTGCTTAAACTGGGCACTTGTAAATTCTGTTGTATCTTACTGTGGATTTTTATACTCTCTGCAAGAGTATATTGGGTTTGTGCAAAAGTATGTAACAGGCAGAAGTAGGCGTGGCAGACCCCATAAAGTACATATATTCTTGATCAGCATCACAAGCCGAGTCGATATAGCCATGTCCGTCTGTCTGTCCGTCTGTCCGTATGAACAAACAGATTTCAGAGATGGTAAGAGCTACAAGTTCGAGCTTGGTGTCAAACGATCACATATTTAGTCAGTCAATACAAGAATCTTTTTTTTTCGATGCCACGCCCCATTCGCCCACAATAAGCAAAAAACTGGACACACCTCGGAAAAAATTGGTGTTTTCGGCAAATATCTCAGTAACTATGGCACCTAGGATCACCAATTCTGATACCGGAGTTCCTAGCGACAGCATAGTTGCGTTGCCATTTAAAATTTTGGACTGCCACGCCCACTTATCCCACATTTGATAAAAAAGTCTGGAACCTTCAAAGCCGTTTTTGGCTAACTTGTTCGTATCGTACAGTATTGTAATTATATAATTCGTGTGGAGACTAACTATATTGAACTATCCTGAAAGGCGCATTAAAATCGGACTATAAACAAGCAAACTAGAAGCGTTACAATATTGATAATTGAACGCAATATCAACCCATAGGTGCAAGCGAGATAGAAACACACAAGCACTTGTTCGAACGTTTTCGCTGCCTGTGTGTCGGCAGCGCTGCCCGCGGTCGCTGGCTGCGCCGAATACACACATACATACATGCATGCATCATATATTGTCAATCGTATGTGTATTCGCATACAAACAAACAGATGTACGTTTGATTATGCTTAGATTGTTTTTGTTTCAACGTGTTTTAATGCAAGTAATTCACATTGTAATATGTCGATACCGATTTTAATAATATAATCGGGACAAATGCAGAGAGTATTATACGGTCGGGCGCGCTCGACTGTACTTTTCTTTCTTGTTTTTACTTATTTAACTCCCCACTTTGTCCTTTGAAATAAGGGCAACACTGGTCAAAAGTCTTGTTTCCAAGCAGCCAAGACTGTTAACGTGGCCTTGAAGGGTTTGTTTTTTGTTTTTTTTGTTTATATGGTCACGACAGACACGTGCTAATGATTAATTATAATCATTTTGAACGCGAGTTAAGCATTCGATTGTGGCAGCGTTGGGTACTTATGCTCTAACGGTACCATAATGGTACTTTTTGTGGTTGGCTACATTATGCAACCCTGGCAAGCACAACATTGAAATTTGAGATCAGCCGACGATAATGATCATAATGATGGCGATGCCTTAGAAGTGAGCTTAGACGACATAGTTTCATGTATTTAATCAGCCGTATTAACTAGCTATTTATTGGGTATGACTAACGATACCCTGTAAGTATGGTAGAGAAGTAAGGTGTATATAGTTATGCTGAGAATCGATCAGCCAGTGAGATCAGAAGACTCCTTAGAGAAGTACTCCTCAAAGGAGTAGCAAAAAGACTAGAGTCAGAGTGACCAAATTTACACTTTATATGTATGCTACCACTCTAACTATCTTCCACTGCTGTACAGTGTCTTTAACAGTCGACTGAACTACTGGTGACTGAACTGCTGTGAATTTATGAAGCATAAAAATGAAAAAAAAATGTGTAAATTGTGAAATAATATCCAATACACTTTAGTTCAGAAAAAAGAAAGGTTTGCATGCGATAAGAAATAATTTCTGTTCTAGGAATACCCATAAGGGACCAAGCATAAAGAGTGGATAAGCAATCGTCTTAAGTAAAAAATTGTTTACTGGAAATCCACAAAGCTTCACAGAAGTCGCAGTTCTGAAATAATTGAGTTTTGAGGTTTTTGGTGTTAAATAACGCATCATAAATGTATTAATAAATTTAATGGGACCCCCACAAGTAACCAGTTGGCAGATAAATATATTTAGAAATAAGGAAAAAAGCATTTGGGCCTTATCAAAGGCCTGAGTCACCGTAGAAACTCATTAAGAGTGCGATCGAGAAAGTATTAGCTAATATAATAATCATAAAACAATGGCATATCGAACAGTATTTGGAGTAGTTAACAATGATTTGAGAATCGATAAGAGGCGACTAAATGCAGAGCATGAGGAGCATGAGTTATAGCCAAAATGGTAAAGTCCGTTCCGTGGGTTAATCTTATCAGTTGCGTTTATCTTGTGTCGAAACTTTTATACTAAGGCAATGATAGTAGTGTTTCTACGGCAGCGCAGTAAGCGTCGCTGTCGCCAACGAACTAAGCATGGCCACATAGCGTCGCTGCTGCTGCGTCACCGCCAGCGTCAGCGTCACCGCTTCTTCCTTCCTTCAACCCATTTGGGCGCTGTGTTTGATTTTCAATTTCAATTTTAGTTGCGAGCTGCGTTGCGTTGCGTGCGGTTTGTTCGACGTTCCACAATTCGAAAATCAACTCAGATTACGTATACGACGCGGCTGCCCATCTGGCCAGCTGCCTTTTTGAGTTATACCGGAAAACTGGCCAAGTTTCTTGGATAAATACAGCAAAGAAAATTCAAACCCTTCAAAGAGGTACACACTAGTGACAAAAGCGTTTATGCTACAAAAAGAAACTTTTATTAAATTGGCTACTAAGGGGAAAAAATCCTTTAACTAGTGACGCAAGTTTATAACGAAGAAAGATTTTTTATTAAAATTAAATTGAAACTTTCTTTCGCTAGTGACAAAAGCTTTTATTCTTTAAAATTAATTTAAACAGAGCAAAACCCTTTAGAAAGTAGCACAACTAGTGACGAAAGCGTAAAGTCTACCAAAAAAGTATTATCAAATTATTCACGCACCTGTTTCCTTAGTTTATAGAAAAATTGCCTACTTTTGATAGCAAACTATTAACAAACACTTGACAACAACTTAAAGAGGTTTTCAAACAGTGATTTGACTAACAAAATTTCAGAGGAAATTATTTTTAATTAATAAATTCACCCCACAACTAAACAAACAGATAATTACGACGCCAAAAAAACCAACTAAACAAGCTAAAAAAATGTTATCATATTTATGATTAAATAAAATGACAAATAACTAGCGAGGCAGCATATAAAAATGGCTAAAAAAGAACATAAACTAGTGACGAAAGCATAATAAATGATTCACCTTTTTTGTTTAATAGAAATAAGGGCACAATTGAGTTATTACACAGACTAAAACTATCTTTTACTTAGCTTCAAGTATCTTTTGAGGCCAGAAATGAAATGCAAAATTTTCAAGAATAATTTCCAAAATATTCAGTTGTTTATTGTACTTCCGTTGGTATTTATTTAACGTTTTCGTTTTTGGTTTTTCCTTTTAGACACGATAACGTGCATTCTTAGCAAATAGTTTTGTGTTCGCTGTTCGGTGTTGTGTGTACTATTTATAATCGTTCAGTTTATGATACAAGCGCAATCGAGGCGATATGGATTGATAAAAGACATGATAAAGTGCACATAGTTGGACAAAGTAAGGTCATAATGATGACAGCTCAAATAAAATATTGAAATGGAATGGATTCAAAGAAATGCATCTGTCAGTTAGATAGGAATCTGGTAAATCTTTGATGGGCATTAGAAATTACTGGTATGGAAGTTTCATTGAGAATGATTAATTTTACTACTCACAGAAACAAATATGTTGTACAATAGATAAGATAGGGAGTGACACCTTTTGAACCTATTGGTGACACGCCTTGACCACACACAGCTTTAGTTACCCGCTGTTACAACTAACCCCGATAGATAACCGCGCTTGATAAGAGCAGACCAAACAAAAGCTGTATAAATAGTTAATAAATCGGGAAAAAAGACCTGCCGAAACAACAGCTAGGGATGCAAACAAGCGTGTATCAGGCAAGATATAGTCAGATATAGTCTGATAACACTCATGTTCTGAGTTAACTGAAGCCATCAATCAGTGTGACGCAGCAGAAGCAGCCAATGGCATGAGTCAGCCGGAGTAAGATAGAAATAGATATAGGTATGGGGTGGGGAGTGGGGAGTATATCGGCTAGTATAGTAGTATCTACACACAAGTGTTTATTGGGCTTACCCCTAGACTTTGACAAACGAGCGACATGAGCAAGTGCCCGCAAGTGCCCTAAAACACAGCATTAACCTGGCTACATTTTGAATGCGTTATCGCGATACATGTTAACTGATAACTGGCAAGTCTGTTTACTTAACACTAGACCACCGCTAAGTGCTGCAAGTAGACCAAAATTCTTCCAACACACACACCTACTGTATAAACTTTAGTGTTATACGTTTCAAACGTCGCGTAGTCAAATGTGAAGTCATTCAAGTACAAAAAATTAAATTGTTCAAATATAATAATGTTAAGGTCAATATCGCGAAACAATTGGCCACATTTGTATATTGCATATAGTTGGGGCTCAATGGATTTATTCAGCTAGCCGGGGGGAAAAATAACATCTGGTACGTGTTCAGATGAATGCAATTGTGCATTTTTAGACCCTGTATGCAAGGAAACCAAAAGGGTCTGTGCGGTTTGTAGCGGACAAGGCGAAGGCGTCTCTAACCTCAAAGAAAATATAGTCAGAGACTAAGAGCTAGACTAACAAAGTGTTTAAAAAATTATATTCTTAAAAATCAGTCACAAATTAATTTGTAGTGCTATTTTATCCTCTTTTAATTTTCCTAAACTCTGTTACTGTATACAGGGTCTCTTTTAGCTGTAGCCCTTGCTGCTGCTGCTTTTTGCCACTGGGCCCTAGGGGAATACGTATCTAGCTTCCTTAAGCACTGAACATAGCAATTGCAAACTTTCTCAGGGTTCATTGGTAGCAATTACTCAACAAATTGTTATTGAATTTCAATAAATTATACACATTCACTTAACATATACACGTATTAAACAGGTATACAATTTTATGATTTAATATAATATTTAATTTGTATAAGGCAGAAATAAATTGAAAATAATTCGAAGACACATAAAATACAATTTAAATAGTTATCATAAATTAGGTACAATGTGAGCACTGTTCTTATCATAAAGTAAAAACTAAAGCCCTCAAGTTTAAAAAACCTTTATGTGCCCATAATTTCTTTGAAATGCAAACAAAACAACACATAAATATTCCATAAAATGTAAAATGTTCGTTTTCAAATGTTTCCGGCAATTACCGATGATCTCGACTACAAAAGCTACAAGTATTTAATTAAATAGTTAAAAATCTATTACATTTTATAAATTATTCGCCAGACTTTTTTCATATTGTTGTTTTATTCTCCACTTTTTCAGTTAGTTTCGCTTGCAGTTGAGTGTGAAGTGTTGTTCGAAATGGATGCCTTTAATGAAATGGAGCAGAGCAATAAATTTATAGTTAAATACCGTCAGCAGTATTATGATCTGTCCAATTTTGTGCACAAACATCCGGGTGGCATTGGCACACTTAAGGGACTGAGCGAAGGCGACATGACGAATCGCTTTATGAAAGCACCACCGCATTCCGATGCTGCCATGTACTTGATGAGGGAATACAAGATGGATGCACCGGATACTGGCAAGGGGAAAGCAACGCGTCCACCCAAGCCGGCAGAGAATGGAGTTGAGCTACTGCAGCATCCAAAGCAGCCAGAAGACAATAACAACAATCAACTGGACGAGAGCATGGAGGTAAGATTTGATGCTCCACTGTTTGTTGGTGGTTTTGATGATTGCCTTTATTTTTTGATTTCTGTTTTTGTCAGTGAGTTGAGTCCACACTGTAGTTTTGTAGTTCCTTTATGCTCAGTTAAAAAATATAAATACTCTATAACACCCTCTATATAATATTCAATACAATACGTCTGCTGTTGAGGACTCAATTCCCCAGCGAATCTTTCTTAGATTAAAGATTCCTTGAATGATTTGCTTTCACATAAACCTTTGCCTTCGAGTAGATGCGTATCTCATCCTCGACAACAGTCAGCTCCTTGTCAATCTCGGCCTTACGCAAACGCACACGCAGGGTCTGAGCCGTCATGGGCATGTGATTGATCTCATTAATGAGCATATCAAAGCCTAACAGATCCAATTTCAAAGTATACAATTAAGAAACGTTTTTGTTTATAAACTTTTGTTAGCTGAAAACTTACGCTGCTTGGCACGGGCTAGTGCTGCCAGGCGATCCGGTTCACTGAGTAGCACATGTCCGCGTGGACAGTCTGGATCGCGTGCCTCAACACGTCCCTTGGCCTCAGCCTTTTCACGCTTTTCCTTTTCCAAGTAGCGCGGCAGACGCAGCTCATCGCGTGCTGCAAAGTGTTACAGTCGTTAAAGTACAAAAAGAGCATATTTACAGGGTATTTTAAGTACTCACAGCCAAGTTTGTGATCGCGACGCTTCGACTTGTTGGTCAAATTGGAAGCCAAGCTGCCAATTGTGGCCCGACTGCGTCCACTCAGTGGTGCATCATCATCGCCATTGTCTGTCGGCAAATTACGCAGCTCTGGCATGGGCATTGCTTCGTTGTCATCTATGTTAATGCGACTGTTCTTGGAGCGTGCGGAGAGCGGCTGATCATCGTCGTCGTATTGATTGTAGTTTCTGTAGTTATCCTCGTAATCATCCGCATTATCAAGGCACATGTTGCGTCCCGAGCTTATCATGGACTTGCTGTCAAAGTTGCATCTACAAAAGGTAACGGAGATTAGTAGTTCGTCTTCGGACATGGATTAGTCCCATGAATTACTCACTTTTTCAGAGCATTGGCCAGATACAGCTCATCAGTTATGTCCTCTGTCTGTATGCCTATGCTTGTGGAGCTACGTTCTGTGCCACAAGACAGGCAACGCTCAGATGAACGTTCTCCCAACTCAAATTTCTCCGATGGTGCGTAGTGCACGGAGGCGTCTCCAGCTCCTTGATTATTCAGGCTGTGCTGTGAGCGTGAGTTGCTCTGGTTTCGCATTTGATACGGCTCGTTGTCATGTTGACTTGAAATAGAAATACTCTCGGCTTGGCAACGTTTGGGATCATGTGCCTCAGATGCAGTGCGTCGCAGTTGCGGCATCCACTTCGGACGCACAACTTCCTTTGCTGCCAATTTCTCTGTGGTTGCTTTTTCCAGAGAACGCAGACTCTTTTTATTTTCCTGTAGAAAGTTGCGACCCTGTGTGACACCTACAAACAAACCAAAACAAACCGCACACACATATTCCATACCGGTTGTCATGGATTTAATAAATTATTATAATTACAATACTTACGCGGCACCGAGAACATTCCCTTCAATGTTGGTATTGGACGTATTGAGGTGTTCGACATTATTGCGCAGAATATTTATCGACTTCGTTACGTCTTTTTGTGTTCAACAAATAAATTTATTTAAAATTTAAATGTGGTCGTGTTTGTCAGCGCCCGAAAACGGAATGAACCTGTTCAAATGGCAACTTTGAAGTAAAACCAACCAGCTGCTCTGGACGCCAACTTTTGATTGTTTTTAGTTATCGATAGTCGATAGTTTAACTGAAATTGGTGCTGCCAACCTGGTTTTAAGTATGCAAAAATGGTAAATATACTAAACCGTTATTTTTTAAATTTCAGCACCTTGTGGACTGGTCAAAAGCAATGCTACCACAAATTTCCAAAATAACAAAACACTACGACGAATGGGCACACAAGCCCGTGGATAGGCCGCTGCGTTTATTTGGACCATGGTACTTGGAAATGTTAACAAAGACACCCTGGTGGGTCGTACCATTGTTTTGGGTACCGGTTATCACAGTCTGCGCATCGCAGGAGTTTCTTGCAAAAGCACATAGTATAAGTGATGTAAGGCTTATCATAAGTATAATCATATGTTATGTAGTAAACCAATCTCTTCATCAACAGATCGCATTTCTCTCTGGCCATATGGCATTTGGAGTTCTACTTTGGACCCTGCTGGAGTACGTACTCCATCGTTGGGTATTCCACGTTAAGCTGACAAGTGACAGTGGACCTTGGACATGCACATTCCACTTCATGATACACGGTCTGCATCACAAGGTTCCATTTGATCCGATGCGGCTTGTTTTCCCCCCACTGCCAGGAGTTATTATTGCTACCGTTATTTATACGCCGATTAGTTTTATACTACAGAATAATCACCCACGTTTGGTTCTGGCGGGTGCTCTCTTAGGCTATTTGTGTTACGATATGATACACTATTACTTACACTATGGTAACCCATCGGCCAATCATCACCTCTACCATATGAAGCGGTATCATTATCAGCACCACTTTGCGCATCAAGATCTCGGATATGGCATTAGCAGTCCTCTGTGGGATATTGTTTTTAAGACGCGCATACAGTTGCGAAAATTAAGATTCCAATTGAGGTGGTCTTAAAATGTCCATTTGGCATTACGCAACATAAGAACAAATCCCTAATATAAGATTAATTATTAAGCTGACATTGTTATTAAACTGAATTTGTATGATAAAATCATAATACTGGACTTACACTGTGAACAGAGACGGTTTTAAGGTTTTGCTCTCAGTGTAGCTCAGCGTTATAAGCGGTGATACAAACAAATACATAAATAAACGTATGTTTTATAAATACGTTTTTATACACCACATTGCATTTGTAAATAGTGCGTTAAAATTTAAATAAATCACTTAAAAATTTACAGTTTCTTATTTACATTTACAGCTTTTTATAAACATTTAATTTTGAATTTTAAATTGTAACAGTATCAGCTGTGCTATTGTATACGGCTCGATATATCGCATGCCGATATTTATTTTATAGCTGCCGCTACCGATATGTTTTTGTAAAAGAGTGGCAACGCTTAGCGAAAGTTGCTCTGTGGAACGCACGTATTTATTTACTTCTTTGTTTTGATTTGTAATAATGCTTAATGCAAAAATTGGTAAAGTTGGAAAAGTGCTGGTATGTGGAATGAAGAATGTTGGAAAAACGGCACTAATCGAGCAATTGGTGTACGGCAATGTCAACGCAGACACCGTAAGTGGGTCATACTTGTTAGTCATTTGATTTTCCCACAATCGAAAAAAAAATATTTGTTCATATTTAAGGAACTGCATCCCACTATCGAGGATATTTATGTGGCTAGCGTAGATACAGGACGTGGCGGTGCGCGAGAAACACTGCGGATTTACGATACGGCCGGGCTACAAGGCGATCTGGCGGCTCAGTTGCCGCGTCATTACTTACAATTTCCAGATGCCTTTGTGCTCGTGTACGATCCCACCGATCCACGTAGCCTGGACATGTTGGCCGACATCAAGACAGACATTGACAAGCACAAGGAGAAAAAGGAAGTACCTGTTATTGTATTAGCTAATGTGCGTGCACGTAGTAAAAAGGATACGCCGCCCACAACTCCAAATCCTGTGGAGTCAGTGATGGATCGAGCGAACAATTGGTGTCAACGTGAACGTATTAAGCACTATACCGTCAATGTTATGGAGCGTCCCTCGCTGTATGAGCCGTTTACAGTATTGTGTGCCCGTCTGCATCCACCCCAGACGAAGAGCACCTTCCCACAGCTGCGTCAGGTGATGCAGAATCGTCAGAAAAGTGAGGTTTAGCCCCACAATTGATATTTAAATTAAGTATAGAACTGACTAACTAAATGACTAATATGGATATTTTAAGCTTATTGATTGTCCCCCCTTTTATGTTGATTGTTGTAGTTTATAGTAATGAGTGTTGTACTTTGTACTTGCCAAATGCAAATCTCTATAATATACTTAGTATAGAAAACCGAAAGAAATTGTAAACTATCTGTACTCCCAGTAATTTAGCAACTAAGCCTTATCAGCCAGCAGTGTCAAATCGATCAGCAGCCCGTGTCTTTTTCGGCGCTGGTTTCATCATCTTTAGATCAGTATAAGTTTTGCCCTCGAATCGAAAATGTGCGTTCAAAAGTTCGTTGTCGCCTTGATGGCGTTGACAGCGTTTAGCTGCGTCTACGGGATGGGAATAACCGTGCCCGGCACTAATTGGTGTGGACCCGGGAATATAGCAAAGAACTATGATGACCTGGGTGATGATGTGGATATTGATATGTGCTGTCGTGCCCATGATAACTGTGCTGAGAAGATACCACCACAAGAGCAACTAAATGGTCTACGCAACAATGGCATCTTTCCCATGTGAGTGGAGTTATTTTGAATGTTTCACTTAATAGTAATCAATGGCTTCCTTTAGCTTCTCATGCGACTGTGAGGCAAAGTTTAGACGGTGCCTTAACCTGTTGCACAAAGTGGAAACAGCTGCATTGGGTCGCGTCTATTTCAGCACCACAAAAGCATGCTTTGGCCATGGAGCACCCATTGTTTCCTGTCGGGAGCATCAGTTTGATATGTTTGGTACTCGCTGCATAAGCTACGAGGAGGATGTAAGCCAACCCCCCCGCTGGCAATTCTACGATTTAGCCTACTACACACATCTCAGCGCGGAGGAGCTGCAGCAGCAAGCGGGAAACAACCTGCTCAATTGAAATGAAAACAAAACAAACCGAACCCCAAACTGATAAGCTTTTAATATTTATTAGATTACGAGTACTTGTATTTCCATTTAAAGTCTTAATAATGATTAAAGGTCTTCGTGTCAAGATTTGTGTAAAGCCACCGCAGCATTCGTATAGAAAGGCATGTCATAGAACTGCCAGATCTTAGCCGACTGCTTGTTCACCCTGTAGCGGATGCATCGCTTGCGGAAGGTGCCCTCATGGTACTGCTTGCACCCAGTGGTCAGATAGCCCAATGCGAAGCACTTACTCCTCGTGCCATAGTAGATGCGTCCCAAGGTATTGGAGGTGATGCTGTTCACCGCCTGCAGACAGTTGATAAACTTTTGCTCACAGCTACACTTGAGGCTGTGGGAGAGTATTTCACAGACTCACTATTGATTCTCTAAGAAGACAGTGGTAGACTTACATGGGAAACCAGTCCGTGTTAATGGGCAGATTGTGTAGCGAGCTGTGAGACTCCATGATTTCCTCGCAATGGTCGTGCTCCCGACAGCATTTGTCCGTTTCACGCTCATGCCCCAGATCCTCATAGTTGGCTGCTGTATTCCCGGGTCCACACCACTTGGTGCCGGGCACTGTGATGCCCGTATGATTGACGGGCGGCAACGCCTGCATATAAATGTCCTCATCCTCAAAGATGGCCTCATCACTGAAAGCCAACGCTGCTCCAATGAAGCAACAGGAAAGAAACAGTCGCAATACATTCATGCTGAGCGTGTATACTAAAACTGAACTCTCAGCTGCTCTGGGCCTGGGAAAAACGACCTCATCAGCTCAGCTGATGGACCTGCGCGATAGGAACAGTTACAGATAGAGAGACTTTTCAAGGCCCATGTATATTTATTACACTGTGTATGACGTCACTGGCAGACGATGCTCGCCAACGGTTTGTAAACAAAATGTCTATGCACAAATATACAAATCTTAAATATAAAATTTAATGAAATCTATTGTGTAAGAATATCCTTAAATAGTTCAGTGGCTGTCTTCGCAGGACGCTTTTTCGTCTTTGTTTCCTTCTCCTGCTGCTCCTTTTGCTGTCCCAGACTGGCCTGCCACTGACTGGCGGACAGTTTGAAAGTGTCCATGCGGTACTTCGTATAGATCAGGCGTCCAAACGGTGACCCTTTGAGCATATTGGACTTGCTGTTTAGTTCCTTGGCTATGTGTAACTTTTGCGCTTCTTGTGCTGCTTTGAAGCACTGATCCAACACACGAGAGCCATGTCGTGTAATGGCCAGATCCACATAGAAGCCATCCAACTGGCGAATGAGACGTTCACGCGACTTCTCGCCAATATATTTACTCTGCAAAAAGGCATCCACAATATGCGAACCATTTGGCGTGTTAAAGATCTGGGCCAACTGCTCGGAAGGCAGTTCCAGTATGCAGTTGACCAGAAAGATGGGCTTATTGAACTGCAGTATGTGCTGGGCAATCAGCGAACCATGAAGATGCACAAATCCCGACTGATCAGCGGCGATTAGTTCATGTGGTTTCAGTTTAATGAGACAGTTGAAAAAAAGCTTGGACTTCTCCTTGTCACCGGTGACATGTAGAGCGCTTTGAAGTGCCGCAATCATCTGTGCCTGCTTGGCACCCAGACGAAGGCATGCACCGGACAGGGCGGATACCACGCCAGTGTAGCCCATTTTAAGCAGCTGCTCCGTCTGTGGCTGCAGCTCATTAAAGACAGCCTCAAAGTCGGAGGTCTCTTTTAGATGCTGTAGCAGACGCTGCACCGCAAAATTAGTTTGCTGCTGTTGGGCCAGGTAAGCTATGCGACCGCTGAAGAGCATGGCGTAAAGTTGGGTCATCAACTTGGCACCTGCCACACTCAGCAACGTCTCCAGCAGAATGACAGCACACTGGTAATGAAAGACTTTGGGCAGCACTACTTCGGATTCCGTATTAGACTTTTCTGCTTCCGTCGCCTCACTCTTTTCATTCATATTCTGATCCTCATCTTCATTATCGTCATCGATTTCAATTTTAACCTCTTTCTTGTCATCATCACCGCCGTCGGATACATCATCGTTTGGCTTTAGCAAACTTTGAGTTAATATCTTCTTGCCAAAGTGTTTCAACATGCTTTTGTCCACAATGCTGAGGCATAAGCAGATGACCCCGAGTAAGGCGGAGGAGTGCTCCTGGTAGGGAAAGTCCACAAACTGCGGCCACATCTCCAGACGTTGAGGAAACTCCTTCATTATTTCATGCCATTCCTCAGGTACTGTGTACAGTTTCCGGTACTTGGCTAGCTCCGCTCCACCTTTCTCAAAGGCAATCTTGGGTACATGTATGCCAACCAAACACAGTATGGCCGTGCGCATAATATGTGTGGCGCATGAATCCCAGACAAAGTCCTCCAAATTGTTTAGCATAAATTTGGATATACGCAGCACAAATTGTCGGCAGTTTTCACGGTGTGCTTCACTGAAATCCGTTTCCAAATTGTACTGCTCCTCGACTTGAGCTGCATCAGGTTTGGCTTTCTTGGCAGCGCCTGGCGCAGAGTCATTAGATTGCTCCAGTGCTGCTGACTGTCCCATTCCACGTAGAAATGCTATTTCCAACATTTTTTGTAATACATGGGAGGCAAAACGGTCGGAGCACATGGGACGTAGGCTGTCGCCAAACTTTGTGAAGAAACGTTCCAGCTGTGCATCATCCACAAACCCAATGAGGGATTCTATGGCCTTCGACACAATTTGATTGGACGATAAATGAATTTCCTTGTCAACTGTCTGCTCGAACACGTTGTTGGCCATGTTAACTGCACAGTAAAGGTTTAATAATGGTTTTTACAACGACTGAACGTACATACCTCGATCCTCCACATCCTCGAAGCCAGCCTTCATGGCATCCAAAATGTTTATGAAGTAACTGAACTGATCGTCGTCGATATGTGTACCGCGTCCAAATATGCCCTGCTTGGCAAATCCTTTGGCGTTGCGCATAAAGCGATTTCCCTTCTTTTTGGGTCTTTTCCGTTTTCCATTACTTTCCGCTTGCATGATCGCTTATTAAGATTTTTAATTTAAATTACAAAATTCTAAACAACGTGCGCCGCGTCCAACACGCTTTACAATAATCAGCTGTCTTATCGATTGTCGATTGCAGCTAAACGATAGCTTTACCGATAAACGGCGTTGCCAGACCGGTCGTGTTTATTTGACGGCGTTCATCACTAATAATTTACAAACGCAAGCGTCGCATCCAATCAAACCGTTTAAAATGGAAGAAGAACGAGATTTTCAATTTACTTTACCATATAATAATGAGGATTTGCTTAATTCTCGGGGCGATCAATTCTACGTACAACAATTATATAGTGCCGGCGAAATACCAGAACAATTACTGGGTAAGTAGACAGCACGGGGTAAAAAATTGTTGACGCGCGCCTGTAATTCAAAACATATTTCGACCAAACACAAGCCAATAAAATTGCTAATAATTGTTCTGGTTTATTGCAGCATGTAAGACAAAGGTACACCACAAGGATCCATTCTATATATTTGAGCACTTCGATACGTACTATTCAATAATAGAAACAAAGGGAAGCGATGCCGCTACTGTGCGAAATCTTATGCGCGCTTTTGATCTACTGTACCTCACAACGGATAAATTGGGCGGACAATTGGCACCACTGTTGAGCAGCGATGAGCCACCAACAACACAGGTCCGTGGTCGGTATCTGAATCTCACCAAAATGACACTGTACCTGATGATCAACACAGTGAAGCGCATTGATGTCGTCGTTCAACAGGTGCTCAAGGAGCAGCAATTGAATCAGCAAAAAAAGCGCGGCAAACAGGCGGAGGTACTGGAACAGTATCCGGATTGGGATGCAAAGCGAGGCAAATTTCTGGTTCAGCTATATAATATCATGCAATATCAGTTGGAGAAACTCTGGAGTCCACCCGTTGCCGAGGAAAACTTTGTCACGTAAGTTTTGTTTGCAACTAATCCAATGCTAATGCTAATAATTGTTTTAAATGCCTTAGCATGATCTGTGATATATGTTACCGTACCTTGGAATTGGTGCCCCAAAGACCAGATAATCGGCATGTGATCGACACACTCTTTCACATCTTTGGCATCGCCATTAAGCGTTACAATCATGCCATTACTTTCCCGGCACGTACTCTGCAGATCCTTCGAAGCACTGAACATGCCGCAACGACTGTGGCCAATGGGATTCTACTGCTGCATGAGGAATATGGCATTACCACCTTGTTCTCCATATTGATGAAGGATATTGTCGAGGCCCTTGCACTGGACACATCGGATACTATTGTATCGCGAAACTTTTCCAATTTCCTTACCGAATTCTCGGGCATTGCGCCCAAGCTAATAATACCACATCTGTCCAAGTTGGGAGACGAACTGCTCGGCTGTGAATCTCATTTGCTGCGCAATTGTGTGCTCCAGATCATGGGCGATGGTGTCGTTGGCGAGCTAACTTCCGAGGAACTTGACGAAGAAATGAAGGAAGCTCGCAACGAATTTCTCGACAGCATACTCGCCCATGTTAATGACATCTCAGCCCACGTGCGCTCCAAGGTGCTGCACATTTGGCATCATCTTAAGGAGCAACACGCGATACCACTAAGTTTTATAGTCCCAGTGCTACGCGAGGCAATCTGTCGGTTGGAAGACAAGAGTTCGTTGGTTCGAAAGTCAGCCATACAATTGATCAAAGCTTTTCTGGAAAACAATCCGTATTCGGGAAAACTGACGCTTGAGGAACTAATAAAGAAACACGAGAAGGAGGTAGAAGTTATGGAGAAGTTGGATGAAGTTCTAATCGAGGAACGCAAAGAGGCCGAGGCTTTGAACGAGCAATGGGAGACAATTGTGCCAGAGCTTTTGATCATCGTTGAGCAGAATATTAGAGAGTGTGAGTTGGAGTCTACAAAATTATTAAACTTAAATCACTAAATCTGTCATTTGTATCAGTTCCTGAACTGCAGTTTGACAAGGAGGAGGAGTACGATGCATTGGTCAACAAGATACTGCCCTTGCTGGTGGAGAAGAACTACAAGGACGCCATCGTCTTGGTGCGCAAAGCAGATTTTGTTGCGGGAAATCAGGAACTAAGGTGAGCACTTGAAATCTTGAAGTAAATATAAATATTTTAAATACTTTTTCCAATCTTAGTCAGTTACTAAAGCCGGAGGAGCGCTGCTTATACTATTTGGCTCTGTTTAAAACATTTCTAAGCCTTTCTAAAGGCTGCAAAGATAGCGTAAGTTTGAATAATCTTTCAACCACAATACTATTCCCTTTTCTAACCATTGTCTTCCCGATTTAGAGCGAGGAAATGCAGAAGCAAATCAAAACTGTGGAGTTCCTCAAGGACAGCATCGAGTTCTCGCACGCAGCGACTTCAGCCATGCCCAAAATGCTGGAAATGCTCATGTCCAAGACCAATACGGATGTCTTTGAGGCCGTGGACTTGTTTACCACGGGCTATCTCTTTGGCATACACGGCACCTTGGCTGGCATGCAGCGTATGTTGAATTTGGTTTGGTCCTCCGACAAGGAGAAGCGAGATGCCGTCTCCAATGCGTATCGCAGAGTGCTCTTCACCACCGACATGACGGGAAGAGCACATGCCATCAAAGTGGTGCAAAATCTGTCCAAGTTCCTATCAGAAGTCGAATATGGGCACTACACAGCACTGGAAACGTTGATGGGCGAGTGGGTGGCTAGTGAACACATCGACGCACTTATTATCCAGGTGCTCTTCGAGCGTTTGACCTTAAAGCTGGAGGGCACCACCAAGGATGAGTCTCGATTGGCATTGCAGCTTTTAATCATGAGCTCACAGGTAAAGTCCACGATTGTTTCAGCGAATCGGGCGATCATCGAGGACATTGCGATTGGAGAACGTGTGAAACAGGATCCTCGAATCTTCACCAGCTGCCTGCAGTTGCTGGTCAACGGCATCGATGCCAATAACAATAGCAAGTACTACAAACGTTATGCCAGCGATGCCAAGTTTGTGCAGCAGATTACCAGCTTGTTTCTGGCCTTCTTCTTCCATCCCCAACTGCCGGATTTTGATGGCCTGGCGATGAGTGTCTTCGAGTACTACTATCGCATGTGTCAGGCACCGGATATACTTGCCCAGAATATACTAAGCGAATTGCTGACACGCTTCAACGATCAGTGGCTGGTGTCAGATGTCAAGAGTCAAGCGCCTGAAGAACCAGTGCTGACTCAAACCACCGACATTCCCTACTCCCAGACATTGCCTCTGTCCCAGGATCAAACTCAAGTGGCGTCCCAACCAGCTAATGGTTCGGTTCGCTTGCCGGTTTATTTAGTTTCCAGATTTGTGTTCTGCGTGGGCTTCATGACCATCAAGGAGATGATTTTCCTGGACATGGATGTGTACAATAACATGAAGTATCGCGAGGAACTAACAGCTCAGGAGGAGAAGAAGAACAAAAAGGATGGAGTGAATGCACTGCGCCGTCAGACCATGAATGTCTCCGCCATGGAGGTGCGTAAACGCCTCTCGGGCGTGGCCGCTGAACCGCAGCAGGAGCCCGACGATGATTTGGTGGGTGCCACCGCAGAGGACAACATTGCCGAGGAGATCAATGCCATCTGTGAGGACATACTGCTCTACAATCCCAACGCTCTAATGTCCAAGATCTATCCGATTATTATTGACATATGCAAGAGGCCGGGAGAGTATCGGGATCAGCAGTTACAGCAATCGGCAACATTAACGCTGGCCCGCCTAATGACCGTCTCCTCCAAGTTCTGTGAGACGAACATGTCCTTCCTCATGAACATCCTCAATCTGACCAAGAATATGAAAATCAAATGCAACACTGTCGTGGGCTTATCGGACTTAACCTTTCGTTTTCCCAACATTATTGAGCCCTGGACTGGACACTTCTACTCGCAGTTGCATGAAGAGGACACGGAACTGCGCCTGACTGCGGTCAAAATGCTTTCCCATCTGATACTGCACGAAATGATACGGGTCAAGGGACAGATTGCTGATCTGGCACTGTGCATTGTGGATGAGAGTGATGAGATCAAGAACATTACTCAACAGTTCTTCAAGGAGATTGCCAACAAGTCGAATATATTGTATAATGTGCTGCCCGACATCATCTCCAAGCTGGGCGACACCAATCTGCATCTGGAGGAGGACAAATACCGCACCATTATGCGTTACATATTGGGCCTGATTCAGAAGGATCGACAAATCGAGACTCTGGTGGAGAAGTTGTGTCTCCGCTTCCCCATTGCACGCACGGAGCGACAATGGCGGGATATTGCCTACTGCCTCAGTCTGCTGACCTATAACGAGCGATCCCTGAAGAAACTGATAGACAACGTGCAGCACTTCAAGGACAAGGTGCAAGTGGATGAGGTCTATCAGTCCTTTAAGCTTATTATTACCAGCACCTCCAAGCTGGCCAAGCCGGAGCTAAAGGCGGTAGTCACTGAGTTTGAAACCCGTCTCAATGAATGCCTGCAGGTCACAGAGCCAGGAGAGAATCCTCAACCAGATGGTGAGCCGCGTGCCAGCAAGCCAGCCAAGAACGCCAAGCCATCAACCAAACCACAACGTGGACGAGCAGCTGGCAAGAACACCACAGCCAGACGGCGTCAAGGTGCACGACTGGAATCCAGTTCCGAAGAGGAGAGCTCCGAGGAGGAAGAGGTTGCCACTTCTCGTCGTCAGGCGACGCAGCAGCGTAAACCACAGAAAAGAAACCAAGTCCCCTCCGATTCCGAATCCGAGTCCAGTGATGAATCCGATTCGGAACCAATGCCACCACCCAAGAACCAATCCAGGCGAGGTCGCAAATGATATCACCTGATGAATTTATATAAATTTTTCTATGCTATATTTAATTTTAATTTTATATACAATAAAAACTTTTACATCTGTAAATGTTGAAAGACTTGGAAGTGGCAGACAATGGAGGCACATGCACACACACACACTCACACCTCTGATTTCTTTGATGCACTAATCCGCTTTGTGACAATTCATAAATTCCTATTGAGTTCCCGTTTACCATGTGTCTATTATGTTTTGAACATCGTTTAATTGTAATCCCCTTATATTGTCACTTTCGTGGAACCAGTTCGAGTTCATGTTCACCTTTGTAGGCGTTCTTAGGCCTCCAGGGCAGGTAGACAGCTCAGGTTTGTTCTCAGGTTTTATTTCGAGTGATCCTTTAACGACCATTGATTTATTGCCAGTAGACTTTATTTAACTTCAAATATATTATGTTTTCATTTAAATCACTTAGGGAACAAACTGAAATGTACTAGTTCCTAACTCGTTCAGGTATTCCTTCCTTCGACTTGTTCAATATTAAAGCCAACAATTTAAGGCCGTTAATTAAATTATCAGCAAAACAAGTACGCCCCGCTAGATAAAAGAAGTCAAAATATTTTGTAACCAGATACAAATGCACAGACTCAATCAGTGACGCAGTCTTCAGTCAGACACGTGTGCGCAGCCCTGGCAACCCTGGGGGTGGTTAGAAGGCAGCACAGCGATGGCGACGTCTTCGTCAGTGCTGACAGAATTTCTCAATGAGTAAATGAGTAAAATGTTTGTGAATAAAACACAAAATAGTTTAAAATTTAAACTATTAAAAAAACACCCTAAAATATATGGTATTTTCCTGTGGATTTCTTTTCATCTGATATTTCCAGCTGAAATTCCAGACTTTCCTGGAGTTCCAGTAGGTTAAAAAGCTAATTAAACGGTAGCTAAATAACGTAATTATTTTAAATAATTCATGCTAAACAACTCTCTACAAACATCCAGCTATAAAATAGCTAAACTGACAACACTAGCCTTCTCTTAGTCCGCAACACACACAACTACAGTATCAAACAGCAAATCAACGAAAGCTGCAAAAAAAAAAAAAAACTGTTAGCCAGTCAGAGCAGAGCCAACCCCACAGGCAAGCCGTAGCCTAGATAATCTCTGTAGTTGTGCTTTTGCTGTGCTCTGTCTGGTTGCCAAGTCGAGAGCAGCGTTGCCAGGTGGTTTTACGAGAGGTCCACCGTCAGGGAGACAGACGTTTGGTGCCATTAACATGCTCATTACAAGCGTCGCGACTGTGGAATGAGAAATGAAGAGAGAGGCGCGTGTGTTGTTCGTGGGACGTGGAAATGGAACGTGTGTGAGACGCACGCGCGCCCATTCAGACGCCGCCGCTGTGAACTGAGCCCATTAGCATTAGCGGGTTTTAGCTGTCGCCGCGGATTAGTGACGTCTGCTCAGTGTTGTGGTCAGATTTTGGCTAATGGCTGTAATGTGCCCACTGTACAATGCGCAGGTGATAATTACAGGTGGTCTTAATAAAAATAAACATGCTCGTCTTTAAATAATAATCATCTAATATATTTGTATTTTTCATATATTTAAATATAATAATTATAATTAAATTGAAAATAATTTAATAGAATTTATATGTATAATTTTTTGCACATTTAAATTTGATTTGTATACGTGGTCGAGTAGAGTTCAGTTAACTGCTTACATTTAAATAATTATAGTGTAAGTAGATATATGTTAGATTCTTAGTTTCCCGTTCCCTAACCGACCACTTAAGAACTAAAGCCTAGCTATTTACACAGATCAATGTTGTTTCCATAATCCTTTCTTCTTTCATTCTCTTTTGTTGCATTCAATTATCCAAAGCTTGGGCTGCACTGCTCTAACATGTTCTCGATTTATGTGTCTATCTTGCTCTATCTTTTCATATACACTTATGCTCATAAAATTAAGTCACTGAATATTATTTCTTTTTAGCCTATGTAGGTTTGTGTGGCTTAGTAAACTGCTATTACTTTTTGAAGCCGGCTAATTTGGTTGAAACATTTCTCAAAAAGCCCAAATTAGTTTTGGCCATGTAACGCGTTTTCGCTTCACACAATTGACTTAATTGTATGAGCATTAGTGTACACGATTATGCACATATAGAAAAAATGCCATGTTTTGTTGTTGTCTTCAGAAGTAAAAGCTTTCCGGATGCTGCTGCTGTTGTTGGCTGCGCTGCTGACGTTGACGCAGCGTCGCTGGCCATTCACATGGCATGTTGTTGTTGCTATTGCTGCTGGCGACAGCAGCAGCCTCCAACTAGAATCATAAGTGCTGATACTCGCCCATATCGTACATGGGCATGGCACCCATCACGCTATGCAGATGCGAGTAGGCGACGGCGGCAGAGAGCGGCGGCATTTGGGAAGCGGCTACTGCGACTGCTGCAGCTGCTGCGCTGTTCTTGCTGGCTGCTGACGTTGTGCTAGCCGCGTGTTGCTGATGCTGATGATGCTGCAAACTGTGCTCGGCAGCAACATGCTGCAATTGCTGCTGATGTTGATGTTGATGCAAACTGTTGTTATTGCCATTGCTATTGTTATTATTTATGTTATTATTATTGTTGTTGCTACTGCTGCTAGGCGACTGCTGTTGCTGCTGCTGTGAGTGATGTGAATGATGCGGGGCAGCGGCATGTTGCTGTTGTGCGCTTTGACTGGAAAGCATGTTTCCCTCCATTTCCGAATCGCTCGACGAGTCCAAGTGTTGCTTGTCCGTGGAACCGCTAAAAAGAAAACAAGAGGCAATAAAACATTAGTTTGAATAAATAAAAATATCTGTTAAAGTATAACACAACAATTATATACACTTAATATTAATATAATTATATTAATATTCGGTAGCTCCCTCTCACTTTGTTATTGCTTTCCTTATATCCTATGATATAACACTTTTTATTTGTTATACAGAACCAATGCAGTTCTCTTCACACGCTCTCTTCCACGCACTCCATCCACACTCTCTTCTCACACTCTCTCCCCTTCCCTTGCAAAGTAACTGTTTGCTGCTGGATCCAAACAGATGTTAGAGCCGTCAGCATCGTTTAATTTAAAATGTGTCAATTGCTGCAACTAATTTACTGCTGTCAGCAAGAGCACCAACAATAATAATAACAACCACACGCCTCACTTTTATATAAATTTATTTATAAACAAATGACAAATGACAGGGCGGGCAATTGAAAACAAAACCGGAAGGAAATTGTCTGCTTGAATATTTTTACTCCCAACTCTAGTATTTCTATAAATGGTTTCAGTTTCAGCCGCCGCTGTTGTGTGTTAGAGCAGTACAACACGTACGAAAGGTGTTGCTGGGTTCACGCACACCCACAAATGAACATATTAAAACGAAATACACAAAAATACACACACACACACACATAAGAAGTTGAGAGAGGAACAGCTCAGTGCATTCCCCCAGAGAGCCGCCGCATCTGATTTCGGTTATTTGAGCTGCGCATTGTATATGCGAGTGTGAGTATATGTTTTTGTGTTTGCGTATGAGTCGCTCTCACTCGCACCTTTGATCGAAAGTTAAGCAGCTTGACTTTTATTATTTGCGGCTGATTCTGTAAATGACTTTCAAGTGTCGTTTTTATCGCCACTGTTTGCTGGGGTGGAAGCGAGACACTCGTTTGCCGGTTCGGCCCAGTTCCACACGCACCGTTGGGAATTGAAACATGAAGAGAGCAACACAAACACACACATACATACATGCAAACATACTTATACACACTTCGTCTTTCGCTTGTTCTTTCTGTTGATGTTTTGTTCAATTTGTTAGTGCTAAACTGTCCTGACATTTTAATGGCTAATTCACTGACAATTGCGATAACAACAGCAACATCCACTGCAGGCCCATTTGAAATTCGAGCAACTTACACATTATCGGCCCAGTGCGAGCGTGTTAATCTTAATCTTGCAAAGCAGACAGCGGCGCAGTCGAAAACCAGTTAAAAAATAAATAACCAAAAATTGATGACAACGACAACGAACATGCGACAGTGGAGGGCAGAGGGAGTTAGGGGGAGGCAAACAAGGGTCCACGGCCAAGCAAAACATTTAAGCGCACACTCGACAAATTTGTAGCCAAAGATCATTGGCAACGATCTGCCAGATCAGCCAGCTTCTCACACGCTCCCACCCCACCGCAATCCGTGTCGCTTTGCCTGACCCATTACCAATCCGTTCCCCCCCTCCATTCCCATGCGCACTCTCCGTTTCCCCCCATTCCGTGCAAGTTATTTGCTGACTCGCACGCAATTCAATACGAGCCTGTTGACCAGTGCGACCGCGACCGCGACCACGACAACGGCCACATAGGGAGTCGCAGTCGTAGTCGCAGCCACAATCTCGTAATCTCAGATTCAGATTCTGATTCAAATGCAGTTGCAGACTTGACGGCATCTCGAATGAGCAGCCAGCTGTTTTGTTATTGGCGGCAATCGTGTAATTGTAGATTCCACGCGCAGTTGCCACTTGCAGCGCTTCATAATTGCCGTGCTGTTCATTTTTTCTCTTCAACCTCTACCTCTACCTCTGCTTCATCTTCTTGTTCTTCTTCTTCCCCGTTGGGCTCCTTTGCGGATCTGGTGACTACAGCGAACACTTGGCTGCGACTTTGGGGGTGGCCTTGTTATTGAAATATAAATACTTTGGACGCTACGTGGGTGTTAATCATCTAAAAAGGAATTCTATTGTTCCCGAAAATATTCGAGGTTTCTTGTGCAGTGGGTAAAGTAATGTTATGTTCTACTTAAGGTATTTCTACTGCTCTTATTTCGAGATTTTATTCAAAACTTTAAACCTCTTGACTGTTTGGGTTAATCAGTTATAGCTACAATTTAAGCGAACTTTGGTAGGTTAAAGTATTATATTAAATTTATTTTAAACTAGCAGCAAATTCATATTTTCTTTGATTTCCCAATTTTACTGCCTTTTATTTCTACTGTGCCGAACTTTAAATGGAAGTGACTTGACAAACAAAATCGATAATGGAACCGAAAAGGAGAAAGAGCAAAAAACCCGCCCAAAAATGAGTGCAAACATCAATGGGATCTATGGGCAAACAGGCTGAGCAAACAAGAAGCTAACCTCAAATCGAGCAATGGCTGAAATGTTTAAGCCCGTCCCACACACCCCTACCTACCGCCCCCGCCCTCCTCTCAACAGTCAGCAGTCAGTCGAGCGAGGCAAAAGTGGGGAGCAAACAAAGGGCATCAGCATATAAACAATGATATCAAATTACCAGAATTTCATAGTTGTTGGCTTTGTTGCTGCTCGTCGCTGTTCGCTGCTGTCTTTGGCTTACTGCAACACTTATTAACACGGCCATAAAGCAGGAGCAAACGAGAAACAAACAGAGAAAGAGAGGGAAGAATGAAGAAGAGAGTGTAGTGGTAGAGAAAGGGACAGAAAAAAGGTCTACTTTGAAGGCATGTACTCATATCTCTATATACTTAACAGAGCTGCGATAGAATCGATAACAACCTCGATATGTTCGATAAATTTGGAGCAAAAGTCGATGTTTTTGAACTGTGAATAACAAACACTACCAGAAATCATAAAATTCCCTTTTTGTTACTACTACTACTTCTACTATTACCTCTACTACTACTATTACTTCTACTACTACTACTACTACTTCTATTAGTACTTTTCTACTACTTACTGCTACTTTATATATTTCACTACTTTGGCTGACGCTAAATATATAAAAAAATTAATGTTTCTATAATTTTTATTGAATTCTTCCCTTAAAATATCTATGGAATTTAATATTTAATTTAACTTGTGAATAATTAATTTATGTTTAAATCGATTCAAACTTTATTTATACTTTTTTTTTTAACTCTCCTTCTCGTTTTCAACTGATTGCATTATAAAAGTTTTATAAGTCTTCGATGTGGCTTCTCCTTCGCCTTCCCCAAGGACACTACCGCAATACTTCCAATGTCACATAGAGTTTATATAACAGACAAGAACAACAAGCTCAACTTGACCATGTCTGGCTAAGACTTTTTGGGCTCTGTGTGTGTGTGTGGCAGTGTGTGTGGTCCCGAGCTAAAGTTTTCTGGACTTTTTGGTTTCTGTTCATTGAGGAGGAATTAATTTTTACTTGTTTGCTCAATTGATTTTTTACCTTGGTCACTTTTTGTTCTGCTTTATCTGATTATTGGAGCTGCATTAAGCAGATTCATTAGCTTGGCAATAATGCATGATCGGATTATGTTTGGGGAACGGATTTGGTTTTTGGGTTTGGCGAACTGAGAACTGCGAACTGAGATTTGTGAATCCGTTCAGCAAAATTACCAGAAGAAGGCACTAGTAGAACTTCCCTGCTCTGGCAGAAGAAAGAGTATTCAGGGGAGCAGTGAACACTTGTAGGGTATCTTAGGGTCTTACGGTCTTAGGGTATCGTGCAACCGATCTCCACTCGCATGCAATTAAAAACCAACAAAATTATTAAAAATCTGTCAAAACACAGTGAAGCCTGCATAAAAACCGACACACGCCAACAAAATAATACAAGACATAACATAAAATATTTTATAACCATGACTTTTTGGTTAATCGATACGATCTACACGGAAATCGAAGATAAAGACGAAGAGAGGGGAGCGGAGTGGAGTGAAATCGAAAGCGAACATACTTCTAGACAATGGAACAATGCTTAGGTAGGACTCAAACATAAACTAGTGATAAAAGGCATAGACTGCAGAAGACCCTGAACTAACTAGGACTCAAAGGTTGTATACTGATCATCGCTAAGCTAAGTGAGGTTAAAATAGAATAGAATGTTAAATTTAGAGTTTTATAATTATCCTAAAAAGGTTAAATACATTTATTTTTATATTTTTTACGGTGTGAAGTTTTTGCTATATAGAATATCTGAGCTTTATATGCCCCTTGTAATATATGTACAGGGTCAAACTAGGCAAAGAGCATATAAAAAAGAGAAGTTCGAACTGAACCCGCAACAAGGCTTAAACAAACAACAACACATCATACAACACCACACACTCTACACTCCACACACCACACACCACACACCGCACACCACACACATGCGTAAATTAAATGATAATTTATGATCAACACCTTTTCAGATACTTCTCGTGGCTCCCCCAATATTATCGCTCTGGGTTTTATACGCATCCCAGGCGCAGACTCAGACCGGGGCACCGTTTAGCTGGGTGTCCTGCTGGGCACACGTCTCGAGATTTGTGTAGCGATCGCGCAATGCGATAACTCAACCTGTTCCCCTGTTCTCTGATTCCCCAGTTAGCTGGTTAGCTGCTTAACCTGGTCTTCGATCGGTCGTGATCCCAACTAACCAACTTGGAGCTGAGCTCAGTGTGTTTAGACCCTGTACTTAATAAGGTAGTAGTGTGTAATAGGCAGCAGAAGCTCATTAGGGGTGTATATGCCAGATAAGCAGTATGAATCGAGTCATATACTTATATTATATAACTTATAGTATTTAGGTACATCAGACTGTACGCAGATCAAGTTTGTTTCACGTTTATGGTTAAAAAACAAGAAAGAAAAGTACAGTCGAGCACGCCCGACTATATAATACTCTCTGCACTTTTCCCGATTAAATTATTAAAATCGGTATCCAGATATTACAATGTGTAGCACTTTCATTAAAACACGTTGAAACAAAAACAATCTAAGCATAATCAAACACACATCTGTTTGTTTGCATGCGAATACACATACATATGTACGTTTGGCAATATATGCTGCATATATGCATGAATGTGTGTATTCGGCGCAGCCAGCTTCAGCGCCGCCACACAAGCAGCGAAAACGTTCGAACATGTGCTTGTGTGTTTCTATCTCGCTTGCACCTATAGGTTAATATTGCGTTCAATTATCAATATTGTAACGCTTCTAGTTTTCTTGTTTATAGTCCGATTTTAATGCGCCTTTCAGGATAGTTTAATATAGTTAATCTCCACACGAATTATAGACAACAATACTGTATGATAAGAACAAGTTCGCAAAAAAACGGTATTTGAAGTTTTTTTTCAAGTGTGGGAAAAGGGGGCGTGGCAGTCCAAAATTTTAAATGGCAATGCAACTATGCTGTCGCTAGGAACCTCCGTACCCAAATTGGTGATCCTAGGTGCCATAGTTACTGAGATATTTGCCGAAAACACCAATTTTTTCCGAGGTGTGTCCAGTTTTTTGCTCATTGTGGGCGAATGGGGCGTGGCATCGAAAAAAAAAAAAAAAAAAAAGATTCTTGTATTGACTGACTAAATATGTGATCGTTTGACACCAAGCTCGAACTTGTAGCTCTTACCATCTCCGAAATCTGTTTGTTCATACGGACGGACAGACAGACAGACAGACAGACAGACAGACAGACAGACAGACAGACGGACAGACGGACATGGCTATATCGACTCGGCTTGTGATGCTGATCAAGAATATATATACTTTATGGGGTCTGCCACGCCTCCTTCTGCCTGTTACATACTTTTGCACAAACCCAATATACTCTTGCAGAGAGTATAATAAATATTTTAGAGGTAAGGCAAGCTAAAAAAAATGTTTCTTATTATTAACTTTAAATTATACAAGTTTTTTATTTATTATTTAATTTGTAGTACAGGGACTTTCCCAGTCTTGTTGCCCTTACGCAGCCTATGCCACTAGTTTGTTTTTGAAACAGCGTTTCATTATTCCCAACTGTATGTGTGTGTTTCTCTCTGTGTGTGTGTGGCTTGGTGTGTGAATGTTTATTTGTTTTTACGATTTATTGGCTTATAATTTTTATTAGCAATGGAATTTCTTGGAAATCCTGCAGCCATCTACCATATGATGTGTCGTTGTGCTGCGACATGGGACCCCACCGCCATCCCCCACTCCCAGAGCTACCGGCTGTTTGCTAGATGTTCCACAAACTTATCGGGAATCGATAAGCCACAAAACAGCTGATGCTTGATCTTTATTCAGATAGACTTTGATTTAAAATAGATACATTATCGGATATTTCACTTGACCAATGAACTTGTTGTACTCCACAAACGGTTTTTGTTTTTTATTTTTGTGTTTAAGCCTTAACACTTTTTAAGAACTTAAGCGGCTTAGAGCAGTCTAGCTGCAGAGGTAAACTTCAACTTGTTTCAAGTGCAGCCCTAGAAATTCCAACATTGGCATTGAGAAATGTGTCAGAGGAGACCGGAGAGCGTGAGTAGGGGAGTGGGGGCAATCCGACAGCGATAAAGTGATCCACATAGAGTGCAGTCTAATTATAGTACAGGCAAATCACTTGACACGGGGCCACCCGATAAGTGAGCCACCCTACTCCAAAAACCAGAGAGCAAACAACAGTAAAGAAGAGAGAGAGAGAAGGAGAGTGGGAGACTGCTAAAGCGCCCTCGATTGAGGTCTCAGTTCCATACCGGTCCATCATCACCAACGACATCATTATCAACGCCATCAGTGGCAGCTAACTCAACTGACAATGCGTCACGGAACTCCAGAAACGGGAACGGACGAGCAGACCTACATACAAACAAACACACATACGCATACTGTACAGGAAGAGAGAGACAGCGCTGTACATACACACAAACACACACACACATAAACATACAATACACAAAAGCGTGACAGAGACGGGCAAAAGCGCAAAATACATAATAATAAAAACAGAATGTACAATAAAACGAATAAAAATGAATAACGCTCTGCGACGGCGACGGCGACGTCAGCGTCGGTGACGGGACTAGCGACGGCGCTGAGGCGAACGAATAAAGAACACACGCACATTTTGTGGTAACCTGATACTCTTTCCAGCTACCCTCCAGCCAACCGTGGCATTCGACGAACTCGAACTCGAATGCAAACGCAAAAACGATGAGCCCTGAGCAGCCAGAGATCGACACACACACACAGCGTTTCACACACACACACACATGCACACATACATTAAGAGAAATGAGTATCGAGACAACGGATAGCGACAGCGACTGAGACTTAGACTGCGGCTGAAGGGGAATTTGGCATTGGAACTGGAACTGTGCTACTCTCTTCTCTCTGCCGCTCTTACTGCTGCTTTTTTCACTGTTTTTTTTTTTTTGGTATGCTGGAGTTCTTGCAATTGCTTTTCTTACTGACTATGATGAAGGTGCTCTAACTGTTTGCTGCCCAAAATTCTTATACTGCTCAACTGTCAATCGTTTTCTTTATTCTGTCAGTCAATTCGCAATCATTCAAGTTCTTAGTAATGCTAAGAACAAATTCTATAATTTGGCTATATAAAGCCAAAATTACGGAGAATATTATGGTGTCTATAGAGGGGCGAAAATTGTACTAAAATTAAGTATAAATCTTGATTAAAATTTATATTTAAATGGAGTTGAAGTTTAAATATGTTTTATTGCCAGTTTAAAATAATTTTTAAATCCCTTTTTCCAGTCTTTAATAAAAATTTAAATTTTAATTAAAATTTCTGAAATATTTAAAAATTATTTGAAAGTCTCTTTTTTCCAATTGGCAATTGATCTCCGCAAACTTTTTAGCTTTTGACATCTCTTACTACGTAGCAGGCCTTTTAAAATAATTCATTTAACTAAATTTTGTGTAAATTCTTATAAAATTCCAATAAATTTTGGTGGGGAAATGCATAAGACCTGGAAAAAGCCGCTGCACAAGCGCAAAGTCGTGAGTATAGCTGTGCAGTGTACACCCGAGCCGTTTTCCAACACTGATTTCCCTGTCGCTTCACAGTGGGCAAGTATTTCGTGGGCGGGGCGACTGGTGTACTACATTCAACCGCTCGTGGAGCACCTGTGCGATATTTGGCTACAACAACTGCCGTTTCCAACGATTTTGAAATTCGTTTACACCTGTGGCATGCTCTTCTTTATACTACTCCCGATTCTGTATCCGATGATGGTGCTGGGATTATACTATGCCATATTTCAGTATGTCGGGGAGAGGCACTTGGATATGGCATTTCCACACAACTGGGATTTGATCAGTGGCGCGACTAATTTGTGGCACTTTCAGGTGACCAACACGAAGTATCTGCTCTTTGTAACCATGTATATTGAACGATATCGTGTCATTATAACAGCATTATCCTCCACGATCGACTATATGCGCATGGTATTATGCCTGGTCTTCAACTAGCAAAGGTTTCTCGTAGATACTGTATCTTATGCATAAATTAATTTGGTACTTTGGCACTGAATCGGATTAAGTTATATTTGTTAACGTCATTTTATAATAAAATATTTAGAGGAATACTTGAGTTGTATATATATAGTGTGTAATCAAGATTTTATGTGAGTAAATAGGTTAAAGGGATTTTTTTAAATTAAATAAATTATTAAAAGATACCTGGACTATTATTATTTTCAGAATTTTTAGTGACCAAATAAATAAAAATTTACTTGAATAGATAAATATAATAAATATCACATCATTTTGCATTTTATCATTAAACTTTAATATATTTTGTGTTTAAAAAAATTTACTTTTTAATATTTAATATTAAAATTTTATATATTTGATAAGTAATGTATCAAAATATGATTCCATAACTTTCTAAAAAGCAAAGTCAAGCAAAATAATTTATAATTTAAATTTAGCACTATTTCAACGCAAAGAATATGATAAAAGATACTTTGAAACTTTATTTAATTTGTGGTTAGTTCTATCAGATACTTTTATGGCAAAGAGTCACAACAATGGGCATATGCTGTGCATACACACATGTACCTATATATGTGTGTGTGTGTGCACATAGTGGAGGATTCACTGTACATACAAAAACAAAGAGCAAAACAAAATGAAAAGTTAAAGTAGCGCCGAACTGAACTGAACTGAGTTGAGTTGCGTTGGCTGCTCGAAGCGGCAACAGCCATAAACATATATCAGGTTACCAGCAACAACAACCACTACTACTACTACTACTACTATAGTAATAATAATAATAATAATAAAAAGCAGTGAGGACGCTACGTAGCGCAGAGCAAACTAACGTTGCCTCTGCCCATGTATCTGTGAGATACTTTTGTCAGCTGTATGTGTGTGTGTGTCTTGCGGTTGCTATGGCGGCCAATTTTATTTTTATTACGACAATTTTTCGCTGTTATTATTGTTTTTATTTGGTGGCTGGCACAATGCGAATTGCGAATTTCAAGTCGCGTTTTTTCTTGCCTTTGGTAGTAACTGATATAGCGTTTAGGCTAATAGCAACTGGCTCAATGCAAAGATGCGATCGCAGTCAGCAGCAAAAGCACTTTTCACTGCTCACAAAGATTTTCCAAGCACTTTTCCTATGCACATTTTCCAACTTCCAATATTTGCGCTTCACATGGGAAAAGAGCGAGAAAGGAAGCGAAGAAGTGTGCGAAAGGGATGGAAAAGGTCGAGCTGAAAGGATGTTTAATATTTGAAATTTTTGTCTATCTGAATTTCGGCATCTGAGCAGCTCAAAAGGAAACCCAAAAGAGTTTTTCCAAGCAAACAAATGTGTTTTCCTATTTGCTTAAGCGGAAATGCAGATGTTTTTCCCACTCTCCCTCCCTCTCTCTCTCTCTCTCTTTCTGTTGTCCTTTGGCAAGGACTCTTTGCTCTTTGCTATTAGCCTTGGCTAGTGACCATGTCTGCCACACACATGACACAGCGCCTATGAAAACAAACAACAAACAACAATAACAAAATGTTAATGAATTTGTCAGCGACATTTTTTCATATTTTACACAAAACATCTGAATTTATAGTATAAGTAAATATATAGTTAAGTATAATACACATGTGCCAGTTTTTCACGTGAAATACGGCCGTGTCCTTGACACTAATTACGCGTTACACCCCCAACCCCAGCCACCCCCCATCCCACTCTGGCTAACCGCATTTTGGCCTTGTCATAAAAGCCAAGTAAACGTCGTCAGTTTCTGTGTAATTCAAATTGAAATTGAAATCTTAATTCATTTCGCACGTTCCGAAAATAATTCATAATAAATTTACAATTTATATGTGAACAAGTATATATATAGTCTATATAGTAGATGTATGAAATCTGTAGAGATTTACTTACTCTTTATGCTCTGCGGCGCGATCTCTTTGTCGGCGATTCTTGAACCAATTGGAAACCTGTAAAAACATTGTAAGAGAGAGCGAATTAAATAAGAGAGTGATGGAAAGAGAGCGTAATGAATGTGCGCAAGTGAATGGCTAAAAATAGCCAAATGTATCAACTCAAATTTAGCTGTTTTCTATGATTAATGACATGCAATTAACTTGTACGAGTACGAATAGTGAATTCTTCAAGAATTGCAAATGAAATATGTCAAATTCTCAGTTGAGTTGACATTGTGATCTGTGAACTGAATTCTGTTTTACCTGTGTCGTGGTCAGACCTGTCGCCTCAGCTAGGTCCCGCTTCTCACGCGGCGAAGGATACGGATTGTGCGCATACCAGTCTCTCAGCACGGAACGGGATTTTTCCTATGGGAAAGTAGTAGGGAAAAGTGGGGTTAGGTAAAAATAGTTAGTATTTAAAGTTATGTATTTTTATTTTATGGTTTATTAATAACTAGTTAAAATTATTTCCAATTAAAGTGTACTGCTTATTAATCTTCTAACAATTAATTTATTCCATTTACCCTTGAAAATAACCTTTATTTCTCTTCTTCTTCTTCTGGCTACCATATGTTGTTGAGGTTTTTAATCAATTGAAAGCCCGCAGAGATAAAGCACAAGTGTAAACAGTGTGCACAACAAGGAGCAGATAGAACGAAGGCGTTGCCCAGCACTTAACGTTGTAAGCTACGCTTCGCACAGAAACACACACGCACACAAGCATAGCAAAGTGTACGTGTGAGTGTGTATGTGTGAACATTTCTACGATTTCGTTTTGTGCAAGCAAAACTAACGGAAGGAGCAACAATTGCGGAGTACGCGCGCGAGAGTGAGAGAGGCATAGGTGTCTGTGGTACTCACCTTAAAACAGTAGCTCGTCTCTTCGCCATCCCAAATGGTGCGGGGCAATGGAAATTTACGACGAACACGATATTTGCCCACGGCACCCAAAGGTCTTCCGCGCAGTTTTTCGGCTTCCACGTAATGCGCTACAGTGAAAGAATTTTTCGGGTTAGTCCTGTGAACTGAATGCAGCAGAGCGAAGGGAGGGGAAGGGGAGAGTGGAGCGAGTAGAGAGTGGGGCAGTAGGCAGAGGGAGAGAAAAGCGGGTAAGTGTGAAGAGCGAACTGTGGTGAGTGGGAATTGAACGATGGGCAGAGTGGGTAGAAAAAGTAAGAGAGTGAGGAATGGGAAAGTGAAGAGAGTGTGGAGAGTAGGAGTAACGGAACAAATGGAAGTGTGGGAAATGAAGAGTATAGAAAACGATTGTGTTAATGGGCAACGAAAAGAGCAGCGAGTGAAAGAAAAGGGAGTGTGTGGGACAGGGACGGCGACAAGTCTCACCTTTCAGCCACAGGGCCTGGAGCTTGGCGTGATTCTGGGCCGAGAAGTGATGGTGCTCGAGCAGTCGGTACAGCTCCTTGTACTGACCACGATGGAATGCGACGACCGCTTTGGCCTTCAGCACGGACTCGTTCAGTTGCAGTTTATCACATTGTGGCAGCGACCAAAGGAAGCGGCCCAGTCTTTCGATATTCCCCGCCTGCTGCAGCACCTGCAAAAAAAGTAAATAGACACGTCACACGGCACCCCATACCCCTCTCTAGCTTCAGCTGCACTCACCTCACACACACATGCCACCTGCTCCTGTGTGAAGCCAAAGCTGGGCAGAGTTTCGCGTCCGGCTGTGGTGACGCCTCCTCCACCGCCACCACCTCCGCCGCCAGCGCCATTGCTGCTGCTGTTCAGGTGCAGTCCAGTGGCCGACACGCCTCCATTGCCGCCCACAACGACTCCATTGTGCGTCAGCATATCGAGATTGTTGTTGTTGTTATTGCTTGTGCTGTTATTATTATTGTTATTGTTGTTGTTGTTGTGCAATGAAATCAACGATCCGCTTAGCCCCGTGGGACTGTAGGGGGGCGTGTGACGAGCGGTAAGCACAGCAGCCGCATTGGCAGCAGCCAAGTCGTAGAAATCTGTGGCGGGATGTTGAAGCATGCTATCTCTCTCACACTTACTCGCTCTGGAGCAAAACCAATTCAGTCCAGGCAGGACACTCTCGCTCTCGCTCTTTCCCTCTCTCTCTCTTTTATCTATTTACTCTTTAAGCAGTTGAATAATCGTCAATCTAATCACTTTATACTGGAGTTAATCCTGCTCATTTCATTCATGGATTAATCCTAGTGGAGATTGTGCTGTCTTTGGTATTTGAGCGCTGCAAGTAAAAGCAAAATCAAGAAATTAATAAAGCACTAAAGAGGATATGAAATTTGTATGTACTTAGAATAGAGGTTTAAAGAAATAATTTAGTAAAAAATTAGAAATCCTTTTCTAAAACTAGTCCTTAAGTTATGTAAAAAGGTAGAAGAAGTTCCGTATTACTAAGAGCCATCACTGGCCTACGAACTCTCCACTTGAGGACGACCGGCTTAACTTAACCTAAGCAGAAGAAGCGGTTAAGTGTAGAGATCAAAGTGTGCTAAATGGCAGGGGAATAGCTGTAATACAGTGAGAAAATAATAAAGTAAAGAGAAGATTAATCAACAAACTCTACACAAGTGTGGAGAGAGTTGAGAATGGGGAAGCGGAGACGGGGGTTTGGTAAGTAGAATGGGTGGTTACAGTTAGAAAATAATGGAGTAAAGAGAAGTTTATTAAAAAAATTCTACATAAGTAAGTGTGGAGAGTGCAAAAAGTAAGAGAGTTGTGAAAGGGAAAGTGAAGACTGGAGTTAAATATGTAGATTGAGTGGTTAGAGTCCCTTACTTTAGTGATAAAATACTATAGACCCAGAAGCTACTGGACTTATTAAAATAGTTTAAAAAAATTAATTTCTACTCTTAAAAATTAACTTAAAAAAAACTCTACTTATTTTACAATCTACATATTGCAAAGGGTAATTTTTTAATTGGCAAAGGGAAATTCTTTTTACGATCCTTTAAGTGCCTTTTACTTAAATTTAAACCACAGAACTAAAGAAATATGAGTTAATCTTTTAAAAATATAGTTTTGAAGATTTATAGATGCTTAGTTTTCCAATGATGGCACCCCATTCGGTACAGTGATCTATGGCTAGAAGTATTTCACAAATTACCTGCCGCTGCCTGTTAATTGGCAGCGATATTTCATATTTTTATTGCCATCATTTCTGGATGTTTTGTTTAGCATTAAGCGAACGATAATTGAGACACATAAAACTGTTGAAATTGCCATTAAGTAAAGCTGAATAATTTCCTTATTATGTTAAACAAAACAAAAGTTAAAAAATAAAAAAAGAATGAAAAAGAAAACACTAAAAGATTTCCACACAATTATGAAATATTAGCAGAACTCATTACACCCAACTAGTGTGTGTGTGTATGTCCGTGTGTGTGTGTTTGGACCCCATGTTGTCAAAGACGATTAGTCAATTGCTTAATTAGTTAATGGAACTAGCCCAGGTGTGCATTAGCTTAATATTCTGCAATTATCAATTTTTTTTCTGTTTTTTTTTTTTTGGTTTTTCTGCTCAAAACTCAAAACAGAAATAAACTTTTACACAATATTATTAAATGGGGCGAATGGTTTTCAAAATGTGTACAGAATGTTTCTAAAATTACCAAGCGACGCGCAAGTGTATCTCTCAGATACTAAGATACTCAGATAGAATATCTGCGAAAGGTCATAGAAAGCAAACCCCATAGATTCGAGTAAGTTGCGGGGGCCCAACGCAAAGTTCTAGCTACATTTCTATCTGTATCTGTATCTGTATATCTATATATATGTATGTGTAGAGTAAATTTGAGCTGCAAGTTCTCCCCTTACCCAAAATGTGTAGATACAAATACACCTCTCGCGTATATGTTTTCAAAATCGAGGCAACTGCGCCGCAGCTATTCGAGATATTCTTGGATCTGTTTTCAATTTTCTCTGCCTCTCTCGCTCTCTCCCTCGTTCTCTCTCTTTCGCTTTCGCCCTCTTTCACGGTGCGAGGCAGATTATATATACAAACGATTTCGTTGCTGTAACAAAAATACCAACGGGGCAAGTTGCCTCTTGAGTCATCGGCCTAGAACAGATCGCACCGATCTCATACCGATTTCTATCCCGATATACCCCTACATATATATTTATATATTTCTTTTTGCTTGGCTTCATGTTTGACGCAAGTAAACAACCAACAAAAATTGCTAAGCGAATATTATTCAATTTCTTTTTCCATTTTCTTTTTGGAAACGAAATACGCTATTCATTTTCACCCAAAATTATAGCAATTTTTACTAAAATAAAATGATGTTTCAATTAATTTGAAATACTTCAACAAATATAGAGTCGAAACTAGCAGTTGATTAATTTAAATCAGCTCAAATAACAGTTTGTAAGCAATCTATCTGGCACTCAAATGCGATCGCTGATAGCTACACTGTGAGAAAAAGTCTAGGGATTATATTACATAGTATATTAAAGTAATGCTATATAATAGCAATACAATTAATTAAACTAATACTTTAGATAACTTTATATAGCCAATGTGAGCACACTGAAAAAAATCGGAAAAGCCAAAAATAAAGTAAAAATTTTGAAAAATCTAGCTGAAATCAAGAATTCCGCAGCTTCGTAGCCTCTACTACTATTTGTGTCATTCTATTCACTAAGCTTAGCATTTTAAAAAGTGAGTACACTGAAAAAAAATGCTTGTTTAACATATTTACTGAATAAGAAACTAGCTAAAGTTAAGAGTTCTGTAGCTGAACATTAGTTTAATATTTTTCTAATCATATAAATCAATTCTAAAATGAATACACTGCACAAAATTCCGAATATTTCCCTAAAAACAACCTATTTAAAGTTAAACATTCTGCCCTAAATTTTACTACCACTTTTAAACTTAGAGTTAACTATTTAAAGTACATTTTTCTCTCAGTGTAATAACATACAATTCAATTTGAAAATGAGTACACTGCCGAAAATTCTGTTCATTTCCATTAAACTGCATTCTATTTCACACCTTTTTTCTTTCAGTGCACTACCAAATGGTTTAAAAGTCTGTTTGACCCGCTTTAAAGTATATTTATTTATGTGGCAAATAAAGTAGCACATAGATACGATCCGTAAGTTAATGACACCTCCAAACACTGAAAATCAGTTCAAAACATTCGCATTCAAGCAGATGCGACACAGCAGCAAACGTTGAGATACTTTATCTGATGGGTTGTGGTGCTGCTGCTGTTGCTGTTGGTCTATACATTTTGTTAGTTCGCTGCTTCGTTAACTTAAAACTGTATTTAATTTATTTTCAGCTCGACTTACACATTCTTAATTTACTCGCGTCGAACGTTTTATCTGTCAGATAGTCGTTGTCTTCCGCTTCTTCCTCTGTTTCTTCTGTTTGCCCATTGTCTATTCCCCAGTAGGTGTGTGTGTGTATCTGTGTGTGCTTGACTTTTATAAGCTTTTAATTTGAGTGTTATTGTTATATTGTCTTCGCTTGTTTTAGTTGCCTGTCAATTTAACTGCATGCGGGAGCGTGCCTCTCAGCCCCTCCCTCTCTTTCCCCTCCCCTACCTATCCCTACCTTTCCCCACTTGTTTATAGAGTTGTCTCTGCTGTTTTGTTTACCAAATCACATTAAATCAAATCCAATCAAATTAAATCGCATCTTTTGTTGCCCTCGTCCAATTAGTTTCTAATTAAAGTCGCTGGTAATTAAAATGTTTTCGATTTTTGGAATCTTTCTCCTCTTCAGTGAAACATGAGATGAACTTACCTAAAGAAAAATTATACATTCTACCTGTTGCTCAAGCTCAAGTTCAAAATAGTTTATTATCCTGCACATGTAGATACGCTCTATCAGTCGAGCTACTTAATCGCATTGGAAACTACAAGTGCTGAAGTTTAAACTTTGTACTGTACGCTGATCAAATTTGTTTGCAAAATATTAGAAACTCTTGTGCTACTCTAGCCAATACTTTGAATACTCTGCTAAAGTTTAGTTTTAGTTAAACCACTTTAAGCTAAAATAACTAATTGGTTGGAAAACTTTAAGCTTTTTTTACTTTATTTCTATTAAATTTCAAAATTAAATTTGTTTTAGCTTATTTAGTGAAATCAGCTCACCATATCTAAATATATATGATACATTTAATTTATAGCAAACTTTCTACTTTTTCGAAATGTTTCAAGTCATTAAGTTACCATTATCTTTTTACCTGGAATCAAACCACTATATTAAAATAGTCCTTAAAGAAATAATACTTGAAAAATCAATGACTTGTTTGGTAAACTTTTCTACTACTGGAAATATCTTAATTAAAATAAAAATTGGTTTATTTGGCAGAATATTTAGTAAGTAAACCAAACTGTAAAGAAAGCAGAATGGTAACAAGAAGCTAACAATGTAAGGAAAGTATTAAGTTATTTCTTTAAGATATTGTAGTTTGTACAAGCGTTTCATCCAAACTGAGTCTTTATTCTTGTTCCGATAGAACTATTCGCTCATCGGAACTATTTTTCTCGTTCAATTTACCAAGTGTTCTTATTCTATATTCAATACTTACAAACTCAATGCTTATCGATAGTATAATATACAATTAGAAACTTATCAACTATTTAGCTACTATGACTATGAACACCTACTAGTATATTACCACAATATCAAATTTACTAAAATCAGACAACTATATCTTATAGCTGTCTTACAATTCATTTGTTAACACGCCAAACTTTGTATTTATTTGAAATTTAACTACTAGACAGCGACACTCTTTAAGTCAAAGGGTTTTACTTATAATGCATATGAAAGAAAGGACTAAATGGTTTTAAATTCAAAGTTTTGTTTTTGTCTTGACTCCAACTTACACTTATAGCCAGTTCTCTGCTAAGTTACAGGGTCTTTCACAGTCTATGCTATGTAGCTATACAATTGATTAGTTTAAGTCTAACGCCAGCGACTTTGAGAGCTTGAGCTTTGAAACTATACTGATGCGGATTTGTGAACGGCCAAGGTCTGGTCTCAATCAAAGTCGCTGCTATCGAGTGCACTCGATGGCTTAGGGCGGTATCAAGCCAAAACACGGTGAACAGAGAACGGTAGAGCATGGAACAGAGACCGTAGACCGGAGACCGGAGTGCGTAGAGCGGAGACCGAGGACTGTTTTTGAACCGCTGAAAGCTGAAAGCGAAATTATCTGCAGTTGTGTCTGTGTTTACTTAATGTAATCGACAAATTCAACAATTGCAATGCCGCTTCCCATTCCCGTTCCCATTTCCACACCCATTCGAAGCTGTTGTTGCACATTTTCTTCATTTCCATTGAAGTAAACAATCGGTAAAAGTCGCTTACTAATCAACTGCTTGCACTCGTATCTGTCAGATACATTTTTATTGCATTTCGCTATTTAATTGCCAGCTGTAAACGGATTGAAAAAGCCAAATATCTAATGAATGAAATTTGTCAACGTAGCTGGGGCGTGGCAGAAAAACAAAAAGAAAAAAAAGTATCTCAAACATGTAAAACCCAAAGAAATGTATCTGTATCTTAAAGTGTGCGCTACATACGCCTGACGCTTGCATTTGAATCAGTTTTCGAGTGCCATCTCTTTGCTTGTTTTTCGCATTTAAATTGACCAAACAACCGCTCGGCGATTTGTATCTTTTCTTTCGCAACTGCACTGAAACTGCACGCAAATTAAGGCAAAAAACTCAGCGGCAAAGTGCGTAAAATGATCAAAGCAACAATTGTCATGCTAACGTATTATGAATTATGCCGGCAACTTTGTTGGCCATTTAATGAACTGAAGTTGGTTTACAGATACGCGTACGCGTGTATCTGACGGATACACGCAGCCAAACTGCGCCCATTTCTACACTATTTAAATGTCTAAAAAACACACGCGTTGCCTCATAAATTAATATTCATTTAAAACGAACTCAATTTGAAATGCTAACGCGTCTAAATCAAATAACGTAAAATGAGAAATATTAATAAATTACACTGCAAAAAGTTGGGGAAATTCGTGCAAGAAAAAAAGAAATTATTTAAATTTTTAGGGCTATACCGTAATTTACTAAGGTACTTAAATTGATGACTATAATATTATCTACATAATGTTAAAAAAAATATTTGAGAAACATAAATTTATAAAAGAAATATTCGGATAACAAAAAAAAATTATTATAAAATTTATTTACTCAAAATGAATAGTAGCAGGAAAAGTTAAAAGTAGGAGCAAATTATTTTTCTTTGATAAATTTAAATAAATGAAAGTTTTTAAACAAATAAAAAATTTTGAAAAGATTAATTTACAGAAATCGGACAAGTATATCATACAGGTGCTATATGCTATATCTTTTAAAAATCTCTTGGCCGGATAGCCACCGTTCCAGTATTTTTGTCCGCCCAAGCGAGATGTCGGCCGAAGAGAATGGATTTTGTATGAAAATAGTCCGGCTAAGGAAGCTGTCCGCGAGTAGAGCTTTCACTGTATATTAAAAATTTATTTTTCCCTTAAGTAATTATTATTTAAACACCATTTTCTTAACTAAAAAATATTTTTAGTTCGTTTTTACTTAAAACCAACAACTTTTGTGCATTTATTTAATACAATCTTATTTTTACAGTGTAGGCAAACTTTGAAACGACCACTGTTTGACACCCACACAAAGAAAACTTTTACCAAATGACAACGCGAACAACAACAACAAACAAATAACTACAAGAACAACAAAAACTAAAGCCCAAGAGTCTGTAGAGTCTGTAGTTCATAATTTTCGCATTTCTAAACACAAATTTTGCATGATAAAACGAATTTTTCTAAATAAACAATGGCAGCGTCAGAAAGTATCTCACGGATACCACAGACACTCTCTGCCTTTCTCTCTCACTCTCTCTCTCTTCCTCACTCCCCCCCCACTCTCCCTCTAGCTCTTTTATGTGTGATGAATGAATGACAACTGGAATGGGATTGAAAATGATTGCATGTTTATTTGTTTGCCCGTCCAATTAAACCCAAAAAAATCTGAAATTCTACAAAAATAGAAATAGATTTCCATTGGAATTAGAAACCGTACGAATACGAGCCACTTTCATACACAAATCTCACAGAATTTGTAGTAATTTGCAAACAAAATTTTGTAAGTTTACAATTTATAAATTTGTATTACAATTTCAGCACGGAATTAGCCATGTTTTTGAAAAAGTTTTCGAATTTCCAAGCATTATATAATACTTTATTTTAATTACTGTTTGCCTCAAGTCAAAACAATTATAAATTTGGCAATTTAAGCAATATTTTTTAACAAATTTACAGTCCAAACACAGAGTCAACTTATTACAGGGTATATTAAGTTCGTTAGACTTATTTGTTCTTGTAATTGAGTGCAGAAAATTAGACATTTCCTTTGTAAAATATTTAAACTGAATCATGGCTCACTTTTAGACCCATTAGTCATTGCATAATCAGTAGTTTATCAATATAATAAACAATACACGATTGTTGTCAATTGTTTACATGTAAACAAATTTAGTAAATTTACAGAATTACATGGAATTATGTAGTTAATACCTTAATTATACCCTAAACAATAAGGAATATGAATTACAGTAGTTGCCGCCGGCACTGATAACTTACCTGTGTGTGTATCTGTAACTTGGTAACTTATGCGTAAGTATCTCTAGCTTTGATGCGTATCCGTGTATTGATATTGTTATCTATTGTGCTTTGTTTTGTTGGTGAAAAATTGAATTTTCACAACACTCACTTCCACACACACTAAAACACACACTTAGGTATCTGTGTGTGTACGAAAATAACTGCGAGCGCAGACAAGTAGCAGATTTTTCATACGCACTGTTTGCATACTAAACACGTGTTGCGATTTTTAGCAAAATAGCAGAAAATTTTCCGCTTTCGCGACTTTCATAAATTGCCGTACATCGTTTTGAAACGCACAACATGAAGAACATTAAGAACATTCAGAACACGAAGAAGATTTAAAAAAACACACTCACACACACATACACTAAGAGTGCTAAATTTTGAACAATTGATTGGACTTTTCAGTGGCTGTCGCCGATATTTATGTTGATTTTGTGTGCGCACGTTTTCGATTTATGCGAGTATTTTATTAGCTCAAAGCTGTTGCTATTTCTAATACACTAAAAACTATCCACTCTTTGCTGTGCGTTGACTTTTGATTTATGCATCGGACATTTGTTTATTGCCGTTGAATTCAGTTTTCTTATTTTGCTGCCGGCGGAAACGTTGTTGATCTCGCGCACAAGCAAAACGAATAGAAACGTTAAAGCGTAGAACGAAAAACGAACGGTGAACAGCGAACAGCGAACAACGAACGAAGTTGAGCGAACAGCGCACAGCGAACCGCACGCGAGCAACGCAAGAGAGAGACTGAAACCATTGAGGACAAGCAAAGGCCGCTGAGGCCAAACGCAAAACGCAATGGCCAACCAGTCGACTGAGCGGAGTGTTTGTATTGGTGCAGCTCGTGCGTGTGTGTGAGTCGAATAGTGGTTGCTGCTCTTAGACAGTGGTCGGAGCGAGAAGGCAATTGACTGACGTAGCGTGAGCAGTGCTTTTCAAACCATTGTTGTTGCTGGCTCTCAGCAAACAAACGGGAGAGTGCTAGACAAACGGTTTACCCTTTAAAATTCAAAATAAAATGAGTTGTAGTCAAGTCATCATGAGCTAAATTCAACACCAATAAAATATTTCATTAAATAATGAACTGTTTATAAAAAATAATTTGAACTTTAAGGTGCCGTGTAGTGTGCATTATTTTTGGCCACCAGTGTTGTTTTCTTTTGGAATCTGCACGCACAGCAGACAAGCAGCATCTGTTGCTCTTTGCAGTTTGACAGCCACTGTAAACGCTGCGTTAAAGAGATAGCAGTGTGCGAGTGAAACAGCAAGCAAACGGGTTATGTTCTGTAACTTGCTTACTCTTACAGCTTACTGGTAGTATAGGCTACGCCTACTCCATGCTACCTGTTCACATGACACTTACTCGCACAGAGACACACACACACACATGCACACGCCTAAGAGGGCGAGCAATAACAAAGCACTGATTGGTCAAATTTCTTGTGCTTCGCATTCGTCATGCGCAATGGCCGCCATATTGATATTGATAGTCGAAAGTATGTACACACATACACAGGCGAAGTAATTGCACTTGTGTGTGGTTGTGTGTGTGTGTGGGTGTATGCTGCATAGGCTTTGCTGCTGCAAGGATGCTGCGCTTGGAAATCCTTTAATAATATCTCAGGCAGTGGATTCCATTTCGGCTTCTGCTCGCATTGCATTACAGTTGCAATTATAATTGATGTTGTCATCCCACAAGCATTTTGCAGCACTTGATTTAAAATTTTCCAAGCTGCAATTATCTGGAGAAATACTGTAAACTGATTTTATGGCATGCAATGGGATTCCATTCAAATGGAATACTTTAAAATGTAAACTAAATGAATTTAAGAAAATTATAATGAAGGAAATAATTAATTTGTTCTTAAACTAACATTTTAAACTTGTTATTAACAATATGTTAAATTGAAAAATAACAGAATCCTTAAAGTCTTTGTAGAAATAATAGAATAAACTACTTAGTTTGTAAGTCTCTAACAGTTCGCCTAAATTTCAAGTATTTTTTCCAAATTCGGGGCAGTATCTAAGATGACTTGAAGCCACCCAAGTGGAAATCGTAATCCACTGACTCCAAACTGAAATCAAGAAGTCGCTATCTAATCCCAGCCAAACTCATAACATTCAAAAGAAGCACAAATAAGACAAAATCGTTTTGATTAAATTTACGATTTGGAAAACAGGCGCCAGGTTTGATTTGAAATTCTTCTTCGATAGATCGCTCGATCTGTGACTGACAAATTGCCTATCGATTACGGAGTCAAGAGCTTTTTTTGAGGGTGTCGAAAACTTTGGGAATGTGCATTTAACAAATTTTTGGCGCCAGTTGACAATGGTCGTCAGATGCGTTGCGGGGGAATTAGGAAATCATCAAATTTACATAATAACAGATCGTATTTCAATGGCTCTAAAACGGCCACTCGAGTCTCCTACTCCCTACCTCTACCACGACCTGTCTCTATTCAGCTGGCTAATAAAACGAGCAGCGACAACATTTGGAAATGTCAAAATAGCCAAAAAGAACATAAAAATTGAAGAAGAGCAGACAAGAAAACAGAGAAGAGGTAACAAGACAAAATAAAAGAAATAATAAACCCCGATCCCGCAATATGTTAATGAAAAGACTGAAAGACCCGATAAAAATCTTGTACAACATGAATGAGAAAACGAAACGCTGCAACGACGATCAGTGATCAACGATCAACGATCAACAATCGACGATCATCACCACATTCTGTGGTTGCAGCCCAGAAAGAAAGAAAGTCCAAAAGTGAAAAACACACAGACGGAGCATAATCGTCATCTGCTTGATGGGGGTGCCCCTGTCTCCATCTACGTCTCTGTCCCCCTGCCACTTCCCCACCGCTTCTTGAACGTTTTCAAAATCGTTGGTGTTAAAAATGAAGATAATAACGAGTGTGGCGCACGCGCTGAACGCGAGCGTTTTTCAGCTCTAGGAAAGTCACCTGCTGTGCCGTCCCAGACTTCGCGCTAGCCACTACACTGAGAGAAATGAAGCTGTGCTAAACTTAGCGTGGCTGTAATGAAATTTAAGGGGTTCTATTTGTAGAAATTAATAAACAATTTTAGTAAATGAAATTTAAGGGGTTCTATTTGTAGAAATTAATAAACAATTTTAGTAGTTTTTAATATTTTCAAATTGAATTTATTTTAAATACATAATTTTTTTTTTTTTTTAGACATTTATATTAATTTAAAGTTTCATTCTTCCGAACTTAAAATCTTCGGTAAAAATCACTTAAACATGGAAAAATACACACATAACCCTAAAATAAATATTAAAACTTTTTTTTTAAACTACTACAAGTAATTTTAATATGCAAAGGATTAAATTTTGAAACTGGGATGTCAAAGAACTCATAGAATTAATTCTAAACGACGTCAGAAGTTGGGTAGAAGGCTTAAATCTACTACCAAAGGGCTTGATTTAAGTACAAATATTTAGACTTCAAACCGATTTAGGCTTAAATCCAACCCAAGTAGTAGAAATCAAGAGCTAACCCATAAAATACTTTAAAAAACTTAAATATTAAACTACGCTTAACAAATATTAATCTAAAAAAATGTTTAGTGTCTTAAAGGCAACATTTGCCAGCACTCTAAGCAAAAAAGTCAGTAATCGTACAGTTTTTACTACAAAAAACAGCACCGTATTTTCTCTCAGTGCACCCGCAACAAAGTGTAGTGTAAACAAAGCGCTCCTCGGCGCCCTCTGCCACCAGACTGACCCTTAACCGCCTCTATAGACAGACACTTATGAGGGATTATTAGAAATGGTAAACAAATCTACCAAAGATTCATAAATTCTCATAGCCACATTGTAAATCAACTGGAACTCTTAGTCGCCTCCGTCCACGTGTGGAACTGGGACGGAGTCTCCGTCTCCGTCTATGAAGTGTTATTAATTTAGTTGAAATGTTTATTAATTTTGGATCATAAATCTCCACTTCACTCAGTTTGAGCCCGTGCCTAGAAATGATTTGGATTTTTGGAACGCCACATGATGTTTTGGTTACCTGTGGGTAATTAGCTTTGAATACCAGAGATCAGCTGCTTATTGGCCAAATTATGCGCATATTGTTGTTTACATCGCTTTCATAACTTTCGTGATTAATCTTAATAGCTTTTTGTGCAGTCAAAAACATATTAAATAATGGAGAAATTTTTAAATATTTACAATTTTCAATGTTTTAGCAAAAGTTTTGGTTTTAGGTGAATTTTGGAAACCCAGTCGAACTTGCTGGCGTGTCATGCTCTAATTCTGCACTATTTTCAGCTTAAAGACAATTTTGGTTACAACTTATAGCAGAAAAAAACCTGAGAGATTTAAATTATTGTCCTTAAAAGCATAAATACAAATTTTAAGGCCTCAAAAAAATTGCTTTAATATTTTATTTTCATTTTTAAATGCTCTCAAGTTTATAAAATATATTTTATATTAAAAATGGAAAGACTTTTGCGTATTGGTTCGTGCTGTTAATATTTAATTTAATTTTTATTAATTTAATTAATTATTAATAAAAATCTTAGAGATTTATTAGTAAGAACGTCAAGGCTTCACTTTCTGTTGACTTTCAGAACTAAATACATAAAAATTAAATTAAAATTATAAAAAGAAAGAAATACAATTATTAGTGAAATACATGTTATGCTTAGAATTTCATTAAGAATAAAAATTATGTATAGTAGTTCTTAAGATATAACATTAAATGCATATGAATTGAATATTTGATTTGTAGTTATGTATATTTTAATAGTTAAATAGCGAGGAAATATGTTCAATAGTTTTATTTTCAATTTAAAAATTGTTTAAAAATATAACATAGAATTTTAAATATGTATTAAAAACACACCAAGCATATTTTTTAATAAAAGTTAATTATAAAAGTCAAAAGCTTTTTTTCTAAATTTGAAAGTTCAGTTCAAAATGCGCCTTACCAAAAAGTGGCAGTACCACAACACCACTTCCTAGTTACTCCTCTGCACCTCTCACTCCTCCTCCTTCTCCCCTTCTCAATCCCCTCCCTTAATTGGCGCGGCAATTCAATTACTCGTTCACGCTTAGAGCAAGGTGTTTGGGCCAGGTTATTATGCAATTGCCATGCAATTTGCCACAATTATTCATATTAAAAATGAGTTAGTGCCAGCGGCAGGGGCAGCGGCAGGGGCGTGTGAGCAAAGGGGGTAGGAGGAGCAAGCAATTTTCACGCGTAGGTAACTTTAAACGGAGACGCTCTCGGAATAATAATCGCCGACACATAAATATTACAAGCATCTGACAACTGAAAATTATCTGCTTCACTCACGAGCCATTTAAATCAATTTTACACTTTGAATTTCACACAGCCCCGTTTTAACCGGGCTCAAATCGAGCCACAGCGTCGGTTGAGGCCCAAAGGGTACACGTTGGGGCGCAACGTAGGAAATGGAAATTTATTGAAAAAATGATGACAAACGAAGGAAAATAAGCGCAGGCGACTGCGACTCCGACTGAGACTCCGACTGAGGCTACAGCAGCTGCAAGGTGGTCCCGGAGGTGTGACGTGACGTGAGAAGCTGAAATTTAAGGCCAACACTCGAGTGTATGGCCAAGATACTGTCTGATTAGGGTTGCCAGGCAGTCGCACAGAGTTTGCTAGAAGAGACCAAGAAAAAAACTATAATTTTAGTTTAATATTTCAGCTTTAATTTTGTTGGAATGCATTTTAAATAAATATATTTATTTAATAACTGAGTTTAGTCAGATAATTGTTAATCGCCAAAGCTTACAAAATTTTTATTTAAGTAACTAACTAACATAACTTTAACTAAAATACAAATTTACACCAAAATGTAACTTTGTTTATTTTTTTTAAATCTTGCAAAAACTTTAAAATTAATTGCAGTTTAAATGAACCTTTTAAGACTGGTTTGACTACACTAAGTAAATTGAATGTTTCCTTTTCAAGTTTCAGTTAAGACTTACTCTGTTTCAATTCCAACTGTACCGCTTGCTATACTTTGTTTGTTTTAGTTCTCTGCAGTTTTGTTTCCTGTACCTTTTTCTATTTCATTTAAAGGCAGCACCACATAAATCTCCTTTATCCATATCCTGTTGCTTTCCAAAATTGAAATTATATCCAAGTTTGTTTCAATTCCACTTGTACCACTAGTGTTTATTTTTCGATTCTCGTTTGTAGTTGTGTTTCATTTCCACTTGTTTTCTTCTTAAACTTTTATTTTACCAATCTTGTTTCAATTCCACTTGTAGCACTAGCGTTTACACCGTTTCGTTAAGCTTCCCGTTCATTCCTCACATATCATTTTTCGATTCTAGTTTGTAGTTGTGTTTCATTTCCATTTGTTTCCTTTTTAAACATTTTTACACAGCTTGTTTCAATTCCACTTGTAGCACTAGCGTTTACACCGTTTCGTTAAGCTTCCCGTTCATTTCTCACATATCATTTTTGGATTCTCGTTTTCAGTTGTGTTTCATTTCCATTTGTTTCCTTTTTAAACATTTTTACACAGCTTGTTTCAATTCCACTTGTAGCTTTAGCGTTGACTTCGTTAAGTTTAGCTTCGTGTTTCTTTTTGACATTTTATTTTTGTCAACTCTGTTCCACTTTTCATTTGTATCGTCTGTTTCAATTGCTGTTCCTTAAACTTCAGCCGTTTCACTTTCATCTGTACCACTGTTTAATTAAGTTTCCTATTCCGTTTCCACATTCTATTTCTATTAAATTCTGTTCCATTTTCATTTGTTCCGCTACCCTTACTCAAAGTTTGTTTCAAATCCACTAAATTTAAGCTGTACTATATTTGCTTTGATCTTTTTAGCGGCTTGGCAACCCTAGACTTGCCACACATTTTGCACTGTGGTGTCATAAACGCTGTCTGCTCTCCCCACTGCCCCTCTCCAAACCCCTCCTCCACCGCCACTGCTTCCCAGCGACTTTGGCCACTTTGCGAAACGTTTAAACCAACAATTACGCGAGCATAAATCAAACAGTCGAGTGGAGCACGGAGCACGGAGCATGGAGCAGGGAGGAGGGCACAGGGAGCGTGGAGCTTACTTAGCTGCGGAGCAGGCAGGCGGTCCAAGCTAAAGAGTCGCGTGCAGCTCTACAGACAGAGACGAAGCGATTGTCTGTCTCTGTCTGGCAAATAAGCAGCTCCTTCGATGGCTGCTGCCGTTGAACGCCGCGCCTATTGGCGATGACGATCTCAGGCAAAGGTGCCAGCCGTGGAATGCTACACCAGCAGCTCCGACTCGGATACCGACACCATCTGCTGTCAAAGCGGCAACGCCTCAGCAGCAGTCCGAGACCAAGTCCCCATTCCCGTTCCAGCTCCTGCGCCTGCTTCTGCTTCGTCTCCGCTTGGGTTTCAGGTGTCAATAAATAATAGCGCTTCAAGCGACTCGTCCCCAAAGATCTCGCAGAGATTGCTTCGCTCTTCTGGCCTGCAAATAATTTAAATAATTTGTATATTAATTAAACACTTTAAAAACAATTTACACTGACGTCACGTGGCATCCTTTACCGTTCTTATCCAATCTTGGCCTAAAAATGGCTTGAAAGTAGTTGCTATATTATTTATGCATTGTAAACTAAAAGCATATTTATTATAAAAGAAATAAACAATAATTTTTTTTTAAACTTTTAATTGGTTTTAGCATTCTTAATTTAAAAAACAATCAGCACTTTCTTCTCAAATTGTAGCTTAATTTTCAAGTATCCCATAAACTTTTATTAGTATACAAAATTTAGCTTGAAACACGCTATACGCTACAAAATTATTCAAATTTATTTCCGGTCTTTTAATTCATTTTCTGCCACTTTCAAAAAATTTATGAATTCATGAATATTTATTACTTGCAAGTTTAATCAGTTAGTTATTTATTTGGGCAAACTAAAAGCAGTCGCGAGTATTTAAACAATTTATAAAGTCAATTAGGTAATTAAAAGTATTGATTATATTAAAAATGAAATTTTAAAAAGGAACGTATAAAAGTAAGGTAGTTAATTAATTAATTCTTTAGCCTTAATTTACTTTCATGACTGGTTATTTAGCTAAATTTATTTTATCTTGTCAGACAAGTTAACTAAATTACATATTAATATATACAACTATTTGACTCATTTATTTCATTATTATATTTTATTTTTAAAAAAGGCATAGCTATAGCCATTAGCTAGTTATACTAAGTTTTTAGTTAAACAAAATAATTCTAGAATTTTTTTGTATTTAAATCACTTACAGGCTGTTTAAATCGATGCGATGAGTGGAGGTGCTAAAAACATGTAAGGAGTGAGTTCTTTAGAGTTTTTCTTACCTCTGAGAATGAACTGATTAATTATTTTATTAATTTATTAAGTGCTCGTACTCAAAAGTGTCTATAAGGTTTGTCAGAAGAAGGACAGACTTCAACTGATCGCCAATCGATCGATCGGACAGTTTTAGCTACTTTATGCTTTATCTAGACCAGTTTCGAGTTAGTCCTTAGAGATATCTCACAAATAATCGCCTTTACAATGCCCTAAAGAGTACATTTTTAAGCAGTTTCCTTTCCATATGATACCAGTAACATTAACTAAACATTTTTAGACCCCGTACCCATTTTAAAACTCCTTTCGCAGCTTTCAATTAAATCAACAGTGGCATTTATAAATAACCAATTTCCTTTCGTTTCTGCGATTTGCTAAGCTACCAGAATTGGCGTTGATAAAGCCCCCCCCCCCCCCCCACACACACACACACACACACACACACTTGGTAGTGGGGGAAAATTCAAATTGAATGCGTTGAATAAATCAACGACACAAATACACAAAAATTGAATTGTGGCCATCGCTTGCGGCGCTTGACCGTACGGTGAAGCCTACCACAGCTGGGAGTACGGCTCTGCCCTGCCTACCTGGGTGCCTACCTGGCTGCCAAAGGTGTTAATATTCAATTAAAATTTCTAGGGATACACGTCGAATGCCTAATAAATTAGCGCTCAACAAGCGACTTGCCAATTTCAATTTGTTTTCGTATCACTTTTCTGCGACTGCGACTGCGAGTGTGTCTTGGCCAGGCCAAGAGCTAAGCGCTGCGGCCCAAGAAAGCCATTATTTATTGAGCTGCGCAGGTGGCAAAGGTATTGCAGCTGAGATTTGTTCAAGGATTTCGATAGCATCTCTTTTGATTCGGGTGTGAACAAGCGAGCTTTGCCGCAAAAAAGCTTTTTACACTGAACAAAATCTAAGAGTTTGAACAGATAAATCATAGAGTTGGACAGGGTTTGTTAGTTTATAAAATAGTGCTTAAATTCAATTGAGGAGTACTCAACAAGTGATTCAAGTTAGTAGGAAAACTGATAAAAGTACACAGATACAAAACTTAATAGTTTAAGCCTTCACCATTTAAGTGTAGAGGCGTCTTTAAGGGTTGTCTGAAGCGAAATTTGCGTAACAGGCCAGATGCCATAAAGTATATACATACATATATTCCTGATCAGCATTAACAGCCAAATCGATATAGAGACTCCAGTCTGTCCGTTCGTCCTGCCTTTCAATAAGTTAGTGGAACATCTGTATCTCGAAGACTAAGAGAATTGGAGACACCAAAATTGAAGGGAAAGTCCGTCTACGTTGCGAGCAGTTCTCGTTTAAAATTATGCCAAATTGAATTGATGGCACGACCCTTACCGCCCTCTCTAAAACTAAAAAACTAAACTACTTTCATAAAACTTTAACTAGGAAACTATTATAACTATTGGTATCAAATTTACACATTTTATATGTATGGTACCTCTTAAATTAAAAAATTCAGGGTTAAATGAGAATTAGTCAGCTATTTGCCACATAAACATGTAATATATTTCAATATAAAACAAATGCTGAAGTATCTTCAGTTGTATCCTTTAATATGATTTATTGATTGATTAACAAATGTTTTTTAGTTTTCTTTCAAGGAACTTTAAAACCTAACTCTATTGGCCTTACGAGTGGGGATAACCACTTAAATAAATGTATGTATATGAATGTGAAATATTGTTGAAATACAAATTTGCTCTTAAGTATTTAAATAATAGTTAAGAAAATCTTTAAATTAGTCAAGTATTCCCTACTAAAACTAACCGTAACAAATTCTGTTCTACTGACAACTTGTAGGAGTCTAATCTACCCCAGAACCCCTTAAATTTTTTGCCGTGTATGTGAAAGCTTGCTGCTTTCGTGTACCTGTGTTTGTGTGCGTCTGTTAACTGGAATTTGAGTGCAGTGTCAAATGCAGATTCAATGCTCTGATTGCCTCGTGCCAGTGTTTACTGTACCCGCTGCGTGCGATCTTGTAATCGATGTTGTTTCTGCTGTTTTCCGCTTGTTGTGAGTGTTCACTTTGGACATTTGTAGCTACAGCAATGCACGACACGATATCGATTTAATGGACCCACAAGCACCTCCAATCGCAGTTGACTTTTTACCAGCTTAGACTTGTAGTGCCAGCTATAACAGCGCGATATTTATCGCCGATCGTGAGATGGAGAGACCCGTGGGGTCTTAGAGAGTCTTCATGCAACCACCGCATGTGGTCTGCCCAACTTTGATTCAACCAGGCCCCGTCGACATTGTGGGGGGCTTCCGATCTCTGATCACTGATATATGATCGCTGATTGAGTTTTACCTCCAATTAGTCGCAATTGTTGGCAGCACGCGTATGAAGACGCGATTTATAAAGAATTTGGGTAAGTTTTGATTATTGAGTAGTTAGTAAACATTGCTTTGAAGGACTATATCCTTTAATTTTAGTAGGAAAAATCCACCGGAATTGGTTTCTTTTGGGTACCTGATACTATCGTACACTGAAACAAATAGTACGGTATTTCAGGCAAAATGAATTCTTAAACTACGTAAAATTCTGGAACATTAGATCTACATATGTGCGGCTTCAATTTTTAAATATTTTCATAAAACATAAAATAAGCAAAATCTTAGACTTACAGCTGTAAGTTCTAGCTTTATAACTATGCGGTATCCTTTTTCTGATATTTCTATATGCGATAACTCCATATGTAATAAACATTATGATATATGATTCCGATTCTCTAGAAGAAACAGGATTTTTTTGATTATTCAGCTAAGAAAACTATTGAATCTACATATGTTACCTACATATCTAAGGAAAATAGCGAATGTATCTTTGTGTGGCATTTTAGGTGGCACACCGATTACGTGCCCCCACATGGAAACGATGGCAAAACTTTAATGAAATTAACATTCTCATTATTTATGACTGTTGGCGATGGTCTGAAACGGACGCTGTGGCTGCAAGATGCAAGATGCAAGCTAAAGTCACATTAGAAACATTAAAATAATTTCAAAAGACATAAATTTTGAATTATGGCCGCACAACATGAACGCAGAGACCCGCGAGAGCACGATGTATGCGAATTTGAAAATCAATTTGGATAGATCAAGGCAGAGAGAGAGAGAGAGAGAGAGACGGGGAAGAGTGGAAGTGGGAGTGGGAGCAGAAACTAAGATGCGATGCCAAGTGTTTTTACTATAATTACAGACAATTTCAAACGATCGTGCGAATGGGCTGCCGCTGCTCTCCCAATCCCCCATTCTCTCATTCCCCCGCTCTCTTTTTCTCTTCACACACACACACACACACTTACCTCTGACGGCTGTGGGGAGTCCACTTAAATTGATTTATGGGCGCCTGATCGGGCGCATTTGTCAAAGCGTCGGCAGCGCCGTTCGTTTGGCTAACTTGTTTCATTCCATTCCATTCCAGTTGCTGCTAATTACATTTACATAAGTGGGCGTGGCCATGGGCATGTTATCACAGTATCTGCTCAGCTGCTAACTAGCAAATTCCCAGGTAACGCGCAGTGCTTTCACCCTTAGATCGGCCCTGGTCTAATTTTGATGTGCATACCCTTAAGCAGGCTAAGGGTCAAGGGGCCACTTAAGACAATGCCGGCTTTAATGAAGGCGAAATCAGCTCAAGAAATATTGCAATTGTAATTGACATTTGTCAACGTTGCTGTCTGCTACTTTCTCAGGCATTGCGAAAGATTTGTAACTTAATCAGCGCAACATTGTCTTTCTTGTATTTTATATTTTGACTTTTAATGATTTCCTTACAACTTTTTATTGCTTTTATTTCAATTGGCCTGAGGACCTAACCTCAATGTAGGCCAACTGTGCCGCTGAGAGGGAGCGAGAGGCAAATTCCAATTAAAGGCGGCAAACAAAAGCAATAACAATATCAAATGGAAACACACAAACACACACACACACAAGACAAACACACACGCATGCACACATGCAAGCATTTGACAATGCAATAAATGAGCAAGTTATGAAACGAAAGTGTCGATAGGCGGCAAAATGTTTGCAATAACAACAACACATCAAGAAGAACTAAATGAAGAGAGGAAGTGTGAGAGAGAGCGCGAGAGTTGAGCGAGGCAACGCGCAGAGAACAAAACGGAAGAGAGCAAGCGGTAGCTAAAGAGGAAGTGCCATAAAAATGCAATTTTAGATTTCATCAACTGATAAGAAAAGTTTTCAAATTAGCCAACAAAATGGAATATGAAATGCGAATATTGCGAATGGAAACTGTAAAGTGAGCAACAACAAGAACAATAACAACAACAACAACAATAAAAACAAACTCATATGCTTGATTAGAAAACAAAACAAGGACACCGGCGTATAGAGAACGGTTAGCTAACGGAAGGACAGAAACTACAGTCGGCCTACAAATTGCCGCCGTCACGCCAAAATACCGTTAGAAAGTTTTCTGCATTTAGTCTCTTTCTCATAGCAAATGTTTGTAGTTTGTATTTATGAATGCATGCATTTGTACTGCACGACCACCCACGCCCACCTGCCTGCCGCGCTAGCTTACAGAGTGCATACAATAAATATATATTTAAACTGAGGACGGTAAAGGTATCAATTTCACTTTATCAAATGCGAGCAATCGCATGGCCCGAGATTAAAATAATAATCAAAAAGGATAAGAAATGCCAAAGCAAAGAAATGCAATGAAGCGAACAGCGACGTCGGCGACGACGGAATATCTTAAAGTGCAGATCAATGGTAGCAGATCAGGCAGCAGAAACGGTAGCTACATATAAATACATTCCAGTAGACACCGCTCAACATAATTAACGCCCGATAATGAGAGCCCGCTCTCCTGTTGGCATCCTTGTCTAACAGCATTAAACAGTAGCTATGAGAAGAGAAAGGAAGTTGCTGCCACTCACCCGGCGCCGCTAGGATTTGTGCGAATGTTAATGATGATCTCTCTCTCTTTGTTTGTGTCCGTCAGTGAGAGTGTGTGCGTGTGTGTATGAGCTGTTTTTGTTTGCTTTTATTATTTTACAGTGCCACTGGTGTTAATCCTGAGGGCGGCATGTTGTTTGTTTTACTTTTAGCCTGATTTGCAAAATACTGATGCGATTTTAATTAATGCACGCTTATTATGTATACAAATATATTTAATATTTCTGTATTACACCGAAGTCGAGCCGATCAAATGACCAAACCCGCGTAATGTAATTTATAACATTTTGTTTGATAATTTTATACACTTTTTGAAAGCTTGCCGACATTTTTCTAAACATTTTTAACAGTCTGGCAGCTCTGTCACTGAAGTGTTGCAAAATGCCACACCACAAAAGTAGTTGCAACAAGTACGACAGTATTTTTGGTATATTTTATTCGAACCTTTGTGATTTTGATGCTTCCAGCTTGCGTCGTAAAGCAAGTCAGTTTTTAACAAGTCGTTCGTGGGTCGTGTAAATAATGTAAGAACTTTTTTCTTAAATATAGTAAGGGCAAGAGAATAAAATAACTGTGGCAGTGAACTAATTTTAGTAATGTGCGCTCATGTAACAGAACAAAATGCTCAGCAACAGTTGAATTGTCGACAAAGGCAACGGCAGCAGAATGCACACCAACACACTGGCACGCATACGCGTATATATATAGCCATACATATGCATATGTATATTTTCCGTCTACGTTTCAATTTGATTTTCGGAAATTTCACCTTCGCTTTGCTGTTTTCGGCTATTTCAAACTTGTTTTTCAGCTGTGTCTGTTTCATAGTCTCATTTTTTTTTCATTTACCTTTGCCAGCCGCTCACTTTTTTTCGTTTGCTTACGTATTACTTGTGATAGTGTGTGTGTGCGTTTCACAAAATTATCGCTAATTTGCACCAAAATGGGAATGTAAAGTGGCATAATTTGATGCGTATTCAAATCGCACGTACTTTTCTACTTATGTTTGTTTGTATGTATAAGTACATGCTATGTGAACAGCTGTAATTTGCATAAAGAAATTGGCAACTCTTACACGGCACGTGTAAGTGTACATTTTACATATGTATGCATATATGTACGCAAATGCATCTGAGATTGTGTGCGTGCGAGCGTATGTGTGTGTTCATTGTTATCGCAAATTCGCCTGGTTCATGTACACACATGCCTACTTTTACAATACATACAAACATACTTATATATGTATGTATGAATTGTTTATTTGCATTGAACTGTGTTATATCGATAAAGAAGTCAACGGTATTGTGACAACGCCACTAAAAAGAATTCAAAATGTCTGGAATTTGCAATTGATCGAGTAATAAATAGTGAAATGCGCTTAAGATTTGCATAAATAATGCGTAGTTATTGCGAAATGTGTGTCAATATGTAAGACAACGTCAACGACGCGTCAAACGAGCAGGTGCAGCTGTCTAGTGTTGTAAAACGAATGGAGTACATATGTTTGTATTTATGTGCTCATACATACATACGTATATGTGTGCGAATGTCTCTCTCCCTGAGTGTATGTGTGTGAGTGTGTGTGCGAATGTGAACAGTGCAAACATATGGCAAATATTTGAGAAAGAAATTGAATAATAATTGTTGCATTCTCTTCGCAGCGCCAATGTTGCTTAACGACAACAACAAAAACGACAACGACAACAACAAAAATTAAGGCAAATAGAAAAGCACTCGACACCAACATCAATGCCAAATGTAACAACGAAATCAACGCGTAATCGCCGCCTTAAAGGAGTTGCAGACGAAGCAAATCTAAATAGAAATCAATATCAAAATATAAGAAAAATTAGGAGAAAAGCAACAAGCACAACACCAACAACAACCACAACAACTACAGCTACTGGCAGTACCTTAAATTAATTAATTTTGATTTGATTTTATTTCGTTTCGTTTGCATCGTTAAAAACGTGTGTGTGCTTTTTAATCGCGTGCAAAACCTTTTTCCACCGTGTCCGTCGTGTGTGGAAAAAGTCTTGCAACGTTTAATAAAAACCACACGTCGATAAGTACGGCCGCAAAAATTCCTAAATCCGTGGCAACAACTAAACTGCAGCGCCTTAAAGCCAAAGCAGCTGCAAGTCAACATTACGGCGGCAGTTATCGTAAGTCCGGTAACAGCAGCACCAACGGCGTCAGTGCCAGTAGCTGCGGCAGCGGCGTCGGCGCTGGCAGCGACATAGCGGCGGCGGCGGCGTCAGCATTCACAACAACAAGCGGCTATAATTATCAACGCGGTGGCGCTGCCGAGGAGCGTAGCTTTGCTGCAACAGCGGCGACGTCAGCGTTGGCGTTGGCGTCAGCATCAGCATCGGTATCGGCAGCCACAGATCCAGTTGGTGAAAAGTCATATCATTATAACCAAAACAACAACAATTATCAACAAAAGTCAAACTACAACAACAACACCAGTGCCAATTACAATAATCAGACCACAACAAACCACCTGCCTTATCAGCATACAACATACGCCTCCTCCAACAGTAACAACAACATCAACAGCAGCAGCAGCAGCGTTAACGGGAATGCGACGATGATGACCAAACAAAAGTCAACGCTAACCGAGCGCCTCAACATTGGCGGTGATGAGGTGCGCGAACTTAAATTGGGAGCAACATTTAATCCAAAAAACACATCGACCGCATTTCACACCATCAAATGTGAGTTTTCTAGATATCGAGATACAATATCTATTTATCAATTACCTTATGCAATGTCTACCGTCTACGATTTCCAGATGACTTTAAGCCAGCGAGTGTGGATACCAGTCGAATGGCAACTGTCGATGTTGGCTCCAATAATCAAGTTACTGTTACCGTGCCAAATTTAGGTGAGTTAACCCAAAAACATTAAAGAGAAAGAAAACAGCAACAGCTACAGCTTCAGATACAGATACATTATTTGTATCTCAAACACTTTTGTTCTGTTCAAGTGAAAGTTTCGTTTTGATGAATCGTCAAAATTTCAAACCGGAAAATCAAACGATTTATCTAATTGTGTATTGAATAAAACGAATCGTTTAATTAGTTTTAGTTTTGCAACAAAAAAAGATACAAGACTTGAACTAGTTCGATTTGTTTATCTTGTTTGCTGATGACATAATTTAGATACACACCGACAGTCACTCACAGATATGTCTTATGTATTATTTTGCAGAAAAAATAATGCAAAATACAAACAAAAAAAGATACAAATAAATAAAGAAATAAGCAAAAACAAAGAAAATATGTCTACCACAAACAGCAACAACTACAACAAGTCTAAGGTAAAAAACCAAATTACATCAAGTCAGGCAAATGCAGCGAAGCGTTCAGGTTTTATTTTTTATTTTTTTCTTACCATTTTGCCATGCTCTTTGTGGCCAGACAGTCGCCGTTGTTGTTGTGCTCCATTACAGTTCGAGTTGTCTTGGCTCAGGTAACGCTTCGTTGATTACCAATGATTTGGGTGGCGTTAAGAGACAAACTTCAATTGGTCAAGTGAATTTACAACCAGAATTGCCCCAACTTAAACAGAAAAGATACAAATCACAATTTACTACCAGAATTTACTACCACAATTTACTACCAGAATTGTATCTGTAGCTATATGTATGGCGCGTATTGAGTTCTCGCCTAAACTAATGCAAAATCCAGAAGTGTCTATACAGTGTGTTTGTGTGGGCGGTCCGCTGCACACATTACTTGTCACACCTACACACCCATACGCTCAAATTAGCCACCTTATGGCATATCAGCAGCGAGGCGCCAATCAGATTAAAATTTATCTGTTTCGTTGGAAGTTCTACGCTTCATGTGTGTGTTTTATATTAAAATTTTCTAGACTTATGGACTCTATATGCAGCTGATTACCTTTTCTATTATGCAGTTTTCCTCTTGTATCTCTTACTGAAAGTATTTGTAGATTAATAAACTTTAATCTAATCTAAGCTCGACAAACTTTAGTTTGTGTTTTATCTTTATAATATTTATTAAGTGCTGTATATTTATGAATTACTCTAGAATGACCAAGCTTCAGTGACCAGTTTTTAGTGAGTCTCCGTAGATCTGTAGCATTACTCCAAGTTTTGAAATGTATCCACTGCCAGTTTTTATCTCTTTTGCCAGAGCGCCAAAGGGACTTTTAATTATATTTTTTATCTCATCGATCAGAGTTCTGCGTTGTATTTTCACGCCTGTTACAAGCTGTGCACAGCATAAAACTAGCGAAAAGCAATTGAATTTAATTTAAAATACGTATTTGCTACTTAGTACGACTCACCAACAATTAGTATAGTCCATTGCATGACTTACAGGTGATTAAGATACTTTTACTACTGACATTTCCACACTATTTTTAGTTAGTATAGCTTGTAAATCACTATTAGACAAGGTTGTGTAACTAATTGCAACTAATTATAATAGTTTAATACCCTATAAAAATACTTAATTTAAGTTTAGTTTTTAGTACTTGTTTTAAGCTGTTCTTGAGACTAAAACTATTTCAAGGTAAAACAATTTTGAGCACGTTCCAGTCGAACTTTTTGTGCTCTGCGATTTCACAACAATATGATTTATGCTTATCGCATTTTGCTGGTTAAGTTTTATTTACTTTTAATTGCATAGATACATTTGAATGTATTATCAACGGAGCTTCATTTTTTCGCGCGCGCATTTTGATAGCCGCCTGTTATCAGTTATCAGCTGTTGCCACTGAAATAATTTAGACCAACACGCTTGAACTTCATGTGAAATTTACTTTTAATGCCAAAACGATGCAAATACGTTTTGGTTCAACTATCACAAGGAATTCAAATGTGTGCGTGTGTGTGTGTGTGCCTGCATGTGTGCGTGCCTAATTATGAGTTTGATATGTACGTATGTGTGTGTGTTGTTTGTGCTTCCGACAGCGTCAAAAGCAAGCGGAACTTTTGCATCTTTTCTTTATTTCTTTAGTCTTTTTCATTGCATTGCTTTGCGGCGATTTTGGCACGTCGACTCTATCTGTCTCCCTCTCTCTCACTCTCTGTCTCTCTCTCAGTAGCAGAAGAGAGTCGTCGTCTGCAGTTTATTGTGGAATTTTTTTCAAAGCTGTTTTCGTTTCAGCTGCGCCTTATTAAATCAAGGAGAGTAGAGATGTAAAGCAAGAACAAAAACGAATAATGTTTACTCAAGTAGTCGACTTTGATATACCCGTTAATCAGTAAACAGTAGTGATTATTAATAATATGGGGGAATATTTAGCATTCCAATTGGAGTTTATTGTGTGCTTTATTTGTTAGTTTGGCTTGTTATACACACATACAATATACCCAATTTCTGTGAGTAACGGGTATTTTTAGTAACGGCGGTTTTTGTTTTCGTCCAGCTGTTCTTCTTGCACTTGCATTGCGTTGGGTTCTCTCGCTCTTATCCCACGCATGGTACCATTTAAATAGTAATTTACTCTTCTATCAGCTACTACTCTAGCTGCCAGTCGATCGGCTCTCTAACTGTGTAAATGTGAGTGTGTGAGTGTCATCTCTTGTCTACACTTTATGCTACTACATGCATACACACACATGCACATAAGTACGTACATTAATACCATTTACTTGAAATAACAAACTTAAAAAAAAACGCAACCGGATTTCGTGATACGATTTCGTTGAGTGTTGCTGTTGTTGTTGCCCTGCTTGTTGCTGTTGTTGTTTTTGCTCTGTGCACGCTTTCATTTTATTGCTTTTTGAGCTCTGCACTGCAGTTGTTGTTGTCGCTTCGCTGAGTTTTTGCAGTCACTGCAATGTGCATCTCAAACTGTAAGCGAGCTTCGAGTAACAGCCAACAGCAACAACAAGCACTGAAAGGTTATTCAACAAGCGAAAGGCAGCCAAAAAAAGAGCAGACAAAAAGAAAAGTGCAATCAGACAGTCAACAAGACAAGCAAAAACAAAAAAAAAAACAACAACACGAGTTCAAGTTAAATGAATAAATACATTTTACAAAAAGTAAAACAACAGACAAACAGCCTTGCCTTGTAAACAAATACTTAGCCATAAGTTATCGAGGGTGGATAAATAATGAAAAGTTAAGAGCACTCGATTTGGAGATACCCTGTAGGTGAAATAAGAATCAAACTGCTAAAGTTAATCTCCTAATTAAAATTTAATTACATACATTAAAATACATTAAAAATGCATTTATAAATATAAAAAATATTGCACAAATTAATTTGATTTAAAAATGGATTTATGAGCAAGTTTATTTATATTTTTCTATATTTTTTTTGGTAGAAAAAATGATCCAATCGTCTGTTCCAGCTTTCACTGTATGTAATTGCTTAACAATTTGAGCAGTCGACACATTAATTGGTTTTGTTATTAAACAATTTATTTTCTTAACTTTGAGTTTCTACAATTCTTTTTTCAAAAGTGGCTCAAAAAATTAAGTCTTAATCTGAAGTTGTTGATCGTTTGATTGACAGATAAAAAACTTGAGCACAAAACTCCCACACAAACAATTTAATCCCATTGAGTGCCTGTACGTGAAGTCAGTGCCAAAAGCACTTCACGCTGGTAACGAATGCTTCAAAATAAAGTAGACTTGGTTTGCCATTTTTGCGCTAAAAATTGTATTCCATAAAAGTTAAAATATTGTTTTTTGGAGTGTATTTCTTATAATTAATATTTTATTTATTTAATTTCGTCACTAGGGGTAGTGAATCTGAAACCGTTTGACACAAGTTTTAATGCTTTTTTCACAGCGATAATATCTTACAATTTTTTATGTAGGAATTTTGTCACTGTGCTTAAGTTATCGTGCTAATTTCCGTTAATAATTTACATTCACTTTTCAAAAGGTAAATGTCGTTTTCTTGATCTCAACTCGTTTGTATTTTAAAAATAAATGACAAAGTTGAACAAAACTTTAGTGTATGTTAATTTGTTTCATTTTATACCCTGTTAATTAGTATTCTCAGCTGAGTCACCAGACGAATTGATTTAACTTTTGTTGTATTTCTTTTTTATTTACAGAAAGTTCCGGTGTGCCTCATACAGTTTATAAGGGTAATCACAAAAAATATACAAAAGAATGCCTAATCATTTTCGACAAGGAAACGGGTGCTATCACATTAGAGAAGCTAAATCACAATATACAAGTAAAGAAGACAAGGTGAGCACCACTTAATCCAATCAATACTTTAACTCTACTAAAATGTTTGATTTCCATTGCAGAAGCGAAATGACAAACAAGCCAAGCTTGATGCCCGCTGCGAATGCACTTCCCTCTGTCGCAAATGGCCTGCCCGTAACGTCCATGGCAGCAGCAGGTGGCGGGGGCGGAGGCGGTGCTGGCGGTGGTTCAGGTCCAGGGCCCAAATTGGAGAACAGCACGATGCGCATAACATCCAAAACAAAAGTGTCCACAGGCAGTCGCCGGAATAATATAAGTAAGGAGCTGAAAGAACTTCTTTTAGAAGCAGCGTTGTCAAACTTCACAGTCTAAAATAGCTAGAATTGTAGCGGGAAAAAGTGATGTCATTAAGTAGCTTTGAAACTAAGTGGTTGTAGAATGTTTTTGACATATAGAAAGTGTATATAGTGATCAGAATCGTTAGTTAATGCAACTATAACTAAATTCTTTGTTTATTTGTATGTAGTTGGAGTAAAGAACTTGAGCACAGCCTTCAGAAACGCTTTTTCTAGCCCTAAACTGCTAACAACATCAACTTATAATAAAATTTTACCTTTCCCTGCAGTTGACTACAAGCCACGGAATTCGCCCATGCAGCAAAGCTCACCATCGCGTCCAGTTGCTACACATCGCAGTCCCCAATCCGCACCAGCGTATGTTTATGCCAAAACTATATAAAAAACTATATTAAAATATATTTGTATTATATTTTAGTTGGCATGCGAATAATGCCCAGCAGACATTACCCAGCATACCTATGATAATGGATGACGATGACTTTGGCATGAGTGCGGCCCTGCACAATGGTGGCCATGCGAATATGTCGGGCTCATCGACGGGTTCGTCGGTTGGACAGCCGGAATATGCGTCATCGCATATGGGCAAACAGAGGCAGGCAGCAACGTCGCAAGCTCATGCCAAGCGACAGCAAATGACTCAACGATCCAGTCCTCCCATGCAGCAGCAGCAGCAACAACAGCAACACCAACAACATCAGCAGCAGCAGCAGCAGAATTATGGTCGTGGCAGCAATAACTACGCACAACATCAACAGCAGCAGCAGCAGCAACAACAGCAACGTGCCTCATTTAGCAACCATAGCAACCACAGCAATTATAACAGCAACAGCAATAGCATGCCTTTGGATCGGGATTCACCCAGCCATCATGATCTGTCCGCACAGTCTGTGGCACATGCAGCAGCCGTGTTGGAACAGGTTTGTCCTCAACTCCAGCTAATCTTTTAAGCCATTTCAATTAATTTTTATGTATTTTATATGCACAGCAAATTGGTGGCGCTTTGAGTGCATCCAGTTCCAGTTCTGAGTCGGATTCTAGTGACAGTGACAGTGGCAGTGATTCTGATGACAGCACGGAAGATGAACGTCCTACGATTCAACAACAGCAGCAGCAATCACATCACCATCCACATTTACAGCAGCAGCAACAACTACATCAACAGCAGCAACATATGAATCAGCTGCCCAATCTGGGACTGGGTTCAATATCGCCAGCATACAACAATCATCAGCAATTACAGTCACATCATCACCAGCAGCAGCACCAGCAGCAGCAGCAACAACATCAACAGTCTGGCATTTATGCGTCCAACGGTGGATTTCCGAATGATTTGCTACAAAATGATCTGCAGTTGTCCTCGAATTCGTCCGATGATGAAGATTAGCCGTTGTTTTTAATGCTTTAGTTTATAAACTATATAAATATACAAACACATATATTTATATAACAATCTAAAAGGAGAAAATAAATCAAAGAACCAAGCAGAATCATAAACAATAACAAGTAATACATGTAATTAGTTCAAACATAAACACACACAATATTTTATGATACAGATACATTATCTCTGCGTTGAGTTAGGTTAAAATTATTATTGAATGGTGAATTTAATTGACTAGTGAAATTTTTGATAAATAAATTTTTAGTCTTTACGCATACACACATTAAACATTAAAACAAAAGCAAACAAATTCACACACAGACATAATTCTATAAAATTAAATAATAATTTAAAGCATTGAATACAAAGCGATTACAACCAATTCATAAACAAATTGTAATCGTGGTTGTAGATTTAAACAAAAAATGTACGTTTGCCAATATTTCAATGTATAAATTAATTTAAGTACGAAATCAAAGGTTATGTGAAAAAAAAAACAATTTGTTGAAAGTCCTGAAGAGATCGCGCGCAATATTTATAAAGATACAAACACACACACATACGGATAAAGATAAAGATACTAACGAAGGCGACAACAACAATTATTTAGTTTCTAATCACACACACACACACATTTAATTGTTAAGAGAAAATGGAAGTATGACTAAAAATGAAAATGACCAGAGCGGATTTTTGCCATTAATTACGCATTTTAAGCTAAGCAATTTTTCAGCCAACATTTATAGATAATATTTACCACAATTTTGACAAACAATCAAACAAAACACCAAAAGAGACAAATAGACAGCATCAATAGCAATAATTAAACACAATTTATAACTAAAATTAACAATATTGCATGCCTACTAATTAATTATTTAAAATTATATAATGTTTTCTGTTCAATACTTTTTTTTTTTTTTTTGGATTACTTTTGTCATTGTTACACAATAATTATTAGTTTATGTTTAAGTTGAATTTTCCAAAATTACTGAATTTTTTGTTAGCCTATTTTATCTACTACATTTAATAATTAATTGCTAGCGCTCTTTTGAATAATTAATTAGTTGACGTTTACTACAGTGCGGTATGAAGACATCAATGTTTTTAGCTCATGTTTTATTTGAATTTATTTGTAATATTTTTTAATTAATTTGTAATTACTATTATTATTATAATTTTTTGTTATGTGCTTGCAATAATTTTAAAAATGCAAACAATCGATGTGAAACGAAATAAATATGCATTGAAAGAAATTTATAATTATTGTCTATTGTTTTATGTTTTAATAGTTATAAAAATTAATTATTTTTGAAATTTTTGCGGTGCAATAAAACTCACAAACTCCTTCCAATAGAGCAATGCACTAAAAAGCAACACAACAAATGTCCACACAATAATTTTTGTTAAAATTAATGCTAAAAAAAAAGAAGAAAATATTTAAATAATTGCATTTGTAAAAAACCATCCAAAAGGAAATCGACCAACAAACCAGAAACGTCTATTAAGCGAGAGGGAGAAAGAGAGACAGTCAGCGTTAGAGCGAAGGAGAAAGTAATAGAATTATTTTTTTAAATAAAGTAAAGGAAATGTGTAAAGTTAATTAACTGATTTTCTGGCCATAGTTATTTGTTTATAGAAATTACATTTGAGACACCAAAAAGAACAACAACAAGATGATAACAATTCTGATAATCATATAAGAAGCACAATGTACTCATACGTAGGACTAAATATTATATAAATACACATACACGTACACCTACACATATATAAATAGTTACTTAAGAGAAATACTATTACAATGAATCAAGCAAGTAGTTTTATTGATAAGCAAATGTACGCTATATTATATACTTATTTACATACACATATATCCATATACATATATATACACACATATAGATATATACATACATATATATATATATATTATTACTAACAATATACACACATACCATACGATGATAATGATAACGATAACTCCAGAGTACTATCAGTTAAATTAGTTATAATAATGACCAGAAAGTAAAAGAGAAAACAGTCAACAAATCAATACAATGACAAATGTGCAACGTTATATGTAAATAAGTAAGAGCAGAGACCATAACACAAAGAGAAATCGAAAATGCCCTTGAAAATGCCTTTACCATGTAAATAGATGAAGTATCGAAGAGAGAAAACGAAGCAAAGAGAGAGAGAGAGAGAGAGTGGATCAAAGCGAAGAGAGTGGAGTACGATGCAAGTGTAGTTAAAAGAGATGCCGAATACAATTAACAAACACAAATGAAAATAAAGTGAACGAATTATATATACAACATGTGACACAACATACATATACATGTTTTACTTTGTTTCAGTAACGGTTTCAGGTGCATGTGTTAGTGCCTGCGATGTGGTCGTCTTTGGTTTAATTATGATAAACTGGCAAATTAAATCGGCGTCTACGATCAGCACAGCACCGCAGTTGTCAAATAAATTGCAATAATTGGGAGCAGAGAAGATTGTGACCAGTTTACGATCCGCAAAGAACTCGTAACCATCCTCGACCACCTGATGGGCACGCACTATTAGACTAAAGCCGTGCGAAGCCAGAAACTCATCAACAATGCCGGAGTCAAAGGTTACACCAACGCCGCGATCGTTGGGACCCCAGCCAACGGTATTTTTATCCGGATCGGACCACAGCAGATCGCACAACAGACCATTCATGGGTATATCCGTGGGTCGTGCCAACTCCCGTATGGCATCCAAACTCTCGAGCTCCGGACTCAGTCCGCCGTGGCAGCAAAATATACGATTCTCCACAATGGCCGCCACGGGCATGCAGTTATAGCAATCCACAAATGCTCGCCAGAGCTTGACATTATAGCGTCGCTTGCACTCATCATAGAAGCCGTACATTCGGTTCACATCGGCGGATTCGTGATTGCCCCGCAGCAGAAAGAACGTATACGGATATTGCAGTTTGTAGGCTAGCAGCAAGGTCATGGTCTCAATGGATCTGTGTCCACGATCCACATAGTCGCCCAGAAACAAATAGTTGGAGTCGACTGGAAATCCGCAATTCTTGAATATACGCAATAAATCTTCGAATTGTCCATGTATGTCCCCGCAGATATTTATCGGTGCGTGCAGCTCCAGGAGCATCGGTTGTGATAGAAACAGGGAACGCGCCGCTCGGCAAATACTGGCGAGTGTGACGTCAGTCAGTGAGCGGGAACTTTCATTGGCTTCCAGTATTCTTATGACGTCCTCTAACTTTTCGCTGCCCAAGCTTTCAGGGGTCTGAACATAATGGCTCACAAAACGACGAGACATAATTTTTTTTCTTTTTTAAATATGTTGTGTTTAAATGTTTTAATATGAAACGTCATTGCTTTGAATTTATTTAAAGGACTAAGGCAGCTTAGAACAAATATATAAATGGCCGTTATAATAGTGGGAACTGTAGCGAATGCCAAGCCAGCGTTGCCAGATGGTTGAATTTGAATCGCTTAGAACAGCAGAACAATTGAGTAAACAGCTGATTGGCATTATCAAAACGTGCTGCGCGAATTCTTTTTGCACAGAATACAAATTGGATAATTTGGCGAATCAACAGGTGAAAAATGGGTGATGTGACGGGTCTGAGCAATGCCGAAGCCGATGAGCTTTGCCAAAAACAAGATGCGGCCACCAAGGTAAGTCTGCTGCTATGAAAATAATGGGATGGTGGGTAAATTAATTGCTGTCTTGCATTAGGACTTTCTGTTCCAACAAACCATGTACCGCATCAAGGATCCACGCAAATCCTTGCCATTCTACACCGGTGTGCTGGGCATGACACTGCTGGTCAAACTGGACTTTCCGGAGGCAAAGTTTTCGTTGTACTTCATGGGGTGGGTTGAAGAAAAGTCGGAGGCATTGGTCGATATATATAATAATAATTCATGCCTTTGTAGCTATGAGAATCCCGCGGATGTGCCCAAGGATGCCAAGGAGCGACGCAGCTGGGCCATGAGTCGCAAGGCCACTGTGGAGTTGACACAGTGAGTTGACCTACAAATTAATTAATTTGGTTACAAGTTTAATTGTTTATGTTTTTAGCAACTGGGGCAGCGAAAGTGATCCGGATCAGAGCTATCATACCGGCAACACCGAGCCCCGTGGCTTCGGACACATTGGCCTAATGGTGCCCGACGTCTACGCTGCCTGCAAACGGTACTCTTAACCATAAGTTTACTCAATTGTTTATAACAATTAACTGTTTTTGTAGCTTTGAGCAGCACGGCGTGGAGTTTGTGAAGAAGCCCGATGATGGACGCATGAAGGGATTGGCCTTCATCAAGGATCCCGATGGCTACTGGATTGAGATCTTCAATGCCCACACGGTGCCCAACTAAAATCCATTATTGTGTGGCCTTAAATTCATGTCTCGCTGAGATTATTTGTTGTCTAAGTTGAAATTTTGTTAACGTATAGTATTTTTGGCCATATTCGCAAATGGCGTGTTCAGTTGGTCGATAACAATCCGTAATCCTTAAACCGTAATCCCAGTACGAACTTTTCATTCATAAAACTAACGCAAATTGTCATTTTTTGCCTGCTGATTGACGCTAATTATTATTTACAGCACTTTAAAACTAGAAAGGACAACATGTGTCCCCTTCCCCGTTGCCCACGTTGGGGTCGTGGGCATTTCCTGCTAACTGAACAAACACGGGAGCGTATTATTTGCCCAGTGTCAAATGTTTTTAGCCATTTCATTTGCCAATTTAACAATTTACCAACGCCGCATTCAGTTCGTATCGAGTTGCCGTCGGGTCCTGTAGTGACAGTGGCTTACAGCATGGAAATTTCGGAGCCCAGCATTGGTATCTTCTATGTCAGCAAAGTTCTGGCCCTGGCACCCTATTCCACCAGCAAGAACTCGAAGGGACAGCTGGAAATACGACGTAGCTGGCTCTTCTCCTTCTATTCGCTCAGCCTGTGCGTCATCATGGGTGAGTCGTGTGCCCTAGTGGAGTCAAGTGAAGGATTAGCTAAAGTCATCTTCGGAAATCCTCTTTTTTACCCCTCTCGCCCTCATCCAGTTTTTCTCACCTATCGGGGACTCCTCTTCGATGCCAACTCGGAGATGCCCGTTCGGTAAGCAGTTTACCTAATCCCCTAGAGTTTTTAGCTAGAGAAAGTCGTCCAAGGTTTGTGGGAATCTATAATTTATTTGTACTTGGGATTACACATAAATGGGACGAGGAGTAGGGCGTGGCAGGTAGGGAGGGCGTTCGTATCCAGGGTCGGCTTCCCGGACAACTCGATTAATTGGGCGGAAGGTGGGGCGCGGCAGGTATGGAGGGCGTTCGTATCCAGGATCAGCTTCACGTACCACCCGGGCGACTGGGCGGAAGGTAGGGCGTGGCAGGTAAGGCGGGCGTTCGTATCCAGGATCAGCTTCACGAGTGGCTCGGGAATAAGATGACTCGCTCAATGGATCCGATTCTCTGTCCAGAAACAAGTTGTTTCCTGGATCGGCTTCTCGTACCACTCGGGAATAAGGGCGGAAAGTAGGGCGTGGCAGGTAAGGCGGGCGTTCGTATCCTGGATCCGCTTCACGAGTGGCTCGGGAATAAGATGACTCGCTTAATGGATCCGATTCTCTGTCCAGAGACAAGTTGTTTCCTGGATCGGCTTCTCGTACCACTCGGGAGTAAGGGCGGAACGTTGGGCGTGGCAGGTAAGGAGGCCTCTCATGGCCCAAAACGGCCACTGCAGAGATGGCGATCAGGAGTAGAGCAATGGAGCACTTCATCTTAGTTGGACAAGACTTGATTGATGTGAAACAGTTGGACTTAAGCCGCTTATATTTCAAATTCGGTTGCGACTGATTCGATTCGAATTGGGGATTACCAGATTCTGTGATTTTTGCATAGAGCTGGAAGTATGCGACCCGAATAATCTGAATGAATTAAGCTGATATCAGTTGCGTGAATATATAAATGGGTGTGTGTGTGCGTGTGTGTGTGTGTGTGTGTATTCGTATCGGAAACTGTTTGAAATTAAATCCCCTCATTAAAAGTGTTTGATAGAGAGAAGTGGCTTTATACATTTGAATGCCTGATCATCGTGTAGCCCAAACGATAAGAGGTGCGACTATGAAATTTCCATGAAACTAAATTCTTATCTTTGCACCAATTGATAAGATTGTGATGTGAAATATTCTTATGAGAAGGGTGTGAAAAGGGCACAAATTTGAGCTCAAAGCCCTTTAATAATTAATCGATTTAGTGTAGTAAAAAGGTCTTAATAGTTTAAACCATTATGATAACCAAGTGAACAGCTTTAGTTTATTAATATTCTGCATATTGTTTTATATAAACTGTATCTTAAAGTTCTCATAGAAAACAGATTCACATTAAATTTGAATCAGTTTAAAAAAGTGCAGTTATTTTCAAACTTTATGTACCAATATATCATAAAAGTACTACATGCAATGGGTTTGAATAAAAACTCGATTCTTTTTATGTGCAAAGTGGTTCACCTGGTATAACTTCCCCTTTTCAACAGCAGTTTACTTTCAAGCCGATAAGGTCTCAGTTCTCGTGAGTGAAATAACAAAGATTCGTCTACGACTTCGATTGCCTATTTTCTTGTCTCAGTCGTTCGACGATCGTGTAAGTCCCCGGAACGCACCTCAAAAAAATCACTGCTGATCAGTGCTACTAGAAAGCGATGCTTCCCTATAAAAAGCCATCGATTCCAACTGTTCGACATCAATCAAGTTTTGTTCAACTTACGAGAATGAAGTGCTCCTTTGCTCTACTTCTGGTCGCCATCTATGCAGTGGCCGTTTTGGGCCATGAGAGGCCTCCTTACCTGCCACGCCCTACGTTCCGCCCTTATTCCCGAGTGGTGCGAGAAGCCGATCCAGGAAACAACTTGTCTTTGGACAGAGAATCGGATCCATTAAGCGAGTCATCTTATTCCCGAGCCACTCGTGAAGCGGATCCAGGATACGAACGCCCGCCTTACCTGCCACGCCCCACCTTCCGCCCAGTCGCCCGTGTGGTACGTGAAGCTGATCCTGGCCACGAGAGGCCTCCATACCTGCCACGCCCCACTTTCCGCCCAATTAACCGAGTAGTACGTGAAGCGGATCCAAGCAGCGACTTGTCTCTGGACCTACAATCTGATCCATTAAGCGAGTCGTCTTATTCCCGAGCCACTCGTGAAGCGGATCCAGGATACGAACGCCCTCCTTACCTGCCACGCCCTACCTTCCGCCCAGTCGCCCGTGTGGTACGTGAAGCTGATCCTGGTCATGAGCGTCCTCCCTATCTGCCACGCCCCACTTTCCGCCCAATTAATCGAGTAGTACGTGAAGCTGATCCTGGCCACGAGAGGCCTCCATACCTTCCACGCCCTACATTCCGCCCAGTTGGACGTGTGGTACGTGAAGCTGATCCTGGATATGAACGCCCTCCATACCTGCCACGCCCCACTTTCCGACCAGTTGCCCGTTTCGTTCGTGAAGCTTCGCCAGAACTTGAGCCTCTGGAAACACTGCAAAACTAGAGGTTAAGGCTGCAAAACTTGAAACTATTTAAAAATATTTATTTAAAAAAAACGCAAGTCAAAGTTTCGAATTAACAGTGTAAATAAATTGGATTTTTAAAGCATACTTTTAGGCTGAGTGTATAATTAAAATAATGGTAATGATATGCACTCTGCTGCTGCACACACACATATGCCCTCAAATAGTAGGCAATAGTAGCGGCCGACAGCTAGCTTAAAATAGATGAAGCACGAAGTGCTTTACTGCAACCGATCCTATTTATCTCCTTCGTTCAGCAGACAAACTACCGTTGCCTAGAACAAGTGAATGCAAGGGTCGTGTCGGCAGCGACGCTGGCAGAATGTTTCGCTCAGTCAAAGCGATGCAAAGTGGCTGGTAACAAAGGGATGCACATTCAAAGCGTTCTCTTTAAATGGCCCACATGCTGTCTCCTTTTAACTAGCACTTCTGGTGCTCAAAAGTCTTCTTCGTTCAGCAGACAAACTACCGTTACCTAGAGCAGATTATGTGAGTGCAAGCGTCGTGTCGGCAGCGACGCTGGCAGAATGTTTCGCTCGGTCAAAGCGATGCAAAGCTGCTGGAGTAGCAAAGAGAAGCACATTTAAAGCGCTCTCTTTGACTGACTCTCTCTTTTTGTTTCCTTTTAACTAGCACATCTGGTGCTTAAGTGACTTTACTAAGCGGAAGCATTTGAGATTACACTTGTAAATAACTTTCTTCCTCTTTTCGTGTATTGCATATTTTCTAACATTTTTATGTTGGTAAAAAGCGAATTAAAACTAACTTAAATTAAAAGCGCATCTTTCAGAATGAAATCGGCGACATCAAAAGTGGTGACCGCATCGGATGTCTCAGTCGTAGTGCTGGCCATCGTAGCGGGTGTCTACTGTGGCTTGTTTGGACTGCGTGCCACACAGGAGCTAAACGAGAGACTGCATCGGGTGAGTGAAACATTGGGGTGACTCCTAAAACTGATTAAACTCCCACAACAGATTGATAGCACACTCAGTGCGTACAACAATTTCAAAAGGGATCGTTGGCGAGCCTTTTGCATGGCCAGTGTTTCCCTGATCGTCATTGGACTATTACTCGGCGTGGATGTGTGGACTTGGGTGATTAAGGTGCAGGAAATGAACATACAAGACGCCCATATAGGTGGGACCTCCATTTATAACTCTTTAGGCTTCTTAATCTATAACACTTTACAATTCCATCGACAGAGCTGAACGTGCAGTGGTACATACCCTTCTATAGCCTCTACTTTATACTGACTGGACTGCACATCAACTTTGCTAACACCACCTACGGTCTGGGTAGGCGTTACAGACGTCTCAATCTGATGCTGCGCTCGAGTTACCTGAAAAGTAAGTTGCCCACTTAACAGATTTCTAAGTGCATAAATGACCCCACCCTTCTTTAGCTGAGGTTAACCCCAATTCCACCAATGTGGTCAAGGTGAGTGCTGTGCGCACCATCAACTTTAATCCCATGAAACCCACAGCTCTGCACGCCAGCTTGACCAAGTTAAACTGCGAAATGTTGGCCAACGAAACGGCAGGTGAGCATGTAGCATATATAGACTACAGGGCATATTTAGACTGGTTTAACTCTACTGCAGCTCAGAACAAGAGCCTGGTGATTAAAGCCATGGCCGACAACCACGAGTCGCTGTGCAAATGCGTACGCCTGCTCTCCAGGTAAGTTCCGCTCTTCTTCTTTCTACACTTGGCTTATAGACCGATTTCCGCTTGCAGCTCCTATGGCATAGCTGTGCTGTTTATACTGGTCTCCTGTCTGCTGCACATTGTGGCCACCGCTTACTTTCTCTTCCTGGAGATGCTCAATAAGCGGGATAATGGCTATGTCTGGGGTCAGGTGCTTTGGATCATCTTTCATCTGATGCGTCTGCTTATGGTCGTGGAGCCCTGTAATATTGTCGCACGCGAGTCTCGCAAAACCATACAAATTGTCTGCGAAATCGAGCGTAAAGTCTTTGAGCCCATTTTGATTGAGGAAACCAAGAAATTCTGGCAGCAATTATTGGTAGTAGAATCGGACTTCTCGGCCAGTGGACTGTGTCGCGTGAATCGCACTATACTGACATCGGTGAGCATTAGTCTATAGTTTTATTAACTGCACTAACTAGTCTGTTTAACTATTGTATAGTTTGCATCGGCTATAGCCACCTATTTGGTCATACTCATACAGTTCCAGAAGACAAATGGCTAAAAACTGAACTCAATTGAAGGTTTATAAAAGGTTTAAGTTTATGTACACTGAACGGAATTTTTAGTTGTGTTGGAATATGCCTAGAAACAAATCAACTTTTTTTTGGAAAAACTTCTTTCTAAGTGAAAATTAAACTTCTTCATTAATAAATTGATTTGATGTCTTTAATATGCCATTGATTTGGTATACGAAACTTAAATGTTTTATTAGCTATGGTTACCACAGTGAGACACTCTATGTTGTATAAATTTATATGTTAAACCAAAGATTAACAAGTAAGAAAGGCTAAAATGAAGCGAGTCGACAATTAAAGACTTCATACGCATTTCCTCAATTTGTCCTACGCCAGCTATAGTATATAGTGGTACGATCTGAACCAAATTCATTAAAGATAGCTTAACCATAGTGTATGAGTCTGCTGATAACTTAACTAACATTACATGTCTTCTCTCAGAAAACAACTCGACTCACTTGAAGTTATACAAAAAGGTTTGCTTTTATTAACACTAAACGGAATTCTTAGTTGTGTTTAAGTAATGTGGTAATGCAATAAGCAAATAAACAAATCAAGTGAAAACATTTCATTTGTGATTACTCGAAAAACTTGTTTCTAAATGAAAATTTTGTCAACATTGAAGCAATAAACTAATTCCAATGTCTTAAACGCACATATTTTAGTTAGTTTTCAGTGTGTGTGTTTGTGTGTGTGTGTGTGTGTTTGTTTAAACTATTTGTATTAAAACTCGTACATTCCCCTCAGAATCCCTTCTGATATTGTTTGGTTTCCATGCGCTGCTGCAGCAGCTCCAATTGCCGCTTCGCCTCGCACTGTGGAAAGTTGTTCAAATCATAGTACTGTGGTGCCAAGCTGAGCAGCCAGTCCGCTAAAGAAACAAAGCATTATATATAGTATATATAAACTGTATGATACGATTCACTTACGCTTCACATCGGTCACTGTGCGTATGTAGTTCTTGGTGGTCAGCACGAATTCATTGTAGATGACCCAATCGGGCTTGTGATCCAGACACGTGGATGGATGCAGTTGCACGTTCTGATTGTCCTTGATGGTCAGATAGTGACCAGTGCGTTCCAGATGCGCTACCTGCATAAAGAAGCCCTGTACCAGAGCCTTGCGTATGTTCACATAGTAATCCTTCGAGGTGAACTCTGTGCTGGTGCGTTTAAGGCTAAAACGATCCATGATACGGGCCAACTGTTGACGCACATTGTCGGCACTCTTCAGCGAACGGAAGTTAATAAAGTTTTCGTAGCACCAGTTGGGATCCTCGCTGCCTACAAAGGACAGAAGTGTTATATATAATGTAAACTATTGGAGGACTACAAGGCTGAGTACTTACTCTGCTTGAAGGCGTGGTAGACATTCAGCAAGGTCAAGTGATCCCCGTCGATGTGGGCGAAACGCATCTTGGCCTCATCCGCTACCTTCTTAGCCTCATTGGGACGCACGAAGCATTGTGGCACTTTGATTGTTGGTTGGTTTTTGAATTGGTTTGATTGGTTTTCGATTAAGCGCAAGTTCATAACAATTTCTTATTGTTTTTTATGTGTTTGTTTTTTTTAAACGTTTTCATTAACATATAGATTGTGCTTACATTTTTTTGTCAGCTAGGCAATCTAGAGGCTTGATTTAAAAATTGATTGCATTTGTGAGTTGCAAGTGCGTTCAAATCGAAGCGAACAAATTACAAACTTTATTCAATTACATTATTTGTAATTAATTTAAACGCTCTTCATTACATTTTATTTGATTTGGGTGCAACGCACGTGCAACTTTGCTTCAGTGTTGAATGCAAAGAACAAATAAATTGAGGAAACTTTTTTCTTTGCACTTTAAATGAGACTTAAAGATGCAGTCAACGTACGTCGGTGTCGTTAAAAGACTTAATGAGTAATAACATTAGCTTAAAATGGCACAAGTAATATGTTAAATTAAGCCGTTTTAAACTAACGTGTTTGTTTACATTGCAGGTCCCAGTGCTGAACAAATGCTGGCTAATTTTCAATTTGCTATGAACCCAAACCTCTGAAAGTTGAGCAGAAGAGAGTAATGAATTTAAAGCTCTTAGGGATTGCTCTTAATTTGCTTCACACATTAGCTGCAAGCAGAAGAGTGCAGTCATGTTGTAAGCATGTAGTCTAAGAGAGCAAACAACTTAAAGGAACTTTTAACATGCTCTTAACTTATTGATCGTCATTCGACTAAGCAAAGAGAGCACATCTCACATGCTCTCAGTTTTTTGCTTACTGCTAAAGAGAGCACTCATATTTTAAGCCACTTACGTTGCTCTCTCTTGTTTACAGCAAATATGGACGCTTAATATTTACTACAAGCAAATGAGAGCTTTCAATATATGGCACTCCTTTGCTCTAAGCAGAAGAGAACCATATTATTAAGAGCAGTCTTTTATGCTCTCAATTTATTGCTCATACTTGCTCCAAGCTGAAGAGAGCTTTCATATTGTAAGCTGCAGTCCTTGCTCTCAATTTGTTGCACAACGTTTAGGGAATTTAAGGGAATTTTGCTCTTAATTCATTGCTCATTTCTGCTCGGCATCTAATTTCTATGACTATAAACTTCTGTCAACTTAAATACGGAGCGTGATTTGTGCCTCACCCGACAGCATAGCCGTTATGGAGAGTATCTCATTGGAGCAATTGTGCTGGCAACTGGCTATAAGCATCTTGGCCAATTGTGGATCCAGTGGAAACTCGGACATGACAGCGCCCAAATCAGTCAGATTGCCATCATCATCGAGAGCAGCCAAATAGTTAAGTAGCTCCAAAGCGCGCATTAGTGTCTCCGGTGCTGGTGGATCCATAAAATCAAAGTGCACCAGATCATCAATACCCAGTTTCTTCAGCTGCAACACAACGGTGCCTGAGAGTGGTACATCAAATTTAGTCCACTACTGTTATGAGTTTATAAATTACCACAACTTACCCAAATTGGAGCGCAGAATCTCGGGGTATGTGTTGTCCTGCATTTCGTTCTTGAATGCCTTCTCCGTGTAGAGACGGAAGCATTTGCCAGGTCGTGTACGTCCGGCTCGACCAGCACGCTGCTGCGCCGATGCCTTGGATATGGGCGAGACGAGTAAACTCTCGACACGAATACGAGGATTATAGACTTTCTGCTTGGCAAAGCCGGGATCTATGACGAACACCACACCATCGATGGTCAGCGATGTCTCTGCAATGTTGGTGGACACCACCACCTTGCGTCCGATGGCACCGTTGGCATTTGGCGGTGGTGCCGCTTCAAAGATGCGTTGCTGCAGATTCGGTGGCAGCGTCGAGTACAAGGGAATGCACTTGAGCTCACCAATCTCTGAGCCAAGATTGTCTATTTCACGCTTGATGCGCTTGCAGGCCTCCTCGATTTCCTCCTGACCCGTTAGGAACATGAGAATGTCACCTAGAAATAAGAACACTTATGGATTACAAAAGACTACCTGGGATTCACTGCTCTACGCACCTTCAATTTCCTCGCACATGTGAATCTGTATAACTGTGCGAATCGCTGCCTCCAGGTAATCCCGCTCAGGTTCTGGTGTATAAAATATCTCCACGGGATGTGTTCTTCCCGGCACATTCATAAGCGGCGCATTGTCGAAGTACTGCTGGAATTTGCCGGCATCGAGTGTGGCCGACATGACAACCAGCTTAAGATCATTGCGCTGACGAATCACCTCCTTGAGCACACCCATCAGTATGTCCGTGGCCAACGTACGCTCGTGAGCCTCATCCAGCAATATGACCTGATACTGTTCCAACATGGGATCTGACATAGCTTCACGTAGCAACATACCGTCTGTCATGTACTTGAGCAGCGTCTTGGGTGATGAGCAATCCTCGAAACGAATGGAATAGCCGACCTCTTCGCCCAAATTCACGTCCATTTCCTCGGATACACGCTGGGCCACTGACATGGCGGCCACACGACGTGGCTGTGTGCAGGACACTCCCTTGCGTCCCTTCGACACGGCGAAATCGACGCACCATTGGGGAATCTGTGTCGTTTTGCCCGAACCCGTTTCACCCACGAGCACAATACACTGATGCTGGCTAAGTAGACGCATAAAATCCACCTGGTATTCAAAGACCGGCAGTGATATGCGCTTTTTGTACAAGTTCTGGTAGCGTGTGGAGTAAGGCTTATTTGTGAAGGGATTCATCGTTGGCGGCTAACAAAAAAACGTATATTATATATAAAACTATATACCAGAAAGTCTTAGCGTACTTACCAGTTTGCTCGGCACAAAGCCGCCCAATATCTGAGCAACAGTTCCCGCCGCAGAAGCAGCCGCCGACGACGTTGAGGCGTCTGTTTCTCTGCAAAAAACACCATGAGAAAACGATTAAAAACGTTCGATCAAAACATGTGTGGTAGTTTTAAATAGGGAATAACAGTTATTTACTTCTTTAATTTTGTGGAGTATGTTTCTCCTACTTCAATGCGGCGTTTCGACATCTCTTTCGTTCTTTTGAAAATGCACAAATTATAGCAAATAGATTTTTGCACAAATAAAAGAAAAACACGCGCTGAAAAACAACGTGAGATGCGATGTCAAAGACGAGGGCTGCATTAACTTATCGATATTTCAACAATAACACTTAGCACAGAGTTGCCACTTCGTTATAATGTTTGGTAACACAGTTGTGAAATTGTACAATTTGAAAATTGGTATGTAAACAAACAAAGAAAATATTTTGTTTCCTTATTTTATAAATTAAAATAAGTTTTATTAACGTTTAAAATGTATATTATAACATTGCTGGCTGTCTAAATCTGTGAGCGCCTCTGATTGAAATGTACACATTTTGTTGGCAAAGTGTACCCACATGGATTGTCAATCGATGTTTGCAATGTATCGATACTTTGTCTGTTTTGAATACCGATAGCTGTTGAAGGTGCGCATCACATTATCGATTCTGCAGGTTTTTTTTTGCAATAATTTGTTGAGCTTAGCAAAATATAGACAGAAAAATGCAGAAATCAAAGTGAAAATTTGTTGTACCAGCGACAACATACAATGGAGATACCCATACAAGTGGCTGTGCGCATTTATCCCCACGACGAACAACAAAAGAAGCCCGAAATCAAAGCAACTAACGATGGCGACACTGAGCCAGACAAACCGCAGTCGCTGTCGCCGCCGCCCCCTGCCCAACAAACGCACGCATTAGATGCTAATGGTAATACGGAGGCAAAAGACGCAACTGATCTGCATACAAATGACACAACCTCCAGTGGCTGCTGCGTGCAAGCCATACCAATTGCCGCCTCAGCTCTAGGTCTGCCCAGTGCTCTGCCTGGCGGAGCGCCACTAGAGAGCATTGCAGCTGGTCTCATACAGGTGGGCGCTCACACAGTGCCCGTAACTCATGCTCTAGCTAGCAGCACTACCCAAGGACAGGTGTACCTGCAGACAGTCTTTCCACTGATCAGCCTGTTCCTCGAAGGCTTCGATGCCTCCGTGGTCACCTATGGACAGCGTGGCACTGGCAAATCCTACACCCTCTATGGCCATGGCTTTGAGTGTGTGTTTGGGGAGGCAGATCAGGGCGTGGTACAGCGTTGTGTGCGTGAAATCTTCACACACATTGCCGCACACACAGGTAACCACTTTACATCTAAATCCTCTAAAGCCACCTACTTAACTAGAGTGTTTTTCAGATCGCACCTATGCTGTCAACGTGGGATTCGTGGAGATCTGCAATGGCGAAATCCGTGATCTGCTCGGCATGGGCAACGTGCACTGCACCACCGTCGAGGAAGTTTTCCATTGGCTTAAACTGGGATTGAGCAATAAAAATCAGTCACCCGCCCACACGCTCTTCACCATGACCCTTGAACAGCAGTGGATATCAAAGGAGGGACTCATACAGCATCGTCTGTCGACGGCCAGTTTCTCGGATCTGAGCTCCACTGATCGCTGGGGTGACCCACCGCCGGGACATCCACGTGACGCTGGTCTGCAGATGCTGGAGCAGGTGGTTAGCACGTTGACAGATCCCAGCATAATGTATGGTGTCAATGGCAATATTCCCTACGGCCAGACAACGCTGACAACCTTGCTGAAGGACTCCTTTGGTGGACGTGCTCAAACTTTGGTCATACTCTGTGTGTCGCCGCTGGAGAAGCATCTGACGGAGACGCTGGGCAATCTGCAGTTTGCCTTCAAGGTGCAGTGTGTTCGGAATTATGTCATTATGAATACCTTCTCCGACGACAATATGCCCATATCACCAGAGGCACTGCCCGCTGATCCGTCCGTGGTTGGTCAAGAGGCATTGATGGCCGCTGTAGATGCTCCCAGTGGCGACAACTTTGGACTGCAGTTCGCGGCTAGTCAATGGTGCAAACTGGTGTCCAATGCGGAGGGACTGTTTGCCAAGTAAGTGGACCATTTTAGGCCAATTTTAGGTTCTTTAATTAATCTTCCTTCTTTAAGGTTAATGGGCTCCACTTCCATCACAGAGCTGGAGAAGGAACAAATCGAGGAGTGGCTCTTTTTGAAGCAGGAATGCGAGGAGTGTCTGAGTTCCAGTGAAGCGTTGCGCAACCAGAAGCCACTGGTGCCCATTCAAGAGGCAGAGGAGCCCGACGAGCCAGAGGAATCCATCAGCGAACCAGAAACGTCCTGTCAGCAGAACTCAGACAATGATACGGACAATGAGTCACAGCAACCAGATCTCGAGGACAAGCTGGAGAGTCTTATGGATGTCTTTAGGGCCAAAACAGATGCACTAATCAAAGCAAAGCACGAGCAGTTCATGCTGAAGCATCCCAAAGCAGTCATGCTCAGCCAGGACAAGGAGCGGGAGCAGTCGAAGCAGGACACAACCTCGCAGGCGGAAAAGTGTGATGAGCGCAAGACTAGCGTTGGAGGTAAGTATCAGGAGAGGCAACTAGTTAGTCATAAAACTGATTAATCTCTGTTGAATCCCCGCCAGGTCGCCGTCGCAGCATACAGCCGGGTGCCAGTCTAAGTACCGCTGAGCTGGCAATGCTCAATCGCGTTGCTTCGCAGCAAACAACGGGAACTGAACTGGTACCCGAACTGCTTGATCCTCTGGAGAGTGCATCCGGTGTTTGCCTCGACGATGGACTGCGTCAAGTGGCTACTGTGACTACAGCAGCTTCTGCTGCTCTCGGAGCTAGTGCACCCATTGAGCAGGTGCAGAAGAAGATGCGCAAATTGCATGCGGAGATTGAGGCACGCCAGCGACAGCTGAAGGAAATCGAACAGACGATGCAGCTCAAGCAGAATATCATCAGTGAGCTGGTGAAGAACCGGGAGACACGTAGTCATGCCAAGCAGCGTTTCCACAAGAAGAAGGCCAAGTTAGATGCCGAGTGCGAGAAGGCCAAGAAGCATTTGGCCAAGGCGCTGGTGCAGGGCAAGGAAAAGTCAGAGATTGAACGGTGGAGTGCCATAGTGGCACACATTGAGCAGCGACTGGAGGATCTCAGTTCTATGAAGCACATTGCAGGCGAAAGTGGACAAAAGCTGAAGAAACTGCAGCAATCCGTGGCTGAATCCCGCAAGCAAATCGAGGAGGTGCAAAAGAAACTGAAAAAGGAGTGTAAACTACGCGATCAGCTGGAAGCGGAGCTCAAGACCCTCAAGGAGGCATCACTAGTCAAGCTGGAACCAAATCCGGAGCAGCTAAAAGCGGTGCAGGCTCGCATCACCCATTTGGATCATATACTGCGCGAGAAGTCCGAGAATCTGGAGCAGCTCGACGGCGGCAAACAGTCACCGTCCCAGCAGGAGGGACTGCGTCATGAAATACGCAATCTGCGACGCACACGAGATCATCTGCTGGAACAGCGTTGCACCTTGGATCGCAAACTAAAGCGGGACAAGATGTTGACGCAACGCGAGGAGCGAAAGCTGCTGGAATGCGATGAGGCCATCATGGCCATAGACGAGGCCATTGAGTTCAAAAACGAACTGATTTGCGGACACAAATCCATCGATTTGTCCACCGAGCGACTGCAGCGGGAGAAGGGCGAACAAATGCTGATGGCACGTCTGAACAAACTGTCGTCGGAGGAGATGCGTACACTGCTCTACAAGTACTTTGTCAAGGTCATAGATCTGCGGGATTCCTCGCGAAAGCTCGAGCAGCAGCTGGTGCAATTGGAGCGAGAACGTGATGCCTGGGAGTGGAAGGAGCGTGTGCTCTCGAACGCAGTGCGTCAGGCTCGACTGGAGGGCGAGCGGAACGCCGTGCTGTTGCAGCGCCAACACGAAACAAAGCTCACCTTGATGCTGCGTCATTTGGCCGAGGAAACCTCCACCAGTTCCGCTAGCTATGGTGAACGTGCCTTGGCGCCAGCTAACCCTCGTACCAATGACTTTGGCTATGAGCTGGACTTTTACAAGGCGGGCGGCAATAAGGTCATGTTGAAGGCACCACAGGCCAAGCCCACACCCGCTGTTCTCGACAAGTACAAGGACAAGGAGCGCAGTGGAGGACGCAATATCTTTGCCAAATTCCAGGTGCTAACACGCTACGCATCCGCAGCTGCTGCGGGTTCCTCCTCCACTGCAGATGAGTCCACTGCACTGATTGAAACCACAACAGCGGCGACAACAACCACAACCAACACCACTACAGCAGCAACTACGAGCACCGCAGCAGCAGCAATGAGCAGAGCTAGGGATAAGGACAAAGATAAGGATAAAGCCGGACAACTGGTCAGCATTAATCCAGATCAACTGAAGCGTCTGATGCCGGCACCCACAGCCACAAAGGTTACGCGACAAAAGAACAAAATTATTATACAAGATGCCACGCGCAAGAACTAAAAATCCACGAATTTAGAATTTAATTAACAGCAGAGAATCTCACTCAAATTTCTCTCCCCTTTCTCTCTGTCTATAACACTCTACTTACGCTGTAAACCAGAATACTCAACTCGTCCATAGACTTAACCAAGGTTTTCATATGGCCAAAAATCTCAAATTCCTCGACTGGCAAACTGTAAAGACTTGAAAAATTGTTACTTAAAAACAAAAACAAAAACAAACTTTTAAATCTTAAAAGAAAAATACTCGCAAAACTCACAAATCCCAAAAAAAAACACGCTCAAATTGTTAAGTTAAGTGGAGTAAACCATAATTATTGTTTTATGTATGTCTAAACATAAACGAAAGCATATTTGTATATGTATATTAGTTTTAGTCGTAGGTCTTGTCGTTTAGTTATTGAGTTTAAGTCTGTTTTTTCCAGCGTGTGCTATTTAATTGTTTATAAGCTTTTATTGTGTCTTCCCCTCGAAACTGACAAATTGTTTTTAAGTACTTACCAATGCATTTAAGTAACGATACCTATAATTAATGTTTTATTTTTACCTCTAAATACGTGAATACTCAATGTAATACAAACATTTTTTTTTTGGTTGTGTTTAATTTTGTTTATATGTATTGTCATTATATCAAAATTGCTCAAAATCGAGTATATTATATACAATTTGTATATGTGTAGTATTGAACTCATATATTCCGAATAAAAGTATTTTAACAGTAACAATTTATTACTATTACTTTGTATAACACTTGTTGCTTGCTCACTCACTCGCTCGCTCTCACATGCCGGCTTGTCGCAACAGGTTTTTCCGCAAAATATCCCAAATAATTTCCCAAACAATTACCCCTGCACGCACACACTCACACCAGGCCGCTGAGAGAGCAGAGTGCAAAATGGCCGGCAGCTGCTAAGCCACTGCTAGGCAGGCAGACAATTTAGTCTTGTTTGGACCGTCGAGCGGTGATTGTCAAACGTAGGGAAGCCGGAGCGTACGTCAGCGTTATTATAGATTGCCTGTATGTGTGAGAGAGTGTGAACTGTTTTGGGCTACGGTAACGGTTACGGTACGCTGTTCACACCCCCGCAAACCGGTTCGCTGGTGGTGGTTCGATCGTTAGCGCGCTTTTGTGTGTGTGTGCGTAAATCTGTAAAGTTAAATAAAATGCAAATGCAATAAATAATAAAAAAGAAAAACAACAAAATAGTTTAAAGCAGAGCATAGCAAAGCAGCAGCATCTGCTGTCGGCTGTTGTTTGTTGGTGTTGTGTAGCAGTTTTTTTGTGCAGAGTCGCCACCCCAGTGGATTAGTGGCACCCTGTTACAATTTGCTCACACTAGAAGAGTGATTGTGTGTGTGTTTAATAGTGCTATAACATAAACTTATTCAACTCAATCAACTATTTAAATTCAAATCGAAAACCAAACGGTAAGAAGCAATCCCAAATTTTTGCATATCTTTGTTGCTGTCTGGCAACTTCTTTGTGTGTGTGTTGGTGTTTGTGTACTCTATGTGCTTGTTTTTGTTGTATTTTAATACACCCCCGCCACCGCCGGCGATTAATTCCCCTTTGTACCGTAAATTAACTACAAACATTGTTTCTGTCAGGGATATTTATTAAATTTGGTCCAGCTTCCTATTGATTTTTCGCCAAAAACTAAAGTTTTCCCTTTGGCGAATCCACTTTGTTACTTTCCGCACACATACAAACACACACACTCTGCCAAAAGGGTGTGTGCCAGCGAAACCAAGGCGATACGCAAATGCCCAGGTTTGAAGCTCTGGAAAAACACCATAGAATGCTTCAATCAACTCAAAATTACATTTATTGTCGAGTTTAGTTTATGCTGTCAAGTATTTGCTAGAATTTCGAATCAATTTAAATAAATTTCATTTAAAAATTTGCATTTTGCTAAAATGCTCTGCCTGCATTTGCTCAGTGAATTTTTTTTTGCGCATGCGCTTTGTTCCCTTCGATAATCAAAGCAACTCTGCGTTGGGCCTTTCCATTGGTGTGTGTGAATGTTGCTGTGTATGCATGTGTGTGTGTATGCGGGCAACCTGCCTGAGCCTGTGCCTTTGTCTCTGTCAGGTAGTTTTCCCTACTCAAGACACTTTATTTTTGAAGCATCTTTTAAAATCCTTTGCAGTTTACATCTGGCACACATACGCAGCCCTTATTGTAAGCGTGTGTGTGTGTGTGTGCGTGCGTACTTGTGTGTGTCTATCTGTGTGAGAGCAACCCCTGCCCCGTTAGGGCACTCATCCCGTCCTCGTCTCCACTCTCTTCCTCGCTCTCTTTAGCGCTTCAACAAAATCCCGTGCAGCTGTCGTTTAGTGTGTGTGCTTTTTTCTTCCTTTCTGATTTTGCAAGTGTTGCGCTTCTTTCTCTGCTGCTCTTCGTCTTCGCTGCCTTCGCGATGACGAGTCCTCGTCTGCAGGTCTTTCGACCTTTTCCACACTCTCAGCATCTGTCCTGTTGCTAGGCGCAGTTTTTAGCTAGCAACTTTACAAACTCTGTTGAATTTGTTTTTGGGTTTCTTTTTTGTTCCTTCTTTTGCTATTGATTTGCAAGTTTCGTAGCTGGTAGAAGAGATCAAAGAAAGGTCAACTTGAGCAGGGAACTTACATCTCTTTCATCTGCAGTGCACAATGAGTGGCATAAGTATATGACAAATATTGATTTTAACTTCTGCACAGCCGTGCAAACTGAGCAACGGGAACAAACAGGAAAATAAAATAAATAAAAAAAAATAATTTTTCATTGTTGTTCTTGTTGTTGCTTTGACCGCAAAGTGCACTTGAATCTCAATTAGGCACAGTGTCCAATGGGTCACCGAACATGGCACTTGGAACAAGGAGAATGGAGAGTGGAAAACGGAACAAGGAGGAAGAGGAGGAGAATGAAGGAGACTGCACCAAACCGCACAATGGACAATGGACAATGCACAATTTTTGCATTATTTTTGTTCTTTTCTCTTTTTGGACTGCTGATGACGAACGACGCGTCGCTTGTGTTTGTGGATTGACCCTGTATTGGGCCACTGCACTTTGTGGAGCAGACACCCTTGCTACCCTTCCTCTGCTCTCCTCCCTGGATTTCCCCCTTAGTAGCATGTAAAAAAATAAATTTCCCTGCAGTAAATTGCAAAATTTATTGACTTACCACCCTAATGCACAAACATTTTAGCATTTTTCAGTTGCCATCCAACCCAAAAAAGTACAAAATAAAGTAAGAAAGAATGAGTAATAAAATTTGTATTTTGTTGATGTTTCCACGCGATTGAGGCGTTGCCGAAACTATCACGATTTAATTGTAGGGCAAGAAGGTTCCTTCTCAATACCGAAAAGTTGTACTAAGGTTATCTTCTATCTGCTTGGTTTAAGGATAAGTTTTAGAATTCAGTATATGTACATATATGGGAAACTTAATCGAAAAAATGTAGACGAAGTACCAATTTTAGATCCTTTCTCTTTACTAAAATATAACTATATAACTATTGATTGGAATATTAGGGAATATAAAGATAGATTCCTTAATTTTTCACCTTGTACTTGTGCTTTAGAGGTTCAGAACCTTTCAACTACTACAAAAATAAATACTTCTTCTAAATACTAAATTTACGACGCATAAATATTATAGATGATCGCATCTTGTGTTGTACAGAACAACACATGGAACTTCCGTGCTGTTGACTGATTACCAGATGTTTTTCAAATTGAAACAAAAAGTTTTTGGCATCCGAATATATGGAATCATATAATGAAATGTTTAAATGGGCGCGTCGCAGATCCAGCGGCTGAATCATGTCATGAGGCATCGAAAACATTTGGAGAGAGCGAAAAAGAATTAAGGAAATGCTTTGGATATATATTTTTGTTATTATTTGTTTTATTTCTGAGTTTTTGCCAGCTAACTGAATTTTGTAACTAGTTTGTGAAAATTCTCCATTAACTTTTCCACCCTAAAGTTCACTGCGCAGCTGTGAAACTGCGTCGTTTTATCCCCCGTGGAAAAGTTCATTAAACCAATTTGAAAGCTAACAATTGTTCAATCCACCCTTTATTTGCTAGCCACGTGCCAGTTGAAACTGCTGCGCATGCGTCGAACAACCCTCGCTAGAATTGATCTATAACTTCAACTTGTAGATACCCCAATAAACGGACAAGGTCTGTCTTGTTGTAGCCTACAATTCATTAGCTGCTCATAAATGAAATATTATAAAAGGTTGAAGAGAAGGACTAAAGATTATGTAACTATAAAATACTCTTTCAGGAGTGATTAAAAATAATCTTCTAGGATGAATATGCTTTAACACGAAATTAATAAAAATCTTGCTTCTAGTCGGGGTTATAAAAAGGGATTTTGTATAGTCAAGCAATTACAATCATAGTCATGAATTTATACCATTTATTAAACTATTTAACAAACTACTTTGCAACTAAAATTCTAATCCATTAAACTATATAGTAGAGTATAAGTTATGTTTGATAAGCGGCGATTAAAATAGAAAATTTGACGCTTTATTGTATCAGCAATACATTAGCATAGTTAAACTATGCTATTAAGTAGTATTTTTTATGTTTTATGGATTTGGGTTATAAATAGAAGCCTTGAACATTTGTTGCTACGATAAAATTCACTTAAATTTTAATTAAGCGTTAAAAAGCAAACAGATTGGATAAGAAAAAATGCTAGGCGAACGAAGGAGGGGAAGCCGGAAAGATAGAAACGACAGACAGAAGGAAAGACACGCAGAAAGCAAAACATAGAGAAGGAGACAGACAGACAGACAAACAGCTGGACAGTTTGTAGCTCTGTCTTTCTATGTTTGCCATCAAAGTCTATGGCTGTGACTGTGTCTGTGTCTGTGTTTGTGTCTGTGGCTTTGGCAAGTTCATGAAGTCGTGTCGCATATGTCAATGTAAGACAGGGACAGGCTGATAGACACTGGGAGAAGTGAGAAGAGGAGCACAAAGCAATTGATAGATATGGAAACAGTCATGTGTGAGTGCTAGTGTGAGTGTGTGGAATCGTGACTTCCTTCCCGTCATAAAGTTTTAAAAGCACGCGAATGCTTGGGCAGGAGATCGAGAGAGCGAAAGAGAGTGTCGAAGGGGAAGGCTGTGGGGTGTGGAGGGGTAAGCAGGCGTGTGAGTCGTGCTGTTGGTTGATATTTTATGGATGACAAAAGGCACAAGACGATATTGAAGTGACTGTTCTATTGCCTCCCTTCTGCCCTCCTCCCACTGCCCAACATTTGCCCATTTGAGGTTTAATTAATGACATCCACATCGACAGTAGTTGGCATTTCCCCCACCACATTTTCCTCGCTTTCCATCGTTTTTCCGCTCGCTTCCTATTTGGTTGTGTTTTGCTTATTTCGCTAATCGTTTCTATGACTTTATAAATAGTCCGACTGTTGTCGTTGTCTGCGGGTCTAATACGATTTCCATATGTGGGATCTGTGGACAAATTGTTGCCTTGATGGATCTACATAAGTGTCAGTGCCTCAGTGCCTCAGGGCTCAAGTCCATAAAGTTTCCGACAGTTCATTGTGGTCAGCAAGCGATTCTATGATTTATTTTATTTGAGTTCTAAAATAATTCCAATTGCTGTCACTTGAATCAAGTTTAATCAGCTTGTGTGTAATTGTCTAGCAAACTTTGTGTAGCTAGTTTGCCACGCCCACACGAACACACGCCCACATTTAGGTATTCATTTTGTAAGGGTTGTTCCTGCCTAATCCAATTACTTGCAATTCATTAGGAAGGTAATCAAGGTTGTGGCTTAAAATCGATTGTTTGTTGTGGTGTTTAGTGGTAATTAAAATGTGTGTAATATTCAATTAAATTAATGATGTGAAGCTGTAAACTGCAAGTAAATTTAAACACCACTTTCACTATAACATTAAATATTTAAAACCCTTTTTTTAGAGAGTGATTTTTTCAATTTATCCAAATTTCTAGCTAAACTTGCTCACTTGGAAGTTTAATATTTAATCTGCTCATATTTTTTTTTGTTCTTGCAGCTGAGTCATCGGGTCTACTCGTGCCGTGCTCGTCGTACGCGTGTTCCTGCCGTAAAGGGTGTCTTTTAGCCCGTTTTGCATAAAATCGATACAGTCAGTCGGCCACCCTCGAGCGGATTATAAAATGGCCAATATGTTGGCTAGCGAACGCCGCAAATGGCTAACACTGTGCGCAGCTGTTGTTGTACTCGGTGAGTAATTTGCATTTCCCTTAAAATTTATGTTATTTTTCTATAGAAAATACTTGAGAAAACTCTCAAGATTGTGAATCAGCGCAAATAAATAGCAGTTTAATATATATTTAATCAAATAATGCCGTTACGCTTCAACAGAATCTCTAATCTCGAAACTCATAGGCCGCATATATGCCAATAGAATGTTGCAATAACAAATAATTAAACAAGACACATTTTGTTACACAGAGAAAAAATTGGGACTTTTGTGTAGATTCCACACTGTAGAATTAAGCAAAAAATAAATTAAAGGTAAGGAAAGTAGTAAGAAAAATTTAGGGAAGTAGGGAAATTTCGGAAAAATAATAAATATTTAAGTATTTGAGATCAAGAATTATGCTTGTCTATTATACTGTTATAGTTTAGTCGCACTAAGTTTTGAATATTTCTTAATTTACTATTGTTTTCTTCGTTTGAAATTTTTTCATGATTTCGTGCTTAAAATAATTCTAGCAAAAATCCAAATTTATGCAGATTACATAAAATAACTTTTCTTTTTCTACCGTGTATTGTTTTTCCTTACAAGTTTTCCTGTTTTTTCATGCTCGCTATTATACTTTTACTTTTGGTCGGGTTTTTGCTCTGGTTTTTAATTATTTTCTACTCTTTTTGTTGACATTTTCCGTATCATAGTTCACTGTAGCAAAACAAAACTCAAACATTTCTATGAGTTTCAATTTGAGTTGACTTTTCATTCAGATTACTCTTGTTTCACTGTAGCTTTTCCGACTATTTGCTTGCCGGTTGTGAAAAGTATCTAGATACAAGCATAGTGTGTGTGTGTGGGTGCCTGTGTTTTAAGCAGCAGATAAACTGCGGTTCATTGCCTTCTTGTCTTCTTGCCTTCAGCTGCATAAAAGATACGAGTGCTGTGAGTTCAAAGCATTCGCTTTTGTGATTTATGCCACACAGTGCCTCATAATAAACAAATGTACGTAACACTCGTAATACAAATACTTTTGTAGGTCATACATTGTAGTGTTAGCTGTTGGTTAGATATGGAAACTGTGTGCTAGATTTCTATCAAGTTTAATAACTTTTGTGCTGGGACCTAAAGATTTTATAAAGAAAATGTTAGAAAGTATGTTGTTTACAAGTGTAGCATAAATTCTAATTTAATTTGCTTGAAATATTTAAATTAAAATCTACATAAACTGCAAATTTTATTCATTGAGCTCAATTGGTTGCTTATTCAATATTCTTATGCATAAGATATCGAATATTATTATTCCTATTCATATTCACCTTTATGTACAGCAATTGAACGGGGCAATAACTTGACCCGTTCCGCTACGGGGCAGCTGAAAACAAAGGCTTTGATTGTATTACAGTCATCGATGAGTTTGAGTTTAATTTCTATTCAATTAGCCAACTTTTGGGATTGTCTGCTCCGAATTTGGTTGTTCTTTATGCATATATCACATGGAATCGTTTTTTACGATCTGCAAGTCAAAAAACCCATTTGATTGCGACCCACGTGGCGTATGCGTAATTGTCATTACCAATCAAATTCGTTTGCCGCGCAGCAAAAGCAGAAAGCCATATAAACATGATGAAGACCTCGTCGCACAATTTGCGCGCAAGTTATAAATAAATTGACACAAAAAATGAGCAAACTTTAATGCAAACAATATGTAAAAAATTAAAAATAAAATTATGCATCGCGTGCTTAAATTGAAAATTCTATAAAGTTTTCGAGTTAGAAACGATACGAGTTGAATTTCAAGCAGCCAAATGAAATGGAAAACTATACACAAATCGTTGGGGAATTCTCAAGAACTTTGTAAGCACCTCAAAGCAAATAAAATTGGACAGTTGAAAGACATGAAGAAAGTAATTGCCTCACATGATCGTAAAAGCGTTCCAACAATCGACAATAGAAAAGCAAACAAAACAATTCATAAACAGCACATAAAATGACATAAATTATTACAATCTCTATACAAGTTGGATTCACTGACAGCCAACAGAGATACAGAGATGGAAAGATACAAAGATACGCGCGCAAAGTAAAAGATACAATGCTAAAATTAATTCTTTCGAGCTGCTGCCGCGCATCTTGTGCTGATTGTGCGGGTCATCATTCAATTTAAATTGATTAAAAACATTTTGCGCCAATTTTCCATTACATTTGTGTACAGAGTGTGGCATACTTTACCGGGAAGTGCACGACTGCTCGATACCCTAGGCGAAGACTTTTTTAGTGCATAATTCTAAACGAAAGGCAGATAAATTGAGGCGTCAAACGACTTTATATTTCTGTTTACAGGGTATCAACATGTAAACAAGCTTTCAGTTAATTCACAAACGACTGCGTGTATCTAAATCTATGCATGTTTATGCTACTTTGTATCTATACATGGTGTTGTTGTGGGCTCAAATGCATCTTTTGTTTCGCGCTGCAACAAAGCGTTTATTTCTCATTTAATTCAATCGAATTAAGAATGAACTCACAGTCTTATGCGCTGCTAATCGTCATATTTACAGGAAGTGACTAATTTAACATGGAACGAACATAATAATTAATTAAATGGAACACACAAATGTTGATAAATGCAAAATAAATATAAGAATTAGTTTGAGTATTTTATCAATCGGTTTCTTTATTTTGCTATAAGTTTATTGCTAGAATTTAAACAGTTTATTTTCGAATCAACCCTAAAAAAGTCTTTTGGTCATTTAAGCTTTAAGTACTTAAGATCTGAAAACAGTTAGACAATTTCTATGGTGAGAATTGTAAACTTCTTGGCAGTTAAAAGCTCGTTAACTGATTTAAAAAAGAGCGTAATAAGATATGAATTTGATAAGCACAAGTTACGCTCATAAAGTGTTTGACCTAAAAACGAATTTGCTATTTAACTACTTTAAGATACAAATAATAGAAGTCTTCTTATACAAATTTATAAGGTGTGTCTGCTCTTATATAACTTGGAGTACTCATAAATTGTGTGGAATGGACTGACAGGCCTCAGGGGAAAGACGAGAGTGGGAGATGCGTGCTCAAAACACACACAGGCACTTCAAGATCAGATCAATGAGGATCAGAGAAACAGAGGCTGCCAAAATAAAGGCCATTTCCGTTATAGAAACACTGAAGCAGAGACTGGGGAGGGAAAAGCGGGAGAAATGTAAAGAAAAGCAATGAGAGAAAAGCGTATAATTACAAATGATTGATGCACACAAGACGAAGTACCGAGTAGGAGATGGGAAGACGAGAGTTGAGGGAGCTGGAGTGTTGAGGGAGCTGCCTGCAGTCTTCCCCACACTTGTGAGGCCCCGACGATGGAGGCATATCACACGCGGCGCTTGTCTAAACAACAAAAGGCAGGCGATGGTATGGAATGGATTGGAATGGGATCGGAAACCACTCCAGCAGTGGATGAGGAACAGCTGCTGTAGCTTTTTGTTGGCTCTAATACATTTTTGTTCTTCTCCCTGTGCATGATTTATTTTTAATGGCTTTTCCCGAAAACGTGTCTCGATGTCTGCATGTTCGATACGGTTTATTATTAGTTATTATGCTAGTGCCAAGTGCCATGGAATTGTTGAGACAACCGCAGGAATGCGTTGTCTGAGGATCATCATAGAGTTTCAGTACAGTTCTATGGACAAAGTTTTTGCTGTATTTCATGGTTTGTGCCAAAGTTGTGCAATTTGGCGTCATTATTTCAAAGTTATTCGTGGTACTCGTATTTGTGGGCAATTTTCCAGCGACAAAAGAAAATCTCGCATGGGTAAATCAAGTTGTTTATGAATGCATTTTGAAAGTTTTGTTAAATCTATACAAATCCTCTCGACACTCTGACAACTTGAGCATCAAAGAGTCAGAGTATCACATTCTTTGGGCCATTAGAAACATTTGTCATACATTTTGAGCTCATTAACAAAAAGCCGAAAATACTTTTAGGCATTTCTAAAGACAACCCAGATATGTCTAACATTTCTATATATATAGATGTATTAAGTATATTTTATGAGCTGCTTAGCAAAACGCATCACTGGCAATTTATGTGTCTGCAGCTCTAGAAAAACTTCAGAGATTCAAATATTTTTAAGGCCTGTTAAGAGCTGCATTACTTTTAGTGCTCAAAATACTCAAAGGCCATTCAAAATTTGTAAATTCTTTTGACTTTATGGCTTAAGTAACTTAATATTTAAGGCTTAATTTCTGAAATTCACAATTGGGTAGCTTAACATTTTATATTTGTTAATAGAAAACTGTGTGATTTCTTTCTTTTTGTAGCTAATTTCAAGCACAGACAGATAAAGTGATTCTAGGAGTATATTTATAGTTAGAGATTTGTTTTATTCTCACATGTTGGCACTCAAAAAATAAAGAAGAAAACCACAGCAGTTCCAAAGTGACTGTAACTAAGTGCTGCTTGTCGTTTTTTACGCACTCTACAGCCCACCACCATCGTCACTTTACTCCATAATAATTATTTACCCCTGACGCATCAACACTTGATAGAAAGAGGGAAAAAATTACGAACTCGCCAACATATTATTATACTTATTTAATGTCTCTGCCGTTGTCGGTGCCTTCAAAATCATTTAGAGCCCATGCGCTGTTGCCACATTTCACTTAGCGAGGGATGAGACTGGGGAATTGGGCGCTGTGAGCCGAGTGCTGAATTTCCGCTGCTTTCCCCCCACATCCCCCTAAACGTTGACAGGAGCTGCTCCTGTTGGGTGTGTGTGGGTGTATTGTTGTGTGTTTGCTTTATTTGCCAAGTTATGTATACGTAAAATAAAGTGTGTATTAAGTAGATACACTTTTTATTGGCATTCTAAGGATACACACTTGCAGACCAAATAACGTAACTAACAATTAGTCGAGAAAAGCGATAGGCATCGATTCCAAACAACACACACTAAATTGTTAAATTATATATGTGATTATAGTCAAGCTGGAAACTGACTTATGTGGCGTTAAATGAAAAAGGTATAGAATATCTCAATCTGAATCTGACTTTGTCATCTTTATTAACAACAAAAGTGTAGAGCGATTGGTAGATTGGTGAGTGAGTAAGAGAGATTGAAATAATTTTGGCGCCCCCATAAAAGAATCAAGCCATAATTTGTAAAATATTTGATTGCCTCGCCCAGAGACGCAGCGAGGTGACATTTATCAGTCGGAATCCATCTACGGCGCGCACGGCGTACGGTGAGGCATGACAAGAGCCCCAACACCCGATTAGCGGTGCGCTCGCTGGAATGTGTTACAATACACAGAGAAAAATAGTTGTGTGTATCAGTATTTTAATAGCTACATTTATTCTATTTATTTATTCTATTTATTCTATTCTAAAAATTCGACCATAAAATTAAAATGTTTTAAGCTTCCATTTTTTGCTGTGTACTGTCGTAGCGTATGTAAACTGAGTCACGTTTCTTCTGGGAGCTGCCAACTGATTTTTTACTTATCTGTAATCTGGTTAGAAAACACAGACAGCTCGACAGACAGAGCACAATGAAAACACTTCTTTCATTTCAAGTTAAAGTTATTTAAAGTTCCATTGCTCGCGTGTTTATGTTTATGAGTCTTCTCCACATATCGTGAAATGTCTTTTTGCGCCTTAATGCGTTGACAGCATTGGATTCGCTTTTTAATATGCAAAGCGCGTTGGGTTTTACTTTTCAAGAGTTCGCTGTACGTCTGTTGTCTGGGATGTCAGTCTCCCAGCAGCAAGTTGGCAGTCCTCTTGGGCTGCGCTTGCCTCAAACTCTTGACACATTCCCATGCACAACCAACACACACATACACACACGTGAGTGTTGTGCAACGCTTTCATCTGCAGACAAACCACCCTCTCTTTGTATGTCAGCCGTACTTGGGCCCAACTCCTGCCCAAAAAAGTATCTTCAACTTCTACTTCATTCCTCGCCGCACTCACAAACATTGGCAGTCGTTGTCGTCATCGCGGCACAGTGGCACAAGTTACTGAGAAAAGTATTGTAAAAGAGTTTTGTTATTTTATGCACAGGTTATTATATTTTATATATACATAAGTATAAAATATAATTGTTTACTTATTAATTTCAAAAAATATTTTACTAAAATTTAATAACCAGTTATATGAGTATTTTAGCACACTGTGCGAGTCTTACGAGACAAATCATCAGCATCACAAACCGCACTCTGTGCCTGAGTTTAGAACTAGCCGCTCCCTCTCTTTTTATTTTCTCTTTCGCTCACTTCTCTCTCACTCTCCCTTACTCTGTCTCTTGCTGTAGCCACTCAAACCCAACTGTTGTCCCAGTTTGCCTCCTGTGGGCTTAACGGTGTCTCACGTGTGTCGGTCCAGATACTTTTGTATCTGTATCTTGTCACCTTTCCATCAGCGACTCGACACGACGCCTCGCGTTGTCAGCTCGACCACGAGGTGGACAGGTTGCGGTTTCGCTTGTCGTCTAGACGTTGAGAGTAATTGAATGCTGGATTGACCGGATTCAAGTATTCTTCTTCTTCTTGTTGTTGTTGTTAGAACTTTGCGTAGGCATTGGAATGGCATTTTTGGTTACGCATTAGTAAATTGCATTTTGGCCACTTTATTAACGGTTGCCCATGGCCTAAACGTGACTTTGTGTAGGTCTGCGAGTGGGTATAACTGAAAATCACGCTGTAGTCTCTTATATTTTTAGCCATATGCGAACAGCTGTCGAACTGGTTTTTCATCTTGATCTGTGCGATTCGCTTTAATGGCTCTAAAAGCTACCGATACAGTGGAACACACTAATTGAGAACTTTTTTTGTGGATCGCGTGACATTCAACGTATTCGTTGAGCCATAACATAGATACAAATACACAACAACACACACTCGCACTCTCACCTCTCAGCTCTGTGCGTGTTTGAATGTTTCATTCGGTTTGTTTGCCATACGTGAGCCTATTGAACTTTTGCGCTTTGTTTTTCCTACAGTCCTCACAGGAAGTTATTAATTTCCAATTTCCTTTAGCTTTTCTTGGGTGTGAGTTCTTTCTTTTGTGTCTGATGTGGGCGGGAGTTTATTAGGGTAGGCACATGTATCAAATGGGCGTGGCAGGGGCTAACAAGTGCGTGAACCTTTTGACAGCTCAGGGAATAGTTTGATTAAAACATCAAGTATTATAATTAGGAATATGAGCTCATTTTTAGAATTTAAATAATTAAATTATTAAAAAAATGTATAATTAAGAAATTCACTAACATATTATGCAGTTTTAACAGTTAGTTTATAAACAAAAGTTATTTAGAAATGATAAAATTTTCTTAAAATTTCTTACAACATAAATACATAAGGGACTCGCAGTAATTCACACTTACCGAAAAGTAATTAACGCATTACTGTAAACCTTTTACAGCTCTGCAAAATTACTCATATTTTACATGCGCAAATATTATACAATAAATTACCTTTTTTAACGACTACGTAATGCGACACCTTTGAGACTGTGTTGCTGTTTGGACAACCCTTTGCTCTGGCTTGAAGTGTGTGAGCTGTTAGTCATGCACATATCTAGTATAGTTATATATATAAATAAATGTGTCTATACTTTTGCTTGTTTGTTTGTTTACTTCACATTTTTAATTCATTTGCGAGTGCGATGCGGTCTGTGTTAATGTTTGTTTACTGTGGCGCCATTTATTTGACACCGGCACTGAGAGCTTGAAGACTCTGAGCTTTTGGCTCCCACGTTCATATTGCACTACTTGTCACATGTGTGGCATGCCACACAGATGACCTTAGTTCTGCCCAGAGCGACAATTGCAGTGTTCTTGTTAATCATTTTGCTGGATAATTGCATTTACTGAGTGCACAGCAGCTGTGTGTGTATGGGTGGGTGGGTGTGCATGTGTGTGTACTATGTGTGTATTTATTTTTATGTTCTTGTCTAATCGTACATGTATAAAAAACACACACATGTAATTGGAAAATTGCGCGACGACAACAACTGAAGCGGCAACAATTGAACAACTTGTTGTTGGCTCTGTTGTTGGCTCTGTTGTTGTTGTTCTGCTTTTATTTCTGCTCCTCCACCTCATTGTTGTTGTTGGACAGCTGGTAACGTCACCGGCTTGTTGAATGATATTGCCGACTTAAAACCGGTTTCTCTCTGTAGTTTGTTTATTCAGCTCTTGAATTGCCAAAAACAAAACAAAACTTTGAGTTGGGGCAAAAAGTGACCAGGGCACTTTGTGTGCTGTCCATTGAAGAAGCAGAAACACCTGCTGCAAATCTTAGCGGGAAACAAACTGAAACGGCCAAGAAGGTAAAGCAACCGAAAGTAGAAGAGTTCGTCAAAGAAAAAAGAGAAAAAACAAATCAAAAGCAGCTGGCATTGAGTCAGGGAAAAGTGAGAAGTTAAAAAGGATGGAAGGAAGGGGAAAGATGAATGAGACTTCAGCCTATATATTCCCAATCTTCCGCTTAATCTCTGTCTCTCTCACTCTCTTGCTCCCCCTGATTCCCAGTTCTCTTCTACTAAAGAGTCTAAAGCGGAACTACTTCACTTTAGTAAAAGATACTTTTGTGCAGATTTTTGCATAGTTTAATGTCATTATATAAGTTTAAGTTCTGATATTTTGGATTTGTATTATTATGATTTTAAATAAATTAGTTTAATTAGCTTACAGTTACATAATGTATTAAAGTATTTAACATAATTATGTATGTATAGCTCAAAATGTTATTTTATAAGTAACAATTTTAAAAGCAGCTGTAAAACAGCTGCAAAACTCAAGTATAATTTGATTTGCTGATTTCTGTCTGCGTTTTTCGCATTCATACTTATGTTTTATCTCCATCCACTTCTTGTTCATCTCGTTCAGTTCTTCCTACTCGGTCTGCCATCTGTATATACTATAAGTATAAGTGGACGTACGTATATAATTCTCAAGACCCGCATATGGCTCTGGCATGTTTGCCATTGCGCATTTTTAATAAATTTTGTAAGGAATAATTTTGTGAATTCGCAACGCATTTTTCTGCGCATTTCCTGCCCATTTCAAAATTCTGAGGAATTCATTCAGAAATAAATTTATTAAAACGCAAACCCAACTCAACAGACCGTAAGTGCGTGGGTATTAAATTGTATAAAAGGTGACATACTAAAATCCTAAACTGTCTCACAGTCAAAAACTTTAGTTTTATTTGTTTTAATTCATTTGTTTTCATTTTACACTTGCCACAAAGTTTTGTTCATGTTGCTGCTACTCTGACAGATATATTGCCACGCCCACTTGACTTTCTTGTCAAGTTTTCTTTTTCTGGGCTAATTTGTTGCTCCTCAAAAAGGTTTGTTGTAGAAAGTCGAGCTGTTCATTAATTTAAGTAGAAATAGAAATAATTAATTAGTCAAGTGCCCACATGACCCACAAACTTAAGTGTATGCGTTTTGAAGGACATGCAAAATAGTCGTTACAGTAGAGCTTAGCTAAAGAGGGAATTGAATTATGAAAGCGTAGAAAGAATTATGATTTAAAACAAACTTAATAAATGTTTAAAGTAGCAGAACAAATATTTGCTCAAAAACGGTTAAAAAATATATTTTAAAGATATTTTAATTAAACTAAATAGGAGAACTAAAAAGCTTAGATTGCATTTACTTGAATGCATTTTTTATTTTAATAAAATACTCTAAGACTCAGGTACAAAACAGTTAAATAAACTAATTGAAGAGTATTTAAAATAAACTTATCAAGAAACTAAAATATTTTAGTTTTAATAAAGCTATAAAGCTCTTTTAAATAATGTATAAATTGAAATCTAATTTATTCCGTAACAAATAAAAGCTTAACAGTATTAAACTTCAAGTTATTTATTAAAAACTTGTGTTAAATAAATAAATCAAATTTCTTATCATTAACTTAAGCTAAGATAACTGAAAGTAACAGTCTTCTACCAAAACTTATGCTTGGCTAGAACTGTGCTTAAAGCCGACACCTGTGTGATGGCTTAAGGTGTGCACTACGCATAAAAGAGGGGCGTGGCGATGGGCGCCAGAGTGAACTGCCTGCATGCCAGTGCATAAAATTGAATATGAAATTGCTGGCTGACAATCAAAAGAGCTGGGCAAAGGAACCGATGAATAAAGGGTTATTCCATGGACTCTGTAGACTCAACTCGTAGCTTTTGTTTGTGCCAGCAGCAAAAAGCAGCCTCCAAGGTGTCAACGAACGATTTTAGAGCGTATGCTTTGTGTTCGGTGGGTGTGTTTGTGTGTATGCGTGTGGCGAGTGTGTGTATGCAGAGGAAATGAAAGAGCGACCAGTTTTAGCAGTTGTTGTTTTTGTTGCAGCTGCGACACACTTGAGCACATGTGCGGTTGGTTGCAGGGCATCACAGCAGCACAGAGCACCGCACAGAGCACAACAGGGCACAGAGAGTTACTGATCCATAGCATTCAATTGTCGCACAGCTACAACAACGACAACTATGGAACAAAAGCCAAACTGTTGACAATTGACTGACAAATATGATGACGAATACACACACACACAAACACACACACACATTACTATCTACTGGGTATACTTGATATACAGACACGCGGATGTGTATGTTCTCCAACATCCGTTATGGCTTGCCCTCAATATTTTGAGTGCTTTATGCGTTTTTAATTATTCTTTTTACTAATTACGTCACTGCTTCTCTTACAGCCACTCTTCACACTAGTTTGGCAGCCAATCCAGCTGATTCTGATCAAAAAGGACCCGTCTTCCTCAAGGAACCCACCAATCGCATTGACTTCTCAAACTCAACTGGCGCCGAAATTGAATGCAAGTCAAGTGGAAATCCCATGCCCGAAATAATCTGGATTCGTAGCGATGGCACCGCCGTTGGAGACGTACCCGGTCTGCGTCAGATCTCATCGGATGGCAAACTTGTGTTTCCACCATTCCGTGCCGAGGATTATCGCCAGGAGGTGCATGCTCAGGTCTATGCCTGTCTGGCCCGCAATCAGTTTGGCTCAATCATCTCCAGAGATGTGCATGTGCGAGCGGGTAAGTTGTCGCTGTTCTAGAGAGAGCACAAAGGAGTCTACTGAGTGCAGCGCAAGTTGGTCGCATGTTGGCTTAAAAAAGGCTAGGAGAGAAAAGAATGTGCGTAGAAATAGGAAGAGAAGAAAATAGAAAGACAGATTGATTAGTTTTGCAAAAGATTATAATCTATAAAATATTATATTAAATGAGTTTTTCTAAGATTATATTTTTAAAATTATTAGTAGGTTCGCAAGGTTGTTTAAAATATAGACAAACTTATAAAATTAAATTGTTATATTTTAAAAACTCAACACCATTAAAATAAATATATTTCAGTACGGAGAAATCATAGACATAATAATTATAAAGCATAAAATTGCTAGTTTCAGTTAGTCGGGGCTTTATAATTTAAAGTAAAATATTTAATGTGTAGTAGTTTCAAAAACTTTTTAAATGATTATTAATTAAAAACGGTTTAAAATTAACTAGCTACATTTAACGCCATTTGAGTCTTAAAGATTTGAGCGTAAAGATTGAAAAAGAAAACATATTTAAAAAGGTTTTTAGTTGAAGTCAGTTATTAAATATAACTCAAAGTTATTTATTTATATATGGAAGTCACATACAAAACTTGCGCTGCACTCAGTCAAACATTTTTTACAGGTTTTCAGCGCATTTCAGTTTGATCATCGTGGGTTTTCACTTTCGTCACCAGTCAACGTACTAAACTTAGGCTTGTATTATCTAACTAAGACAGAAGACTTAGACACGCTTATGTGGAAATGGAAAAACCTTTCGCATGTGAAGTTTTCTAGTGATTTTACTGAACTCCGATGTCAGTTGGCATTTGCCTCTAAAGACGATTTGTTATTTGCACTTTCAAGCTGTTTAAGGTCTAAAGCATTAACGTGTTCGTTGCACTTCTTACGTTTGGTAAGACGTTGGCGTCTGGGCCAAGTTTGCAGGGCGATAACATTTGCTGCTCACTGTTGTAATTTCACTGTAATTAATCGTTGTGCAAGCTGTTTGCTGATGATAAAATTTCCACATCGTTTTGGCCTCTCAGTGCTCAGGGTTCAGAGTTAAGAGTTCATGTCAGCAGTTGGCCAAGTTAACATTATTGAGTTATGAGTTTATACCACAGTTTGAGGGGGGGAGGGGGTTAAACACACCCCAGGAAAACCCAACTGTCGCCGTGGAAAATATCCATTACTTCCGCTTGCATAAAGCAGCACTAAATAGGCCAGAGTTGATGGCATTTTACTTAATTATGTTAAAATCATGTGAGCAATCCGCCAATAAACGCCACCTGGCGACCGGTGGCACTCCAACCCCGCTTAGTCATCACATCGGACGTGTTGACGTGTTCGCCAGCAATTAGCCTATGCCAAGAGACCTAGCCCAATCGTTGCCTTCCGCGTTTTCCACCGCTTTTCCTACATTTTCCAACATTTTTAATGTCTTTTTGGCCGTGCTTAACATAAACTTCGCTCGCTATTTAACCAAGGGAATTTATCATGTTGGTTGAGTGCCAAAAATATACAAAAAGTGGAGACGACTGATTATGTTGCTGGCCAGACATGAAATATGGCCCAAGCACAGGCTACACCTCAAAAGAGACAGCGAAATAAAAGAGTTTTAATTAAATTTAAACTCGACAGTGATAAAGTTTTTTTCTCGGCTGTCTAATTGTTTTCCGACAAACAGGAAATAAATGAGATTATTTCCAGGAACTGTGCTGAAATGTTGTCAAGGTTAAACAGGTGTAAACAGGCGTGAGAATCGTTTTGTTCATAAAAGTTATCACACTCAAGATTAATCACAAAACCAACACACACACACATCACTTTACAGTTGTTGCTCAGTACTACGAGGCGGATGTGAACAAGGAGCATGTGATTCGTGGAAATTCGGCGGTTATCAAGTGCTTGATACCCTCGTTTGTGGCCGATTTCGTTGAGGTTGTCTCCTGGCATACCGATCAGGAGGAGAACTACTTTCCGGGCACAGAATATGGTGCGACTATGCGAAATTTGTTTGCAAGAAAACTTTAGGTTTAGGTCTCTACTAAACGCATGGCCAATGTGATAATAGAAAACTATCGAAACAATTCCCTCATTCAATCATCAAATCATCAACTACTATCTTTTCCCATATTATGTATATCTACATTTTATTTTTGTTTCTTTAGTCGTTTCGCAACACTATGAAGAGGATATACACAAGGCGTTTGTCATACGCGGCAATTCGGCCATATTGAAATGTGATATACCATCGTTTGTAGCCGACTTTGTTAATGTCATATCGTGGCATACCGATCAGGAAGAGAATTTCTATCCAGACACTGAATATGGTGTGTTCTCACTCTAACTCTCTCTCACTCTCTCTTTCGCTCGCTCGCTGCCGCTATTTGTATGTGCGTGCGTGTGTGTGTGTGTGTGTTGCAAAACAGCACTACTTTTAACTACGTAATCCCAAAGAAAAACACAAAAGAAAAAACAAATCACACACGTCACAACACATGTACAGTGCAGTTAACCAACACTGAGTACTAAGTACTACTACCAAACACCACTACCCAACACTGGTACACTAATAACTGTATAATATACGCCACCACCACACAAGTGTATCTCTCTGCAACGAGCTAACTCAATTAACCAACACTGGTCAGGGCAAAATCAAGTGTTTCAGTGTTTCGACATTTCGTTTATTATCTTTATTGATTTATTATTGAATATACATTTGTGATTATTATTTATTATAGTTTTTCCATATGTAAATGATTGTTAAATTTTGCTTTAGTCGTTACCCAATACTATGACACCGATGTAAATAAGGCCTATGTGATACGCGGTAATGCGGCCGTACTCAAGTGTGAAATTCCCTCGTTCGTGGCCGATTTTGTTAGCGTTGTCTCCTGGCACACGGATCAGAATGAGGACTTTTTACCAGGCTCCGAATACGGTTTGTTTGAGCTTCAGTTTGAGGTTATATCTGAAGAATTATAGATTAATATGCTCCCTTTCCCCATACATATTTTTCATTTAATTTTTATACTCTCTGCAAGAGTATATTGGGTTTGTGCAAAAGTATGTAACAGGCAGAAGGAGGCGTGGCAGACCCCATAAAGTATATATATTATTGATCAGCATCACAAGCCGAGTCGATATAGCCATGTCCGTCTGTCCGTCTGTCCGTCTGTCTGTCTGTCTGTCTGTCTGTCTGTCTGTCTGTCTGTCTGTCTGTCTGTCCGTCTGTCCGTATGAACAAACAGATTTCAGAGATGGTAAGAGCTACAAGTTCGAGCTTGGTGTCAAACGATCAGATATTTAGTCAGTCAATACAAGAATCTTTTTTTTTTTTTTCGATGCCACGCCCCATTCGCCCAAAAAAGCAAAAAACTGGACACACCTCGTGAAAAATTGGTGTTTTCGGCAAATATCTCAGTAACTATGGCACCTAGGATCACCAATTCAATTTTGTACGGGAGTTCCTAGCGACAGCATAGTTGCATTGCCATCTATAAATTTGGACTGCCACGCCCACTTTTCCCACAATTTATAAAATAGTTTTCAAGCTTCAATGCCGTTTTTTCCGTATCGTACAGTATTGTAGTTTATAACTGGTGTGGAGACTAACTATATTAAACTATCCTGAAAGGCGCATTAAAAATCGGACTATAAACAAGAAAACTAGAAGCGTTACAATATTGTTAATTGAACGCAATATCAACCCATTGGTGCAAGCGAGACAGAAACACACAAGCACATGCTCGAACGTTTTTGCTGCCTGTGTGGCGGCAGCGCTGCCCGCGGTCGCTGGCTGCGCCGAATACACACATACATACATGCATGCATCATATATTGTCAAACGTATGTGTATTCGCAACAAACAAACAGATGTGTGTTACGTTGTAATGTTTGCTTGTTTTCCCAGTGCGTGTTTATGAGCCATGTTCCTAAACTATTATTAACCACCCGAGCCCTTGAGACCCCGAGACTTTCTCAGGGAAGTTTGCCCATGACCATGGATTGCATAGCTAAATATTTATGCACATCTGACATCAAATTGCGCATTAAAATGCATTAAACTGCATTCACTACTCTTGATTCTTATTACTCATAGTCTGGTACTCTTATTTCAATTAGTCTCTTGAGAATTTTCTTCACACGCTCGACGACACGCGAGATTTTCATGCTTTCCCTTGAGCACTCTCACCACCTCACATCATGTAATCTCTTTAATTTCCCTCCTCCACCTATCTATCTATCTGATTAATGCAGTTGTGCAACAGTTCTACGAGTCTGAAGTTAATAATGAGTATGTTATTCGCGGCAATTCGGCGGTGCTAAAGTGCTCGATACCCTCGTTTGTGGCGGACTTTGTTCAGGTTGTGTCCTGGCAGGATGAGGAGGGTCAACTCTATGGCACACTCGACGAGCAGCAGGGCATGGGTGCGCTTCTCTAGATCTTAAAATATATTTTTACAAATACCTTAAGGAAATTATTATTCACTTTTTCCCATTATTCCCATCATTTATTCAATTTCCTTTTCATTACTTTTACAGCGCGTGTTTTGAGTATTTGTAGTTTTCTTTGGTTTAACTTTTGCTCCACATCTTACACTTTACAGTTGTCAATCAGTACTATGAGGCTGAAGTTGTTTCCGAGTATGTGATCAAGGGCAATACGGCGGTGCTTAAGTGCACCATTCCAAGTTTTGTCGCTGACTTTTTACGCGTCGAGGCTTGGGTTGCTAGTGACGGCACCGAATACATACCAGAGGATAATTTTGGTAGATTCCTCAGTGTTTTCTTGTTGGTTTTTAAGCAGTGCTTTCCCAAAACATTCCCTTTCCAATTACTATACCTTTCCCGTTATGCCTACAGCTTACTTTATCGCTACTTTTGTTCGTTTTCTGTGCAGTTGTTAATCAGTTTTATGGCGCCGATATTTTAATGGAGTATGTAATCAAGGGGAATGCGGCGGTATTAAAGTGCTCCATTCCCTCGTTTGTGGCTGATTTTGTTCGGGTTGAGTCCTGGATCGATGAGGAGGGCACTGAACTGCGTCACTCTGAAAACTATGGTATATTTTCTTGTATAAATTAAGTTTCCATTTAGCTTATATTCAGGGGTTTCCACTACTATCCAAAAACGCTTTCCTATTTTTAATTTCGCTTATTTAACTGCCTCTTTGTTAAACTTTCAGTGGTAAATCAGTTCTATGAGGCCGAAATTATGACAGAGTATGTAATTAAGGGCAATGCCGCAGTTTTAAAGTGTTCGATTCCCTCGTTTGTGGCTGATTTTGTGCGTGTCGAGTCCTGGATTGATGAGGAGGGCAATGTCTTGACTTTTTCCGATAACTATGGTGGGCAACTGTCACATTTTTTGTAGGTTTAAAGCTTAAGTTTAAAACGATTCCACACCAACAATTTCCCTATATAAAAAACTTTTAATTTCTTTGCTTTAATTTAACAAATTTTATTTTACGCAGTTGTCTCACAATTCTATATGACCGAAGCTGAGAATGAGTATGTGATTAAGGGCAATGCAGCTGTGGTCAAGTGTAAGATACCCTCGTTTGTGGCCGACTTTGTGCAGGTTGAGGCCTGGGTAGATGAGGACGGGGTTGAATTATGGCGCAATAATGCCACCACCGCCTATGGTACAGTCTACACAAAATCTATATATATTTCCATAATTAGTTGTTTAAAGGTGACTTAGCTGTTAAATTTATCCTATTCCCACTTTAACTACCTTCATTTTGCGCTTATCAACACTATTGATTTCCTTTTGGTTCAGTTGTCATTCAATCCTACGAATCGGAGGCTGATAATGAATATGTCATACGTGGCAACTCTGTGGTTATGAAATGCGAAATTCCATCGTATGTGGCAGATTTTGTATTCGTTGATCTCTGGCTGGACTCCGAGGGTCGCAATTACTATCCGAATAATGCCGAGGAGACGGGTACTCTCTTCCTCTTTCTCAGCATGAGTCTCAATTCCAATAGTTTGACGTCCTTTGTAATAATTCCTTTTATAATTTACATAAATGTCCTTTCATTATGTTCATATTTTTATGGCCCACTTTGTTTATTTAACTCAGTTGTGCATCAGTTTTATCAGACACGTGTCATCGATGAATTTGTGCTACGTGGCAACTCTGCCACGCTGAAGTGTCTGGTGCCCTCGTTTGTGGCAGACTTTATAGACGTTGAGGCTTGGTTAGATGAGGAGAATGTCGAAATTACACGTCCTCTGCCCGACGAATCAATGGGTAAAGCGTTGCCAGATCGTTTAGAACTAAGTTTAGCTCTAGTTTACCAGCTAACTACTGTTAATATCCCACTTTACCTCTAATCCGATCATAATACTTTTCTTTTTCTAATCATTTCTTGTTTCGAACTCCTTCAAAATGCCAATTTCAGTGGTCAAACAGTTCTTTGAGTCGCAGGTGTACGATGAGTACGTGATCAAGGGCAATGCGGCTATATTCAAGTGTCAGACTCCGTCGTTTGTTGCTGATCATATCGACATAACCGATTGGGTTGATACCGACGGCGGTATCTATACCAAAAATATAACGGGTACAGCACCTTTGTGTATATTGGTAGCATGGTAGAAACATGAAGGGGGGCGGGTAGGAACAATCACCTTTATGATTTGTACTTATTTTCCTCAAGACACCAGCAAGGTCCAATCTTTCCAATCTATCCAATCTTTATCTTCAGTTGTGCCACAAACCTACAGCGTCAATGTCATGGATGAGTCCATTTTGCGTGGCAATAGCGCAATTCTTAAATGCCACATACCCAGTTTTGTTGCCGACTTTATAATGGTCGACTCATGGGTTGAGGACGAGGAGCGTCAGATATATCCGCAGGCCGATGTCACAGCTAGCGGTAAATCCTAGCTATAAGTATTCTGCTACGATAAGTGTTAGACTTGTTTCTATTGCCACATATGTTAATACAATCCCGTCCAAAATACATTCCATTTGCCAGCTTGTTGCTCGATCGATCACTCAGTGCCTTGGTCCTTGAGACTCTGTTCTAATTTTCAAAGGATTACCTCATTGCTGCGCTGTTAGGCAATTTTTTCTTTTCATTTTCATTTCTTTTCTTTCACTTTCACTTTAAGTTTTCTTTCTTTTCTTTTACTTTTCTGTTTGCCCAAAATTCTGCCAAATTCCTCACTTTTATTTTGATATCCCTTCCCCGCTACATCCCACATCCATGAGTCACTCCTGACTTGCCCGGAACTTACCCCTTCATGTAGTTGAAAGTAGCGTTGTTTTGTAGCCTAGTGTAAATAAATTCTCTATACATATGAATGAACAAAAATGCTAATAATTCCAACTCAAATCACACAAATTTGTACATATGAAAATAAAAGCAAACATAATTTAACTTTTGGAAAATGTTTCAAAATATTTAACAAACAATTCATCAATCACAATAATAATCCAACACATCAGCTATTGGCATTTTTGTTAGTGCATGAGAATCACCAATGATTGCCAAGAAATCGTGGGAAATAATTTACAATTTGTTTATAAAATAATTTCATTTAATTGTAAATATTTCCGTGTACATTTTCAGCAAGTTTTTCCCACAGTTTCTCAGCAATCAAAGCATTGCTTGGTGTATAGTTAGTTATAAGCAAAGAGTTTTGATAAGATTTATTTAAACTAATTAATAAACTTAACAAAATCTCGTTTGTTGTAAGACTGAAATGAATGTTTTGTGTATAAATTTAGTTGGCTTAAATTTGTTAATGATTTTTAAGAACTCGACAACTTTCAGTCTTACACAATCGATTGTACATAGCAGCTAATCTTATAAACTATAGAATAAATCGCATTTTGAAAGTCACATTGCATGATAAATTAACAAATGACACAATCTTTCAGTTACGCTATGCTTTGAGATCAAAGACGGCATGTACATATATACTATATATAATTCCTATATATATATAAATGCTTATTTATAAGCTGACCTGTGCTGTGGCTTTCGAATGTGTAGCGATAGCGAAATTCAATTAAAGCAAGAATTTTAATTGAGTTTCGTCAAGAAAAGTATTTTAGCTTTATTTGTATGGTAGCTTAAGTTCTCCCCGAAGCCTCATGACTAATATATTTCTTCTTTTTCCTCTAATAATTATCTTTTAATTAAAAACCACACAAATTAGATGGCAAATATCTGGTGCTGCCCTCCGGTGAATTGCACATTCGTGAGGTGGGACCCGAGGATGGTTACAAGAGCTATCAGTGCCGTACCAAGCATCGTTTGACCGGAGAGACACGCCTCAGTGCGACCAAGGGACGTTTGGTCATCACAGGTAAGTCGGCCCTGTTTGCCAATTACTTCTTTTAAAACCAAAATGAACTAAAGTTATTTTCTCCACTGATTTTATACATAAAGAAATTATTAATTGAAAAATTAGAGAACGAAACAATTTAAATGCGCATTGAATTTGATTAAATTCTAATCTTATCAGCGGCTGAATAACGAAAGTTCATTTATGCTTAATAAAATTCACATAAATATGAAACATAATTTAAAATTTGAAATATTTTTATTTTATATAATTTCTATAAATATATATTTGTTTAGTTAAAGACTAATTCATCAAAGCTTTTATTAACAAAATGTATTCTTGAATTTGATTTTTTACGAATGTAAATACATTTTAAATTAATTTAAATAAATTTTATTTGTGTGAATTTTATTGAGTCTATTTTAATTGATAAGGTAATAAAATTTAAGTTTAGATTTTGTTACTTTGTCAATGGTACATATATTTGGAATATATTTGTAAGTAACATTTAAAGCTGTTAAAGCTAAGCTTACTATTTAAACAACAAGCAAAAAGTTCCAAATATATTTAGCAAAACAGGGAAGCAGTTAAAATTTGAACAATAAACAAAAGTAATTAATTTATTCCCTGTTTTGCTAATAAATTGCTGTGATTGCCGGTAATTTATATAATTTTAAACAAATTTAAGAGCAACAATATTTTGATATTCTTGATAAGGTTCTGATATTCAATCAAAAAAGATTTTTCGCTTAAAATCTTTTTCTTTGTAAAGAATTAAAGCGAAGTGTTTAAAATTCTATTTTGTATAGTTGAAAGTATTCGCACTTGTCAAAAAATTGTTGTTCGCTTAAAACTAAATTGAAAACTGCCTGAATGTTGGGATAGGGTACTCGACAATGAATTGAGCTTGAAATAAAGCCAGAAAAGACTGCAAGTTTGAAGTTTTGTCTGTAGTCTGTTTTTGAAATTGAGCCTTACCAGCTTGTAGTTAACTTAAATGTTTCTTAAGCCTACCAATACTACAAGGTAAGTGGCAATAACTACTATGTAGTTTTATTAACTTAAAGAAATCTTTAATGCAACAATTTTAATCAGAATTTCCATTTGAATTCATTCACAGAACCAGTTGGCAGGGTTTCGCCCAAGTTTCCCACAACGCAGACAAGTAGCAGCTTTACGAGCACGGCGAATGAAAGTCTCACTTTGCTGTGCCCCGCTCAGGCCTATCCGGCTCCGTTATTTAGGTGGGCATATCCATAAACTAGACCCAACTTTGGCCAGTTTCCACAGTTTCCACAGTTACCACTTGAAAGACTTAGCTTTTCCTTTAATCCCTTTTTAAGAACCCATTGGTAGCGTTGCTCCTCGTCTGCTTTCCGGCAATGACATCAAAGTTGTTCAATATGCTGCCCAGCATGCCATTACTTTACTCTGTCCGGCACAGTCGTATCCTATGCCCATTTTTAGGTAAGATCTATTAAACTTTTGTACTACTTTAGAGCCCGTTGGTAGTGTTGGACCACGTCTAACGAGTGGCGACGAGTCCCGCATACTGAAGGTGCACAGGGGGCACAGTGCCACACTCCTGTGTCCAGCTCAGGCGTATCCGGTTCCTTTCTTTAGGTAACCTAAACCAACATCAGGTCTTTTAAGAGATTTTTCGTTAAGCTTTCTTTTCACTATCTTTTTCAAGAACCTGTGGGCAGTGTTAGTCCCAAAGTTACAGCTGGCGATGATGCCATCAAAATACCCAAAATTTCAATGGGACACAGTGCTACTCTTATGTGTCCAGCTCAGGCGTATCCGGTGCCTTTCTTTAGGTAAACTAGCCCAACATTTAGCCATCAAATTCGCTCAGTTTCGCATTAATTTCTGTATAAATTCAGAGCCCGTCGGTAGCGTCAGTCCACAACTGAGTGGGAATGGGAATCAGGAGCATATAACTCTCACCCGTGTGCCACTTAGACAGAGTGTTACGCTCATGTGCCCCGCTCAGGCCTATCCAGTGCCCTTCTTTAGGTAATACTCCCCATTCCAACAGAAGGCTGAATATTTTTTAGGGGAACTAATTAATCTTTGTCTTGTGGGTTTATAGAGCCTGTTGGCAGTGTGGGCCCTCGCCTAACCTCTGGGGATGATTCACGTACCACTAAAGTCCAGGTTTCCATGAGCGTTACCTTGCTTTGTCCCGCTCAGGCATTTCCCGTGCCCTTCTATAGGTGAGAGCTCTATCCAATTCGGGCAGTACTTTGAATCTTTCGCAAATCTTGACTTCACACACTTTTCAGAGCCTGTTGGTAGTGTTAGTCCAAAAATAAATACTGGCGAGGATTATAAACATGTCAAAGGCAAAAGTGCTCAGGATTTGAGCTTATTGTGTCCTGCCCAGGCGTATCCACAGCCCTTCTATAGGTAATACCCCTCCACAATCAAGTGCAGTTTTCAAGTACTCAGTTGCCAGAAGTTAAACCCTTTTATGCTTCGTTTGCAGAGCCCATTGGTAGTGTCAGTCCCAAGATAACGAATTCGGATGATCTGAAACATGTGAAGATTAGGAATCTACACAGTGTCAGTCTCTTGTGCCCAGCTCAAGCGTATCCACAGCCGGTTTCTAGGTAATTCTTACTCTAGTCCCAACATAAGAGCTGTTTGAATTTATGTAGGGAATCCTTTTTGAAACCGTTTACATTTACAGAGCCCGTTGGTAGTGTTGCACCCAAATTGAACTTCCTAGAGCGCTTTAAAATGATGCAAGTCGAGGGCGGCATCAGCTTTAACATACAGTGTCCAGTGCAATCGTATCCGATGCCAGTCTTTAAGTAAGACCCTTAAATCCCACATTCAGTTTAGTTGAGACTTTGTAGCGATAGTTTAATGGTCAGTTAATTGGTCTTTTTAGAGCCCGTTGGCAGTGTGCGTCCAAAAGTCAATCCGCAGGACAAACATCAGTTTATTGATGTCGAACTGAATAATAGCTATGCTCTACTTTGTCCGGCTCAGTCCTATCCAACTCCTGCTTTCAGGTGGGTGGCCATTTAATGGCATTCCAGCCAACACGACAGACAGTTTTTTTTGGCCGAATAAAGTGTATGAAAAGCTTTCCATTCCCATCCCTTTCTCCTAATTGTAGAACCCGTTGGCTCCGTCAAGCCCAAAATAAATGTACAGGACAAATTGCAGACACGCGAGATTGGCCAGAGTGTTGGATTCGCCCTGCTCTGTCCCGCCCAGTCTTATCCTATGGCTGCCTTCAGGTACTGGACTCCTTCTTAGTGCTATAAAAAGTCTTAAATTACCTTTGGGGGAAAACAATATAATTCAAGTGATTATTTCGTTAGCCTCATTTCCAGCTGGCAGTTTTCACAAGTCTAGAAACTAAACGAAAATTGTGTTATTTACAGAGCCCATTGGCAGTGTACCGCCAAAAGTTGGCATAGCTGATGAATTGTCCAACACACGAACTGTGCTGGGAGCGAGTTTTAGTCTCAAGTGTCCAGCTCAATCGTATCCAATTCCAGCCTATAGGTACATATACCCATTCAGGCAGTTTTAAGACCCCGACAGTGGCATCTTTATTGAAAGTGATTGTAACATTGCAGAGCCTATTGGCAGCGTGCCTCCCAAGGTTAGCATAGACGATGAGGTGGCCAATGCTCGTGGCTATGTGAATCGCAGCTTGAGCCTTAAGTGTCCTGCACAATCCTATCCCATACCCGCCTATAGGTAGGTGCATTCAAGCCAACATTCAGCTAGTTTTTTAGGCAGTGGCAGAATAAATAAATCAGTTTCTTAAACTACTTTAGAGCCTGTTGCTTCGGTGCCACCAAAGCTGAATCTGCTCGAGAGAGTGCGCACTATGGAAGTACTTCTGGGCTCAGAGTATGCCATGCAATGTCCTGGCCAGGCCTTTCCAGTGCCTATCAATAGGTAAAAGTCTCAGTTCCTACTCAACTTCAGGGGGTTTGAATAACTCCAAGTGCTAGTTAACAAAGTTTATGATTTTCAGAACCCATTGGCTCTGTTCCACCCAAGATAAACAACATCAATGACAAGTTTCAATTGATGCAAGTCAAATTGGGTCAGAATTTTTCCATGCAGTGTCCTGGTCAAGCCTATCCTGTGCCTGTAGTTCGGTTAGTTTCATTGTTAATTTTATCTTTAATTTTTAGAACCCATTGGAGCTGTTCCACCCAAAATAACGAATCTGCACGACAAGTTTCAATTTGTGCAAGTGAAATTCAAAGAGGATTATGCGATGCAGTGTCCTGGTCAAGCCTATCCTGTGCCCATCGTTAGGTTAGTTTCAATTGGTTTGAGCAATACCCATACTCTCATTTAAGGCAGTAATTTAAAGACTAATCTTTCCTTTAGAACCCATTGGTTCTGTGCCGCCGAAGATCACAAGTTTGCACGACAAGTTTCAAGTGCTGCAGGTGAAAAGCTCCGAGGATTATTCCATGCAGTGTCCGGGACAAGCCTATCCTGTGCCTATTGTTAGGTTAGTCCCTAAGCAACATTCAGCAAGGCAGTTTAGAAAGTATTCTCGATACCTATTGTAAACTATCTGTTATAGAACCCGTGGGTTCCGTGGCTCCCAAAGTCGACACCCGTGACGAATTCACATTTGCCAGAACTCAGCTGGGTGCGAGCAAAGCACTCATTTGCCCAGCTCAATCGTATCCAATGCCAGCCTTTAGGTAAAGTCTAGTTCAGTAACCCTTTTCCCATTCAGGCAGTTTGAAGTTTATGCCTAAATTCATTTGTTTTCCTTGTAGAGCCCGTCGGCAGCGTTGCTCCTAAGGTCGATATTAAAGATGAGATTAACTACGCTCGTGTAGCTTTAAATCACAGTTTAGCTATAGTGTGTCCTGCTCTGTCATATCCAGTACCTTCCTTTAGGTAAGCCCCAGCAGTTTTCATTTAGTTTCTTTTGGGCTCCTCTGTTATTTATCTCAAAACTTTGCAGAGCCTGTGGGCAGCGTGGCGCCCAAAGTTGATCCCAATGATCGCATTAAATGGGTAGACAAACCGAAAGGTATCTCCCTGAGCCTACTATGTCCTGCTCAATCGTATCCTACGCCCGCTGCTCGGTAAGCTGCGAGTTTTCCTCCTATTCCCACACTTCCAGGCAGTTTTCATTGGGTTAGTTTGGGGGGTAAAAGTGTTTTAATTGCTTGCAGAGCCTGTGGGCAGTGTGGCGCCCAAGGTGGACGTTAAGGACCGCATTACGTGGCTGGATAAGCCTATGGGCGCAGCGCTTAATCTGCTTTGTCCCGCTCAGTCCTATCCAATGCCTGCTTACAGGTATAGTTTCCACTATTCAGGCAGTTTTCAAATGACTTTTTGTTAGTTCTATTAAGTAGTTTGTGTATAAATTACAGAACCCGTTGGCAGCGTTGGGCCCAAAGTTGATATGCACGATAAGATGGATTTTAGCATCAGAAGATCAAACACATCTCTCAATTTGTTCTGCAAAGCTCAGGGTTATCCTATGCCGGCTTTTAGGTACGATTGGAGACTCTTTAAAAGCATTCATGCAGTTTTTAAATCCATTTCTAAAATAGTTTTAATAAAGTACTGTGTTTGTTGTAGAACCCATTGGCACTGTGGCTCCTAAAGTTGATTTAAAGGACAAGGTAGCGATTTCTGTTGCCAGACTTGGCTGGCAGCTGAGTCTGATTTGTCCCGCCCAGGGTTATCCTATGCCAGCTTTTAGGTAAGAGTTTCCTAGACCAACAACAGGCAGTCTAGGTTGTATAGCTAATAAACGACTCCCTTGACTCATTTAGAACCAGTGGGATCTGTTGGCCCCAAAGTGGACATGAATGACAAACTCAAGTTCTCTTCGAAATTATCAAATGAATCACTGAGTATCCTATGTCCTGCTCAGGGTTATCCTATGCCCGCTTTTAGGTGAGACTAACATTCAGGCAGTTTCTGAGTAAACCAAGCAATTTGTAACTTTCAGAACCCGTTGGCTCTGTCGCTCCAAAAGTTGACATAAACGATAAGGTCAAAATTGCCATAATCAAGTCGAATCATTCCTTAAGTTTGGTCTGCCCAGCTCAGGGTTATCCCATGCCAGCATTTAGGTAATAGTCGATCGAGTATCTTTCCCTCTTTTGGTAGTTTTTCCTCTTGCTTATATTTTTGTTTGCAGAACCCGTTGGCTCCGTTCCACCTAAGGTTGAAATTAAGGATAAAGCTGGCATATTTCTGGCCAAGTCAGAACACTCTTTGGCGCTGCTTTGTCCCGCTCAATCCTATCCAATGCCCGCTTTTAGGTAAAAGTTTGTTTAGACTCATCCAATCTTTAGGCAGTTTAGCAGGTAGAATTTAGTATTTCATTTTCTTAAATCATTTTGTTTGCAGAACCTGTGGGCAGTGTGGCGCCCAAGGTGGAAATTAAAGATAAACTGGGAATATTTGTAGCCAAATCGAATTATTCCATGGCTCTATTGTGTCCAGCTCAGTCGTATCCCATGCCAGCATATAGGTAAATCAAGTAGTCAGGCAGTGCTAAACAAATTTCAATAACTTTTGCAGAACCGATAGGCAGTGTTGCACCTCGAGTTAATCGCAAGGATGAGTTTAATCATGATCGCATTAGCAGCACTCAATCCATTGCCATACAGTGTCCAGCCCAGTCCTATCCAGTGCCGTCTTATAGGTAACACAAGTCGAGTACTCCCTCCCCAGTCCAGCAGTGTCCTTTTACCGTCCCTAATAAATATACACCTTCATCCATAGAGCCCGTGGGTAGTGTGGCTCCCCGTGTCAACAAACAAGACGGCTTGACACGCGATAGTATTCGAGTAGAGCAAACTGTTGCTATCTTTTGTCCAGCTCAGGCCTATCCAGTGCCCTTCTTTAGGTAATTGTCTTGAAGCTCTTCAGAATTAGAAATCGAGCATGACAAAGTCTTCAAGCATCATTGACTACCAATTGTAATTAGCTTAAAGTTCCTGCATAATTAAACTTATACACAATAATGTCACGCAACTTGGACATAGACCAGGCATTGTTTTCTTCTTCTTCATCTCCTACCCAAAAACTTGGACAGTTTTCAAAGTTTTCAACTTGATTTTGCTTTGTATTTGCGTGTACTTTAATAAGTTGTTTGATTTAAGAGCCCGTGGGCAGTGTACCGCCCAAAATCAGCATTGGGGAGCGTCGCAAGGATGCCGAGGTGCCTCTAGGGGGTGATTTGAGCATCTTTTGTCCAGCACAATCCTATCCGGTGCCAGCTTATAGGTAAGATTAGTCGCATTAGTCGCAAAAGGCAGTTTTCGTTTAGTATTTAGACTTAGTTTTCATTTAAGTAACTAAAACTGTTCCTCTTAGAACCCGTTGGCTCTGTTGGGCCCAAAATAAGTGTTGGTGAACGTCTGAAGGACGCAGCTTCTCAGCTCAATTCCACATCAACGCTGTTTTGTCCGGCTCAGTCGTATCCAGTGCCTGCCTTTAGGTAAACCTTATAGAAATCCCACATTTATTCTATATATTGCTCAACATTCAGGCCTATTCTTCTGTGATTTAAAGATGCTAATGGAAATTGTTTAAATTTGTGCATTTAATTTAGAGCCCGTGGGCAGTGTTGCACCCAAAATCAGTGTTGAGAACCGTCTGAAAAACGCCGAAGCTTTGCTGGGCAGCAGTTTTACGCTCTTTTGTCCTGGTCAGGCATATCCTATGCCATTTTTTAGGTAATGTCTCATGTTCAGGCAGTTATTAAGTCTACTCGCAATACTATTTTAACACTGTTTTTATAGAGCCCGTGGGCACAGTGGGTCCGCGTCTTACTTCGGGTGACAAAACCCGTAATGTGGATGTTTCCCAAGGTGGCAGTTTTACACTGCTGTGTCCAGCTCAGTCCTATCCGGTGCCCTATTTTAGGTACGCTCCACCATTCAGGCAGTTTAATAGCTCTTTTTATAGGCAGTATTTAAAGGTATTTTCTGACTTACAGAACCCATAAGTGGCGCTGCACCGCGAGTGGCTTTAATACAAAAAACAAATATCGAATATGTTCGCATTGATCGGACAGTGGCTATAATGTGTCCAGCTCAGGGTTATCCTGTGCCTGCATTTCGGTAATTTTCCCAATTACATTCAGACAGTTTTAAGGCTAGTTTTGGGTATTATTAAATAGCATTTCTTCTTTTTAGAGCCGATTAGCAGCACAGTACCCAAAGTGGTTTCCCTAGCCAAATTCGATATGAAAACCTATGAAGGTTCGAGCACTTTGGCTCTACTTTGTCCTGCTCAGGGTTATCCCGTGCCGGTTTTTAGGTAAATTATATCAAACTCAAGTGGAAGTACTCAACATTCGGGTAGTTTAATAGTTAATTAGTTCCTTATTAAGTTTATGACAACTTTTCAGAGCCCGTTTCGAGCACAGCACCTAAAGTACCTCCCTTACAGTCGCGTCCCTTAATTATGGCCGCATTCACAAGCATTTCGATCCTATGTCCAGCTCAGGGCTATCCTGCGCCTAGTTTTCGGTAAGCTTGGGGTCATTTAGGTACCCAACAACATTCATTTAGTTTCGGCAGTGCTTTAGTTCTATTGATTGTACAATTTTGTTGCACTTTTCAGAGCCTATTGGCAGCAGTCCGCCCAAAATTAATGCGTTGACCTACAAACCCAATACCGTAGAGCTACAAGCGGCTACTGCTATACTCTGTCCAGCTCAAGGCTATCCAGCTCCAAGTTTTAGGTGTGTTACTTAATGGGCAGTTATTTTGTTGTCCCTATTCCAAACCAACATCAGGCTTCAACTATTTGTTCCATAGTTAATTTAAGTTAAGTCCCCCCCAGCATTCAGTAAACAGTCTGTTTAGTCTTGATATAGCTTGTAGTAACTATTTTAATTTATTATTTAGAACCCGTTGGCGGTAAGGCGCCTACTTTGCTCTCAAATGATATTAAACGCTCTTGGATCGAACGCTTGCAGTCCACAAATTTAGCGTTATTTTGTCCCGCTCAAGCTTATCCAGTGCCAGCATTCAGGTTAGACTAGTCCAAGTACTTTAAAAGCGGTTTTCATTTAGTTTACTAGCTTTAGTTTGAAACTTGTCGATTATTTTCAGAGCCGGTTTCAAGTACGGCACCACGCATACCCTCCATAATGAGTAAACCCTTTGAGCTGAGGCGTGGCGTAGATATATCCTTGCTGTGTCCCGCCCAGGGTTATCCAGCGCCCAGTTTTCGGTAAAGCTGCCTATCCCAGCATTTAGTTGTAGTACTAACCAAGCAATAGTAACACCTTACTTTAGTATCGTTTGATTTTTTTTCACATAGAACCCATTTCGGCTAAGGCTCCCACGCTTTCCATTGATACAAAATGGTCGGGAATTGAGCGGCATTTGGGCATAGATGTAGTCCTACTGTGTCCGGCTCAGGCATTTCCGGTGCCTGCCAGCAGGTTAGCTCGAAATCGGGTTCTTAATTATGCATGAGAACTGCGAACTTTAACCCCAAAGCAAACGAACATTGGTTCATTCATAAAACGTGCACAGGCACAAAAACAACAACAAGAACAGGAATCAGAACAACATCAAACGCAAACAAAGCAAAATAGGCGCGCACACTCATAAAAAGTAAGCTAAGTAAACAAACCGTAAAGCGTGGTCCCTAGACCGGGTGCTGTAGACGGTAGACAGAGAGCCGCAAGACAGAAACACACAAAGGCGGCAATCAATTGCAGCTGTCTCGCTTCCTCTTACTCTTATCCGCTTCCACTTTTTGCATTCGCTAGTTTTTATGTGTGTGTGCGTAATGATTTGTAAACAAACGCGTATTCACAGCTGTTTGCTCTCTCGCTCTCTTTCCGTTTACGCTCTCTCTGAGTGCGCATGCCTGAGTTCCACACAAATTTCCCAAACAATTACTCCTACATGCGCGCGCCGTTGTTTGTGTGGACTGTGTGTGGACTGCATTACTCTCTCACAAATACCGGTTTATGAATGAACGCACGTTTTTGGGTCAACTTTCGCTTATTTTCATTTCAAGACCCCGTTTTTTTTTTGCTTTATGTAATTTATCTTGGCTTTTGCCCTCAACTTGTTGCCGTTAGTTGCGCTTTATGCGCATGCTCTGTCTCTTGTTGTTGTTGTTGTTGGTGCTGTGTGTGTAACCTTAAGCTTAACATTGACCTTAATAAAATATGCATTGTACGCGTCAGTTATTGTCGTCTATTTTGCTCTCTTCTTCTTTTTTTGGCCCAGTTTGCAAAGTTCAACGTCTTTTTTGCGCTAAGGTCACGTTCGCAGTGCACGTGATGAGAGCACATAAATAAGTGCAGAATGTTGAAGTAACTTGTTAGCTTTAATTAGGCTTTCATGAATTGAATTATTCGGGCAGTTTTCGTAATCATTTTTAGAGTTTAGTTTTCTAATCTTTCTGATTTGTTTTAACTCAAGAGCCCATTGGCTCCAAGGCACCTGCAGTGCCCACGGGCGTGCAAACCTTTCAGCAACATGTACCGCTGGGCAGCACTTTTGCCATGCTCTGTCAGGCTCAAGCTTTTCCGGTGCCGGTGTTTAGGTAAACCATCCCTAAATAAAGGGAAATTTTAGTTTGCTAACTTGGTCTAACGCTTGTCAACTGGTTCTTTCACTTTAGCCTAATTAAGCTACATATATTTAACTTGTTTTTAGAGCCTGTTGGTGCCAAGGCTCCTACATTTTCCAGTGACTCCAAGGGCAGCATTTTTGAGCGTTCCATCAACTCGAGTTTTGCGCTCTTGTGTCAGGCACAAGCTTTTCCCGTGCCAATAATTAGGCAAGTTGCACGAGTGGTACTCCAAACCTCAGGCAGTTTTGGGTAGTCTTTAAGAAAGCTTTAAAAGTAATCACTTTACAGAACCCATTGGCTCCAGAGCACCCACATTTTCCACCGATTATAACTCGTTTTCCTATGCTCGTGCTGTGGGTAACAGTTTTGCATTGCTTTGCCAGGCTCAAGGTTATCCAGTACCCGCTATGAGGTATTCCCAATATTTCCCAGCTAAATCAGACAGTTTTCTATTTACCAAATTGTAGTTTTAGTTCTAAGTTTTCTATGGCTTTTGATTTTCAGAACCCATTGGAGCGAGAGCACCAACCTTTTCCACAGACTCCAATATCTTTTCGTACATACGCGGAGTAGGCCAAAGTTTTGCGCTGCTTTGCCAGGCTCAAGCTTATCCAGTGCCAGCCATGAGGTAGTTCCTATTTTATGCCCCCAATTCAGGCAGTTTTCAATTTACATTTTCTTAGGGTTAAAAGTTACCTAATATCTGTGAATTTTCAGAACCCGTTGGTGCCAAGGCGCCCACATTCGCCAGCGTATCCAAAATCTCTAGTTTAATTGGCCATAGCTTCAGCGAAATTGTGTTGCTGTGTCAGGCTCAGGCCTATCCCGTTCCCATCATTAGGTAAATTTAGGACTCACTGCCAACTGGTTTTTGTTTCGAAGGATTTGTGTTATTTAATTTTATGATTTGGTATTGTTTTTATAGAACCTGTTAGTGCCAAGGGCCCGACCTTTGCTTCCGATATGAAAAGCTATACCTTTGTGCGCCATTTTGGTCAGAGCTTTGCGCTTCTCTGCCAAGCTCAGGCGTATCCTGTGCCAATGATAAGGTACACTGTTCAATTTGGTATAGAACTCTGCCTTTTCTTGACTTTCGATAACATTCTTTGATCAGTTTAGCTATAAACAAGCTACAGTGTGTCATCTTAATTCAGGCAGTTTATGTTACAATTTAAACGATTTTTTATAGAACCTATTGGTGCCAAGGCGCCTAGCTTCTCTGGAGAATCAAAGAGTTGGACCTTTGTCAAAGGCCTTTCTACCAGCTTTGCTCTGTTGTGTCAGGCTCAAGCGTATCCTGTGCCCATAACACGGTTAGTCCAACAATCAGGCAGTTTTCTTTTATAAAAACTTGCTGTATAGTTTCAATGTGGTTTCCATAACACTTTTCAGAGCCTGTGGGCAGTGTAGCACCCAAAATATCTGGTGGTCGCTTGCAGGAACTGACAAGGACAGCGTCCAGTGATTTGGCCGTTTTGTGCCTTGGCCAATCCTATCCTACACCAGCATTTAGGTAGGACTCCTAACGGTTATTCAGGCAGTTTGTTTGAGTTATTTCCTTTAGCTTATAAATTACTTTGTTACAGAGCCCATTGGTAGCGTAGCTCCCACAATTGCTGGGGATCGTTTACAGGAATTAACTCGCAAGATGGGACACAGTTTCTCCATTTTGTGCCAGGGACAAGCTTATCCCATGCCTGCTTTTAGGTACAGTTCCTATTAATGTATACTTCAGGCAGTTTCCTTGACTTTTCGGAGTCAAAAATTCTTTAACCCATTTCAATTTTTGATACTATAGAACCCATTGGTCATGTTAAGCCTCGCATAGCCATCAAAAGCATTGAGATTAATGAGGTGCCCTGGAATGGCACATTTGTTGGACACTGTCCGGGTCAGGGTTATCCAGTGCCTGTTTATAGGTAGTTAGTGTTAGGGCCTTGGTCTTTCTGTTAGGAATTCCCTTACCCCACGAAGTAACACACATAATGAGCAAATCCTACGAGGTAAGTAAGTAAAGTTCTCCCACTCGATTTGGCGTAAGTATAAACAGCTCTGATGTCCTAGACATTTGCTCGTTGTGTGTGTTTACTTCCTTCCCCATCCAACTTTATACACTTGAATAGCTACTAATGCATTCCTCTCATTGCAGATGGTATAAATTCATTGAGGGCACTACACGTAAACAGGCTGTGGTACTGAACGATCGTGTTAAACAGGTCTCTGGCACTCTGATCATTAAGGACGCAGTTGTTGAGGACTCTGGAAAGTATTTGTGTGTCGTTAACAACTCCGTTGGAGGCGAAAGTGTTGAAACTGTGCTGACTGTAACCGCACCACTCTCGGCCAAGATTGATCCCCCTACTCAAACGATAGACTTTGGACGTCCCGCTGTTTTTACTTGCCAGTACACAGGAAATCCAATCAAGACTGTCAGCTGGATGAAGGACGGCAAGGCAATGGGACACAGTGAGCCAGTGCTACGCATCGAATCGGTCAAGAAGGAGGACAAGGGCATGTACCAATGTTTTGTGCGCAATGATCAGGAATCCGCAGAGGCAAGTGCTGAGCTTAAACTGGGTGGCCGTTTCGATCCTCCCGTTATTCGTCAAGCGTTCCAAGAAGAGACCATGGAACCAGGACCAAGTGTATTCCTCAAGTGTGTCGCCGGTGGCAACCCTACGCCCGAAATCTCCTGGGAACTGGATGGCAAGAAAATTGCCAACAACGATCGCTTCCAGGTTGGACAATATGTGACTGTGAATGGCGATGTGGTTTCCTATTTGAACATTACCTCGGTGCATGCCAACGATGGTGGCCTCTACAAGTGCATTGCCAAGAGCAAAGTGGGCGTGGCTGAGCACTCCGCTAAGCTTAATGTCTACGGTCTGCCCTACATTCGTCAGATGGAGAAGAAGGCAATTGTGGCTGGAGAAACTTTGATGGTCACCTGTCCCGTAGCTGGTTATCCTATCGATTCCATTGTCTGGGAGCGTGGTGAGTTAGAAGAAGCTATAAGTAACCCTAATGATTTTTTGCTGCAGCCCAAAATTTAGACTAATCCATTTTTAAACATTTCTAATGTGATTAACTATAATCTTACCAGACAATCGCGCACTGCCCATCAACCGCAAGCAGAAGGTCTTCCCCAATGGCACACTGATCATCGAGAACGTCGAACGGAATTCGGATCAAGCTACCTACACGTGTGTGGCCAAGAATCAGGAGGGTTACTCGGCACGTGGATCACTCGAAGTACAAGTCATGGGTAAGTTGTACCAATCAGTTGAAGCGCCAGCTAAGACACCCTGTACAAAGCAGGGTATGCTCGGCGCATGTTTATTTTCTGGGCGGGTCATTTTACAGGAAATTGAAAGGAAAGTCCTTGCAACGCTGGTCGTTTGTTCTGATTCATTGTGGGTTAATTTGATTGAACTTTGACTGTAGTGCCGCCACAGATAGTGCCCTTTGACTTTGGCGAGGAGACCATCAATATGAATGAAATGGTCTCCGCTACCTGTACAGTCAATAAGGGCGACACTCCGCTCGAGGTTTACTGGACCACGTCGCCGGAACCACAGCTGGGCGTGGCACGTCTCATGTCCAACGACGGCATACTGATCACCAAGACCACTCAGCGCATCAGCATGCTGAGCATTGAGTCGGTACATGCCAGGCACAGGGCAAATTACACCTGTGTCGCTCGCAATACTGCTGGCAGTGTCTATCACACCACGGAGCTGCGAGTCAATGGTGATGACTGATGACGTCAGCAATCTCTCAGCTTAGCTCTCTTTGCGTTATTCTTTGTGTATGATCTTTTTTTAACCCCACCCTCACTCCAGTACTGCCCCAGATAGTGCCCTTTGAGTTCGGTGAGGAGAGTGTCAATGAGCTGGACATGGTCTCGGCCTCCTGTACCGTCAACAAGGGTGATCTACCCATCGATGTGGCCTGGACCAAGAACGGTGGTCGTGTCTATACCAACGATGGCATTGTGGTCACCAAGACCAGCACACGCATGAGTGTCCTCAGCATTGAGTCCGTGAGGGCTCGTCATGCCGGCAACTACTCCTGTGTGGCCACCAACAATGCCGGCGAGAGCAGGCATTGGGCCATCTTAGCTGTCAATGGTTAAGACCTTTAACTCAATTTGTTTCATGTGTTTTTTGTTCTGTTGTCCCCAACCCACTTCCCTCCACTTCCCCTCAGTCTTGCCACAAATTGTACCCTTTGATTTCGGGGAGGAAAGCATCAACGAACTGGACATGGTCTCAGTTTCCTGCACGGTCAACAAGGGCGATCTGCCCGTGGACATCTATTGGACCAAGAACGGTGGACGTCTCTATACCAACGACGGTTTGTTGGTCAACCGAAATAGCCAGCGATTGAGTGTGCTCAGCATAGAGTCTGTAAGGGCTCGTCACGCCGGAAACTACTCCTGTGTGGCCACAAATAACGCCGGAGCCACCAGGCAATCAGCCATGTTGGCAGTCAATGGTTAATCCTTGGGGTTTTCTACTTATTGTTCGCTTTTCATTTTGTTTTTCACTTGATTTGTGATCCTAAAAACCGCTTTACCTCCGCCCCCAATGCAGTCCTGCCCCAGGTCTTACCCTTTGACTTTGGGGAGGAGAGCATCAACGAACTGGACATGGTCTCGGCCTACTGTACGGTCAACAAGGGTGATTTACCGCTCGACATTGCTTGGACCAAAAATGGGGGCAGGGTCTTTACCAACGATGGGGTCGTAGTCACCCGAAATAGTCAGCGTATCAGCGTCTTGAGCATCGAGTCCGTGAGAGCACGTCACGCCGGAAACTACTCGTGTGTGGCCACCAACAATGCCGGAGAGACCCGACAATCCGCCATGTTGGCAGTCAACGGTTAAGACTCAGTTTCCCTCTACGATATTTTCCTTTAGTTCAGTTCATTTTACTGTTTAGTTTTTACACCCAATCCATACAAATACTTTCCCCGCTTTGTCTGTTAGTGCCTCCATCCATTGCACCCTTCTCGTTTGGCGATGATCCCGTGAACACGGGCGAGAATGCCGGAGTGCAGTGCATGGTGCAGAAGGGGGATATTCCCATCACCATCAAGTGGACACTGAACTCGCGTCCCATCATCAATGGGGAGGAAGGCATTACCATACTGAAGCTATCGCCCAAGACCAGTGTTCTGAACATAGCTGCTGTGGAGCAGTATCATCGGGGCACCTTCAAGTGTATTGCCGAGAATTTGGCAGGAGCTAGTTACACAACATCCGAGTTGAAAGTCAACGGTAAAAACACACGCAGATCAGGGTTATTAGGATTGCTCTCTTGTGTTTTTATTTTCCTTTATTTTAATTTGTTGTCACTTTATAATTTTAAACACATCATTCACGTAGTGCCACCCCATGTCCTGCCCTTTAACTTTGGCAGCGAGGTCTTCAACATGGGAGATGTCCTTAGTGTAACTTGCGTGGTCCTTAAGGGGGACTTGCCCTTGGAAATACATTGGACTCTGAATGATGAAGTCATTGAGACGAATAAAAACGGTTTCACAGTTCTGCAGCTGAACAGTCGTACCAGCTACCTCAGTGTGGATGCCCTGGAAGCAAAGCATCGTGGGGTCTATAGCTGTATTGCTGGGAATTTAGCAGGGCAAGCCAAATTTGCCGCTGAATTGCAAGTTAATGGTTCGTTATTCAGTAGCTTTGGATTTTGTATCATCGGTGTGGCTACATTCTACTAACTGTCTTCTGGTTTATTCGGTGTGAGCTAAATAGGATTTAAAGTAGAAAGTATAAAGCAGAGAAGACATGAGATAGCTTAGAAGATAAATGAACTTAGCTGAATCGGAGAATAAAAACTGTGCGTAGGACACTAAAACAAACCAAGGGGAACTATATGTGCTTAAAGTGTGCTGAGTAGACTGAGCTGAATACAAACAAATCTTTCTCTGCATTAAGAACTGTTTAAAAAAAGCAAATCCCCCTATGTGTATTGTTTGCTGAATAAGAATTCCAGTAGCTGAATTGGTGTTTAATAGCTAAATGTGAATTCCATCTTAGTTGCGCCACAAATAAGTCCATTTTCCTTTGGAGACGAGCCGCTGAATCGCGGTGAGGTAGCCAGTGTTAACTGTGTGGTACCCAAGGGAGATCTGCCCTTAGACATTTACTGGACCATTAACTCTGCGCTGATTGTAAATGGTGAGCTGGGTTTTACTATAGTGCGACTGAACAAGCGCACCAGCTCTTTGAATGTGGACTCACTGGAGGCAGCTCATCGGGGCAGCTACAAATGCATAGCGAACAATTCAGCGGGTTATGCTGAATACGTGGCAACACTAGAAGTGAATGGTTCGTTAAGCGAACTAAAGAGTTCAATACGTAGATTAGTTTAGCTGTATTTAGTAATTTATATTTTCTAGTCACTTGTTTTGATTTTTACCCACTCCCTATTCCCCTTCTGCGAAGTGCCCCCTCAAATACAACCCTTTGACTTTGGCATTGAGCCCGCCAATACTGGTGAAATAGCTGGCGTTTTCTGTATGGTACCCAAGGGTGATTTGCCCATGGAAATACGCTGGACACTCAATTCAGCGCCAATTATAACGGGAGAACATGGTTTCTCCTTGTCGCGACTAAATCCCAGAACAAGTTCGCTGAGCATAGACGCGCTGGAGGCTCGACATCGTGGAATATACAAGTGCATAGCCTCAAATAAAGCGGGTAGTGCTGAATACAGCGCTGAATTACACGTGAATGGTTTGTGCTGAATGCGGAATCGTTTAGGATCATTTATACATACACATTTTATTTATTTTATGTTGTTGCATTTGTTTTAATTATGTTTTTGAACCACAAAACCACCTCAAGTGCCACCCCAAGTACTGCCCTTCAGCTTTGGCGAAGCTGCAGCCGATGTGGGCGATATCGCCAGTGCCAATTGTGTGGTGCCCAAGGGGGATTTACCTCTGGAAATACGCTGGTCCCTTAATTCAGCGCCAATCGTAAATGGTGAAAACGGCTTTAGTTTGGTGCGGCTTAATAAGCGAACTAGTTTGCTGAATATCGATTCGCTGAGTGCATATCATCGCGGTGTTTACAAGTGTATAGCCACAAACAATGCTGGAAGCAGTGAATATCTTGCTGAATTGCAAGTTAATGGTTTGTTCGCGCAGATAGTAAATGTATAGCACGTTAGATATTCTGTACAATGCTTAAATATCACTAAAATAATTTGCTGTAGTTGTTGTTAAATGTTGGAGCACTGTGCACACTTTTTCACCCGGCTGAATAGCAACAAGCAATGCTGAATAACTTTGAAATACTGAATTTCTAGCAGGTATCAAGCTATTGAGTTGTATAAATGTAGGAAAAGTGCGCTGAATTGTTATTTACATGCGCTGAATAGCATTCGAAAGAAGAAAATGCAGTGTATTGTGGTTCTTGTGATGTTCTGTATTTCTTCCAACTACGAATTATATTATTATCCACTGTACAGTCCCTCCACAAGTCATGCCCTTTGTTTTTGGCGACGAACCCTCCAACTACGGTGACAGTACCGCGGTCCAGTGCATGGTGTTCAAGGGAGACACACCACTGCAGCTGCACTGGACATTGAATGGACAGCCCATAACGAACGAGAATGTGGGCATAAGAATAATCAAAATGTCACCGAAGCTGAGCTCCTTAAGTATCGATTCCATCAACGGTCATCATCGTGGACTTTTCAAATGTATCGCCAGCAACGCAGCGGGAAGTGCTGAACAAACCGCCGAGCTCGTTGTCAATGGTTAATTGGAGCATATAACACTTTTTTGTAGTTTATTTTTCCATTAATTATTCCTTTTGATTTACGCAAAACAAACCCTAATTACTACCCGACAGTTCCCCCACAAATAAGACCCTTTGATTTTGGCGACGAGGCCTCCAACTCTGGTGAAACTATGGGCATTCAGTGTACGGTTATCAAGGGTGATTTGCCCATCAATATTAGCTGGGCTTTGAACAATCAGACCCTTACCAGCGGCGACTGGGATGTGGTCATAGGTCGCATGTCCAGTAAATCGAGCACGCTGAATATTGACTACATCTCCGCTGATCATCGCGGCATCTACACGTGTCGGGCTCGCAATCTGGCTGGGGAGAGCAGCTACAGTGCCGAGCTCAAAGTTAATGGTGATGTTTCTAGGGCTTAATATAGAAATGTCGTTTTTTTATTTGGTTGCTTAAATTTTAAGTTTTTGTCTTGGTTTATCCCATCCCTCAGCTTTCCCCAAGCATATTCCCAAAGCACCGTATTGTAATGAAAGTCCTGAGAACCTTTAAACTTATCTTTGTATTATTTTGAACCCTTAAAACACTTTCACCCTTCGACACGCCCACAGTTGCGCCTCAGATAGTGCCGTTTGCCTATGATGACGTCGTCAACACAGGCGACTCCATTGATCTGTTCTGTCAAATCCAAAGGGGAGATCGTCCCATACAGCTGCACTGGAGCTTCGAGCGTCAAGCCAGCGATGCGGATGCCAGCTCCGATGAGCTGCAACCCAAAATGAGAACCAATCGCATCAGCAGCAAGACGAGCATGTTGTCCATCTCAAGTGCTAGTCCGGCTCACACGGGCACCTACACCTGCATCGCCAGCAATGCAGCGGGCACGACGAGCTACGGCGTCAACTTGACTGTGAATGGTACAGGCTCTCGCAGGCTCTACTAAAACACTACCATAGGTTTACGGGGAGAGTGGTGGGGGAGGGTAATGGCTATCTGTAATGAGTTAACTGCCTAACTGCGTTCGAGTATGATTTGATACTAATCCCCTTATCTAACTAGTACTTTGACTAACTCTTCTACTCCTTTGCTTAAGTCTCACCCAAAATTGCACCCTTTGACTTTGGCGAGGAGCCGCTCAACTATGGGGAACCTGCCTCGGTGCAGTGCACCATACTGGGCGGGGATCTGCCCATCAATGTCACGTGGCTGCTGAATAATGCCACCATCGATAGTTATCATGATATATCATTCTCTCGCATCGGCAAACGCATTAATGTCTTGTCCATTGAATCTGTGGCCGCACATCATGCGGGTTTTTACTCCTGCCACGCCCAAAATAAGGCGGGCTTAACGGCACACTCTGCGCGACTTATCGTGAATGGTTTGACTAAGAGAATACACTTTCATTTTGGTTTATTTTCCCTTAATTTTCTTTTGATTAGTACCTCCCAAAATAACACCCTTTTCCTTTGGCACCGAACCGATGAATTTTGGTGAACCTGTGTCGGTGCATTGCACCATTTCTGGCGGTGATTTGCCCGTCTCGGTCATCTGGACATTGAATCGACATCCGCTATTGCCGGAACTGGAAATATTTACGGAGAAACGTGGTCAACGAATTCACAACCTAATGATTGATGCCATTGAGGCGAAACATGCTGGCAATTATACGTGTATTGCCAGCAATACAGCCGGTCGTGCTGAGCATTCGGCTGAGCTCATTGTGAACGGTGCGATCCCACTGACCATCTATTATTAACTTTTTGTAGTTTGTTTGTATTCGTTGTCACTGCTAACAAAACACCCGATCCAGAAATCCAAGTGTTGTGTGCTGCTGAATTGTATGTGAAAAAGAGTAGTAGGAAGGTAGAAGACCATCTCCCCACCCTTAATAATACCCATATTCTTTACTTAGCTTTACCTCGCATTAGTGCCTTTAACTTTGGCGAGGAATCCATGAGTTATGGCGAATTTGTCAATGTTCAGTGCACAATTTCCGGCGGAGATTTGCCCGTAAACATAACATGGACGCTTAATAACAAACCCTTTGAGGATTATCTAGAAATATTGACTACCAAGCGAGGCAAACGCATCAACGAGCTGACCATTGAGGCGGTCTCGGCCAAACATGCGGGAAATTATTCCTGTATTGCCGAGAATCGAGCGGGTCGTGTCAATCACACGGCCGAACTGAAAGTGATGGTTAATAACTTATAAATCGACTTGTAGTTAAATAGTTTTATACTTTTATTTGTACAACTTTAATTTCTATTCCCAAATCCCTTGAAAGTTGCGCCCAAAATTGCTCAATTTAATTTCGGTGAGGATCCATCGAATTTTGGGGGAATCCGCTAGTGTACAGTGTTTGGTTACCTCGGGTGACTTCCCGGTGAGTTTCGCTTGGCTCTTCAATGGACGCGAAATCAATGAGAATGTCTACGATGTGTCCATGGTAAAGTTGGGCAAGAAGATCAGTGCTCTGTCCATTGATTACGTACGCGATCATCATGCTGGCAACTACACCTGTGTGGCTGTAAATCGTGCCACATCGGTTAATTATACCGCTGAATTGGTTGTGAATGGTACACTGAATCAGTAAATTGATTTTGATTCTTTTCGGTTTTATTATGCTTCTTTTTTTACCCCAAAACAACCCCACGAACCCATCCAAGTCCCACCAAAAATTGCACATTTCGATTTTGGCGATCATGCGATCAACTTTGAGGAATCCGTTTCGGTTAATTGTCTCATCTATTTGGGTGATTTGCCCATGGAAATCAACTGGCTCTTTAATGGTGAACACATTCAGGCCTACACGGGAGTCTCCATTGTCAAGGGTGGCAAGAAGGCCAGCATTTTGACCATAGACTCGGTTCATGCCGGCCATGCTGGAAATTACACCTGCAAGGCACGCAACGATGCGGATTCTGCGGAATACTCAGCTGAATTGGTTGTGAATGGTACACAAAACTGGGCAACGACTGCATGAATTTGTAACTCTGTCTTTTTTGTTGTTTCAACCTATTGATTTTCTCCACCATACCCAACAAAACTTCCCTTATAGCTCCGCCCAAAATCGCTGAATTTGATTTCGGAGGGGCACCTGCCAATTTCGAAGACTCAGTCTCTGTGAATTGTTTGGTTACCTCGGGTGATTTGCCCATTGAAATTGAGTGGTTGTTCGAGGGTGCTCCAGTAAATTATGCCACGGGAATTGCGGTGCTACGGGGTGGCAAGAGAACCAGTCTGCTCACCATTGACTCGGTGCATGCCGGACACGCGGGCAACTACAGCTGCAAGGCGAGGAACAAGGCAGCAAGCAGCGAATACTCGGCCGAATTAATTGTCAATGGTTGGCAAGATCTACAGTCACTTAAAATACTTTTAGTTTAAGCAGAATTTTGTTTGATTTTATAATTATTTTTTTGGATTTGTCACCTCTTACTCCCTCGTTAGTACCACCCAAAATTACACCCTTTAGCTTTGGCGAGGAACCGGCAAATGTCGAGGACTCTGTCTCAGTGACGTGTCTGATCTCAACTGGGGACTTACCCATCGACATTGAATGGTTGTTCAATCACTACGGCATCAGCTCCTACTCGGGTATTATGGTAATGAAAGGTGGCAAGCGAAATAGCGTGCTGAGCATTGATAATGTGCATGCCAGTCACGTGGGTAATTACACCTGTCGTGCCAGGAATCAAGCGGCTGCTGTCAATTACACGACAGAACTTATTGTCAATGGTGATCAACTGAAGAAACTTCTAGAAACTTTATTTTTAGTTTTAAACAAATAGTGCTTTTTATTGATTTGTTATTCCTTTTGTTGAAAGCCCCGCCCAAAATCACACCTTTTACCTTCGGCGAGGAGCCCACAAATTTTGAGGACTCCGTTTCGGTTACCTGTCTCATCTCTAGCGGGGATTTACCTATAGATATTGAGTGGTTTTTCAATGACTACGGCATCAGTTCCTATTCGGGCATTAATGTAGTCAAAGGTGGCAAAAGAAACAGCATGCTGAGCATTGATAATGTTCAGGCTCGACATGCGGGCAAATACAGCTGTAAGGCCAAGAATCATGCGGCAGCTGTTAATTACACCACGGAATTGATTGTTAATGGTACACGAAATAACTCTGGTTTAAAACTAGCTTAATGTTTAAGTATTTTTCTTTAGTTGCTTTTCGTTTAAAACTTACTCAAAGCCTTTTTTAAGTTCCTCCCAAGATAACGCCCTTTGATTTCGGCGAGGAGCCCACAAATGTTGAGGACTCTGTATCGGTTACTTGTCTCATCTCTAGCGGGGATTTGCCTATAGATATTGAGTGGCTTTTCAACGACTACGGCATCAGTTCCTATTCGGGCATTAATGTAGTCAAAGGTGGCAAAAGAAACAGCATGCTGAGCATTGATAATGTTCAGGCTCGACATGCGGGCAAATACAGCTGTAAGGCCAAGAATCATGCGGCAGCTGTTAATTACACCACGGAATTGATTGTTAATGGTACACGAAATAACTCTGGTTTAAAACTAGCTTAATGTTTAAGTATTTTTCTTTAGTTGCTTTTCGTTTAAAACTTACTCAAAGCCTTTTTTAAGTTCCTCCCAAGATAACGCCCTTTGATTTCGGCGAGGAGCCCACAAATGTTGAGGACTCTGTATCGGTTACTTGTCTCATCTCTAGCGGGGATTTGCCTATAGATATTGAGTGGCTTTTCAACGACTACGGCATCAGTTCCTACTCTGGAATCACCGTTGTTAAGGGCGGCAAACGTAGCAGCGTCTTGGGCATTGACAATGTACAGGCCCGACACGCTGGCTTGTACAGTTGTCGTGCCAAGAATCACGCTGCTGCCGTTAATTATACAACCGAACTTATTGTTAATGGTATTTCTATAAGAACACATCTACTTTGTTAGTTTATTTGTCTTGATTTGATTTTAACATCTTTGTTTTGGCCCTACCTCAAAGTTCCACCCAAAATCATACCCTTTGACTTTGGAGATGAGCCCACAAATGTTGAGGACTCTGTGTCGGTAACCTGTCTGATCTCTAGCGGTGATTTACCTATTGATATTGAATGGTTATTCAATGACTACGGCATCAGCTCCTATTCGGGAGTTACGGTTATGAAAGGCGGCAAAAGGACGAGCATGTTGACCATAGATAGTGTCAGTGCTCGACATGCTGGCAATTACAGCTGCTTGGCCAGAAATCATGCAGCTGCTGTCAATCATACAACCGAGTTGATTGTGAATGGTATAAAGTTTAAAAAAACTGTAAAGAAAGCATTAAGTTTATTTTTAAAATTTGGTTTTTGTTTCTATATTTTACCACCTAAAATTCTTGATTTTACTTGGAGAATTGGGAGTAAATTTCATAAAGTAAAGGACAAAAATAAAGCTGACGTTTATACTAATCTAAATAATTACATTTATTATGGACATACGTAATTTAATCTTGTAGTGATTTAATAAGATTGGTTGGAATTACCCAGCTCCTAATTGAGCTTAGCCAAAACTCCCTGGTGCACAAATTCCAAATCTAAAGAGTTTTTAAAATTCCCACAGCTCCTCCCAAATTAGCACCCTTTGATTTTGGCGAAGCTCCCGCTAACTTTGAGGACTCTGTGTCTGTAAACTGTTTGGTTTCCTCCGGTGATCTGCCCATTGAAATAGAGTGGCTTTTCAATGGTCAACCCATTAGCTTTGCCTCAGGCATTGCTGTTGTGCGTGGCGGCAAAAGAACCAGCGTTTTGACCATAGACTCCGTGCACGCCGGACACGCGGGCAATTACAGTTGCAAAGCAAAGAACAAAGCAGCTTTCAGTGAATTTTCAGCTGAATTAATTGTGAATGGTTGTTACACACACTAGCATTAATTTAACTGTTTAAAATAAGTTACTTTTATGGTTTTGTTGTTTAAATTATCCCTCAAGTACCACCCAAAATTACACCTTTTGACTTTGGCGAAGAGCCTGCGAATGTTGAGGACTCGGTATCAATTATGTGTCTGATATCAACTGGTGATCTACCAATTGATATTGAGTGGTTGTTCAATGACTACGGCATCAGTTCCTACTCGGGTATTAATGTAGTCAAAGGTGGCAAAAGGAACAGCATGCTGAGCATCGACAGTGTGCAGGCTCGTCATGCGGGGAAGTACAGTTGTCGGGCGAGGAATCATGCAGCGGCTGTTAACTATACCACAGATTTAATTGTTAATGGTATACATAAAGGAATTTCTTAGCATTGTAGCTTATTGATTTGGTTAATTAAATTTCCATTTCATACCCCAAAAACAAACACTAAAGACATTACATTTTCCATTAGTTGCACCTAAAATAGCGCATTTCGACTTTGGTGAAACTCCTGTTAATTTTGAGGATTCAGTGTCTGTGAATTGTCTGGTTAGTTCAGGCGATTTGCCGCTCGACATCGAGTGGCTGTTCAATGATTATCCTAATAATCATTATTCGGGTATTTCCACATCCAAAATGGGCAAACGTTTGAGTGTTCTAATGATCGATGCGGTGAATGCTCGTCACGTGGGCAACTACACATGCAAGGCTAGAAATCTCTGGGCCTTTTCCAGCTACACAGCTCAGCTTTTAGTGAATGGTATAGCAAAACAATAAAATAAAACACTGATTTGTACAGCACTTGAATGTCAATTCAATTATTCCTTTGTTGTGTTTATTTTATTATTTACACCTACAGAATTGTAAGAAACACCCACAAATATACCGACAAGTATTGCATGTCTGCTTTTGCTTGATGTACTTGCTTTTATTACGTATACGCAGTGTAGTCAAATGGGGAAAGTCTACTGTATGCTGTTAGTTAAGCCTTAGGCTCTCTTAAGAAAAGACTTAGGCAACGAACTTGTATCAAAAGACTTGGACTACAAACTTGTTTGTGGAAAATCAAGCGCAAACCTGCACTTAAACATTTGTTCACACTCCTCTCGAATTTCTCATCTATTTCCCAAGTACCGCCCCATATAACACCCTTTGAATTCGGCGACGAACCCGCGAATTTTGGCGACTCGGTGACCGTGCAATGCACCATTTCGAAGGGTGATCTGCCGGTGGATATTTACTGGCTATTTAATGACTATGCCATCAACGAATACCATGGTGTAACCACGTCCAAAATAGGCAAAAAGGTCAACGTGTTGACCATCGATTCCGTGAATGGCAACAATGCCGGAAATTACACCTGTCGGGCTGCCAACAGCGCGCAGACCGTGGAATACTCCGCCGCTCTGATAGTCAATGGTGGGGCAGCTGCTCTATAGCTGCTTGAATTTATAGTAGACTTTGTTTTAACATTTATTAAAATTATTATTGTTTCGCTTTTGATTTGTGCCCCTCAAGTATTGCCCCAAATCACGCCCTTTGCCACCAGCGCACAGCCCACGCATCTGGGCCAATACATAACCTATCAGTGCACTCTGACTGAGGGTGATTTGCCCCTGAACATACGTTGGACGTTTAACAAGCAGCCGCTATTTAATGACGACGATCAGGACATACTTATAGCCAAAATGGGCAGACGCAGCAGTGTGCTGACCATCGAGAGTGTGGCGGCAAGACACGCCGGAAATTACAGTTGTCACGGCGAAAATGCAGCGGGAAAAGTTTCCTACACAACGCAGCTGAAAGTCATAGGTTTTCCACACACTTTTCATCAACATTTTCTCTTCTTTTTGTTTCTTTTTCTTTTCTTTCCTTTACTTCTTTTTTGGGTTTTGTTATAATCCATTCTTCAGTTTTGCCGCGCATCATTCCCTTTGCCTTTGAGGAGGGCCCCGCCCAAGTGGGCCAGTATCTGACGCTACACTGTTCCGTGCCGGGCGGTGATCTGCCCTTGAAAATTGATTGGACTTTGAATGGTCAATCGATTGGCTCTGATTTGGGCATCAGCACCGAACGCGTTGGTAGTCGCGGCAGCGTTTTAACCATTGAGGCCGTTGAGGCGCCACATGCGGGCAATTTTACATGCCACGCCCACAATTTGGCTGGCCAACAGCGTTATACGACGCAATTAAATGTTTATGGTTAGCTGATGAGACGGATATACACACCTACACACACCTAAACTCACACACATTTGCGTAGTCCTTAAGCTGTTCGCTGTAGTTTGTTGCTACTAACCAAGCGTCTCTGTCTCTCTCTCTGTGAACTCTGACTGCATGTCTCTCTCTCTCTCTCTGTCGCTGGTGCTATCTCGCGCTCTCTCTCTACACTTCTTGCTGCGACTCTTGGCATGTTTGAACATAACCAAAGCACTGCAACTCTCTAGAGCACCAACTAAAACTTACAATTGTGTGAGCATAGAAATTAAAGAATTTTTAGACAGAAATTGGGACAGGAAATAAATTTGGTACAGAAAGAAAATATTTTTGGAAAGATTTGAAGAGGAACATTATTTTTTATTTAAGACAATTTGTTTTATTTTAACTTTTTGAAAGCTAGAAAGGTATTTTTTTCTGTTTAAAAATACATTTTCCATTTAAAATATATTTTTAAATAAGAACAAAATGTTTTAAAATGTAAAGTTGCTTCTAAAGCTGAAAAAAAACTCTTTTAGTGACAGAAACTAAATTTTTTTTTTAAAACTTGTTTTATAAACTCAGAAAAACCCTTCCTTGCTGCCCCTGAAGAGTTCTACTTCTCTACTTTGATGCCCACGCAGGACACGCTTTTAAGTTTTCTTATTTTATTTAATTATTTGAATTGTTTTTTTCTTTTTGTAATTAAGTACCGCCCAAGCTGGCCTCGCTGCCGAACAATTCACCGCTTTATGTGGGCGACTATTACCAACTGAGCTGCGCTGTGGTGCATGGCGATGCGCCGTTCAACATTACCTGGTACTACAATGGTCAACCGGCTGGCCAACTGTCGGGTGTTAACATTTTGATGCACAGCCGTCGCAGCAGCTCGCTGAATATTGAGAGCGTGCAGGGTGAACACGCGGGCACCTATATGTGCATGGGTGCTAATGGGGCCGGGTACTCGACAGTCGAGACGAATCTGAGCGTAAAGGGTTTGTTTTTGGTTGCCATTTTATGCCTGGACGCGGTAGTTGTAGCTAAACCCATTTTAAATTTAGGCAGCAACTGTACATTTTGACCACTGTCTTACTGTCTTTTCCGCTACTTTCTCTGTCGCTCTCTCTGGCGATCTCTTTGTGTGTTTGACCCGGTGTTGGTATAGCGTAAGAAGCACAATTTGTAAAATAACACCTAAATTCATGCACGGCTTTTTGTGTGTTCCCCCCATCAACTTTTGTTCGACTAGAGTTGCCGCAAATCGAGCAGTTTCATTTTAATCCCAATGGCGTCAATGGCGGCCAAGCGGTGCGTGTCATGTGCATGGTCACCTCCGGGGATCTGCCCATCGACATTTACTGGCTGAAGAACGGGCAGCCTCTGCTGCGTTCCATTTACCACAAGATCGATGAGTACACATTGATTCTGTCGCTGCGACAGACGACAATCGGCGACTCTGGAAACTATACGTGTGTGGCCAGCAATGCGGCGGGTCTGGCCAGTCGTTGGTCCACCCTAAAAGTGAAGGGTACAACATTTGTACTACAAATAATGTTTACTTAATGTTGCCGCTCTAATTTTATTATTTTGTACAGAGTTGTTGCATATTTTTTGTGTCAAAGTAAAACCAAAACAACAGACTTAGAGGTGTGAATCAAAAGACTTAGACAACGAACTTGGGTAGTCATGGATATAGCTAGTAACATATCAAATGACTTAGAAGACAAACTTACTGGAACTTTTTTGATAAATTGGATGAAAAATGATAAGCTGTAATCAAAAGACTAAGAAACTGAAGTTTAAAGCATTCAAAGTAAATCAAAAGACTTAGACAACGAACTTGTTCTTATTAAAAGACTTCGATTTAGAAAATATGGCTATTAAAAGACCCAAATAGCTGTTGAAAGGGCTTAAACTACCTACCAGCCATATTTCGCTGTACTTTCCTTACCCATTGATCCATTAAAACCACATCCCTAGAGCCGCCACTGCTCGCCGCTCTGTCGCTTTCCACGTCCGTCTGCGATGTCAACGATTACGTGCAGCTGACGTGCATTGCCAGCCGCGGTGCCACGCCCATTCGCTTCGAATGGCAGCTAAATGGGAGGCCAGTGCATGACGATGACGACAATGGCACGGATGCCACACAGGCGACAGTGGGCGAGCACACAAGTTTGCTGTTGATCAACAAGGCGCAGGCTCATCACGCAGGCAACTACAGTTGTCGTGCGAGCAATCATGTGGGTGTGGCCAAGCGAGAGGCCATGCTGATTGTTAACGGTAAATGGGCAACGCAATTAAAAGACGAATTTCTTAATTCTCTCTTCAGCTAATCAAGAGTTTTTGCTCTCTCACTTTCTCTCATTTTTCTCTGTGGACCCAAAGAATGTTTAACAAGTTCGAGTGAGGTCTATATCTAAGCAGACTTTTGAATCGATTATTCACTGTACATAATCTGAACACTCTTTGAAATTTGTTACCCTTTGCCTTTGTCTTCGTTTCTCTTCGTGTTGCTCAAATGTTCCCTGGAAGCAAATGTTAGTTCTTTGACCTAATCCAAATGCATCCTAAGCAACTGTTAAATGCCAAAACAGCTCAGATTCACATACATTTTAACCAGCAGCACACACACGCACACATCTCACACACACACACATTTGCAAGAATTCTATACGCACCGACTTTGTGAAAGAACTCAGAGCTTGAAACCTGCTTGAGTGTTCAGTTTAAGAACGATAATGATAACGATAACGATTACGATATCCCTGCGGATATTGAATGTGTATTTATGATTTCGATTCAGTTTTGTACAGGCTCATGCTCCAACACCGAATAAACCACAAAAAACAACAACAACCACAGCAATAACCACAACAACAACTTAAACTTAAACTTAAACTACTCGCATATTAAAAACGCTTTTAATTGTCTACTTAATCTAATCAGAGTCCACTGGACTAACTCAAAGCGCTTTCAGTGATTAACACAAGCCTCTGCTACGTCCCCAACAAACCAACAGTCCCCACTCCAAAATCCTAAACTTTAATTACTTTCATTTTCATTAAAAACTATCATTTACTTAGCTATTAGAGGCACAAAACAAAGTCTGATCCAAAAGTTAAAGAAATTAACACAAAAATTGGAAGAAAAGATAAAATCAGTACTTTGTTTTGCACAAATTGCATGTCATATTACTTTTAGTTAGTTACTAATTATAATTTAATTAAAATCCCCAATTAATTTGTCCTTTAACACTTTCGTTGATTAATTGTGCTAATAACTTTGGTTGTAGTTTGATTTATTATTTCCACTAGTGTTTAAATGAAATGTGCAAATATTCAAAGCATTAAATGGAGTCTCAATTATATTAAATTAATTAAATATTATGCGAATATTTGCACATGATTTGTGCAAATTGAAAAGACATAAAAACTTGACTCGAGTTCCTTTCAGTTTGCACCAATCAAAAAGTCCGTCCTTCCGTTTGCCAACAACTGCTAAGAACCGCATGTTAATTGTTCTATAACAATTAAGAAATCGCCACAAAACATACTAATATATTATTCTCTACAACAACAACAACTACAGTACCACCCAGATGGATTTTGGAACCCACCGACAAGGCTTTCGCCCAAGGATCTGATGCCAAGGTTGAGTGCAAAGCCGATGGTTTCCCCAAGCCCCAAGTGACCTGGAAGAAAGCAGTTGGTAAGTATAACTAAATCCATAACCTTACAGTCGAAACTAATTGTTCAACTCCTCTACAGGTGACACACCCGGCGAGTACAAGGATCTGAAGAAGAGCGACAACATTCGCGTTGAGGAGGGAACTCTGCACATCGACAACATACAGAAGACCAACGAGGGCTACTATCTGTGTGAGGCCATCAATGGCATTGGCTCGGGACTCTCAGCTGTAATCATGGTCAGTGTACAGGCACCACCGGAGTTTACCGAGAAGCTGCGCAATCAGACCGCTCGTCGTGGCGAACCCGCCGTACTCCAGTGCGAGGCGAAGGGCGAGAAACCCATTGGCATTTTGTGGAATATGAACAACATGCGGCTGGACCCCAAGAACGACAATCGTTATACGATTCGCGAAGAAATCCTTTCAGCCGGTGTCATGTCCAGTCTGTCCATAAAACGCACCGAACGCTCCGATTCCGCTCTGTTTACCTGTGTGGCCACCAATGCCTTTGGCTCCGACGATGCTAGCATTAATATGATTGTCCAGGAAGTGCCAGAAATGCCATATGCTCTGAAGGTGCTCGACAAATCCGGTCGCTCCGTTCAGCTGAGCTGGGCCCAACCCTACGACGGTAATTCTCCCCTCAACCGCTACATCATTGAGTTCAAGCGTTCCCGCGCTTCCTGGGATGAAATCGATCGCGTTATGGTTCCCGGACACACCACCGAAGCTCAAGTCCAGAAACTAAGTCCCGCTACAACCTATAACATACGCATTGTGGCTGAGAACGAGATTGGTTCATCGCAGTCCTCCGAAGCCGTCACCATTATCACCGCCGAGGAAGCTCCATCGGGCAAGCCACAGACCATCAAGGTAGATCCTGTGAATCAGACCACGCTGCGTGTCACCTGGAAGCCACCAGCACGCTCTGATTGGAACGGCGAAATTCTGGGCTATTATGTCGGCTATAAACTATCGAACACGAATTCTTCCTACATTTTCGAGACCATTAACTTTATTACCGAGGAGGGCAAGGAACACAACTTGGAACTGAATAATCTGCGTGTTTATACTCAGTACTCGGTGGTCATTCAGGCCTTTAACAAGATCGGCGCTGGTCCCTTGAGCGATGAAGAGAAACAGTTCACGGCCGAGGGCACTCCCAGCCAACCACCCAGTGACACCGCCTGCACTACGCTCACCTCCCAGACCATTCGTGTCAGCTGGGTGAGTCCCCCTCTTGAGTCGGCCAATGGTGTGATTAAGACCTACAAGGTTGTCTATGCTCCCAGCGATGAGTGGTATGGTAAGTAGAGCTCTAAAAGCGTAGCGAGTTCTTTGTAACTAGTATTTATTCTGCTAAACTGTTACCACTTTCAGATGAGACCAAGCGTCACTACAAGAAGACTGCCTCCTCCGACACTGTGCTCCATGGACTGAAGAAGTATACCAACTACACGATGCAAGTCTTGGCCACCACAGCTGGAGGCGATGGCGTGCGCAGCGTTCCCATTCACTGCCAGACCGAACCCGATGGTAAATATACCAATTTATATAAAAATTCTACTATAAACCATTCCACTTTCTGCAGTTCCTGAGGCTCCCACAGATGTCAAGGCCTTGGTCATGGGCAATGCCGCCATACTGGTCTCCTGGCGTCCACCAGCACAGCCCAATGGCATCATCACCCAATACACCGTCTACTCAAAGGCAGAGGGCGCTGAGACTGAGACCAAGACCCAAAAAGTACCACACTATCAAATGAGTTTCGAGGCCACTGAATTGGAGAAGAACAAGCCCTATGAATTCTGGGTTACTGCCAGCACAACCATCGGAGAGGGACAGCAGTCCAAGAGCATTGTGGCCATGCCCAGTGATCAGGTGCCCGCCAAGATAGCCTCCTTCGATGACACGTTCACTGCCACCTTTAAAGAGGACGCCAAGATGCCTTGCCTGGCCGTGGGTGCACCTCAGCCGGAGATTACCTGGAAGATCAAGGGAGTGGATTTCAGTGCCAATGATCGCATGCGTTTGCTGCCCGATGGTTCACTGTTGATTAAGTCTGTAAATCGTCAAGATGCTGGTGATTATTCCTGCCATGCTGAGAACTCAATTGCCAAGGATTCGATAACCCATAAGCTCATTGTATTGGCACCACCACAATCACCGCATGTTACCCTTTCGGCCACCACAACCGATGCGCTGACCGTGCGCTTGAAGCCTCATGAGGGCGACACTGCACCACTTCATGGCTACACGCTGCACTACAAGCCAGGTTTGTTTAGCTTTTTATAGCTTTTGTTTTTAGATAAATTCAAATTTACTTGCAGAATTCGGTGAGTGGGAGACCGCTGAGGTGTCCGTGGACTCGCAGAAACACAACATTGAGAGTCTGCTCTGCGGCTCACGCTACCAAGTCTATGCCACTGGCTTTAACAAGTAAGTAGCTGGTTACCTACACTGTTTAAGAACTGCAACTCAACTCCAACTCCTCTTTGTAGCATTGGTGCCGGCGAAGCTTCTGATATTTTGAACACACGCACCAAGGGCCAGAAGCCCAAGCTGCCAGAAAAGCCACGTTTCATTGAGGTCTCTTCGAATTCGGTTTCGCTGCACTTCAAGGCCTGGAAGGATGGCGGCTGCCCCATGTCCCACTTTGTCGTCGAGAGCAAGAAACGGTATCTAGCACTTTGTGCATACCCCATAGCCTTTGATTTGCATTACTAAACTTTCTTTCTGTCTTTTAGCGATCAATTGGAATGGAATCAGATCTCGAACAATGTCAAGCCCGATAACAACTACGTAGTGCTCGATCTGGAACCCGCTACCTGGTATAATCTGCGCATTACGGCCCACAATTCCGCCGGATTCACTGTGGCTGAATATGATTTTGCTACACTCACCGTAACTGGAGGTATTTAAAATCTGTTTTCCAATTTCAAAAACTTCACATTGCTTTTGTACATAGAAAACTACGTTGATAATGTAGTTGGGGGCACGCCCCCAACAGCATTATCCTCATATACAAATAACAAAGCTAGGCATAAAGTAAAAATGTTGTACACACTTTTTGCCCGAGTTGAAAATGCTTTTTATCAAAATTCACTAAATACAAATGAGCAAATTTAGATTTTTATTTGATTTATTCGAACAAATTGCACAGTATGTTTTATTTTTTAGTTTATATTAGCAAAGTTTATAATTTCTTTCACCACCACCACGCTTGTCATATATAGCTAAGCAAAACTATATATAATAGACAATATATATATTTTTAATTTAATATTCTTTTTAAATGCCAAAACTTTTTCGTCGTGTACAAAAAATGCTGTTTTTATTGCGTAAATGCAATTTGTTTTTTACGTTTTCATTTTTCTTCGAATGTGTAAAAAACCAAACCCCGAGAAAAGAAGAAACTTGTATAAATAGTTAAGCTCAAATCTCACCAGTTTTCACCAGTTCACCAGTCACTTTAAAATGATTTTAATTTTTGTTTTACCACCGCTGTGACCACTAGAAAATAGTAGAACTCTAGAAGATCACATTATTAGTAAAATTATTATTTATTTAAAATAAGTATTTATTTTTCTTTTTCATCACTTTGTGTTAACTGCATTTAAATACATGTTTTGTGGACAATTTGTACATTTAAGAAGATGAAAAAGACATCGGTACTAGTACTACCTGATGTTCTAGATGTTGTAACTCCCTGGTACTCCCAATCCGCTTAACGTGTTCTAGAATACCTGAATGTCGCTTTAATCAAATTCCGAATTGTAAACTGCCCAGAACTTTACAAATTCCCAATTAATCAATTCTTTCTACAGCGACTAAAGACAGTTTTATTCTAAAAATATTTCAGTATTTGATTCCAAGTGGAATTCTTAACTGTACAAAGTTATCTACAACTGATCACACATTATTCATGCATTTTAAACTTAATTTTTTGTTCATAGTTCATTTTCTTTTTGGTACATATATTTTTAGTTTGATTTTGACAATAGCAAAATGCTCATTAAAACAGCTGAAATTAGAAAACCAAAACTCAAATTGAGAAAAACAAACGAGCAGAGCCAATGCGAACACATTTTCAAAAGCACAACAACCAAAGATCCATCCACTAAACATTTTATTGAGTCCAAGTCCAACTGAGAGCAGAGATCAAGATAATACTGCAGAAGAATCCGATGATTTTCTATATAATAAAAACACTCTCACTACACACGAACATTTATTTAAATTTACAGTTTAGTTATGTCATCAAGTTATAGTTGAGTTAAACCTTAGTTAGTCTTTTCGATCTTTTGTTTGAAGTTAATAATTTGAGAGACGAGAGAGGAGTTCTCTCTGACTCCCACACTCTCCTTCGCTCCTGTTCTCTATCTCTTGAAAGCTACAACACTTGGAATGCCATTCAATGAATTCTTTTCCAATTGCTTTCGAATAGTATTTAAAATTCTTAACATAATTAGTTGTAAGATTTAACAGATAATCATTAAACATTAAAAAACAAATTGCATTTGAACGTATTTAAAAATCATGTTATTTTTGTTATACCATTTAAAATTTAAATTTATAAAATAGCTAAAATAGTTTTCTTATTAAAATAATCGAATGTTTCGCCATTTGGCGTTTAACACAATGTAAAATATTTAAAACTTAAATAAGTGATTTAAATAATTTTCATTCTCAACCATTTCTACATTTTCGAACTCGAACACAAAGCTACAAAAGTTAATTCGAACTCAATATGAAGTTACCTACATTCATACATATTTGTATTTGTCAATGTATTTGTATATGTGCGTGTGTGTGTGTCCTGGGTACAAAAGTCAATGTATGAGAAGAAGAGAGGCAAAAGCAAAGAGAGTAAAAGTTTCGCTCTCTTTGTGAAATTTGCCAACTGTTGAAGCTTCTTTTCTTCTCCCTCACTCTCTATTCATACATACATACATACATACGTGCAAAACACGCATCTATAACTGTGTCTCTCTCTCTCCTCTCTCCCCACTCTCTCTTGCTCGCTCGCTCTACATCTTTCTTGGTCTACATGTGAAACACTTTGGTTGTTGTTGTTGTTGTTGTTGCAGGCACTATCGCACCCTCGCGTGACTTACCCGAATTAAGCGCCGAAGATACGATCCGCATTATCCTATCGAACCTAAATTTAGTAGTGCCGGTCGTGGCGGCTCTGCTCGTCATAATTATAGCGATAATTGTTATTTGTATACTGCGTAGCAAAGGCAATCACCACAAAGGTATCTATAAGTATATAAAACTAATTACGAATTTCTCTTCTTTTTTTCGGTTCATCTACGCCTACCCCACATTCTCTCTCTCTGTCACTCTCTTATACACACTCTGTTACACAAAACAAACACTCGCGCTTGTTATTTTTTAAATTCTCTCTCCAAAATATCATAAATATTTTGGCTTTTGAATTTTGCCTGCTCCATTTGTATGTTATTTGTGGGTTCTTGCATCCGATAAACGAATTGCATGCTCGCTTATGGTTTGTACATCGGCTGTGTATCAAATTCGAACTCGAATTTGAATCGTAGGCACAATCGCGCCCCTCGACGACGGTTCGAGTCATGGGAATGTCCATGCACGAATTCCCCTGCCCGCCTGGATGCCCGAGTGGCTGGATCTGAACTTTATGGTTCCCCTGATAGCCACCGTCGTTGTGGTTGCGGTTGGTATCTGTGTGGTTTGTGTGGCGCTTTCACGGAGACGTGCGGACGATATGCGGGGCGGCCAGAAGGATGTCTATTGTAGGTTACTTCCAGTGCCTTACTTGGCACAGGATGACAAGTGTTTTATACTTTTTACTTCTTTTTTGATTTTCGTCAAATTTTATTTCTGTTTTGGCCAAGTCTTTAAGTCTAAATGCCGTCACTCCACAACGAAATGCTGGTAATCCTATAAATTTATAACGTTTGGAATGCCTTAATAATATTTTGAATAGCATGCCTAATCAATGTTTAGATAATTCACAGACACGAGCTTACACGAACAAACATATACCAGAAGTTGATCACTTTAACAAAAATATACCAACAAAATACCAAATATATATGTATCTATACCATATCTGTGTATTAATAATCATGTGTACTATATATACATAAATATCTTAATTATATACTCATAGAACTATCATCAATTTTCCATCATCATTGAAAACCATTGGAAAATTCTATTAAAAATATATTTGCGATGACTTTAGACTTGCCGTAATGATTTATAAACAAAACCCAGAATCAAAATTCATAATTATTATGGCATTTTACTTGAGAATTGTCACTCAGTTCTTATGAGTTTGAATCTTAAATCCTATTTTATTCAAGTGTAAAGTATACCCTATGCTCTATCCAGTGTTGTATATACGTTTTGCTTATACCCTAAGCAATAATCACTGTACAAATGAATTGAAACAACAAGTACTATTCACAACAGACAACTTTTTCCACTCACTGTACAGCCCTACAACATTCTATCGACACACTTTCCTTTGTTGTTGTTGTTGTTGAGTTTACACACACAAGTATTTTCCAATCCTATATTTATTTTTTCGAAAATGAAACCAAAACTAAGATGCTTTTTGAAAACGCCAAAGAAAATGCCAAAGTTGAAAGTACAGTAAAAGTAAAAGTAAACTAAAGTAAAGTAAAGTAAATTAAAGTAAATTGAAATAAAATTCAAAATTGAAATCATCGCTCATTTCATGTCATTATAATCATGAATCGTTATATCGCTAACAAGTTGGTATATTTTGAACTGAAAACCAAAACAAATCCAAACAAAACACTCTCTAATCACGTAATTCCCTTTGGAAAACTTTGTTCGCAATCGTAAACTTGTATTTTTGAGCTATTATTTAGCACTTTAGCGTCTTGAGATGCCGCACCTAAAAAAAAAAAAAGTATTAACAAAAAAAAACCAACCGAAACTAATTGCTAAAATTGTGAGTGACGGAACAAAGCTGATTGATACGAAACAAGAAAACAGAAGTAAAGTATGCGAATTGAAATTTGAGCTGCAATATCAAAATCAATAAGGGAAAAGCATCTTCAGTGTTTCAATATTGAGTTGGCGATATCATATATTAATTCTAGACGATGTAGTTTACAATCAGACAATGGGACCTGGCGCTACACTGGACAAACGTCGCCCGGATCTGCGTGATGAGCTAGGGTACATTGCACCACCCAACCGGAAGTTGCCACCAGTTCCTGGATCGAACTATAACACCTGTGATCGGATTAAGCGAGGTACAGTCATAAGTAAGCATCTAAATTTCCAATGCAACATTTATTAATGCCAGGACAATGCCAGCGAAGCCAGAGTGTCCTGAAATAGGGACCTCAACTCTGGTAATCACTGTGCATTGCCTGCGGCTTAGTTTTTTTCTTCTTCCATTTACTTTGCAAACAAAATAAGTGAAAAGATTTAAAAAAAAAAAAAAAAAGAGTATTTCAAATTTTGTGTTGCTTTTGCATAAACACTTACAAAAGGTCTCATGATCACGCTCATCTAGTATCAACTATAAACTGTCATGCCATAAACACCAACACACACACACTCCCACACACACACACTGAGACACACTCACAGCAATGCTTCTGGAATACGAAATTCTTAATGTTGCTTCTTCGAGTGGCTTTTTTATAATTTAAACCAAAAAAAGATTCCCCTCCGAGTATTACTAAATGTTGTGCTGAATTTAGATTGTTAATTTTAAGTATTAAATATTTTTCTTTATTTCAATTTATTTATTAATTTTATTTCTTCCCGAACTCCTACAAATCCCCACCACGTTTCGGTTGCTGTTACTTCAATTGCTTAAATTTTTGCGTTGACTCAACGTTGATGTTGTATAAATATTGGAAATTTAAAAAATGAAAATCATACACACCCTACACCCACACACACACACATACCGTACTACACCACACCAAACACAATGTGGTGCAGGTCGTGGTGGTTTGCGTTCCAATCACTCGACTTGGGATCCACGTCGTAATCCCAATCTGTATGAGGAACTCAAGGCCCCGCCAGTTCCCATGCACGGCAATGCTAATATTTATGCTGGCCACGCCCATGGCAATGTCGAGTGTCACTATAGACATCCAGGTAGGAGTAGCTCCTCAGTATATTCATTTGATTTCACAATATATGAGTTTATTCTTTACCTTTAATAACCCAATTAACCACAAATCCCTATCACAATTTAAACTTTGTTTCAAAACTTATTTAACCCAACCTTAATGATTAGTCTAACACTTTGTAGTCTAACCCTGGTCGCAGGCTGCTCAAGCGTAAGTAAACACCTGAGTTCAGGTGGAGTCAGGGAAGTCATACTAAAAACACTAAAACCACTACCAAGAGACACCCACAAAGAGTCATTCCACACATCGTTTGCTAGAGTCCTTAGTTTTTGCTAATCGATATGTTTTTCTTGGAAGGCATGGAAGATGAGATCTGTCCCTATGCTACGTTCCATCTGCTTGGTTTCCGTGAGGAAATGGATCCCACCAAGGCCATGAATTTCCAGACCTTCCCGCATCAGAATGGACACACCCCCGTACCCGGACACGCTGGCACTATGCTGCCTCCTGGCCATCCTGGACACGTGCATTCACGCTCTGGTTCGCAGTCTATGCCACGTGCCAATCGCTATCAACGCAAGAACAGCCAAGGCGGACAGTCCTCGATCTATACACCAGCTCCCGAATACGATGATCCCGCCAACTGCGCCGAGGAAGATCAATACGTAGGATAATCACATCGATTTATTAAATTTACAGAGTTTAAAATTCTTTTTTCGACTTTTGACAGCGTCGCTATACTCGTGTCAACTCGCAGGGCGGCAGTCTTTACTCTGGACCTGGACCCGAATACGATGATCCGGCCAACTGTGCACCCGAGGAGGATCAGTACGGCTCTCAGTACGGCGGACCCTATGGACAACCCTACGATCACTATGGCTCCCGTGGCTCAATGGGACGTCGCAGCATTGGTAAGTGAAAAGTGAACCACAATAAACAAATACACCCTGTATTTCTAATTGCTTTAGGTTCGGCTCGCAATCCTGGCACTGGTTCACCTGAGCCACCACCACCGCCACCACGTAATCACGACATGAGCAACTCCTCATTCAACGACTCCAAGGAGAGCAACGAGATCTCAGAGGCCGAGTGCGATCGCGATCATGGACCACGTGGCAACTATGGTGGTAAGTCTTTAAGAACCACTTAAAACTAAACCACACTTCGTTGCAAATAATTTGTATATAAAATATTGTGGATTTGAAATGGAAATGAATCAAATTTCTAACATGATTCCAAACGCATTCTTCTTGATTTCCTTCCTTTTTCAAAATTTGTTTGTATTTAATAATGTTTAACTCGATCAGAAGACTCCAATGAGGGTGAGTGATGTGAACCCCAAAAATCGAAATTCAAACGTGATTTTGATGCATAAAATTCATCAGCTCTCACCTCATGCCTTTGAATGCATAAATCTCATTGAGGAACGTCTATTTACCCAACAAATTGTCTTCATTCTTCCCTCATTCAATCATTCAATCATGAGTCATTTTGAGTACACTTCAGTCCCGTCCTCACAATACAAATATTCATGCTGTGTTTTGCAAAAGTTTCAAAACAATAATTGTTTCTTAAATTATGTGTATTTTTTTTTAAACTGTAATTAAGTTTGGTTTTGGTTACACGTGTTTTTTTTTAAGTTTTCTGCACAATCAAATACACTTCATTTCACAGAGCACAAGATCACAATTTAAAGGGTTTGCCCACAGCACATTTAAATGTTTTATGTTTTGTGTTAAATAACTGATTTAAGTTTAAGTCTTGTTTATTTAAAAATCATATAATTTCATAACATTACAACTCATGTGTCGCTAGAAAATCGCATGGTTTTTAGAAATCAATAAGTTTAAATTTTCAATAAATTTCATACCGCACGCGATTTAATTTATTTTATTAGCCATAAGTATAGTTAATTATTTAAAATTTCATTTTGCGTTTTCTTTCTGTTTTTCTTTTATATTCTATGATGTTTTAAAACAATCTAACAACTACTTTCGGTTGGTCATTTTTATGTGGGGTTTTTAAATTAAAAATTAAAATATATAAACAAAATAAATAAAAATACAACAGCTGTGAAAAGATCTCCACAACCGAAAGATCAACGCACCACTGAAGAGATGCGTAAATTGATTGAGAGGTAAGAAACGAGCACAACTCGAAATATTGAAATCTAATCGAATAAATTAAAATTGCACAGAATGCTTAAATAAATAAATAACTAAAGTATGAACCCATTAATTAGACTACCTAAATTTTGTGCAATTTTTGTAATTAGCCGAGTAAACGTTATCAACTAACCCCGTTTATTGTTATATATTCACTTTATTTATGATAAATATGTAATACAATGACACGTCGACTTATTAGTCGCAGACAGTTGTAAGTTCTAAACTAAACTAAGCTATGTGACTAACTATTAAAATGGCTTTTGCATGTATTGTACTCAAACTAACTATTTGCATGTTTAATCTTGTCTATTTGTTATTTTATACTTTACACACTTTTTTTATATATGTGTTTTGTTGATTTCTTTCGGTTTCGGTTTATTGCAAAGCAAATCACAGTTGAGTGTTTCGAAAGTACCCGAAATAAGAAAACCAAAAACATTTATCATTTGATAAACTTTTATAGTTATACATAACCGTAAACGTAAACGTATATAATAATTAATCAACAGGCTTTAAGTGGCTGCCACTGATACACTGATACAGACTGTATGATTGTCAATCACATGCAACACAGTTACAAATAAAAAACCACTTAACAGTTAACAGTTAACAATTTTGTGCAGCTTGCCGCTTGGTCTTGCCACACAAAAAGTACCAAAAGAGCCAAATGCTTTGGTTGCAGACATGTGCCTAAGATAATCATTCTTATAACTTTTATGTGCTAACTGATTAATTTACTGACTTTTTAAATAATTTTAAACAGAAACGAAGCCGGCCCAAAACAACTCCAACTCCAACAAACAAATGGCGCAGGATTCACAGCCTACGATACTATGGCAGTGTAATTTGTAAGCGGATACTTTCAGTGGGCGTGGCAGTTTAGCTTAGTGTTTCAAGTCAATGAAGTGCGTGGAAGTTGAATGACACACACACACAGAAGTAAACACTACCACACACATACACACACTATAGACAAGCAGACACACATTTTGGGCAGTCAGTCATCATATTTGAAAGCAAATTATCGCAAAAGATAAAGTAAAGATATATAGATATAAAAAACAAAATATCACTGAAGTAAGCAAACGCATTAAGCGCATATATAAATATACAATTATTAACTATTTCAAGTATTTATAAACAAAAAGTATAAAACAGCACACGAGTATTTAAATGTGTGCAATTCAAATACCAAAACGAAAACTCGAATGCAAATCATGTTTGCATTTATTAATATTTAAAAAAAGAAATTAATTCAAAACCATTTATATTTATATAAATGGTCGAAACTTGCATGTGGAACAGTTTTGCATAATTAAATATACATTTTTATTGTACTTTAGTTTGTAAGCCAAGCAGAACAACCAAAATATCAAGCGAATTTCGAATTTCGATTTTCGAACTTCGATTTCGACTTCGAAGCGCGTCTGCTGCTATCTGAAGAAACAGCTCTATACGTAAACCTATAAGTAGCGAGTTTTTTTAAGATTCTTTCGATTTGACAAGAAGCCATCTATGCCAAAAGCATTAAACTCTTTGCGTAGCCTAAGTCAAAGTCATAATATTAATTAATTAATTGTTTTTTAAATAATTTTTTGTATGGTCTCTGCAAATCCTATAACTATTACTTATGTATTTTGGTAACAACAGCAAACAAATGGCGCAAAATTCATTAGTAATTTTCGCATTTAATTTGTTGTTAACTTGCGTTGACTTGTGATCATAATTTTTAGCATTGTGTGTGTCGATTATTTATAATTTATAATTATTATTATTTAATATTTGTATGCTATTATTTAAATGTATTTTACTTTTTTGTCATAATGCGCTTCCAAAACAGTTGTTCGATGCACAAATAGCATTTGTTTTAGCAATTAATCACAAACTAAATTGTATTATACAAAAGTCCCTTGAAGAGCGCACCACTTGATTTTACCGTATGATTTTTTATATAAACAAATATTTAATTTTAGACACATTGGTTATACGCATTTGAAGCTTTAAGAACCACTGAAATTATTCATGTGCACACCTCAATTTCAATTATTTTTATTCATATTTATTTAAGTTTTTTATTGAGTAAGTTCTGCTAAAAATATATTTGATTTTTCTTCAAAGCTTGATTGCATTTTTATTTAGTTTTTAAGCAAATAATGCGACTACATTCAAAACTCAAAGACTGAACTATGCAAATTTATAAAGAAAAGTAATGAAAAGTAATTAAAACGCTTCACAGAATATGTAATTACAAGAGAGTTTTACCGAAAGAACACAACATTTGCTCAACAAGTAGAAATAGCAAAGCATTGATGGTAGTCCCATTATTTGATATCTTATTCACCAGTTTAATTTTATTTATTACCATTTTGTGTTAGTGGAATTACTTTCAGTTTCAGCCTAAACACTTTACATATACTACACTATTATCCTACCTAGGTATACCGATTTTATATATGAATGTAGTGTTGTGACAAAAATATTTGCTTAAAAAATATATATATATATAAATATTATGGGAAACTTATATAAATGTACTACAAATTTTAATGGTAAAACGAACTACAAATATTAAATAGCGTATAGACAAATGGCATTTAATTAATATACAATATACAAAACAAAAACTTAAAAAAAAAAAACAAGAAAAAATCGAGAAAAACTCACAAATTTTCAAGTAATTCAAAATAGCAAGCAATGTATTCGAACAACTAAAACTAAAATTAAAACTAAATATGGCATTTGAGAGAAACACTAAAATTAACAATTAATAAATATATAACTTTTTTTCGGCAAATCAAAATCAAAAGAAATAATTAATCGAAAATTTAAACGAGACAAAAAAAAATTAACAAGATTTTGAAATAAAACCCAGAGAGGTTTTCATAAACTAAGCTAAGTAAAAACTTTAAATAATATACAATTACATCAAGCATTTTTCATAATTATCATGCATAATCGATCGCTTGCATTTTGTGTTGCTTCAAAAAAATGAAAATGAAAATGAAAGCAAAAAAGAAAGAAAAAAAAGAAGCCTAAAAAACTATCATATGGTAACCTATTTTGTAATTATTTAGCATCTAACATGCATATACATATATACACTCAAGTAATCATACATACATATATATTGATAATTTTCTACTTAACTTTAATTGAAACGCATAAATCAAAATTAAATTTCCATCGCATTATGAAACGAAAGGCAGAAAAAGGAGAAAGTCCGGAAAACCTGGAAAATCGCCCACATACGACGAGAACATTCAACTTCAACGCACATCAGATCCAACAAGAACTAAGCAAATTAAAATATTCAACAAGAAATGAATTAATATACTAAAATTTAAGAGAAACAGTTTAAAACGCATACTAATCACTCGCTCCTTCTTAGCCGAACAAAATATTACGCATACTCATATTATTCATATAAAACGATACGATATACATATATATAAATATATATATGAGAAGAAGATGGGCAGATAAATAAATATCCAAAGATTCAAATTCGTAATCCTTAAGCGCGGCATTATAAACCTAAACGAATACTTCAAATATGTGTATTACTAATTACAAATTACAAAACATATATGTATTAACTAAATATATTAATATTGAATGTATTGAATTGACAAACGACATAACACTAATACACACCCACACACACACACACACACACACACAGCCCCGCACCAACACTAATACAGTAACCATTCCCCACACCAACTAAGTCTTGACTTCCCCTCGCTTTTCACACAATTCCCAACAACATCTATAAAAACACATCATAAACACAAATTTGTCAGTTTCAGTGTCATAAAATTCAAGAAAAACAGCAACAAAATTTAAATAAATGCCAATCTATGTTGGATAAAACAAAAAACACCCGGAATTTTGTATTGAAGAAACAACAATTTATTTTATAAATATACAGCGTAGTTTACAAAGTGAATTGAGCTGATCAGTAAAATGCAAATATTGTATTTATTTTACTTTTATTTAGTTTTGAAATATGTAACTTTTATTCTATAGCATATGCAACTAATGAATTTGTCCAGCAACATTTGTTTTTAAAAAGCGCCATCTATGTGTCAGCTGTGGTTTGTGTATCAGCTAAGGGCGGTGCTGTGCTTGGCTAGCCTTCGTCAAGAATACTACACACGAGAGTGCACTAAATATGTTATCTGAGCTCAAACACGTAAAAGGAGACTCCAAAGCGAGCTGGCAGAATTAACGTTATTAACGTAACGATGCAGCCGGGATAAAGGGGAAATTAGAAGTGAATTTATTATCAACTAATTCGCATTTTAACTCAAATATTCTAGAACAGTGTTAAAAGTGTTAGAAGTACCTAATTGTAACAAGCAAATAAATATACGTATTCATGCTCCAAGTATCTTACAGTAACTTTCAATAATCATATACCCTACACACTTTTAGATCAATATTTCTAGCTATGAAAACAATGAAATTCTAAATTTATCGTATACCATATCCCAAAAGTATTCATTCGACAAAGTAATTGATATTTTGTGTTTAATATTTCAATAAATTGGATATTTTTTGTAAACTTACATTTGGGTTATTACTATGCTGAATGGAAAATGTAGCGTATTTTAATGTACACCAATTTGGTAAGACAAACAGACGACGGGCACTGTAAACAAGCAGGGAATGCAAACAGAACTCCAATAGTCTGATCAGGGGAGATTAGCGGGGCGGTAGGGTAGCGGAGGTATTTGGGTGTGTCCCTATGTCCTTATGCCGCACTGAAGCGAAAAGTTCAACAGGCTGCTCCACTAAATCAACAGAGAGAAAACCGCAAAATGTCGATAAGGGCCATAACACAGAACCAAATACCAATGGCCCAAAGAGCAACACTGGTAGCAGTTACCAGTTGGCACTTGCCATGGACAGGAAGCCAACTGACCCGCATAGCGGAAAAGCCTTAGGGACAAAAAGGGACAGGAACAGAGAGAGAGAGAGATAGGGATAGAGACAAAGACACACCAGCTAAATAAACAAATGGCTCACATTAAAATAAACGACAAACGAAAACGCTGAAATTTTGTGTACAAAAACTATGAGTAGCAAGTGAAAGAGGAGCAGAACTAGGAGTAGAAAAAGTAGTAGTTGGGGTAGAAGGGGAGGACACCGAGGAGAAAGGGCAGTAGAGGGAGCTGCCATACTGAAGCCTCTAAGGCTTCAGGAGACGTTTGTTGCTATTTAGCAGGCCCAAACAAGCGGGAAGAGAGGAGCAGGGAAGCAACGCGAGAAGGACAGAGAGGGAGGTAGGTAGAATTGTTGTCGCTAGATGCAGCCCCAAATATATACACAAGTATACCTATATTGCGTTGACAACAACTCGTGTTGTTATCGTTGTTGTTGTTGTTGTTATCGTACTATCGAATGCACACTAAACATGCAAGAAGCAAACAAACAAAGGAATGGAAAGGGGAGAGTAAGCGAGGGGTTGCAAAGCGGGAAGTGAAATAATAGGGCGGGAAAAGGTTTTAAAAACTATGTCAACATCGTACCTGGACAATTTAACTCAATAAGAGTCTCTGGTCTGTTCTTGTCTAGCCTGACCTGAAACCGTCTGAACTGCCCTTCTGTAGTTGGCTAAAACGATTGCCGTTGTGCGCTGTCATGCAATTTGGTAAAGCTGACAATGCATGCAATATTGAAATCAACCGAATTTTAACTTTATATATTTATAGCTCTCCAGAATTTGGTACTAAAACTATTTTAAACGCGGTTAAACGGGCTATGAAATGAGTATTGTTAGAAAGGAAATTTAAAACTGAATTTCGTATTTGTAATAAAAAGCCATTAGATTAAACTCTTATAGCAAACATTAGTTTGCTTAATCGGTTAGCTAAAGCTCTCTTTAGACTCGAATATTTACTAATCATTTAAACTAATGTAGATCAAAACAGCTACAGAAACCGACAACAATATGATGTTAGCCATTATTCTTTGGCTTTAATAGTTTGGCATTTGCTCAACTTGATAAAGTAACCGATAGAACCAAAGAATCATGGAGTTTAAAACAAATAAACAAATTTATTTCCCTTTGTGCTCCAAAACCAAATGACTAAAATATTTTCATGTATTAAATGGAATTTTGAATGATTTGAAAAGCTTTTGGCTAATTCACAAGTGATGTTTTAATGACTTGGGCAAATACTCGTAAATTAACGCGCTTTTCGAACAAAAGTCATTGTCATTTTATGGGACTTGGAGCCCCCAACTGAGCTTTGCAAAAAGCCTTTAAAAGGCCAACTCCATTTGAAGCTTTTGTTTGGCTTTATTTTATTATTTTTTCATTTACTGTTTTTCTTTTTTTGTTTGGTTTTTGTCTTATATTTTTCGTTTGTTTCTTTTTTTCGTTTTTTGGCTTAGTTTATTTGCTCGTGCTGCATTTAGGTCTAGGGTAGTTAAAGTTTATCTACACTCATTTGGCGTGTTTGTGTTTTTCTACCCATAAACCTACTTTACGAACTCAAACACACACAGATACTCAGATACACAGGTACACACACTGCTTTCAGTCACTGTGCCTGCCTTTTGTTAGCCATATCGATTTTCGACTACATTTTTATTGTTTCGTAATCTTTGTTATACTGCCGCCTATAATTAATTCATAATAAATTAATTACGACATTAAATTATGGAATGCTGGAAATGTATTAACCCTTTTGTAGCCTACAGGGTATGAGGAAAAGTGCTAAAAACTTTTGACAATACAAATTATGGCCTTCAAGCAGTTGTTGCTGCTGTTGTTGTTGTTGTTGTTTGTCTGGCTGGGTTTTGTCTATTTTTGAAACGACAAACAAATAATGAGAATGGAAACAAGCATCGTACACACGCATACACCCACACCTAAAACATTCCTCACACACACACACACACACACACCGAGCTCACTCGTATATTATACTATCTATAGATTGCTTAAGTATTTTGTGATTTTTCTTAATCATCATAAATTTGAGTTAGTTTTAACCGAGACATTTGGCAGTTGGCCCACACCAACAGCCACAGCCACAGACACGGACACAACACACAAGACGAGGACAAGAACTTTCCCAACCGACGGAAATATCAATAAATTAGAAATGTTTAACTCAACTCTGCTTTTTTTTTTTGTTATTGTAGTTTAGGTGGGCGGCCATCAGGGGTGGGGCCAACCAGGGCCAACCAGGGCCCCAAATGCACTGTCAAACTAACAAAACTTATTGTCTACGTGTTGCGGCACACAGTGATTTCTGTATTCTGATTTTTGTGCGTCGTGACGCGTCGTCTCATTGGATTGTCTCTTGCCATAATTCTAGGCATTTAATGGCCGACTTCTACTCGACTGACATTGAAGATACCTCACACTGCTAACTTATTGCTTTGAACCAAAATAAAAGAAAAGAAATTCCAATCCAATTCCATTGGGTGAAGTGCCATTAACGAGGGTTGACTGTAGCGGATGCTGCGCATGTCGCAAATCCCGCAAATCAGTGTCAACCTGATTTGGTTTCATTTCGCAAGGGATGCGAAACCATTTTGTAAAATACTCGCACATGCTCTAGCAGAAACGCCATTTTGTTGTGTACAGCTTCGCTCATCAGGCAGTTTAATTTATGCATATATTTTTTTTAAAGAATAGGTTTAAAATAGTGTAGTATATATAGAAAGTTAAGGCAAATATAAACTAAACTGGGTATTAAAATGATACAATTGAATTTAACTCTATAAATATAATTCATTTACTTTTTAAAGAGCATTAAGCTTAAAACATACTAAATATTATTCTTAAATGTATGAGATATTTATTTATTAAATTGCATTAATTTAAATTAAGTTTTATTCATGGAAAACGAATTTACAAATGAGATTGAACTATGCGATTTTTAATTGGTAAACAGCAAACAATTTAAAACCAATTCAATGTTTAACTGATATGTAGTAGTACTTAAATATTTCATAAATATATTTTCAAACCTTCTTGAATTTTAAACAAATCGATTTGTAGTTAAAGTCTTTGTTTAAATAAACCATAATTGAATGTTGCATAAATGGGAACTCTTTGTTTAGTGTGTTGCAGGCAAACGTCATCACTAGAAAGCTGCTTATACTAACCCCACTGCCCCGCCCCCTAGCCACAACACGCCCACACACACGCACACACACTCAACATAAGGAAGCAATGCCAATTAACGTAATTAAATGATGCGTACACAGACAGCAAATACTTGACAAGGAGTTCGCTAGCCCACACCCTGTACACACACACACACACACTCACACACATACCACTATATTTATATATATGCTTTGCTTAATTAATTTGGGACATGACATGCTCTTCAGTTTGTTATTTGTACTTGCAGTGCTCCATACTGTTCCATTTAATGTTTCAATTGGGAGTAGGTAGTTGGGAGGAAGGACAAAATTATGCAGTCTCGTCATGGCAACACCAGGAAACCAATCAACAATGGCTTTGGCAAAGCAACAAAGAAACAAACAAAACAACAACAATGAAAGTATCACTCGATTATGTCACAGGATATGCGGAAGCCGCCAAACTGTCGAAACAAGAAACCCACAAAGAGTCCTTTGGGGGCCAAAGCAATGCCAAATGCCGAAACGGCAAATGCAAATAAGTGTGTCATTAAGCAGCCATAACTGTCATCGACTAAACAAAATGGATTCTGGCCCATCACTTTTATATTTTTGGCCAAAAAGTTTGACTACGCTATGTATACGCAATGCCATAGAATCCTCACTCAGTGGTAATTTCCCAACGGAGCTTTACACGTGCCCACTAAAGCAGCCAAATTCCTCAGCTACCCACCGACCCTGCGACCAAACCAACCCACTTGTATGCGCATGTAGGGAATATGCTTATTTGTTCAACTTTAATACACATTTTACACGCGCCGAAATTATGCTAATCCCGTCCATTTTGTTTGGTCACTCGTCGGATTCTTAGCCTGCAGTTATAGTCGTACACCCAAAAAAAAAAAAACACAAAAAATTATATGCCATATCCTGGGCCACATTTAATTACAGTTATTTGGCGAGTGATGTTGCCACTTTCGGCGGTCATTAAGGTCGCTATATCTTGAATTTGCTGCTCTCCACAGCAGCAGCAAGGGGCACATTTCACAATATATTTTATGTGCCACGCACTAATTAAACTAATTACAACAATTAAGGCAGCCATTTAAAAGGCACAGTCAAGTCCAGCTGTGAACTGCCTGGAGTCTAAGGAACTAAGATACACAATTCTTCTTTTAGTTGTATCTCAAATCGATTGAAATCCAATGAATTTCTGCGCAAATCGGTGTTTACTTCTTTGGCCTAGTTTTGGGGTAGCAATCTATCATTTAATTCTCTAGCTGTCGCAAGTGGCTATAACTTGGCACAGGGTCAACAACTTGAACAAGGCTAAACTTGGCGCTAACAACTCAGTTTTCGTACTCTGTAGCCAGAAAATGTGTGGACATGTTAGCCGATTTATAGCTGTACAAAGGGTAGATGTGTTGAGTCGATTATATAAAGCTGTAGCACAATTTTGCTAAGACTTCTTAACCTAAATAGATTTTAAACTTTATAAATTTTCTTTTTTTTTATCAAATGTTAAGTTCTTCTTCTATTAAATAATTTTGAAAAATATTTTTCTTACAATAAATTGCTTTTTAAATAGCTTTGCATAAAAATAGCTTTGAAAAATGTGAAATTATAGTTTTAAACACTGTTTTTTAGCCTGTTCTTTGGCCTTTTAATCGACAACTAGCCATTTTAGCCGCACTAACAACAGCGACGCTAAAGTGCCGCAAAATATGCAAAACAAACGAAATAAATTCAAATGCGTTTTGGCAGCGCTACTCGTAAATGTATGCCAGCTAAAATTAATTACAGGTAATAACGTCATTCCTGTCCGGCTGTGCTTTTTGCGAGAGAAACAAGGAAAGTGGAAGGGAAGCGGGTAAGAAGAAGAAAACGGTAGTAAGAAGCAAGTAGGCTGTTGCCAAAAACAATCGGAGCTGACTTTGAGGACAGAAATCAAGCTGAAATACGAGGTACGGCAAATAGAAATAAATGCGACATACTTTTTAGGCGCCGCGGGTTCAACTGAAGCCAGCAAAACAATTGCGTGTATTTGGGCGATTAACATGATATGCGGAAATTTCTCTACTGCAATAATACACACACAAACACAAGCACACACACACACACACACACAGGGCAGATAGCCAGCAGTTGAAGCAAAACAGAGCAACAAATGCAAATACTTAAACGTGGAGCATTTAATGCGCAGGCGTCATAACAGCCCTCAGGGCTAAAGTACACATACATATATACATATTTATATATATATATTTATATATATAGGCATGTGTACATTGTGTAGCAGCAGTGAAATAATTATGTTGGTGTGAGTTCATTTCATTTCTATTTGCTTGCTTTTCGCGAATAAAAATTATATTGCACGAGTCGATCTCGCCCATGTACATGTGTGTGTGTGTTTGTGTGTCTTGTTAAAGGAAAGTCGAGAGACTTCGTGCCTGGACATGCGAGGACATGTCATTCAGTTGCTGTTGCTCTCAGGGTCTGCCAAGTTGGCACAGGAACTGAGTGCTTAGTATCCATTGTGAGTGTGAAAATCATTCAAAACAATTACAGTACTAATTGAATAAAACTAACAAATAAAATTAACTAATAAATTCTACAAAATAAATTAAAGAAAGACCTCAAACCAGTCAAAGATATAGCCACATTCGTTCAGCACAAATCCACTAAATTCTATAGCATACTTTTCAGAGTATTTAAAATAAATATATGAATATAAAATGTGTATTTATGTATTTAATTTAATTACTGGCTTATTTAAATCGTGCTGTTTCATATGCAAATATTATGACAAATTTTAAGCAAATTGCTGCCAAATTATGCCACAAAAATCTCTAAAGATTTTCTACCGCAGCCCAAATTTAAACTGTGAAAATCCAAGGCGAATACTAAAAACTGAGGCAGCTCTAAAGAAGCAACAAGAAAAACTACAAAACTACAATAAAAACATAAATGATACGAAAATAACAACACGGCAAATTTTGTGCTCTTAAGAAATACCAAAACTAATCTACGCTAATAAATTTTAAAAAGCATTCAAAAAAGAAAAACAAATAACAAAAGATTTTCCGCGCGAACGAAAAACTTCAGACTAAAATAAGTTTATTTTGTATGGAATGAAAATGAAATGAATTAAAAAATCAAAAACAATTTGAATCAACGTTGTGAAGAAGATTTTATTATGAAATGATTTGAGAATATACATATATACTATATGGTATATCTAAGATTATTATGGGATGATAGCGCTTCCTGGTGTCCCACGTAGAAAATTCCAGTTTACGACCAAAAAGTATTTATACATTTCATGTTTGAGGTGAGTAAAGCTTTTATAAATAAATTAAGCACTTTGTAAAGCACAGCGACAGTTTCTAGTTTTCATATCACTTTTTCTTTTCCCAGTCGTTGTTGTTATTATTTTTTTTTTAGTTTTCTACTTTTTATGTTAATGTGAGAACGTGGGCGTCGCGTCTTTTCACGCTCTTCTTATTGCATTTTGTGTGAAATTTGTTGTATGTTTTGAGTATTTTATTTGCCATACCCTGTAATAGAATGATGCGGCAAAAGGGGTGTTTAAAACAGTCGGAAAAGGAAGAAGATTTCCTAAATAAGCTGAGTTAAGAGCGTATCAAATTAAAGATTATTTTAAGTAATAATCGAAGAAGCCATTTGAAAAACGACTTTTAAAAATTATATAAAAATTAATAAATAATTTTTATTATATTATTTACTCAATATAATATAAATAATTCCCTTTACGAGGTATCTTCTGCTTGAAACCACCCACTTTTGAGCATTCCCTACATACACAATTTAATTTTGTTTAAGTGTTTAGAGATTTATTATCATGTCTATAAAATCTTGTCTTTGGACAAAGAGCATCAGCAATTAAAATGTTTTAGAAAAAAAGTAGCCAAACTACATAACTACTTGTGGTTAGTCCAACACTTAAAATGCCAGGTGAGACAAGATGCTGGGCAGTGCAGGCGATAGGGCACAGGTGTGCGGGAATAGCAAAATAAAATGTCTTAAGTCAGCCATCAAAGCATTGTGCAATTTTATGAACCATATAAATTTAATTGGCCTGTCCATGCATACTTTTATTCAAGTCTCTAAATAATATGTGTGTGTTTTATGAATTTTAACGGCAATTTTCTAAAAAAAATACAAAAAAATAAACAACCAAAAATTATAGTATAGCATAGTTTAATTTACTGGTATAGCAGCAATCGTTGAGCTCTGAGCATCTACTTAATCTCATTAGCTGAGCTATCTGAGCCGCATCTTTGGGGCCAATCAAGAGTCTGGCCAACAGCTGTTGTAACGAATCCACTAATCGAATAGCAGACGAAACTCAACTGGTTCATCGGGGCACCAGAGTCAGGTGTCTTTCAAGGAATGCATGAAAAAATATATATTTTTACATAAAAAGCAAATCAACTGCTTAAATATAATAAAAGCCAAAAAAAAAAAAAAAAAAGAAAAGAAAGAGAGCTAGAAACAAAACAACAGTCGAGTCAAAAAAGTCACAAAATACTGGCAACAACAAATGCTAATGTCAATAAATTAAGTCAACAAAAGTGACCACGAGAGTTGCCCGCAATAAAGACAACTACTACCGCTTCTAAGAGAGAGAGGGAGAGAGAGAGAGGGCTGGTGTTTGGTCGATCGGGCGATCGGTTGATCGCTGCGGACTCTACAAAAAAATCAGAACAGGTTTGTCTAGCAGACAATGAAAATTAAACCTCAATTTAGATTCAACGTTTCGAATTCGTATTCGTATTCGTAGTCGTTTTCGTATTCGAATTCAGATTTAGATTCCAATTCATCTGCGATCTTTGAGTTCCATTTGTAGCCAAGAAATTTACATTCCGGCCAGTTGAACCGTTTGAACAGTTTCGACTGTTGGACGGACAACACCTTTGATTTCACCTGCATTAGTTTCCCTCCGATAGGTAATTTATTCTAATTGCTTGTCTCTCCATCGCCCCATCGATACTAATTTCCAAACATGCAGCTGCAGTCATTTTAGCCACTCCTCATTGGTGTAACCAAAAATTACTTAACTCCACCTGAAAGCCGAAACGGCTTAAAGCCAGCAACAAGTTTGACACACAAATTAAACAAAAAAAAAAAAAAAAAAAAACAATATTAATAAATGTTATAAAAATAGACAGTGTTACGATATACTTAGTTATTAAACGTTTAACTTGTCAGTTTTAATTACAATCTATAAGATATATTTTAAAGATAACTTTTAGATAGGAGCTTTAAAGCTGTGCGCAGTGGCAAATAAATCGAGTTAATCGTTTTCAATTTTCACTGCATTTAAAAGAGGAAGTTAATTTACAATACAAATTTTATAAATTAAATTTAGTTACATAATTTTTAAGGCTATCTAAATTTAAAAATATGAATGAAATGCTGTACTAGAAGACAGCTTTACTGCTAGCTTTCTCTAAGTCAAACAACTTTAAAAGTAATTAAATTTATAAATGTTAATTTCCAGTATTTAATTTTAAGCTACACAGTATCTGCTAGTCGTGCAGCCTTTTCTAGAGCAACTGCTGTGGAATTTACTAGTCAGTCACTTCCAGTTGACGCAAATTTGGAATTCCCAAATAAAAATTTACAAACTTTGAGCTCAATTAGTCTCAATATGCAAATGAAATCAATGGAATTCCGTTGGGTTCGATCTTTTGCTGATCACAACAGGCCATTAGCTATAACTCCAAGTGTCTGTGTGTGTGGATAGTGGATAGTGTTGTAAAACGTACGACATGCAGGAGAATGAATTCAAACACGCTTGTCGACAACTAATCAACTCGATTATTCTATTTGCTGTTGGCCACATTTTGTTGTGGTTTGAATTGATGTAAACTTTAATTTATGTTCATATACAAACATATTTCTAGAATTTATTGCCTTGGCAAGAATGCGAGTTGCGAGTTGTGAGTTGGCCAGGCCAAAACTCGGTTCATAATCCACAATCCAAACCAAATCCCAAAGTCTTTGGTAGGTGCAGGCTTTATCGCACGTGCTGTAGCATTTGGCGAGGCCAGTATTAATTGTTATGACGAAAGAAGTCTTAGGGGGATGCGGTGCGGTGCGGTGGCTCAGCGGTGCGGTGGTTTTCTGTTGTAACGCTTAAAAATAGTTTGGTCTATGTAAGTAAATTATTATGACTTTCACGCCCCGGGCAATGTTTACAACACGTCACAAACTCACACACACACACACACACACACACACACACTCAGCACATGATTAATAGTCAGCATGTGAAACATATTCTTTTATAAGTATCTTTGAGATACGCTCTTGAAAATATGTAGAAGAAAAAACTGTTAAACGTATGCCAGATATTATGGCTATGATGATTATTATTATTATTGAATGGACCTGGGACCAGTTAGCCTAAAGCAGAAGCCAATGAACCGCAGACGGCAACGATTGCTTGACAGCTGCAGATACAGATACTTTTGTCTATATCTTTAACTGTCAATTGTTGTATTGTTCTTGTTGTTATTGTTGTTGTTGTTGTGTGCGTCTGTTGCTTATGCTTATTATGACAACACTCAATTGCTCATGTGACGCCTGAAAGTCGAGCATTTGTATCTCAGTAACTGAGTATCTACATGTGTATCTAAGCATACGAGCTTCCGCATATGAGCGTGCGTGTGTGTGCGTGTGTTTGTACGTGTGTATCTATGCCAGCAAGCTGGCCATTGTGAAAGTGAAAACCCACAAGTGTTCACATTTGCTGCCCTCAGCCAAAGTTAATATGAGTTACACATAATTGAGTTAGCTAAGTGTCATGAACAAGATACATATTTACACATCTTTAAATGCAGCTCTTTTATATACAATTATATACGTATCTGAATGAAATTTTGGAAAGTTTGCCAACCATAAATCACACATCAAATCAAATATTTATACGCATATGAGAGCAAGGGCAATTAAAGATACAAACACACACATTCCAATTGACACGTCATCATTGTCATCATGCGACAATTGATGATAATGGGCTTAATCAATTTAACAATTATCACAGCATTTCTATTGCCCATAAAATGCAACTTTCTTTCATTAAATTGAGACCTTTTTCCAGACAGAGAGAGATGGAGGGAGACCTCAATCGTAGGCCATAACAAATTCCAAATAACCGAAACAAATTCTGGAAAACCTTTCTACTTACAAGATATAAAGATACATTGGACTTTAAAGTGTTTGCACCAGTTACGCATACGCAATTTGGGAGCTTAACTAATGTGCATTTTATGGCACTGCAATTGCATTGAATTGAATTTTAATTGTGCACAAAAATAGACAGTCCAAGTCCATGTAATAAAATAAAACAAAACTCAAGCATTCGACACGCATATAGAACACTTTGGACTGGACACTAATAGAATTGCGATTACAAATTCCACTCATTTACCATAAATACAATGAATAAAAATAGGGAAAGGTATTGCCCAGTCTATGTCTTTCAAGTCTGTCTATGACTCCATGTTTGACTCTTTTTCTTCCCCTTTCCCACTTTCCCACCTTACCACCTTACCACCTTACCACCTTCCCACTTTATTCTTTATGTTAAACCCATGGATTTGTATTCAGAAACTGACCAAGTGGGTCTGCATACGCAATTTATATCACGAGGTGAGGCACATGGAAATTATTTGTCACTTCTTTGTTTGTGATCCCAAAGGCCTTTGTCTATCAAACAATCGAATTCCCTTTAATCATTAATACATATCTCTTTTATATCTAAATAGTTTCTTTATCGCTAGATCTTTAACGGTTTTACGTAGAACAGTTTGTTCCAATTTGAGCATAATATTGGCGGAAAAGGAGCTATTGTGTAAATAATAAATATTTATAAATATCTCCTTAATAAGTTATTTAATTATTGTTTGTAAACCATTTTCAATTTAATTTTTAAGGTTTAATTAAAAGTAACACAAATGTTATGCTACTTAAAAATACTTTTTTTATTAATATTATTGGTATTCCTAAAGTATTTTTTTAACATTTGTTGAAGGGTTTTCATGTCAAATAAATTCTTAATTTTTAAACAATTTTTTAAGGTTTCTAAGTATTTTTTATGCTTTATATATTAATCTTTTAGTAATCTATTACAGTCCAATTAAGTTTATTTTTTAATATTTAAATGATTATAATTTTATTAACAAAGGGCAGTCACCCTTTTAATATTATTTAAAAAGTAATGTGTCTATACTATTGAATATTACTTCACAAATATCCAATTTTAATTCATAAATAACTTAAATTTGAGCTCAATAAATCACTGCTTCAAAAATATGTAATTTAAAATTACTAAAATTAAAAGCTTCGGGACTCCATTCCTGTGCAGCTACTTTGTGCTTATATGCCTGCATTTTACAGGGTATGCATACCTATGTATACATATGTAGAAGGAGCTATAACAATGAATTCTGTTTTCAGTTTTGAAATGAATTTTAAAATAGTGGGTCGTGGCATACACGCTAAATAATTTATATGCCAAGAAAACACACAGAGCAGACAACAAACTCGTACTGGTACTGGTACTCGTATTCATACTCGTATATAGTTAAAGAAATAGTTCAATGAATTGTTAACTAGAATTGTTTAATGCATTAACCCAAATTGCATGCTGTAATGGTATTTAAACTAAATGATTTAAGTTTATAAGCATAAAATATTAATTGTTTAGCTAAACAATGATTAATTCTTTTGTCGAATTTAATAAAGTAGTCACAGAATTCTGTTGTTGTGGTTGTTGGTGTTGATTTTGAATCACATTCTGCGGTTTTTTCGTTGGCTGCTTTCATTTTGTGCCCTAAAATACTAAAGAAAAGCATTTTTGTGCTTTTGCCAACGATAGAGAGAATGGCAGAGAGAGAGAGGGAGATAGAGAAATTACGTTGAAAACGAGTCACATTTCAAAATTGACACTTCAAACGCAACGCTGCCAAGTATCTTAAAGATACTCGCAGTACCCACTTACTACACACATTTAAAAGACAGGAGACAGGAGACAGAAGGAGAGTGATGGGCAGGAGGAAGGGGCAGAGGAAGACTACAAAATGCTAACTATGCACAACACCCAAAACGAACTGAACTGAACCAAACCGAACCAATCCGAAACTCGTAAGCATTTAATTTTGGCCTTTTTTTCCTGTGCTGCGCTGTGTTGTGCTGTGTTGAGTAAACGGAATCAAGAAAGACCCAAACAATTAACAGCAGATAAGCGGAAAAGTCATTTGATGATGTCTCATTGTTGTTGTTGTTGCTGTTGTCGAACTACTTAAATATTTTAGTTTTGAGAAAAATCAAAGCAGAGACAGACAGACAGACAGAGGGACTGACAGACAGACTGACTGACTGACAGTCAGATAGTTCAATGACCAAAGAGCCCGGGTCGCTTTCAGCTTTCATCAATGGTCGCGCTACATTGGCCACAAGGCGACAACCACGACGGTGACGACGATGATGACGACGCTCTAGTAGATATCAGCTCAAAGCATAGATACAGATTGAGATACATATGTATCTGTGCATAAGTAGTTGTAGGGGACACTCATCAGCTGCACCGCTTGACGTTTTTTCTATGGCTTTGCCACAGTGTGCAGAGCAGAGGGGCAGCAGAGAGCGGACTGAGGGAGCCATCGGGAGCAGGGAATCGGGAATCGGCAGCCAGAGCACAAAAATGTCACACGCAGCCGCCGCATTTAGTTCAATTGCATTACAAAAGGCAGTCGGAGCGAGCAAAAATACAGATACAGATACAACTTATAGATACATTTATAAAGCCTAAAGAAAAGCAAACAAACAGTGGAAAAGATCATTGGCAAAGCAAAGCAAAGCAAACGCTTCAAATCACTGAGAAAAAATTGTATCTTATTTGTTGTTGTAGTTCGCTGTTGTTGTCGCTATTCAACAATTTTTACCGTTGACATTCTATTGAAAAGTATTCGGAAATTGTAACGACGCGTCGAGAACGTCGCCTCAAATGTATCTGAATCTGTATTTGAATCTGCATCTAAATCTGTGTATCTGCATCTCTATGCGCAATTGTATCTATACAATTGATCGGCGTCATCGACTCGCTTGAAATACCAATCGACTTGAGTCATTTCACTTCACTTCCCTCCACATCTTAGTTTTATATCTTTCACTTTTAGCCAACACTTTAGCTGGTTAGTTTAGCACTCACTTACAATTCTGTTGGCAGATGACTAATTTCCACACTTCAAACGAACTATGAGCCATCGATTTGTTAATTGTGGAAAATCTCTGTGTCATTTTGTAGCAACATGTTTAATAAGATAAACAAATTTGCAATTGATTTGGCAACTATGCAAACTTAAGGTAGATTTCTTTTAATGATAGTTCGTAAGATGGTCATTTAGTACTATAAAGAGGTATAGTCGTTAAAATCGTTGGAAAACGCATTTTAAGACCCCGTACTCAAAGTGAGAGCAGTGGTCTATTAGGTTTGTCAGAAGCCAAGTGTGCGTAACTTGTAGAAGGAGCGTTTCCGGCCCCAAAAAGTAGATTTATTCTTGTCCGTGCGTTCGTATGAATACCTGGATCTCAGAAACTATAAGAGCTAGAGCCAATAAATTTGACAAAGGTCTCTACCAGTCTGCAAATTGTAATAAATCATCTTACAACACCATAACTGGGAAACTATTGGAGCTATCTTGACCAAATTAACACAATGTATGAAAACATTGTAACTATCCGGATCGGACTACTATAACCTATAGTTCCCATAGGACAAATAGTTTAATAAGAGGATATTAGTATGAAGACATGTAGTGTTGGTTGTTCAATTGCATTGCAGGCATTTTTTGTGTATTATGATTATAACTAACCTCTCCAAGTTTGGTTCCGATGGGACAACTAGGTCCCATAGCTCCCACAGGATTGAATCGATTGAAAGTTTATGTTTGCATGGAAAAATACGCACTGGAACGAGTACGGGGTCTTTTATAGTCGGCTTAATCAACTGTAGCCTGTTTTACTTATTCATGACCATATCGTTAACATCATCAACTTATTTCCTATATGTCATAAGTTGATGATTAATATAGGAGATTAATAATTGTGTAATTTTTAAAGGAGTTAAATTAAATTGGACATTTTTGACATAAGACATGAAATGTAAACTAAATAAATAAATAATTGTGATTATTCATTCATTATACTTCCATTTTGTATTAAACTAAATCACAGTAATTATTTTGTCTTTTTCACAAAAAGCGCAACTACTTTTCTGAAAGCTTCAATTTCAAATTAATTTCTTATATCAATCCGGTATAACTACTAAATATTTAATCAAATAGTTGGTTTTTATGCCAAACAGAAAGACTTAGTCAATGCTAACAGCTAAACAGTTATTATTTAAAATAAATAACTTGAAACTTGTGTTGCTTCCGAGATGCACAATAAAAGTTTTCAGTCAGACAAATTGTATGCATGTTTATGTATACATATACATAGATATATATGTATGTGTGTGCGATATGTATGTTAAATGTAAGTATGTATTTAACATATGCAACATTTAATTTGAATTTGCCAGTACGGCACATTTTTTTCGTTCGTTTTTTGTTTTTGTTTTTATTTTTTTTTGTCGCAACGGAAGTTGTGGCAAAAGTTCAGAAAATGCATATAAAATACGAATGTGATTACAAATACGATTGCGTCTGTATGTGTGTGTGTGTGTGTGTGTACGTTTGGGTGTGTGTGAGTGCGAGTTCGAGTGCAGAAAGACTCGTAATGCTGACTGCAAAACTTTAATGAATAGCAACATGAATTGGCACAATCGAAATGCTTCATTAGTTGCGAGCCGGGCCAAAAGCTGCAGTTGCTGCCAATCCAATCAGCTGTTTGTTGCAGCGCCAAATCCTGGTCGTCTGGCACCTTCCGGTTCTCTAGGCCGGGCCAAAAAAACACCTGCAACCCCGTCTGGCGGGTCTGTCAGGCGTGTATTAATTTCCTTACACGCACACACACACACACACCAATGTGAGCAACAAGTTGCAATTGCTGTTGCTTGGTATACACTAACTGAAGGGATGCCAACGAAGTGTTAGCCAGTTTGCTACCTGGCTAATATTTAAAATGCTTCTACTTAAAAGTTAGAGTATTTCCACTTCGAGTTGGCATTTCTCTCTGGTGTTTCTTGTTTAATATGCAGATTGTGTCGCTGACTTTAATACTTTGTAACGTCGTCGATCATTTCGCTTGCTGTCCGTCCGTCTGCCACTCTGTGCGTCCGTCTGTCTGTCTCGCTGCCCGCCCGGCTGGTGGCATGCAACGTTGGAGCGTTGCAGAAAAGCATGTCGTACAAGCGTTGTCGTCTTGTAAACTTGCAACACAAGCAACATGGGACCATGCAACAACTCCAGTCCCAGTCCCAGTCCCAGTCCCAGGCAGGCACAAGGTGGCACTCAGAACGCAGTCGTTTCCTTCCACAGATTTCCTTGGCCACAATTTTAATTAAAAATAAGAAAAAGAAATAAAATACTGTGGAGCAAATAAATTGCAAAAAATAAAAATAAAACACTGGAATAAAATTAATAAAAAGGCAAACAAAATAACAAGAATCAAGTGAGAACAGCTAGCTAACTGTAAGATGCCGAATATGAGATACACTTCAGCCAGATACATTTAACTTTCAATAGTTTATAGTTTAATTAACACACCTATTAACCATTGAACCCATGAAAGTCCAAAGCTTGACAAATTGTTGTGTGTTAAAATAGTTTATTAATGCTAACAATTGATTTATTTGGTTGATATAAAACTCAGTGGTTAATTGAATTTATAAACTAGTTTTCTTGGTCTTTGTTTTTGTACACTCATTTACCTAGCAAAACATTTATTAATTTCAATAATTTATCAGTAGTGCAACAATCAAATTACCTACAACTAAGTAAAGTCTCGTTCACTTCTTGTCTACCCTTTCAAGGATAGTGTATATTACTTGCTGTCAAGTTTGAATTACGTTTTACAGATTGCCAACATCAATTTTATGCAAAGGAAAGCCTTATAAGTATAAGTTTTTGCTGCGTAATCATTTGTCTGCTAAACTGAGTAAATTCATAATTAATTTATATTATTTACAATAATATAAAGTAACAATTAAAATGTTTGTTGTGAATATTTATAGTAACTTTGACCGTACTGTCCCTCCAAACATCTTCCTCTTGTCTGTCTCCTCTCCAGTTCGATCACTGTGCTCCCCACTTCTCCCCTGCCTGTGGTATGCTGCAGTTATGTATGGGGCGTGGTCCAACATCATGTGCAGTTAGTTATGCTCACACAACACATACAGCTGTGTGTTATAGTATGTAAGTTGCCAAGGGGTTGTGTGTGTAACTGTGTGTGTGTGTGTGTGTGTGTGTGTGTGTGTAATGCGGTTTCCTCTTATCGTGAAGTGCGGGTTCAAATGTTGATAACCCATGACAACTGTGAGTTGTCAGCAAAGCATTTACATACATAATTTCAACAACAAGCCCAAAAACCAAATGGGAAACCAAATGGGAAAATCGTTTAAAAATGCAAATGCCGCCACATCGACCAAATAGTATTCAAATCAGTCCATGGGTCGTCGTCAACCTCGAAGTCATCGTCGTCATCGTCATCGTCATAGTTGTTGTTGTTAATGTTGTTGTTCTTATTGTTGTTTTACTGTAGTTGCTGTTGTCGTTTCCTGGCGCTGCATTTGTCAAACGCCGCGGAATTAATGAACCGCAACGGCAACGCCGATTTGTATCTCATGGATACTGCAGCAATAACAATAACAACAGTAACAAACACAAATACAAATACAACAACACAAAAAACTCTAACTACGAGTACAAAGCATATTTAGTGCGGACTTTAGCACGCGTGAAATATTTTCACATGGCACTTAATTTATTTGCAGGGCTCGACCCCAGCCCCTAACCGCAGCTCCTTCCCCACACCTATGCCGAGCCCCTTAGCACTACCCCCTGGCCATCCACTCAAAATTCTAGCCGTTTCCAGCTGCTAGCTGCTAGCGACCCACGTGCTCGCTACACAAACCGAAACTGGGCAACTTGGCAACTGGCACCTGGTCACCTTGTGTTCTGCTTGTGCCACGCTCCCCTTGCTCACCTCCCTCACCCCCCCATTAACCCATAAATATCACCTTTTGTGCAACGTTCGTTAGTGATTTTTTTTTCTATGCCCCGTTTCGTTTTTTGTTGCAACTTGCCGTCAATTTGTTTGCCAATATTTGACAGGCAGTGTCGCGTATCTCAATAACCCCGCTGAGGTTTACCAACCATTTATCTATACATATACATAAAGATATATACTGATAGATATATATGTTTATAGATAGACGTCGTGTAGGCATGCCAGGAATTTCTCCAATAACTTTGGAGTTCAATTAAAATTCTGTGTGTACGGCAAATTGAAAATGGGTTAGGTCTGTTTACAATTTAAAGCGTTTATACGCTCGGACTTTTAATGGAAAAACCAACTAAAACAGCCCATAAATACTAAATTGGTAGAGAAAAGCTTAGAACTGGTAAATCTTCAATGAGCTCTAATGGAGCCCTGTCTTGGCAGCTATTTAAAAAAGGAAAAATTACATTTTAATCATATAAACTTTTGGAGATAATATTTGGATCACATTCAAGTCCAAACTGTAAGAAATGTATTAAGTAATATTCTCCATCGAAAGAAGCTTTTTTACACACTGTAAATGATATTTTAAATACTCAACACTAAATGCTCAGCGAGTTAATGATACTCTAATGGATCGCTTTGAGTACTCCATGGCCAAAGAGACACGTATAAACGCAGTTAGCACGTGTGGACTGTCAATCATCCGAGAATATCGTATGTGTATAGTATATATTCGTCTGCTCGAGTGTCTCTTTGTTGGAGACAGTCCATAGTATTAGAATTGGTAAGTGTGTGCACATTGTATAGTTTTAGTATGTCATTTTAAAGCCATCGCTGTCATACTATTTGCCCATTTGCCTATTTGCCCAGAGGCCAGAGAACAGAGCCCCAGAGCCCAGAACACACAATTGTCACTGTAATCAATTTCCAAACTGTCACTTTGACATTCGAACATCTATTCTTTTTTCTACACTTATTCTAGGGTATTCTAGTCTAATGCTCAAGAACTCAAGATGTGCCAAATGTTGTAGACAAGACGTCTGTGTTCCATTTAAAAAAGACTTGTAGTCAAAATACATGTGTGTGTAGGTGTGTGTGTGTACCTTTGGTATTATGTATTTATCATAAAAAGTATTTTATCGCTTCCAGTTCAGTTTGCTCCACCCGTCAGATCAAATATTTGTTCATTTGTTTGTTTGTTTGCTTGTTTGCCTGTTTGCTTCATTGTTTGTTTGTCGCCTGTTCAAGTATTTGTATGCATTTTGTAGGTGGCACTCAATTGTCGTCGTCACCATATTCATATGCTACCTGGTAGCTAGAACAAAAGCCAGTGCTCACTTTATCAGAATGAAAGTAATACCCGTACTTTAGTCTGACAGTTAGTCGGAACTCGACAGGAAATAAAAGACTAGGCCAAGTCTATAAATAACTTGAAAGTAATCTAAAATATCAGCTGCTTAAAATGACAATTCTATTACCCAAACTTAGACTGGTCATAAATCGACTATAAATGATTTATTTGTGTACTTTAAGTTTAATTTATATGTTATAATTAAATCCAATTTCAAGCTCTTACTGTCTAAATCTCTACTCAACCGGTCGTATCATCATGTGCACCTGCTTATAGCCATAGGTGTCGCCACGCCAGTGAGCCCAGGTAATGCCACGACCGTATTGATCGTAATTGTACTCACCACCAAAGTACAGTCCATTCAGATTGCTTTTAAATAAAGTAATTGTATGAGATATAACTATTGAAACTTCATTTTGAATGAGTCTCACCTATAAGTGGTGGCCTTGTACCACCAGGCACCCGTGTAGTGCACAGCACAGTTAGTAGTGCTATTGTCGTTATCCCGATCGTAGGTTGAGAACTTGGCATTCTGATGGTATCTGAGTCCATCGCCAGCTGAACCCACATATGTGCCCAGCACATTCAGGCCATACGAATTGGCCTCATTACCAATCGCAAATCGATCGTATTTGGCAAAACGGTGTTGGCCCTCAAAGTCCACTAAATGTATATACAGTTCCTGGTCCTTGGCTATGGTTAGAGCATTCAGTGTATCCAGTCCTATCCAGAAACTCTGATCCAACTCTCCGAAGCCTTGCTTATAGGAAGTCCAATCCCTGTAGAAGTTCACACTGACATCTGAACGTCTTTGTATAACCAACCAGGGAGATCCAGCTAGATTTATATCACAGTACACGGAGATCACTTGACCATCTACATCGATCTTGTAGATGCCATTCTTCTTTGGATTGGCAGCGGTACACGAATCGGGATACTTCTTTTTCAGCTGATCAATGACTGTACCTACACCGGCAGAGGCCACGCCCAGCCAGTATACGGCCAAAAGTATGTAGAGCAAAGTTTTCATTATGAAATTCAATTGAACAATACCTGATCATGTCGTGTCTCTTTTATACTAGTACCACAAATTATCATTCTTTTTTTAGTTTCTTGATTAGATTTGATTATAAAATTTACAACGGGATTAATCAGTTTGGCTGTTTGTTTGGCTTTTTTATCGCTGGATTAAGCCATCAGCTGTAAAGTTCTCGTTACATGTAGTTTTCCCATGATATAATGTATATTTTTTAGTGCACTTTCCTTTCGCACTGTGGTCAAGAGTGGCGCTATCGTTGGCATAAAAATATTTGCTGACCACTGATAAATACATTTTTGTCGAGTTCAAGTTCATGCTTTGAGTATCATTTGATTTTATTATGAGAAATGTTTTCCTCGCTCACTTTATGTGGTATATCCGTTTGAGTTTCGTCCGATGCGATCCAATAGCCGTGCCTCGAAGCGCCTATTGTTCACTAAAGTCTGCTATAGCTATAGCTATATTCCCGATGACTCAATTGGCGCACAATGGACAACATTCAAGTGAAGGAATTAAACACAAAATATGAGATCAAGTTGCCTTCACACAAAGCTACAATGCAAACAGAAATCTACTCTCTTCTCTCGCTTTCATTCAGTAATTCTACGTAAAATCAGCTGATCACAGCACTTTTAACTACAACTTCTATATATATATACAGATTATATATGTAGTTTGTTTGTATGCCAAATATATCGCATAACCAACCGTCGTCACTTGCTGTTCATTGTATGTGCCCCGATACTTTTATTTTATTTGATTACACTTTTCTGGTTTTTTTGGCTTTTTTTTTTTGCTTGTCTGAGAATGTGGTGGGAAAATTTTGATTGCGGTCTTAGGAATGTACATTTGCCAGCTCAAGTGAAATATCCATTTTATAATTTTCTGGTGCTTTTTCGATTTACTTAACTTTGCGGAAGTTGCAGCTCGTTTTGCGCAGAGTGTTTTTCGCTTTGATTTTCATTTTAATTTATATAATAATTTTCCAAAATTGTTTCGAAACTTTTCAACAGATTCAGCGACTAATTGGCCACACTATAAAGACTATTTGAAGATCAAACAGGAAGTTCAGCTGCAAGTCTGAAGCCAAAGGTAAGTACGCAGATACATTTAGCTGATGATTTGACAATATTCCTATCTTAATGCCATCTTCGACACGAAGAGGAGAGGGGGAAAAGGGGGAGATGGGGATGCAGTAAGTACTTGTACTCGCACGCTGAAATTATAATTAACTAAATAAAATTATGATAGATGGATGTGCGAGCGACAGCGTTAATTGCACACTCACGCAAAACAAGTTCCAAGATTTGCCAGCAAAGTCATTTAACAAATTGAATTTGCATTTCAAATACACTGCAAGAGCGTGCTGCAAATATTTGCATGGGGGTGGCTCAGTAGGAAATTCAAAAACAAATATATATATGGTAAAGTAAAAATGTAGAAAGTTTAAATAAACTGTTGAACTAGTTAATTAATTTAATATTTTATAATTTATATTTAATCTATTTTTTTAAATTTTTATTTCCTTAAACACCCCACGCTCGCTGCCAGCAGCAGTGCTGGTGCGCACAGTGGAGGAAAAAGCTGCTGCCATGGCACGCAGTGGAAAATGTGCGAGTGCTGTGGCTGTGCGATTGAAATGCTTTTTAGCCAACTGGCAAACGGGTAAAAGCAAATCGAACTGCACTCAAATGTTTTTATAATGAGTTAATAAGCGCGCACCTGTTGCTGCCGACGTCGCAGTCGCAGTCGCTGTCGCAGTCAAGAGTAATTAAGAGATTTACCTGGGTCCGAGAAGGAGCCGAGTTGAATTAACTTGATTTGATTTGATTCGAGTGTGGCTCACACAAATTAAAGCCAATGTTTTTTCATTCTTGCTTCATTTTGTTTCGTTTTGCAATTTGAATTGCCAATTGCAAAAACTATTTGTAATTCTGTGCCAAGTAATTTATTTGCCATTACAATTAGACACAGTTTGAGTTTGAGTTTTGCATTTTGTGTTTGATTGATCCAGTTGGCAGTGGCATAAAGATGGCCCGAAGGGTGTAGGCATGTGGTCAACACACGGCGCCAGCTTGGCCCATATCACAATACGAGTACATTTCTCGTTTGCAACAATATCACAAACTAAACAATCCTGAATAATGAATAATGCAGCTCATTGCCCCTGACAAGCTGTAATAGTTTGATTAATTTCATTTGAATGCATACATTTAATTAACTGAAACTAAAAGTAACTAAATAATTCAACGAGTACAATTTGTATATAAACTTGCTGAGAAACGTGTTGAAAATGATCCAACAAACGATTCTGAGACAACTCAAATTTGTTTGCTGTCGAAAATATTACAAATTTTCATTTGTAAGTATTTTTTGCTGGCGCTCAGCGAAATCTGAAGTAGTATAATAAAAATGACGAAAATAAATACGAACATCTAACACATACCGATACAGATACACAGAGATTGAGACCGTCTGCCAGATACTTTTTAGGCACTTTTATCAAGCAACATGCGACTAACAAAATTTAACAAAAACTAAAAAACTAAAAAAAAATATTTAGCGCCTGGCTAGCGCAAGTTTTGAACTACCGAATTTTATTTTTGGATACACTCGTCAAAAAAAGGGACAAGTTTTTAAAAAATAAATAAACAAGTGTTGGCTAAAAGAGGAATTTGCTTTGGGTATACCCTGTACAAAAGAATTACTTAGGTGCTGGGTGTTTTATATTACATATTTAGACACTAGTTATGTGTTTAATTTGCAGCTAGAAACGACAGAGTATTCGTTTAAATGAGTCTGTAAATTAAACTATTAGAAGTAAATTAAATATATAAACAGGCAAATAAAGTTTTTGCTTATTAACAGCTCGGAAAAGTGCAAAATTTGTAAACATTAAATCCCAAATAAAAGCGTTTTATGTTCTATTCATCAACAGCTGGAAAAACTTTTCTAATTTGATAAAATAAAGTCTAAAAAGTAGCATAAACATTGTCCTTACGACTTTGCTGTTCTCTACAGGGTACTTCCAAGTCGTGCACTGTTGTCTGCTGCGTTTTGTTGTGCCCAAAGTGCAAAGCCTATAATTTTGAACTTGGCAGAAGAGATGAGATGAGAGGACAAGTTAAAATGAATTGTTTATACATATACTAGCAGACAAACAATTGCACTTGCCGTTGTATTTGTATCTGTATCTTTAGTTGTCGCTGTTGCTGTAGCTGTGACTTTACTTAGTAAATGCGGTACGGTCAATGCACAGCCGTCTTTTAGCCAGACGAAATACGTTTTTTTGGGGGCTGACCAGCAACGTCACCGTCAGACATCAGCTAAACACCAACAACCAAACAAGCAAACATTCAAACAGCCCCATCATATGCACAGTGGGGCCAAGTCGTTGTCGTCATCCATATGGCAAAACTATTTTTAAAAATGTTTTAATTATTTGCTGCCATATTCCTTAAAGCATCGGCTAGTCGCCGTTGCCGTTGCCGTCTGCTGCGTCTTCTCCGCTGCACCTCTGCCACTCCTCTGCCGCTCCTCTGCTCCACCTCTGCAGCTAGTAATTTTGGGCCGTCTCAAGCAACATGTGCAACTACTTTGGATGTTTTTTTTACTTTGTGTTTGTTTTGTTAGCGCTTTTGGCATATTTTCTGCATCTCCTTCCAAAATACATTAAGTGTGAAGTTTCTGCCAAAGAAATATTATTGTCGCGTCGCAGATTGCATGTAATTTTCGCCGCTGAACACAGTGCAACAAGTTTTGGCTTACCTACAGTAAAAAGTTGGCTAAGAAGTGTACTCTAAATTTGTTAAATAAATTTTTATAGCTGCTTTTAACACTACCAATGTTGAAGCCAGAGTTTGAGTGCCTCAAACATGTTGTCGAGTGTTGTTTTTGGATATTTGTAATGCACACACTTGAAATGCATTTCGTTCTAAAGACTTTTCATATTTTCTACTTACACAATTTCTATCATTTGCTTGTCTATTTTGGGGTGCGGCTGAGCAGAGAGTGAGGAGAGTGAAGAATTCTCTAGAGCAAGTCAAACAACGGTAGTAGCTGATGATGTGTCTCAGTCTGAGTCTCAGTCTCAGTCTCAGTTCCAGTCTTAGACTCAGTCCCAATCTGTCTATGGCTTTTCTATTGACTTAACTGGCAGCAGCCAAGTCTCTTTACAGCTGGCTGTTGGCTGTTGGCCTGGCCCGCTTCCATGTTGGCCAAACAAGCCAAGTCGATATGCTTATGCTCGCTTTACAGGCTTCTCTGCCTACAGACGACGATGCCAATGAAGCGAGAAAAATTACTATTTGTTGTGCTTCAAGTGTGACTGTGTGTGTGTGTGTGTGTGTGTGTGTGTGTGTGTGCAAGTGCGAGTGCTCATAAAAGTAGTTGTGCATTTGTAAAGTGAGTTTGTCAACATGAGGCGCGCGCATCGAAACACAGATACAAAAACAAACAAAGATACAAATGGAAATACAACGAAACAACAAAAACATGAACACAAATTCTGATGGAGTCCATGTCCAAGCTGAAGTTGCAGCTGGAACTGGAGATGGATAGCTGAGGATGGAGATAGAAATGGAAATGGAGATGGAGTAGGGACGGAGTTGGAAATAGAGATACAAACAGGTAACTTGGCGAACCGTTAGAGAGACGTTACCTGGAAGCAACTCCAAAAAGCCAAGCCCAAGTCTTGGAGTAGGCTGCGTACCAGAGGTGCCAATTTAGCTTATTTAAAGCTAGTTTAAATATAAATAATAAAATATTATAGAATTTTCTTTATATTTTATAAAAATAAATCATTTCTAGTCGATGTTGTACATTAAAAAATTATTAAATTTACTATATTCAAGATTTATCTAAGTTGTTTACATTATAGACTTTTGTGGGAATCCTTAAACCTTCCAAGCTATTTCTAGCTCTTTCTCTTCTATACAATTTAGCTTTTTAAAATCCTATAAACTTGCGGCAACTCTGCTGCGTATCCCAGAGATACAAAACCACTGCAAGTATTTTTCTGGCGAACTCAAAGCTTCGTTCCTGTTCTCGGCATGGGTTCTGCAATGGTAATCGAATGCCAGGCAGAGAATCGAATGCCCAGCATGGTCAATACTCAGTGCTCAATGTCCAGTGCTCAGCGCTCAGTGCTCAGTGGTGAGTGCTTGTGTCTGGACATGTCGCGACTTGCGACGACTTGTCTTTGCTGCTGATTTGTAGTTGTTTGTTTTAGGTCTTTTGTCTCCGCTAAAAACGGAACCAGACTTTCGACCTCAAGCTCCCTACCCCGGCTCCTTTCCCACTCCTTTCCTCTCCACTTGGAGCTACACAAGGTCCGACACTGTCGACAATTACTCACATTTATGGCTAGTTCGAGTACATTTTTCGCTTGTGCTTCTGTGTTTAGTGTTGGTCTAAGTCCCCTATCCCTCCCCCTACGCCTCTTTCACAACTCCTTTGGGTTCTCTTGCCGCTCCGCTCTTCCCTCTGCCAAATCGATCGTTAGTGCACCGCATTCATGCATATAAATCGCACTCTCTTATGGCCATTGGCAAATTCTTCTTCTTCTTCTCTGTTTTTGGCCTTCATCTTTAGCTGTTTTTCTCGGTTTGTTGCCAATTTATAAAGATTACGTGCAATTAAAAGAAGAACTCGGCACAACATCATCATCATCAGCATAATTATCATCGATTCATTCAGCGAATCAAATTAGTTCTTCCATATAGCAAATATAGATTAATTTAGAGTGTCTTGGCAACAATTAATTATGCCTTTTAAAGCCATAAAGGAAACTATGCTAAGCAGCCAATACCCTGTAGAATGTGGTCTGATTGATTAAAACTTATACTATTTCTTCTATATATCAAATAATTTAAAGTGTCTCGGCAACAATTAGTTATGATTTTGAGAACTAACACCAAATACCCTGTAGTTACCCCAGAGATCAAAAATGCCACACATGACAAGTGTAGTCCCCAAGGCAACATGACAACATGACAACATTTCAGCTGCTATCGTAATTGAAATAGATTTTTAATAAATTTTTAATAAAATAAATGAAATTTCGACTAAATCTGAATAGAATTTAGTTTAGTTGTTATCAAATTTGGGCGCTAAGCGTCGGCTATAGCCAAATGAGCTCAATTCCCAGCTGACCTCTTGATAAGCCAGACAGCAAGTAAGAAAGAGGGGGACAGTTGTATAGAAAGAGAGGGAGATACACAGCTAAACTCTGACACGCTGTCATAACAGTTTTACAGTTTAAGCTGCCTTATCAGTTGTGTTTGTTGTTGTTGTGGCTGATAAGCGATATGGATTTGGTGAGTTCTATTTTAATAGGGCATTAAAAATAAATATTTCTGTTTGATTTCCATCAGCACACACACGCATACACACACACACACACCACCACCAAATAGATTACAATTATCAGCTGAAACCACAGCTTTAATTTAAATTTTAGTTTATTTCGTTGCAACTGCCACATGAAACCACTGTACAGTAGGCACTGCCTTTGGGGTTATCACAGTGTTTACTTAATGCACTGCCCGTTCATAACAACATTTTTGATTTTTCAACATTTCATTTTTTATTTTTATGTGGCATTTGACACAGTTTGACACACATGCAACCGCTTACGATGGGCATTTAGTTATTTAGTTTAGTTGGTTACGACTTAAATGTAGCTGTAATTAGCCCTCGTCTTATCAGGCCCTGCCATACGTTCGGGGTTATAGGCCAATCCCCTACCAGTCGCTGTCCATGTTGCCAACGCATGAATCCAATCCAAATCTCATCGGATTTTGAACTTTGGCTTCCTTTCGAGGGCGAGACTATTGAATTGATTCCAAAAGGAGCAGTAAAAGACATTCGAGAATTGAGTTCAAAAATAAAGTATTTTTTTTTATATTGCATAATTTAAAACTTGTCTTCAATCTTTGGCTTGTCTAAAGTCTTATCTAATCAGCTCAGACGTGCACTGTTAATTAAAAAATACTTTGAATTTATTCTATAAATTATGTGTGTGTTATTGAAGTACCGTAAAATCCATTAGAAATGCTATTTAAACATATTTGATTATTTTCAAGCATAAAGACAAGACTTTGAAATAAAATTCATGAAGAAATCAGTACTAAAAAGTCATTGAAAGTATTTAATATTTAATTTTGGTTTTTCATGAGAATTATTACATCTTATAAACCTTACGGCATTAACTTTATATAAGATACTCTATACTATTACAGCAAATATTGCATACATTTTTTGTATATATTAAAAGTAACTCTATCTTGACACATCCTTTATTTTAGACAGCCCAAACTTCTTTTATAAATAGCTTCGCTTATTGAAAACAAACTCTATTTCCACATTCCCATTTTCTATATGTATCTGCAGAGTAGTTCCAGTTTTAGTCTGCTCTTTAGGCCTCTTTGTCTAGCATTCTTTTATTAGTTTTTCTTGCTATTTATTTTTTGCCACACAATTTTATTTTGTTGCTTTTAATTTTATTTGGATTTGTCTGTGGCGTCTTTTATTTTTATTTTTGTGCTTACTTTGTCGCCGTCGAGTCGTCGCAAAGTGAAACTGAAAATTGCAACTAAATGCCGTGCTCATCACTTGTAGACACTTTAGAATGCGCTGTGTATCTATGAGATACAAAGACTCGCAGACAGCTAGACGGACATCGACGAGACAGCAAATGAGACGCAAATGGAATGTAGAGGTGCTACACACACACACAGAGGCACACACACACACACCACTAGAGACAAAGACTATTTTAGAGGACCGTATCACGCTGAGATCTATTCTAACTGCCTTAGCAGTTTAAAGTATCTACAAGTTGCAAACGGAAGCGGTTTTATAACTAGACAACACACGAATTAATTATTTTGTTGTATGAAAATGTTAATTTTTAATGAATTAATAAAGTTGTTGGTTTATGAAATCCTTTTCCGGGATTAGATAATTTTCAAACGACTTCGTCTTATCGAAAAGTCTTTGGTAAATGTTAATCCTTATCGAAACTAGGTTCAGACCTAATTGCTTATCTTATGAATAGCGTAGAGATCAGATTTCAGAGATCAGTTATTTAATAAACGTAATTTTTCGGTAGTAGATTTTAAAGTCTTGGATTAATGGTTATCCATATCGATCCTACAATCCTAACTATTAGCACATCCCTAAAAACTTATTAGTATGTTTATAAAATCCCTTTTGGGCTCAGATAGTTATGACATTTTTCGTAGTAGTCTTAAAGCTCTTCGCTTAATGTTTTTCTTAACTAGCTGCAGCCCTATAAGCTCTTCTCTCTTTATAATATTCTCTACTTAGATTCATTAGTTGCTAAACACTTTAATTGTTTGGCAGTTGTTGGTAAAGCTTCCTTCAATCAGTAGCTATTGAAACTACGCCCATTCCCTTTAGCACTCCACGGCTCTGGTGCACTGCCAGCAGCAGTCGGGGTACTCGGCGGTCAGGGAGACGGTGTCATTACCGCAGAGCTGGAAGGCAGCCGGTTGCTGACAGCTGTAAGAAGCTTCGGAGTGATAGGGAGCAGTACTTTTTAAGGGCAGTACTTACAAATAGATGAGTGCTCTACCGTCCAGACTCATGCAGATTATAATGCCACACACGCTGGGATCCTTTTCGACCTCGCCAACTAGCATTTCTTTAGTGGGGCCAATGCAACCATTATCTACAGCAATACACTTGCTTTAAAACTGATTATAGGGTATCTGTGTGCTTACCCCAAGTGGGCAATGTGAGTTCGTGCACCAAGGTGCTGCCGTAGAAAAGCAATCCATTGAGGATTAGACATAACTTCCATGCATTTGGCATGATCAGCACAGTGCGTCTAACTGTATGCGTCCAGTGGCGTAGACTTTTATAGCAGACTGTGACACATATTAATAAACAATTGGATAGGTATACTTTCAAGTGCCACTGTGTGACTGTCTCCAGTCAAGACTCGTGTCGTTTCGAAGCTAGAAACAAAGCAACTCGGAGTAGTCACTCAACTTGAACTTTTGAATAGAGTAGGACTGTGAAACTAGACGTGACACAACAATCAGCCTTTATGCGTATGCGAATATCACTGTTACTAATCTTTGCTGTGTGCCTGCTGAGTCCCAACATGAAGATCGCTGGCTATCGACTCGTGGGGGTAAGTCTTGGCCCAGTTAACACTTAGTTGGCTATAATCAGTTGGTCCTTCTTAAGAAACCGTTTTCGAAGCGCATGAGTTGGCCACAGAATCTGTACGCGGACTTTGCCACCATCGACAGTCCAGTGGACAGAGCTGCAGTGATTCAAAACCGTTCAGTGAAATGCGCAGAACCGGGCGGATCGGGCGGTGACTCCTCTGGTGGCGGAGGTGGTGGCACTGGTCATTGTGAAAACGACAGCACTGCCAAGAAATGCGATGTTAAGCAAATCTTTTCGCCTGGTGATCCCAAGCAAAAGTCCTCCAACATTGCCTTGAAGGCAGCCCAGGATGCCAAGGCGGCCAATGAGGCACAACACGCCGCTGGCCAACTGGCTGCCCAGCATATCAAGCAGGAGCTGGCCGAGAAGGCCTTCCAGTCAGCCAAAGCAGCCGAGGCGGCTCTGACCGGCAAACAAATGGTCGTCAACCAGCTTGAACTGGAAATGCAGGAAGCCCATGCCGTCGTCGAGGAGGAGTCCGCATCCCTGCAGAACACAGAGAGCAACATGAATGCGGCTGTCGAAGCGGCTCGTGCGGCCACCAGTCAGTTCGAGACGTTAACCGAACTCCAGAAGACGGCCAAGGATAATTTGGCCAACATTCAGACTGTGGCCTTGGGTTCACAGCAGGAAATGACCGCCAAGGTGCAGTTACTCGAGGCAGCCAAGAATCGTCTGGGAACGTTGCAGAAGCAGCTCCAGAGTGCTCGAGAGGATTACGAGAAGACCAAACAGGCGGCCTACAAAGCGGCCTGTGCCGCTGTCGAGGCCAAACAGAAGGCCTCATCCTCCAGTTAACTGTACTATATATACCCCACTATATATATCCGTCCTTGTATATTTCTTTATATTTCTCTATATTATATTTTATTGTTGGAATTTATGGCACATTTTGTAGTTGCTTCGAAGCGCAAGTTAATCCCATTCTGAAGGTGTTGAAGCTTCTAGGGAAAATCAAGACGGTAGTGAAGCAGTACTCTTCCTCAAAACACCCTGTACTTATGAAAATCACCAGCTAAAGTGGGCTGTAGATATTTCCGTTATTTTTAAGTATTTCATTGAAAATTCTATTGCATTTGAGAAACCCAGAAAATAACCTACTTCTGATACCTCTATACTCTATTTCATATACCTAGGGTATTTTCTAGCTGTGCCTGCTGACCACACACAGTTGCATTCTTCTGCCTAAAACTTAACGACTGCCTTTAAATTTTCCGCGTAACTTAAATCAGTTAAGCAACTGCAATTACAGCTGGCCAAAAGTCCGAGTTCCCTTTAAGTTTGTCAATGAATTCGATTGGTATAAAAGCCAACTTTACCTTACACTGAGCACTGAAAGTTTTTTTGAGTTAGTTCAGAGCAGTACAAAAACATGAAATCAATGCTGTTTAAATCTGTGATCCTTTTTGGCCTAATCTCTTGGTGCACTTGCTTGGTGCACTACAAAAAACTGGAGAAGGGAGGTAAAGTAAATTTGCTATAATTTATTTAGAATTTTAAAAGTACAACTAAAGTTTCTATAAGCAAATGGATGTAAGTTTGAAGGTCAGGAATTCGCAGTGGGAGAAACTGTCAAGGATCCAAATACCTGTGGTGTGTATGTGTGTCAGAACACCGAGGGGGACTCCCTTATACACTAGTGAGTAAAATGAACAGTGTACTGTATATAGTAGTGCTAAATCCCTATCAGTTGTCAGATACCTGCACCTTTTGAGTTCTGCAAAGATGACGGAGTTTCCACAGTCACAGAATTTCCCCAATGCTGTTGGATGTGTGTCACTTACGTGAGTTGCGCTGATGCGAAACCACCGGCAGACAAAAAAGAATAAGTAATAATAAAAAAAACTAATTACTATATTTATTTTAAATAAACTTCATGCTAATTTGTATATATTAATTAGAGTTTTATTTAAGGCTCTCAGACACAGCTTGAGTCCTAATTAAGATAAATATTTAAGCACTACTTGTTTGGGTTGCCGACCTTTATGTCTTTTTATGAAAAGTAACTCATTTTTCTGGTTTCTGGGTTTCGAAATATGGAACACCTCTAAAAACGAGCCACAATAAATACGAAGGCAATACGCACTCCATTTATCTTAGGGCCCAGCCAACACAAAGACACTCACAAAAGCAAATTGAAGTTCGCAAGGATCAGGCAATGATATGATTTTACTTCGTGTACACAGATCGGCGGTACTCATCCATCCCTCGGCTCATCAAGTTTTTAATTAGCCGCCGCAGGGTGAATGCACACAATCTCTCAGGCAGGTCCAACACAGGCGGGTAGGGGGTAGGGTGCAGGGGTTTATGGCGAAGTAGGGCGAAGCTGTGGTCCTTCAACCCAAAAATGAGGCAAGCGAAAAATTGAAATTTACAAAACCGAAAGCCAAAAAAAAGAAAGAAAACATGTGAAGAAACTACAAGCGATGCGTATGATTTAAATATGTGTGTTGTGTGTGTTTGTGTGAGTGTTGCTATACGAAAAATTGGGAACCGGACTCGACAATGATCTGGGCATGAAAAGAAGGCAGCGACAACAACGGGCACAACCAAAAAAAAAACATTTTTCAAGCCCTACAATTTAAATGTCTCGGTTTGTAGTAACAAATTGAGTCCCTAACTTAAGTATGACACTAACTTTAACTTAGCTATATCTTAAATCAAAGCAAGTTCTTTAAAATTATCTAGCAAATTTATTTAGTCAATTAATCTGGTTGTTCAAAGAGAGTTGGGGTCGTGAGACCCCAACTGTAGGGTGCATGGGCAATACGCAGAAATCTCGCTGCTCTCCTCTTATTAATTGAGTGAACATGTCAAGAAATGGACAAGCGAGAAACGGGAAATGAGAAACGCGAAAAGCGACGCAGCAAATTATTAAAGAAGCTAAAGAAAAAAAATAATAACACGAGAAATAAATTCACAGCTTGGTTTTGGCAGAAAAATGTTTAAAAACTTTAAACAACTCAAATCGTTGGAAATTCGGCATTTAAATCACTTAATCATGCAATTATGTTATGTTAGAATATGACATACATATTTAGACATGTGTATACCACATATGTGTGTGCGTGTGTGTGTTAATATGTTAACGTAAGCAATTTGCTACGTAAGTCGTTTGAACTACAAGCGATCGAACGTGAAGCATTAACCATGCGGTCGCAACATGTGTGCTGCGAGCAAGACGACAACAGCTAAGTCATTGCTAGCAGCGCTCAAAGGTGTAACAAAGCGAGATGGCGATAGTTGCGGGCAACAACAACAACACAACACAAATGTCAAGCTAATAGAAATGCGACAACAAATAAAACGCACAGCTGGCAAAAGGCAGACAGACGGCAGAAAGAAGAGAGAGCGAGAGTGAGAGGGAGACGGGTAAGAGCAGAACTTCTCGCTCGCTCGCAACGGGCACAAGACATAACATAACCAAGACAAGCCAAAGCAGCGGCGCGAGAGCAAGAGTCAATGCTGTTAACGAAACACACACAAGCAAACACGCAGAGAGCTCACACAACATTTCGCTCGCGGTCCCAACAGTTCAGTAGGGAATGCAACATGTTAATGTTAATGCTAACAGCGTCTGGTTGTATGCTGTTGTATTTATTTAAAACTTTATTTTTATACCTTTATATCAAACTTGTTTCACTATTTACCGTTACAGTTGATCGTGTGCCGCGTGCGCTGTTGGACGTCAGTCGTCAGCTCGCTGGGCGTCTCTCGCGGCACTCTCACCACTGCCACCGACCGGGAAACAAACACGCTGCGAACGTCAACTACTTCACCAACCAAAACCCAAAGAAAAAATATTTTTAAAAAATAACAATAAATAATAGAAACACGAACTAGTCTAGAAGGAAAACTTTGAGAGGCTTCACAGCAAAATAAAATAGAAAATCACTTAAAACTTGAAAGAGTGGGCTTCAAAAACTAACTTCCGGCAAGTGTGTAGTGCTCTAAAAAACTCAATAAACGATTAAAAGTGTCTTTAATAAGAAATAAATAATTGAGAATTGAAAAAACTCTAAAAACAAACCGAACTAACTTTTAATGGATTCCTCAGTGTGTGTATTAATTAATTGTGATGAGTGTGAGACAAGTTTAAACGTGTTTCACACATTTTAGACAAATTTACGTAAAACACAAAAATAATAAAAATATAAAACAATTTTTTGCCACGGACTTTGACACTTTACACGTGTTCAAACTGAGCTTTAGCGCTTTATATATATCAGCCATTAATACCCGAGGGTCAGATCGATGTGTGACCAAAAATTAAATGCAATTAAGCACATTTATCAAATTATAATTAACATGAATACCCTTCACACTCTTCAGTTGCTCTCACAAAGGCGAAAAGCGCGTCATGGGTTAATAATTAATATAAAATTATGATAATAATAATTGTGTAATGATGTATGGCATGCGAGTAAGGTGAGTAAGCAGGTAATATTTGTTTATGTAAATTAAACACTTTTAAAGTCATCAAATTGACGCATAACTTGAGCTTATTCTGTATCCCGCCAAATCTAAACATGCACGCACATGCACAGACATGCCTGCAGATCATATTTCCAGTTCACAGCTGTATTTCAGTGTAACACTACAAGCGTAACATTATTATAATAATTTATAATTGCCTATTATTACATTTATTTCAAACCAATTGAAATCAACAACTCTTTAATCAACGCATGTAAAAACGTAAACTAATTTTGTTGTCCCTCTAAACACATGTCGCATCTGCTCGAACATGGTTTGACATCTGTTCGAACTTGGTTCAATGAACGTGTTTGATGTTCGACTGCAACCGGTTTGCTTGCTTAACAGTGCCATTTTGAGTTTAACATGGACATGACGCGACAAACGCTGCGCGCCTGTTGTTCGACGTTTTCGAAAAACAATTTTGATTTTCCGCCCGCCTGTTTCCCAACTTGTTTTCTCGTTTCTCAATTCTTATTTGGTGCTCGATCGCGACGGTTACCGGTACCGGTGCCTCCAGTCTCAGTCTCTCCTCATACACACTCCCATTCACAGTTGTGCCCTCGACGCGTGTGCATATTTCCGGTGTCCAAAAAGTAAAGTAAAAAAATAAAGTACGAGCTAAAAACGACTATGAATAAAGTGTCAAGGCAAAGATTCAATTAACGTTTATCCATTACACAAATATCGAACTTCGCACACTAGTATGTGCGTGTGTGGTTATCTGTGTGTGTGTGTGTGTGTGTGTAGTACAAATCGGGTTACTTTTGCGATCGGTACAGAACGAAGAGCGACTGGCGCCAGCGACGATTTAATTATAAATACATCAACAATTATTATTGTACTTACTAGTACTGTCTACAAATATATGTAGGTACATTTATAGTATACATTTGCCCACTGTGCACTATTTCAAATGGTTACACACGCTGGTAGGCGTTGCTTTTTGCCTTGATTTCGATTATATATCTATCTATTTCTCTCATTCTTCCGATACGGCAGGCATCACGCGCCCGGTGCAAACTTTCATTTGCCGCCGTTAAAAGTTTTCTTTTAACGAACTTATTTAAATGGCTAACAAAATACAAACATAATAAAATAATCAACTCATTTATATTCCATGTGGCAGATTAAAGAATTTCGAGAAATTCTTATCGACAGGCCAAAGTTCCGGTTCCAAGGTTTAAAACAAAATAAAGAAAATAACGCTTGGAACATTCCGTTAACCGATAATAAATGCTATAAATATATATGTGTGTGTATGCATTACACACACATACATATTACATATATGCTATAAGCACAATAAATAAAATAGTGAAAAAAACAGTTAAGAAACTTAATGAAATGAAAATGTTCAAAATGCTTGCAATCTAAGAATTTGCAAGGACATCTGTTCACATCTTACCGGGCAGCATTAGATTCTTGATTTAAATAATTCTAATACTGTCAGGTAAAGATGTCGTCCGTGTCCTTATACATCATAAATACCAAGAAAAAAAAACAGCGAATGAAAAGCAAACAAATTTTGCCCAAAAAAAGATAACAAAAAACAAGTTTTTGTGAATCCTGCGGGAAAAGCTGACAGCTCAACGTAAAGAGGGAAGACTGTGGGAATCAGGGCAGGAATCAACTCCTTTCTCTGCCCTGGGTTGACTGCCTGAAAAATTGGTCTAAAAATTTGGCAGAAAATTTGTCGGAATTCTTATAACTTTTTTTTTGCAGCTAAGAAATGACGCGTTGTTTTTTTGTATATTTTTTTGGGATGACATCAGTAGAGAGATCATCGATATCTATGTATGTGTGTGTGTGTGTGTGTTTGTTGTGCGTAGCTGTGTGCAGGTAAAGGGAAAAGCAAAGAGACGACAAGCGGGCTAAATAAAAAAGTAGAAGAATCCATAAAAATATACATTTTATGATCCCACTTCATATTATTTTGTTCAGTATTTATATTCACAATATACTATATATATATTTATTTTTGGTTGCCTGTGTCCATTTTATTGTTTTGCCATTTTTCGCTGACTTGCCGACGGATTTTCAACATTTCTTAGCCAAATTTAGTGACAAAAATGTGAGTTTTATGAACAATTTATGATCGTAGTTGGCATAAACAGCGTGTTGAGGTTTCGTTTATAATTTACGATATTTAACTTATGTTTATACAAAGCAGACACGGGCCAAGAACGATAGAGAGAGAGAGACAGAGAGGGCGATACTTGGCCAAGTGTCACAAGAATTTCACAATTATGAGATAACAATTAAATTCTTAAAGCTGCTGATTTATGAGCGGAATGTGAAATGTGAAAAGCAGTCATTAGCTCAAGGTTATGAAACAGGGAAACAACTGAGCTCCACAAAGATTTCAACTAAATTCCATAGATATATATGTGTGCTGTGTCTGATAGATAGGCTAACAAACGGTTAACTGTAAGTTGGTCAGCTCATCCAGAGATAAGAACACTCACAGCGCATTGAGGGCGTCAGAATGGGAGTCGGCGTTTGTCAAACATTTCACACCAAGGTAAAAGTGTCTATAAAAGCAACAAGTGGCACAGCAATAACCACAACTACAACAATAAACAACTAAAGCAATTGTCAAAAGTCATGTACAAAGAAGAAGCTGTATTTACTGTAGATACAGGCACAGATACACACAGATAGTTGTAGTTACATAGTCAGATAGATACATAGCTAAAGCTAGATAGAGACTCAGGCAGATGACGTTAAAGCTGGAGTTGTAAAAGGTTTTGCATAAATACAGATACACAGACAGACAGATACACAGCTACACAGAAAAAAGTGTGGGCGTCAGTAGGAAAATCAATCAGTTCTGATTATGGAATTTTGATAAAATGAACTCTTAGTTAAATCAAATACATATTTCATTTATAAACTTATGAAAGAGTCACTTAAAATATATTTTAAAAGTGTTAGAGATGAATATAGGTGCATGAAAGTCATAGAATATTTGGTTCAAATTCAGATTCAACATACAGAAATTAAGAGTCATATTAGCTGTAAATTTTTCTCAGTGTAGATATATTTTACACGATAGCCAGACGCCAAAGTAGGATTGTAAACGGTTTACAGCGCTTTTAATTTTTACAGTTTTGCATTTTCTTCAAATTTTCTTTGTGTGCCTTATAAAGCTAAGAAAACTGCGTCTAATCAAGGTAACCGAGAAATACTCGTACTAACTTAATATATGACATTAAAATAAGTATTAGCTACGGTCGCGAGGAGACGACGTAACCGAGTCGAATTCAAACACCTGTTAATGAACCAAACCGATCGAAGCGATACCGATGCTAACAGTATCTAGCAGATACAATATTCCAGGCACAATGTCCAGAGTGTACGTTTGTGTGTGTGTGTGTGTGAGTGAAGCCATTTTGGAGTCCAAATCTATTAAAAATCGACATTGAAATGCGTTAAACTTTGCACTTCATTTGCAAATCTCGTTAATGCCACGATCCGTAGTTAATTGTGGGTCTAAGAGTACAACTAATAGCATTAGATTGGAAGGTGAACAAGCACAAACATGCATAAAATACTCCACTAAGTAATAATCAGTTTTTTTTAGGTATATAAACATATTTTTTTATGACTATATAGTGCGAGTTATGTAAGGGAACTCAAAAAAAAGCATATATGTATATACTCAGTGGGTATTTCACAATCAGAGCATGAGTTGCCCACCGATCGCAATCTAGAACTTTAACTATGGGCAATAGAAAGCACTTCAGGCTATAAATGTTGGTAGTGCCCATGGAGTGCACGGTATAATCGGACGGGGCGTAAGGCGATTGTATCGATTAAGTGCTGTTAATCAAAATGCGACCAGAACACTTGATATCCACACGTCAATGATAATGCCAACTGCCGACTGCCTACTGCCGACTGCCGACTGCCCTGGCAACGTCAACAGTAACCCAAAATCAAAGTAGACCTTTTTTTGTTGAGAACTCTAGCAAACCAAAATTAATTTTCATATCTCAGGCAGCTGTCACTTGACCAGAATATTGGTAAAAAAAAATCGATTGGTTTAATTGGAAATTGGATTGTGAGCTGAAACCTTCGAAATTTTGTAAATGTTTCAAGATGAGATCGAAGTTTCGTTGACAAGTCTGTATTCATTTCCTTAAAGTTATTTATTTGAAGGCCTCTCAAACGCACATGTGTGTATTTGTGTGTCTGTGTTTAGGCCAACAAATATGCTGGTCATCAACGAAACACGACGGAGTGTATCTAATCATGGGCCAAGTGGACTCCAGTTTGAGTTCGAGATAGTATTCCTTACCTACCTACTCGGAGGTAAGTATCTAATCGCTACATTATCTATGCCTACTTCTATTGATAAAGCCATATTTGCCAAGTCAACGGGCATTATCTTTTTTTATTTTTGGCACCTCTTGGCGCCAAATAATTATGGCCAGAGTAAATACCCTGTAGAACAATTAGTCTGTGCTGCTTATAGATACCCTTGACTATAGTAAATTATAAAATATATTTTAGACAGCAACTAATCGAGATGTATAATTTAAAGCTGTCTACGATAAGGAATTTGTGATCTGGTTTTACCGCCAACTGATTTTGTAGATTATCAGCAAATTAGATCAAAGTTCGGCCTTCGGTCTTCGATCTTCCAACTGATTTAAGCGATCCTAATCCCAATTATAAATGCAGTCCGTTGTTTTTGTCAACGTCTAATGAACCCGATTTGTTAATGTTTCTAGACATTTGGTTTCGATTGGATTGGACTTAAAGGTAGAGCCAGTTCTGTTATTTTTTGGCTTAGAAAGACTAGGAGTTTCTCGTTTTTAGCTGTTTGTTGTTTGAAGCGAGTGTGCATAAATTAGTGAAACACTAATTTCCAATTCCGATTTCTCAGTCATGCAAATGTTAATTGACCACTTAAGTTAAAACTTCATAATGATCGTTAATAATACCGAGCACGACCGTGGCGACCATTCATGCCAGCGACAACTGTAGCCAAAAGAACAGGTTCAAATTGAACTTAACTAGCCAAGAGAGAAACCCGTCTAAACCGTCGAAACCCATCCACCAGCTACCAGTAATCGTCTTGTTTGGGACCAGATACTCTTCAGACTCGTAAAAGATATGCAACCTATAACAGACTTACTTAGCACAAATTACACACACACACACACACACTCAGGCACACACACCTGGATGACAGTCATGCGAAACTAGAGAGACCTGTAGCCAGAGGCTCTTAACTGTACATTAATGATCTTTTCAGCTAGCTTTTCTTTTAAGTTGGTTCTGTTTTTATTAATAGCAATACCCTGTAAACATAAAATTGCCACAGCAGGCATCTTTGACCCTATAAAGAACTCTTTTTTATACCAATCAAATGTGGGTACAGTTCAAGCCAAAGCACTGACTGCCTTAAGTATTCCCACACTCGGTTTTTTTTATGTTTGGTATAGAAACTTTAGCTAGAAAGTAAATTGCAGTGCCTATAAAAGAAGTGAATAAATATTGACTACAGTGTGTCTTAAAAGAAGTATGCTTTAGCTAACAAAAGAAAAGTATTAAAAACTATAAAAAAAGATATTTTAATTTTATGTGAACAACAATTTCCTTTGGTGATCATAAGTTAAACTGTTTTTATCAAGCAGTAATTTACTTAGTTAGATTTTTAGGTTGTCACTGAGTTACTTATGGTTAAAGTATCTATAGCTTAAAAAACATTCCTCTAACAAATTTTGGTGTTCATTTCACTTTTCTGCCTACCGTTTTCGGATCATTCAAAGTTATTCAAACTAGCATGTTAGTAATTAATTTATATTTTAATCTATGTATCTAAGTTTGGGCGTCGAACATTCGAATCAATTGTAGCTATAGATTGGAATGTTAATTGAGTGCATAAATTGAAATAGTTAAAGATCAGATAAAACTCGCATAGAAGGTCTTATCTTAATTGATCAACAAATTAACGCACACAAAAGCGCTGACAAGATCACAGGTGTAAACTACATGCCTACCTGTGTATACATCATATACCCATACATACACTGACATGTATGTATTTACATCGAGAGCATTTAGTGGCATTGATATTTGACAGATCATGGTTCATAATCAGTGGCAATAAAGCGATTTCCTGCCTCAAAGGGGGGGCGAAATGGGTCAAGCTGCGAGTGGCCTGACTCGTGCCACATTTTGTAGCAAGAACAACTTGAGCAACAACAACTAGAGTGGTTGGAAAAAATGCTGCGCCATGGCAGACAATTGGCTTGGCTCAAACCAGAGTCTAGCGCAACTAACTCTGCTTTTAGCCACACATAATTGAACGTCCAATTTGAAGGCAGGCATTCTGGTTAACCACGCCCCCCTCTCCCAAGTGCTACTGTGCAGTAACTGGGCCCATTCCTCAAAGCCTACCTGCCACGCCTGCTCTTTAGCTTTGCCACTTGGCATTGCAGCGCCTCGCTGACCACGACGGTGCACCAAATTGGCAACATTGGGGAGCCACTGTAAGTGTTTACCCTCGAGTGAACTTTTGCAGGGCCTTAAAAGTTTCTTTAGCTGGCTTCTTGTAATTTCAAAAAATAAATACTACAAAATTCTACACATATTCAAAAATCAGGGCAGAACAAAGTTTAAAGAATTTTAATTAGAATTTTATTTTTTAAACGACTTTCAGCCTGAAACAATTAACTGATTTGCTTGGCTTTTACTTTCCTAACTAATTACAGGTGTAAGTGGTGTGTGTGTGTGTGTTTAAGTCTAGTACTGATTGCCTTCGGGGTTCAGGTAGCAATTTAGTTGTAGGAAATTGCCATTTTTTCAATGATCAATCAGCAATCAGCTGGAAATTTATTTATAGCATTTAAATCCAATTTTAGTTTAGTCTGCGAAAGTTAATTGATAAAAATCGCTAAATATAATTAATGAACAACATGTTATTATAAAATACAAATAAAAGTAATATGCGTACATGTGTTTATTTGCTGTATTTTAGGCCACGATGGCAGTTGGCTATAAGCACCTGTGTGTGGCTAATAAGCAGGGCCATTTGCCATAATTAAAAACTTAACGTTACGTTTTTAGTTGACTAACTCGCATTTTGTTTTGGTTCATTCTAAACTAAAACTAATGAAGTAACTATAACTAGCGTAAATGATGCCTAACGAATTCAGAACATTCGTGACAAAAGCTGTCTGCTACAATTCTGCCAGCTGGTCTCTAAACAAAACCTCCAGCGATAATTAGCGAAGTATGAAGAGAAAAAGAGAAGAAAAAGAAGTGTACTACTAAAATATGAATATTCATGGCTATACCCTCAATATTATAATGCATATATGCATGAAGTATAGCTATGTACTCATTGAAGTACTATGGAGTAAAATGCTGCTTTATGTATTTAAATTTAACACGTTAAAAATTAGATAAAATTTGCATAGAAATTGCAATGAACCTTAGCTTATGAGTGCTAGCCAGGGGTGGGGTCTGAAGGGGGCGTGGCAACAGGGGTAACAGCTACAACAGGTAGCAACAGGTTAGTGCAAACACTACACAACAAATAAATGAAGTCCCAAGTTTACGATATTCCAGTGAATTTCAATAAATGTTTAATTAATAATTGTTTAGGTATATAAAAAAAAGTATTACTTTATGCATAAATAACTATAAATTATTAATTGATAAAAAAAGTCTTGGAGCTACTACCAGCAGATACCCTGTAAATATACATAAATTTAGTCCCTCATATGCTGGCAGCTATCTGTTCCTCTGCCTCTCTCTCTCTCGCCCTTCCCCTTTCTCCCTCCCTCTTTACACCAACTCTTGCAGCAGTGTGTGTGCATGTTGCACTTAACTTGGCTGTAATTATTAGCCAGTTTCTGTAACCCGCAGCTGACAAAGTGCAAATGAATTAAAAAATATAAAACAGGAAGAAGTCAACAGCCAAAAAAAATGAGTTAAGATTAGTTTTTTTTAGCCAAGTTGGCTACTGTTGGCCACTTTATGCATTTGACTTTTGCGATACGATTTTTGAATTTCTTGTTGTCTTCTTTTTTAATTTTTGTGCTGCTTTATTTATAGCATAAAATGTTGTAGCAAGTTTGCCGCTGTCGCAGCCTCTGCCTCTGCCACAGCCTTTGTCGCTGCTGAGCAGCAGCGCAATGGAGCAACAGCGCAGCAGAGTTATTAATGCTTGGAATTTTCATAATCGAAACGAGTTTTCTATAGTCAGTTAGCCAGTTAGCTACCCAGCCAGCCAGCCAGTCAGCCAGGCAAGGAAGCACGCGCAGTTCCAGTCAAAGTCTCAGACTTGAGACCTCGAGTCTTCATGTTTTAGTTGTTGTTGTTGTTGTTTTAATAACTAACGCCTCTCGCTGGCAAGCTGCGTTAAGCAAACCAAGCCAAGTCAAGCCCGGCTCAAGTCGTTTTGACCAGGCCAAGACTGTGCACGAGAGAGACTGGAGGGGGAGCAGGTGAGTGGCAGAGAGTTATGGTAAGACAAGCACACGCCTTGCGCGAACAGGTGAAGCGTTTAACTGTACGTCGGTGAAGTCCGAGTCAAATGATCAGTGGAGAGCAGAGGAGAAGCACGAGGAGTAGCAGTCGAAGGAGGAGAAGTGGTTGGGGGAGCACCAAGGGGAACAATCAGTGGAATACCTGTAGAGGTAACTGCCAGCCAGGCCAATTGACTTGGGGCCTGGCCAACCTGTTGGACTTTGTCGATTCAAGTCGATGCTGTTGTTGCAGTGCCATTCGGCTATAAACATATATAGTTTATATATTTATTTAAAACGTGTGTTTAATTATAAAAATGCTTAAAGCAAATTAATTTCGTTATTCAATTACCAAACTTGAACATTTTATTCTGTTATTATTAGGCTATTAATTTGAAAAGAATTTAAATAAAAAATAATAAATAATTTGTATAATGAGTGTATATATTAAATTTGAATTAAAATTAGTGAAATATATTTTTATCATTAATATATTAAGTTGAAAATTATGTTAACTAATCTGCCAAAGAGCATTTAAGGAATTTAAATTAATATTACAAATATTTAAATTTAAATTAAAATTAACTTAAAAATTGAATACATTTAAGAATAATTGCTGTTTAAATAAACATATGAAATAATTATTGATATACTGTATTGTACATTATAAATATATGTGATTAAATATATTTGAAATTCTATATTAATTTACCTAATTTATTTATGTTCCTTAGCTGCAAATTTAAGCAAAGAATACTTATGAAATTTTATACTTCATTGAATTAAAACATAAATATATAAAATAGTTTTTAATATAAAAGTAGTTATTTACTAAATGTTTTAGTAATTGCCATTTAAAAGATATATCGATTAAGTTATAATTTTAATTGTTGTTAATTAAGTTTTTTATGATTTGTATAAATAATTAACACACGTATTAACTTAAAATAGTTCAATTCTTTTTCTTTATTAAATACCTTAAATATTTAATGAATACCATAATTTGAAATTATGCTTCTGGTTACCATAAGGTTAATAAATTCTTTAATGACCGCCTTTTAAAACTTTTACTGCCAAAGTGATTTAAATAAATTGTCTAGCGATTCAATGTATGTTTTGTATTAAAATTCTGGTTGCACATTTGTAATGCCGTCGGGTTTTGTGCAGCTTGTTGCATGCCACAAAAACGACGTTGGCACGGTAACAAAGTTGCAGGTAGCCATGGCCAGAGAGTCGGCAAAAAGGCAATAGTAATGCCAACTGGGGCTTGTAGTCGGACTTGGACTCGGTCAAATTAAGCAGCTCGACATCAAGCGGCCAAAAGGTGTAATTTGCTTAAAAGCAGCAAACAAATAAAGGGTTTCAATGGCCAACAGACAGGGGGACAGCCAGAGGGACAGTGGGACAGACAGACGGATAATGAATCGAGAATGAGGGCTATGACTCGAATTGGGAATAAAACTGGAATTGAAATTGAAACTCTCTGTCCCCTGTTCCATGTTCGCTGTTCCCTCACTGCGCTCTCTCCAGTGGTGATCAGTGACAAGTGCATGTTCCTGGCCGACAGCTGCCGCATTTTAGCCCAGGTCCACAGACTCATCTTCATCTCGAATATTCATATGTATTTCACATTCGTTTTCCTTCTTTTTTGAAGTGGCCTCCGCAGTCTGATCATAGTTTTTTTAATTAAGTACTTGCTGCTTTCTGGACGCACTTAATATGATGCAAGGTGACGTTCGCCGCTCTCGAAGCCTTTAAACTACACTGCTTAACAAGAGTTTTTTGCCCAAAGTGCCTAAGAGAAAGCTTAACTGAAGTTGTGGAAGGTAAGTTAAAATTAAGTGATAAAAAATATAGTGATCGAAACCAAATCAAACTTGCGTAGAATAGTTATAATCATCAAATACACAAAGTGTGTGAGTTTGGTTCTAATCGCTCAACTAAAATCGACCGATTTGCCCAATGAGAGCTATAGAATATAGTTGTCCGATCCACACCAAACTTGGTAAGGATAGTTATAACACATTTAATGAAATTTAATCAATGTATAGTGTATGAAAATGGCAATAATTTGAAATAAACTTGATCTGCTCTCGAAATAGACAGAATTCATTTCAAATTTGGTGGCTTTAGCTTTATTATTAGACTATCGACTCGGCAATTGATGCTGATCAGGAATATATATGCTTACTTTATGGATTTTGAAACACCTACTTCTGCCTGTTGGGCACATTTAGCTTCTAACAAACCTAGTAGACCCCTGTACTCATTTTAAGTACGAGGTCTAATTACATTTAAGAAAGTGTACATTAATAGAAACTAAAAATTGACTTATGTACATAAATTATTAATTTTAATTCTACTTTCCAGTCCAAACTAGTGACCTTATATATGCCATATGTCTGAATAAATTCACAATTTTGAGTATTTGTTTTCACTGTGACTCAAAATTTCCCCAATACCTACCATCTGGGGAGAAATGGAGTTTACTTTTAAGAAGAAATCGAGTTGTGCATTGACTTTCCAAGAATTTCCAATTTAAAATAGGTTGTTGTTTATCGGTAATAATTGGAGCCCCTATATTTCTATGCGAACTTGAGAATTTTTATGGTTTGCTCTTATCGATTAATTTATACATTTTTACATTTTTTATATATTTCTTAGTTTTTCGGCGAATATTATGCCATGAAGCTGTAGCTGTGCTCAGTGGATATTCGCGAAACTATTGATTAATGGTAAAAACGATTATAGTACATATGGATATGGCCATTTTGGAACTTGGATTGCAGATTTGCTGTCAAATTCGAAATGGGCACTTTATTCAAAATCAATTCAAGTCCCACTGGGACCTACAACAGCGACCAAACATTAAACATAAATCCATTAAAATACAAAAAAGAAAAGAAAAAAATGAAATTGAAAATGGAATTGGCTGAGCTGGGCCTGTATTAAGTCAGGGGTAAAGTGCTAGTGATAAATGCCCAAAGGCCTCCAAGCGCAACTTCGATAAAGACGGCCCTGCAGTACGCCATTGTCATCAAAACTGACTAGGAAGGGCACTGGAACTGAACATGGAATGCGCTCAAACCTCGGAGCTGTAAGCTTATCAAATGAGCGCGGAATTTTATTCATGAAATATATTTTTTCTCTTTGCTGCACGAAGTTCGGACTTCGGAACAGGTTCAAGAGCCAAACCGCATTTTTTTTAAATTATTTTTTTATAGAGTCGAGAGTGGAGTACGAGTACGAGTCGGAGAACATAAGTGTATTGAGCGTGATAAAAATTAAGTATTTATTAAATGCTCAATGCTGAGCGGGTTATAACAATGTTGCCAGTACTTACCTGCCCCGTGTGCAACTAGTTGCCTCCTTCACCTTCTCTCCCATTTAAGTGATCACGATAATCATAAGGTGTGAACAATTTATGAACGTTGCCTGCCACAACTTCTGCAGCAATTAGTTTCTGGATTGCATATCTAGGAAAAATTAGAGGAATATATTTAATTAAGTTGTTAGTAAACTTTATAAAAACTTTAAACAAAAGTATAGCACAAGCTGCACTCAGTTTTGATTTGTTTATTTGACTGTTTAAGACATCAAAATTGTTTAAGTGCCTTCAACTGTCAGTTTTGTCAGTTGCAGCTCGAAAAATGCTACTAAATCAAGCCAGAAATTGGGCTAGGCGCTTCGGTCCACACGAGACTGGAGACTGGAGACAGGAGACACCAGACCAGTTCAGATTTATGGCCTGTTAAAAAGTCAGGTCTCAAAGTGCCGGGCAATTGGTTAAAAGCTACACGGCAGATACAACACGCCCGATAACGGAACGGGGCGAAAGATTCTGAGATTCAAGTTCCCAATCGGGTCATGAGGGGGCAAAGATGGAAGGAGCAAGAAGTAGAGTAGAGTAAAGAACGCACCACATGACTAAAAAAGGGATGCTGGCCAAGTCCCCGTTCAACTTCAAGTTCATAAATAAAAGATGCCAAATTGTAAAAAACCGCCAAACAAAAAAGGCAGAACAATGAACAGCCGCTCCGAAGAAGAAGAAGAAGGAGGAGCAGAGGAGCAGCGGCAAAAGAAACCGCTTCCAGTACCGAAATCGAAATCGAAAACAAAGTCCTGAATCGAAATCGGTACTCAAACATGCAGACGTGACTTATTTAGGACAAATTGTTTGATTTACGCTCTATAATAAATGCGATAACACTTGAGTTTAAGGATCCCGTTCTCTCTCCGTCGTAAAGACTATATATACAACATGTATATATGCAATCAGCTTGATATTTTTCGATAATCATATCTTTAGTTTCATGTCAACTGTGAAGAACTGTGTGAGGGACCATTAAAGCCAGACATCAAATCTTACACTTGATAGTTCCCATATCTGAGATAACTGCGAGGGTTTATTTTTTTTACTGGAAAATGCATAAATGCAGTTGCCTTAGCAGACGTGTACACTGGGAAAAATGAGAGCTAAGAGTTTGTAAAGCATTTAAGTTGTATTTAAAGAAAACTATAAAACTATAGAATATTTAATTAATTACTGTGTCTTTTAGTTCAAATCAATTTACTTATTAGGTAGGAATTATATTTCTACAGTCAAAACATTACACTTTTTTGCACGCCGAATGAGTTAAGAACTTTAAGAACATTTAATTATGACATAGCAAGATTTTTAAGCGAATCAAGTACTTTCATAAACTTACTTTTATAAGGAATATCATTTAAAAATTCTTTTAATTTATTCTACTTTAAAATTTAAATACAAAACTTTAACTCTTCAGTTTTTCGTTTTTTTAAGGCTTATCCTTGACAATTTTAGAAAACTCTTCAAGTTCTTACAAATTTTGAGAAGTAGTGACAATTTTTAGTTTGTATTTGTTAAAATTCAAACCATAGTATACAATTTAATTATACTAATAGCTCCAAATTTCTCTCAGTGCATGTTTGTAAACATGTGAGGCGTCATGGACTTAGCTTGTTATTTGACACCTTCTACTTATGTGCATACAAACCAACCATACCAACTCTGTTGTGTTAACCATACCCGTCCCCGTACCATACTCCTACCCCTACTCTCCCCCACCCCTTTCCTATACTCATTTGCCATACATATCCCATTCCAAGCTATTCAAATCGCGACCTGACCAATGAAGCGTTGCCGTTTGAATAAGTTCCGAAGAGAGAGCATAAAGCATAAGTAGAAACCAATACACACGCAAGGATGCCAGGTTGTCAGGTTGCAAGGTTGCCAGCTTGGTTTGTAGTTTGCGGTATTGGTGGTTGTTAGCCCAGTGGTCAAAGTGAAAGAGGGAGTTATGTTTGTGTAACAGGTTAGGGTAAAACAAAATAATAAAAGCAGTTTAGAAATGTCTACACAAACTATGCTTCACTTAAGAACAATTTTAAACTAAATGACTAAGGTGCAGAAATTCCTAAACAAATAATTAATAAAATAATGCTTTAAATTTAGTTAGAATTTCTTTTAAAAATATATAACCACTGAAACTGGGCATTTAAACGTCGAGCAACTCTACTACAGCAGTCCTACTTGTTTTATCTAGCTAGTAAGGTCATTGGCATGTCCTGGCAACGATCGAATCGAACCGAAGAGAACAGAACTGAACAGCATAGCACAAAACGACAAGACATTATCGATCCCATCGTTGCCCTGAGCTGCCCCGAGAAGAGCGAACAAAATTTCTTGGGTTATTTAATTTATGTTTTTATGTTTTTACGCTTTGTTTCTACGCTAATCGCAACTTAAAGAAAATAATAATAATAAAAATGCCAGCAAAGCCGTTTGACTTTGTCTGTGTGTTTCGTTTAATTTTTTGAATATTTAATTTGGACGCTTACTGTGTCTGTGACACAGTTCGGGATAGCAATCGAAATTGGTAGTGGAATCGGAGACGGAGATGGAGTCGGTGCCAGCGACGATACCCATACCCATACCATACCAGGGGCCATTGGGTTCTCTTGGGCATAATTAAAATTTATGGCCAATGCGCTTTAGTTCGATTCATTAGTCGCCCTCTAGTCGCGCGGCTTAATTAAAAAATTTCATAAATTCTAAACTTACGTATCGTATTCACCTGTTGTTCTATAAATTATATATTTATGGAGTCCCGCAACGAAATTCCTCAAATAGATGTTGTAAAGTCAGACTTTGTGAGGAATACCATGACTATAAATCAAAAGTGTATATCCTGTTTAGTCATCTGAACAATCACATTTAGTTTGTATTGGATTTTAATGAGCAGCAACCCACACACACATTCAGACTCACACACATTTACATGTAAGTACCGCAGTCAAGTGTCAGATATTCCCGTCATTCCCATTTCCATTCCCAGTCCCGAATTCGATCCCAATGCGGGCTCTCCTGATCATCGAGGGTCCACATGTGATTAGCATGCAAGAAGCAACATCAACGTCGACAGCAAACAGTTGACAGTTGTCAAATCCACTTACGCTCTTCATGGTAAACAGTTTGTGACGAGCCTGCTGAAGGATTTATTTAAGTGCAGACAGACTGGAGGACAGAAGGACAGCAGAACAGACGGATAGACGTACTAACTGACAGACTTACAGACTAATAAGTCCGGTTAGTCATATACACAAAAACTAAAGTGCCAGTTACATACTAATAATATCTACACGGTAAAAAATATAATATTTTTAATTTTTTAATATTTAGAATTAAGTAAGTAATTTATTAAGTCAGCAAATGTAAGTGAAATATTTGTTTAAAGGAGAAACTTTTTATGTCAAACTCGATACAAGAAATGTTTCCTAAAAAAACCCATACAACAACAAATTATTCCATTAACGGTTTAAAATAAAACCCGTTATTGTCCTGACAACGTTAAGGATTGTTTCTATTCCGAAATCTGGGATTTATTTTTTTTTTCCCTGTACACACTGGGTATTTCGAGACTTTTGAGACTAGTCTCTCGAACTTCTTAACATATCTGTAGCAGTGTCTGCTTCTCTTAAGTTCTGTTCGGTTCTGACGGGTTCATTAGCTCGCTAAACACGGAAGACCCTGAGACATTTATAGTTATCGAGCCGGCTAAGTACATACGAGTACTCGAAGAATATGCGCTTCAAAACAGCTGTTTAACCTTACTAAATTCCAATCCACGAAAGCCCAGTTATACTGAGTGACACACGTACAGTGTATACCCTACGCGAGCGATAAGCAACTGGGTTCACAAGGCGCACACAGTTATTTTCCGACAATCCTTTTTCATGGCGAAGAGGATTGTGGGTCAAACGGTTTTGTAACTGAGTTCAGACGACCATCGCTTCACTTCGTTCATTTAAATCCATCTTTTCTACTTTTTCTAGTACATGGATCTAACGACCAGGCAACTAGTCATAAAAAAAGGCATTGGTGCTGAGGAAATATACTACAACCAGATGCCAACTGTTTCAATAAACAAAACAAATGACAGGTTTTTCTTACTTATTTTTTTTTTTGACAGCACTAAATATTCAGCTGTTTTTTGAACCTGGCTTCAGCACACTCCCAGAGCAGAGGAGCGGGCAGAGGGAGACAGCGGAGGGCATTGAAGTGGTAATACTTATTTGCTCTACAGCTTATTGACACACGGGGCAACAAGTTTTCGTTTTCGTTTTCGGTTTGTTTCGTTTTCAATTTTTAATTGTCGAAAATTTTAATGTTTGCGCGACAAACAATGAAATATTGAAAGTTAAACAATTAAACACTTGTTAAATAAAAGCAACTATTAACAAAGTAGTGAATCGACGAAGGTGACGACTAATAGATTAAACACCAATTTGCTGGGTACAAAAATAAAGAGAGAAAATTTAAAGGGAAACAGATTTAATGGTCATTTATTGGTTAAAAATTGAAGTGCTGGATTAATGGATTAAAAAATTTATATTTATTTTAGAATCTGAAATAATTTAATTTATATTTTGTTTTGGGGACTTAAGAAATCTACTAACGCCTGTAAATTAAATGCTGTTTTTCAACCCAAACCTTTTCAGAATTTTCTGCGTATTGCGCACACCCCACGTGTCTTATTGGTACAGGTATTTAAAAGCAAGAAATAAAAGCAAAAAGAAAACATCTGTGAAATTATTTCACACTATGAGTGGAAATCCGTCAGCCTCGTTGGCATTTGACTTTGACAATTGATGTCTCGCACATTTGTCTTTCGCTTGTTGCGCTTTTTCCTCTTTCCTCTCATTTTTTCTCCTTTATTTCTTTCTTTTTTTTTTTATTTGAGCCAACTTCTCTCTATGGCCAACTTCCCGTTTGTTTTCCAAGTATTCGTCTTTGCTTTTGTCATTGCATTTGATTTTGATTTTGCTTCTGCTTTTGGCCACATTGTCTCTGCGGGTCTAAATATACATATATGTATGTACCTATCTCTGTCTCCGTCTGGCCATATCGCTTTGTCTCTGTCTCTTTGAAGTGAGCTCGTTTTGACAAATGTGTGTCACTGTTGGTTCCATCAAAGAGCCCCGATCGTTTATGTATTGATGGGCGATAGAAGTGAATGGGAATGAGATGAGTACTCACAATAATGGTACACTGCAAAAAATGGGTACTAATGAAGTCTGAAGTAGAAGTATAAATTTATTTATTGAGCTGATGTCAGGAAAACTGCACAGGAATCAAATTATTCGGGTTTATTTCTCTAAGAACTTATTCTTTAAATAAAATTAAAACAAGAACTTTATTTTACTAAAGAAGCGAGTGTTATGACAACGTTTAGAGCAATAAAAATCCAAGCTAAAATCTACTACTATTTTCAGTGTACTCCTGGCTAAAACTATTCAAGTTTAAAACATACCCAAAAGTATACCACAAAAGTTTTCCCAACAGTTCGATCTTTCTATATTCAATCTTATCACAACAATAGCTATCCAAGAATCCCCGAGATTGTCTTAAAACTTTGGCACGATGGCCTATCAATTACTGTCACCAGCGTTGTGGAGATCGGTCATTACTTCAAGTGCCAAATTAGTTTTCAGAGAATTGCAAATTATCTTATCTAATCTTATCGACTAAACTAGTGAGTCACCAGTTAGTTTCTTTTAATAAAACCCACTGAGTGCTATAAAAACACAATTAGTTTTCTTAGCCACATCAAAACGATTCGATATGAAAGCCATACACCTGATCCTCTCCGCGCTGTGCCTGGCCGTGGCCAGCTGTGAGGCCTTTGTGGACATCGAGCCATACAAGAAGTATCCGGCTTCGTGTCAGGAGGCAAAGCCCAAGAAGAATGGCATTGTGAAGATACAACTGAATGGCGGAGATCCCTTCAATGTGTACTGCGATGTGACCACTGCCGGAACTGGATGGTTGGTGGTTCAACGTCGTGTGGATGCCAATGTTAACTTCTTCCGCAATTGGTCGACTTATCAGAAGGGCTTTGGTGATCTCGAGGGTAGTTTTTTCATTGGCCTCGATGCCCTGTACAATCTGACCGTCTCACAGCCCCATCAGCTCTACGTGTACCTGGAAGACTTCTGGGGTCAGTCCCATTTTGCCCAATACAGCGCTTTTGCCATTGGCAGCGAGTCCAATTTGTATGCCCTAAATACGCTGGGCGCCTTCTCAGGCAGTGCTGGCGATGCACTCCGCTATCAGCAGTACATGAAGTTCTCCACTTACGATCGGGATAACGACAACAGCACCAGTAACTGTGCTGCACAGTTCACAGGTGCTTGGTGGTACAACAACTGCATGTATAGGTAAGTCGGATAGTCTAAGCACAACTAAATTCAAGTCCCTAATGAACTTCTATTCCCTTTATAGCAATCTGAATGGACAGTACTTGGGTGGCGAGTTTGGGGCGGAGCTATCGGGACGTGGCGTCTGCTGGGCTCAGTGGCTGGGCATTAACTACTCCTACAAGAAGGTGCAAATGATGATCAAACCCGTTAAGAAATAAGCCAATCGAATAAAACTATTAACCCCAATCCAAAGAAATAAGATAGATTTCTAGCTATCACATTCAGATACATTTTACATTTTACATTTGTTGCTGTTGGTGGCGCATCGTCGGTTCCGTTTACGAATGCTCCAAATTCCAGCAGTCGAGAATTCCACAATTCCGGCTAAGTTTGACAAACAGGCCGACAGATTGTCGACGGTATCCAAAATAGAAACGCTTAATTGCAAGTATTACGCTGAAAATGATACCAATAAACGACAGGCCAGAAAAGAAACGAGCGACAAAGTTTTGGAGGCAAAATTAGAACAAAAAAAAAGATATTTATATATGTATGTATGTGTTTTGAGTGGTATGTGTGACTATATGTGTGCCATGATCTGATGTTTAAAAACTTTCAGTGTGGCGACAGCCAGGAAATTCGTATGGAAAATACCGAGAGCCGTTTTCCGTTTTCAACCGAACATTTTTCCAAAAAAAATGAATCCACACGGCCACAGACCATGGCGGCGACAAACGACATTTTCATTATACTTATATGCCCTTCAGCTGCAGGGTATAACAGCTAAAGAAAGCAGTTTGATAAGTAGAAGGTTTGTGCAAAAATTGAATTAGTGTTATTAAGAACACTATTCATTTTGGAGCAGGGCAGACCAGTAACTGAAAACAATTAGATTTTATAACTGAAAGTAATTGAAAGTGAACTGTGTCAGAAAAAATCAATCGTTATATCTTTTACTTTTTGTTTTGAAACATTTACAGGGTCTTTAACAGTCGTCTCCCTGTGCTCTAGCTCTTTCCACTAGTTTTTGTTGTTGGAGGAAGAAAAGCTTTAGCTTTCAGTTGTCGCTGATATTTTCGAAGAAAGTGTGGAAATAATTTGAGCATTCGCTTAACGGCAGAACGCGCATCATTTCAGAACCCATCAGAGGCATCAGTGGCAACAGAGGCGACACGGCGGCAGAGAAAACCTCGGCACAATTTTCATTTCAGTAATTTTCAAGTCAGAAATGAAGAGATGTGTTTTACATTTTTAATGCCTCCTCCGAGCAGTAGCAGCGGAGTAGCTAAAGCATCTCAAGATTGGGGCATCAGAAGATTGCTCTTCTTCTTGTTGCTTTCTTCATCGGGTTGGGGTTATTTTGTCTCCGTCTAGTGGGTGTGTGGGTGTCGCTAGGTGTGTCTGTGTGTGTGTAAGTGTGTGTGGCGCTGTCAACTGCTGTTGAAAGATTTTCATGTCGCTGTTTCCATGCCGCCTGCCATCATCGAGCGACAGACACGAAATTTTTGAAAAACATTTTTAAAACTTTTTCCTTTTTTTTTTTTTTTTTTTTTTTGAAATGAAAAAATGTGTAGAAAAAAAAAAAAGAGAAGAAATTGTTCTTGGCTGTTGCCTTCGTACGTAAAAAAAAAAAGATTTAGCAATAGCAATGAATTTAGTTAATTTATGGCATTATTAATGACATTTTGAAATATTAACAGAGTATAAAAAAAAAATAAATAGATGTAGAAATAACACGGCGATGTTTGAGCTGACAGCATAACCGGGGACATTTTTTTCTTTCTTTTACAATTTTTTAGTCTTTCGTTTTTTTCTTCCTCTAGTTTTTTTTGTTAATTCTATTTTTTATGCTTCTCTCCTGCAATAAATATACAAATAAAAATAAAAACCCATTTTCACTTGCGCAGTTCGTTTGCTTTGCGTTCTTCAAGTCATGTGAGCTCTGTGTTTCAAAAATTGTTTGATTTCCGTTCTCCAAATTCGATATTTCTAGTTCTGGTTGTTTTTGTCACTGGGTCAGTCAGATCAAACTACTTTTGGAAATATATGCAGAATGTTTTTCAACATTTTGTGAATGGCACGAGCTGATCAACCTGCAGAATATGCTAATCTTTGAATACATTTCAACAAACTAATCAAAATCGTGGTATTTGAATCGAAAATCAATAAAATGAAACTGACAACAAATTTACGATTCAATCAATAGAATCTTTCAGGGTTTCTTTTTCAGTTCTTTTTAGTTATTTACTGACATCAAAGTCTTAGAGCGTCTTTTATTTAGTTTTCGTTAAAAAAAAAATGTAGCATATTATGCAAATATTTGTTCGAGTCGAGTATCGGATCTCGAGAGTCTGTCTGTCACTTCCCCTGGCAACACATATTTGTAAGCATTCAATTTTGATTTAGCTATAAGCTTATATATAGAATGTATATAGCAGACAAAACTGCGCTAAAGCGATGCTTAAATCTAATCTGTATAATTCGACAAGTGTTTGCCTGATAACTTATGACCTGAACCCGCGTTTAGATTACTGTGCTTAATTAATGCTACTCACTTCAATATATTTTACTTGAAAGCAAATCAAATCTTCTGCGTGTGCACATTTTTTTTTATTTGTTAGCAAACTTTGATCTCATTATTTTCAAATTTCACAGATTATTTGTTGGGAAACAACTTTGTAAATCCTTGTGGAAATTAACTTTGAAGAAAACATGAATGAATTGTCATGTTTTAATAAATTTCATAAGCACATTTCTCTAAATTTGATGAAAAGTCATAAATTTCAAAAGCTTTAAACGCATTTTGACATTTTTATGTGGCTGAAAAACGCACACGATTTCAAATTTGAATTTCTACCAATTTCTCTATTAGAAAATGAAAGCAAGCGGAATTTAATTAAATATATATTTCATTAATATAAATGTCTGAAGTTTGGGTTTTAATTTATTGCATAATTATCGACAAAGTATGGGCAACATTACTTAGAATTTTTTAAACAATGAGCAAAATGAATTGACATCATTCGGCGACCCGACTAAAATAATAAAATAAATCTTAAGCGAACATTGTGTCAAATGATTTCTAAAAAAAAAATAAGAAATATAAAGAGAAGAAAAGAAAAATTGCATAAAGACCATGATGGGTCTGTTGGCCAAGATTGTTGCCAAGACAGATCCCCAATCGCGATCATAAACGTATGAGAAATGTCGTAAAAAACACAATAACAACAACAAAAGCGAGCTTTAACTTTGGATGATGTTAACCATATAAATAATTTGCATAAAATCACCTGAAATAACGTTAAATATTTCCAGCTTATGCCATGAAATGCTCATAAAGTTCAAGATAAAAAGCGGCAACACGGACAGCGTTTTATGTAAAACCAGACTAAGTTCGGTGAGCCACCTGAAAGTGCTCATACACTGAACAAAATTTACATTAATTATTCGAAAACAAAAATTAGTATTCTCATGAAAAATATACAAAAATTAACTAATTTCATGCCCACTAAAATAGTTTTACAGGTATCACTTTTTTCTGCCAGTGTAGATGCTATCAAAATTTAGAAAACTATGAGTCTGACTTATGGGCGCCTCAAATAAAATTCAACAAACATATTAGCATAAATCAGCCAAATATCATTCAAACTATTTTACATTTTTAATGAACCGAAAAATAAAATCAACCTGTATGATGGAAAGAAGAAGAACAAATATCATGTACTTCTTTATTGTCTATGCTTTTTATTGGTTTATGCTTAATGGGCGACATAAATAAGAATTTTATGACGTGAAATTAAAAATGTTGCCGACAAACATTGCCATCGACCAATAAATGAATTTACAATATCTGGCCGAAATTATAATTAATTTTTAATTTGGATAAATTTACTTGGCAAAATTATACACTGTTTCGTAACATAACAATGATTAGTAACAGTCATTTTGTTAAATAGATTTCTTGAACAGTTGTTAATATAAAATAATTTGTGATGAAAAAGTTATTTATCCAATTTGAATTGTTACTCAAAAATGGGTAACTCATTTTCTTGTTTGCGTGAATCGTTCAAGTGAACAAAGAACGCAATCAAAGCAACTCTGGGTAAAAAACCCAGTATTATTGCCATCACCCAATATTTATTTGGCGCCAACGGTACTTACGAATACAGGGAAGAGAACAAAATTTTTTTTGTAATACTCACAAAGTTATGATTTGTGAGTAAGCACCGTTACAGCTTTCTGTATGCTAACTATAACTATTTTAACTATAGTGATAAACATTTTTCACAAATGCAGCGCGTTCGCGTTGTTATATAAACGTTGTATAAACGAGCCACTTAAACTTGCAAAAAGCAGAAACAATTTTAAAACACTTAAACATTTACCGCGTTCAACTCCCGAACAAGCTCACGATTGACTGAAACACGAATGAGTTGGCAGCCCTTTCTTTCGTTCGCTTGTTTGATTTTTCGCTCACTTGTTCGCTCATTCGTTTATTCACCGAAGTGAATCGCTCAATCGAACTTATTCCTAACTATACAATACAAGAATCAAATCAAGTCTTAATATTTTAAAATAAAGAATGGAAGACCCTTTAAAACCCAAGCCGGTGCCGCTGGCAGCAGAGACAGTGTTGTGGTTTGAATTCCTGCTTGATCCACACAAAATAACACAGCACCTGCAATGCAATAACCCCGGTACGCAGACACGTTCGCCTTCCTCTCATCTCGTCCCCCAATTGTTGCATCCAATAACAATTTCGCATTTCTACTTACAGAACCCAGCGCCGTGGAACTCATTATGCAGTTTATCAGCATGACTCCAGACACCGCCATAGCGTCCACAGTGGTCACTCCAGGCAGCGATCTGCAAAGCATCACAGGCGCTAGTGTAGGCGCCAATGCCACCACTCCCGCAGCTTCTGCGGCGCTCAATGTGCCGCCCCTGACGCGGCAGGCAGAGATTGGACTGCAGTTGTCGCGCAAACAGTTGGCTTTGAAGATTCTCGAGCTCAAAGTAGCCACTTGGCTGAGATGGGACCTCGACGTGTTGGACAAGAGTCTACCTGTGGTCATGCAATTGAGTCTGTTGCGCGATCTCTGCACCATAAGCTACGGACGCGCTGTTTCCATACCATTCCCCAGCGACTTTGACTTTAAGATCTGTAAGCCAATATTAGAAGGTGCTCTCTTTCTCTCTCTAACTGTATCTATTTTAGCTCCCACTGGCAATGAGCGCGCCGCTCGATTCGCTCTCACCATTTACCATCGAACTCTACTGCGGCTGCAACTGATCAAGGAGAGCGCTCTGAAGGCAGTGCGACCGCTCATGTATGTGCACAACGTTACAGTTATACAGAATTAGTGCTCATTCGTATGCTCTTGCAGGTTTCAGACTGTGGATCAGCTGCAACAGTTTCTGGAGATGCCAACACAACCTTCCATCGAGTACTTGGAGCAACTGTGTGTATCTGCTGTTGGGAAGCCCTTCCATGTGTTCCACTACGATAGCTTCGTGACGCTGCAGTGTGACAACTTAAGCACTGCGCAGAACTACGATATGATGCATCTGATAACGCCCAATGAGCTGCGTGCCCAACTCCAGTACGAGTTGGCCCATTACTATCTGCATACCAAGCAGTATCTGCTGGCTCGGGAATCAGCCGCTGCCTGCAATAGTAATCTTCAAGCGTTGCCCGCCGGCGCCACGCTCTACTTCTGTCACATTCGACCTGAGGAACTGGAAGGTTTGTTGCAGGCATGTGGGATAAGTGCACATCAGCAGACGCTGTTGGAGCGCTTCCATCAGTCTCTGCTCAACAACTACACGGACATTGTGGCCATACTGCGATTGGACAATCGGGAACGGGAGATTCCACTGGTGAGCAGGCGGAACGTGGAGCTGGACATTGAGGCTGCCATCTCTACGGGATTGCTCAAGGAGACGCGACAATTGTTGCTCCAGGTATCCGCTCTCAATGTGGTGCGCACTGTCTTCGAGTGTGGCAACATCTTTGGCAGCGTCGAATACTTTGAGAAGTATCGCGACATGGATTTTATGCCGCCCATTTTGGAGGCCATGCAGCATGCTGTGACGTACTGCAGCCAACGGGAACTGTCGGCACTTAAGCACTTTATTATTGACTGTGTGCTGTACCAGCAGCAACAGCAGCAACAACACCAGCAGCAAGATCAGAGTCGACAGTTGCTACTTATGGCCAAAGAGTTGGGTATTTTCACCAGCGAAGAACTGTTGGATTTGGACGAGCAGCTGGTTCAAGCTGCGCTGCCCGTGCTGAGCAATTCCCTGGCCACGATAAACGATTGGGTATGCCACTCAAAGAGTAAGTTTAACTATCTCCACACACATATCCCCAAAAGACTACATAGATTGCTTCTTATTACAGTGACGCGTGTGGATGTGGCCGCTCTGGAGCGGCAATTGGTGACCTGCACCAATGCAAACAGTGTACGCATATTACTGGTCAAACTGTGCGGCACTGCACCTGGCAAACCACTGTGGGCTACCAATCCCAGCTGGGATGTGCCCCAGCCTCTGAAAGCCGTAATCATGGCAATGCCTGTGAGTTTTCTCCAGGATTTTAGCTATGTATTGCTGGGCAAAGCACGGGAGTTGGCCACGCGAGGCAACTATATTGATGCTGTGTCCATGCTGAGTGTGCTCAAGTCCGAGATGCAGCGCCCGGAAGTGGGAGGCAGCGCACAGTATATGAGTAAGCTAATAACGTGGGAAATTCTTCACATACAAATCACACAGAGTCTTGAGGAATGGCATCAGAAACCATTAGATATGCCGGCTCTCGGAGCTCGGTGTAAGCAGTGTTTGGGTGCCCTGCAGGCGGGTGATTCAATGATACCACGGCTGGACATTCTAGAGAGCTGTGCCATCATGCTTCTCAATCTGACAGACTTTCCGCCACTGCTTTACCTGGAGAAACGGTCACAGCAGATGGAATTGCCGCTGGCCTTTGCCGCCACCTTTACGGAAATGGAGAAGATGAAGGGTCCGAAGAAGGCGTGTCGCGACGCCTGGGAACTCATGCTGAGCATGTTCCTTAACATACCCAAGCGGGGGACTGCAGCTGGAGTTGGTGGTGGTGGCGCTAGCAGCTCCCTGCAAACATTCCTGCAGCGGGTGCGACACCAGAGTGTCTTTGGATTGGCGATATCTATGCTGGGCAAGATGCACAACATACTGAAAGACGATCCCAATCATGATCTGAGCTGCGAGTACATGCAGCTCTGGCCCACCAGCATTAACAAGTAGGAATACTATCTATTGCATGTACTATTCGTTATACTAATCCATTTCCCCCTGATCTTATCCAGCCCAAATAGCTATAGTTTACGCAGCGTGAGTGAGACTCTGCAGTGGCTGCTCTCGGAGGCACTAAGTCATTATCCCCAGACCATTTCCTGGCTGAAGATGAAGGGTGACTTGGAGTTGGCCATTGGCAACAATGAATCTGCCATGCGCTGCTATGTAAATGCTCTGGTCACTGGTACGGACTACTGCACCATGCCGCTCCAGCGGAACGTGGCCGATGACTATGTGATCAGAAAGATGATTCGGTGTGCCGCCAATCTGGGCTGCCACATGCAGGCCACTGTGCTGTGCCAGTTTCTGGAGGAGATCGACTATGGCATAGTCTTTAAGAATCTCAGTGAAAAGTCATCCAACTTCACCGATGCCATGGATGCCTACTATAGCTGCATATGGGACACAACGCTGCTCGAATTCATTGTTAATCTTCATGCGAAGCGCGGGGAGCATAGTCGCAAACTGGAGGCGGTAAGACAAGTGAAGGTTCTTCAGTTCGTCTAAATACAAAGTCTAATCTTTGCAGATCTCGATGATGGGCACCTTGGAACTGAACGCCAACAACAACGACGAGATCAAACGTGAGAGCGCCATGATTCGAAAATCCCGCTTTCTACGCGCTCTGGCCAAGCAGTATTTGCTGTAGTCCTTGACGGGGTCACGCCCACCTCGCCCACTTGTACTACACCCACGACCATGCCTACAAAGAAGACCAATTAGTTTTAGGCCCAATATGATTTTTAATAACTAAATGAAGGTAGCATGTAAGATAAAAGATGATTAGCATTAAGTCTTCCTGGTTTCCATTAAAGAAACATGTAATTTTTGTATCCCTCGCGTTATCCAACTTATTTGGGCCTTCTGCCGCGTCCAGCGCCACCACTTGTCTTGGCCTTTTTGTTGTTGGCACTCTTCTTGGCCTCCTCGGCCTTGCGCTTGGCCGCCAAGGTGGCATTTGGTGTGCTTGGAAGTGTTTTGAAGAAGCTATCGAGGCGTACCTGAGTCTGGGCTTGCTTGGATTTCAGCAGTTTCTTGGCCCCGTTTCGTACGCGCTCCTCGTTGAACTGCCTGTCGCCGCAGAGGAACTGCACTAGGCCGTCCTCATCAGGGTCCGTCCACTTTAGCTCAATGGCGGACGCATCGGCTACCACGGGTTCAACGAATAGCTCCCGGGCACGCTTGTAGTTCCAATTTTCCGGCACTGTGTATTTGCTGGTGTCGATATTGTCCAAAATGGTTTCAATATCCCGATAGATCTTGATGAGCTCAATAGCACGCTTGGGTCCCACTCCCTTGATGCTCTCGCAGTAATCGCAGCCCATTAGAATACAGAGATCAATAAACTCTTTGCTTGTTAGTTCTAGACCTTGCAGTACCTTCTCGTAGCTGAACTCTTTGACCGGCATTTTGCGAGCTTCACTGTACGTGAGATAGCGCAGCAGTTTGTTGGATCCAAAAGTTAAGGCATCCATATCCTCAGTGGCTGTGGCATACACCTTGCCGGCCTTGACCAGCGCAGCACACTGTGCCTCCGCCTCACATGGCGCATCCACATAGGGGACTCCCATCAGCTTCAGCAGCTCTTTGGCCTCCCGCGAGTGTTCTTTGGTCACACGGACGAGTCGACGGTTGAATTTGTCGATTTCTGCTTCATTACCCGCTTCCGTGGCTGCTTTCAGTGCCTTCTCGGCTTCCTCACGACGCTCTGCACGCTTCGCCAGCTCGCCGGACTTCATGTCTGGCGGTGCTCCGTCAAAAACATAGACCGGCTTTATTCCATTGTCCAGCAGACGAATGGTGCGATAGAACATGCCCATCAAATGAGAGGTGGGATCGCCATTGACAGTAGCCAGTTGGGCACCCTCGGAGCGCACAGCGATGAGGAATTGATAGAGACACATACTAGCATCAATGGCAACTTTGCGTCCTGCAATTAAATAAAACAATTTCATAAACTATAGAGACTACCTAGCAAATTAACATACCGAAGAAATTTTTGATTTCACTCTCCCTAATGGCGAGTGGCGCCATGTCAGCAATAAGTTTTGAGAGTCCTAAAATTCCCATGATTGATTTTTATTAATGTATCGTTGCTGATTTCTTTCTAGTTTTTAATATGACTGATTTTGTTTTGCTGATTACAGATTGCGCGCGTTTTTTGCGGCAAATGTTGTGCACGCGTTTCGTTGTGAATTCCAAAAATCGTATTGAAATTATTTTCACGTATGCACAACGCTTGGCTAATAAAGAATTAATTGATGATGAAGTCTGGCATACGAATATAAAATGTTTTTTTATTTCCCAAATAACACGAAAGTCATCAAACAAAAAAATTAGTTTAGTTTACTAACTTTTTTAATTTTTCACCGCCATTCATCGGTTCTGTTGGCGCATTGTTATCGATGAAAGTACTCATCCCTAACGCCACACACATAAGCATAAGCAAGCATGTCGGCTGACGAAAAAAAAGATAAATCCATTGAAAATATGGTACGTAAATTTTAGAAAACTATTTTAAATAAAAGTATAAAGTGTGTATCATGAACGCGCATAGAAAAAACCTGGAGTGCAAATGTGTTTCATGTGCAAATTGAGCGCAACAAATATTGCTCTCGAGAAATCGGTCTTCTTCTCCCCTGCGACCATTCGTTTATGTGTATAAACATGGCGTCGTTGCGTTTTGTATGTTGCTTGTGTCTAGTTTTTGATGCGTGCGAGTGAGACAACGTGAGCATGCCCAATGCCCCCATAGACACGCATACACAAACGCAAAGCCCAAAAGAAAACTTGTGTGCTCTAAAACATACGAAAAAAAATAGCCGAAACGCATAAACCAACGGTCGTGAAACGCACAAAGTTTAATGGTACTTGTAGTGCATAAGTGTAAACGCCGCCAAAAAATTTGCAAGTGTAATTAAATTGTGTTTTGCTTTTATTTCGATTTTCGGTAGGATGCCAACACATCGCCAGAGGCGGAGACGGCGGCCAAAGAAAATGCCGCCGATAAGGTAAGCGAGTCGAAGGCGCTAGAAAATGCAACGGAATCAAGTGCAGCCGATGGTGAAGTATCGAAAGCTGTGGAAAAGGAGGGTGATGCATCAACGCCACCCGCGACTGGTGACGTCGCTGATAAAAAGGCTGTTGGAGACGCATCGGCTGCGACCGCGCCAACATCGGATGCAGGTAAATAAAAGCAACACAGCGACGCATACATTCAAAACAAGTGTGCTTGTATGTGTGAAGAAAGAGCGAGAAAAACAAAAATCATGAAATGAATTTTGCGCGCGTTTCACGAAGTGCGGCGAGCAAAGTTGCTCTCAGTTCAATTGGCTCTTTAGCCCTTGTTGTTGGTGGGCCAACGTTGGCGTAGCTAGTTAAAATGCCGCGCATTGTGTGTGCGGCGTGAGTTGAGTAGAGCGGTTCGAAAGCTAGTGCAGATAGAATTTTGTGTTGTGTTTTTATGAAATCTTATTGGGTTAGAATTTGGAGATTTTCTCTTTCCAATTTTCTCCCTCTATTTATGTCATATTGGTAAAATAGAAAAAATACCCTTGGCTATTGTTCATACTAAACCCTGAACAATATGGTTTCGTGTAGTAAGAGCCGAGGTAAATTAAAACTTCAATTTTCATAGTTCTCTGCGCTCCCAAACAAAGTAGCATTGGACTTCCCAAGCATGAAGACAATTTAATAATTTTTTACTTATTTACTTTTTTTTAAATTATTAATTAAAATATAATTGAGTAATTGAATAAATTAAATATTTTGTACTCAGATGAAAAGGATTCAGGCACAAAGGAAGGATCACCTCCGCCGGCAAAGAAAGTAAACAACAATAGCGCTAAGAAACCAGCCAAGTCAGAGGAAGATGACGACGCTGATGACGCCGATGATCTGGAGGAAGACGAAGAGGATGATGCGGACGATGGTAAAGACTCCGCTAGTGATGATGAAAAGAAGTCAAAGAAAGATACAGCAGACAAGAAAAAAACTGATTCTACAGATGGTGCTAAGTCCAAGTCGGGAGCAGATAAGCCAGTGGCTGCCAAGAACTCACCATCAAAAGCCAAAAATGGTAAGGTGGAAGCATCTGACAATGATGAGAAAGCTGACGACGATGGAGACGAAGACGATGGTCTCGACGAAAACAACGAGGTCGCTGAGGATGACGAGAATGTGGTAGCTTTGGCCGAAATCGACCGTATCAATGAGAACATCAACAAAACACGTGTTGATGGACTTCAGACGCTTCACGCGGTAAGTAACAAATATTTTTCCAAGGGGTCGATACTAATGCATGAATTATTTCATTCTTATTGCAGCTCTGCTTTGGTGCCCAGGGCAAGAATAATGTGGTTAAAAAGAACCTGCGTTCCTTTGCTGGCTTCGAGTTTGCCAAGGATTCGTCGGAATACAAAAAGAAATATGAAGCCATCAAGAAAGTGGACAACAAAGGGCTGCGAAGCATCTGTGAAATTCTCACACTAGACCGCAAGGGCAGCAAGGACGAGATTACATCACGTGTGCTCAAATTTCTCATGGAGCCGGACGAATCACTCTGTATCGAACAGGGCGATGAGGAAGAGGAAATGGATGACGATGATCTGGACGAAGATGAGGAGGATGCCGCCAGCGAAGATGATAAGAAACGCAAGAGCAGTAAGTCAAGTGCTCCAACTGGACGAGGTTCCGCTCGCAACTCAACGGGACGTCCTAAACGTTCGACCGCTGGCAAAAGTAAGTAGAGCCCTGTGATGAGCTTGGAAATCAGCTAATTCATGTTCATTTTATTGCCTTTCAGAGATGTCTGCATATGTAGACTTATCAAGCTCCGAGGAGAGCGAGCAAAAGGTGCAAGTGGCTAAGCGAAGACGGAACGATGACTCGGAATCCGGCTCAGATGTAAGTACTAGCCAAAACTATGGTTTACTCTTAGGTCTAACATTACTTGCTCTCTTTTTGCAGTACAACCCATCGGCCAACTCAGATTCTGACGCCGGACGTGGTGGTGCTGGCGGCGGCGGTGCTGGCGGAGCAGGAAGAAAGCTATCGGCTCGTGGCAGTCGTGGACGTCCTGCGCGCAAAAGTCGGCGAAGAAATTCGGATTCGGAGGACGAAGAAGAATCCGAGATATCAGACGCCGATAGTGATGTAAGCTTAATAATTTATACACCCCTTGGGCTTCTCTATTAATCTGTTTTAAATTAACAGGTTCCCAAGCGCAAACGAGGTGCTCCAGCCAAACGTGGCCGATCTGCTGCTAGTGCTCCAGCTGGCCGACGAGGTCGTGGCAGAGCGTCATCAGCGCGAAAGCGCAAGGACTCCGAGAGCGAAGAGGAAGAGGTATCAGAAGATGAGGAGGAGGAAGAATTGTCCGACTTTGGTAGCGAGCCAAGTGAGGTAAGTCTTTGATCCACAACAAAAAGTTCCACTTTAATTTCGCTACTTGAATTTTGCAGGAGGAACGTCCCAAAAAGAGTGCGAAACCCACAACGCCCGCGAAAAATAGCAAAGCTAACAACAAGTCGAAACCAGCTGGAAAGAGTAAGGCCTACGAGAAGTATATATATCCAAGGCAATAACTGATTTTGATTTAATATTATAGCCGCTGGTCGACCGAAAAAATCAAAGAAGGAAACGTCCGATGAGGAAGATGCTGATGACAAAGATGACTCCGATGAGGATGAGCCCTTAACCAAAAAAGGCAAAGCGGCATTCCCAACGGTAGATAATACTAACAAAGTTTACATAGTATATCTATTAATAGTTTATGTCTTTACAGGACGAACAAATACGCGGCTATGTCAAAGAAATTTTGGATCAGGCCAATCTCGAAGAGATTACAATGAAAACAGTGTGCAAACAAGTTTATGCTAAATACCCAGATTTTGATCTAACAGACAAAAAGGACTTCATTAAGGCCACAGTTAAAGCGGTAGGTTTAAATTAAGAAAAACTCTACAGAAAGATATTTAATAAATTCGATTTAATTTTGCAGTTAATTGCCACATAAAATACACAAAAGGGGAGGCACTGGAGCCAGGGGGATGGGCCGGCAAGCAGCAGATCTTGTACCAAACACTAAAAATGATAAAATGCAAAAACAAGCAAACTAAATTTGCCACTTTTTTGGAAGAGCTGTTACCACAACAACAGAAACAGAAACAACACCAGCAACAACAAGAATAATAAAAAAAAACCTTTAGTTTCCTATAAGCGTTTAATTTGTACTCTTCTCTAAAATTACTAAACCTTTACCTTAAAAGAATCAACTGCTAAGAGAGACGATTAACCATATATGCATGTGAATATGTATATATATATTACTGTATATATACATATATGTTTGTATGTAAATGTTAGCTGTAAACAATTTGATTCATTTTCCTTATATATACACAAACTGCGCTCTCAAAATGGCTCTACAAAAAGTGTGTAAAATATAAGCAAACTTAAATGAATAACCGAAATATAAAACAAAAACTGAAACTGAAAGAGAAAAGTGTAAAGAAAAGAGAACTAAGATAATGATGAAACATAGAACTAAAACTAAAACGGAACCCACAATTTATACATTAAAATGTAGTGCTGATTGATTTGACGTTCAAAATTATGTATTTTTAAATTAAGTAAAGAGTAAAGAAATAAAAACAAAAAATTTATTAAAATCCACAAACACACACACACTGGCAGCAGTACAAAAAAACGAAGCATGGAAATCTTATAAGAACAAATCCAAAGTTTATAATGATACATAAAGTAATTGAATATTGCACGTGTTTTCGGCTATAATGTATTTATAAAAGAGAAAACCCTTTAAAGGGTTTAAATATTTAGAATGAACAGACTTTGGACGAGAAATCAAGTGAAAGCAGCAGCATTAGGAATAATTTTTCAAAAGTTATTTTTAATTTCAAAATTCTTGACGAAATTCAAAATTATTGTAAAATATTTACAAGTTTTGGTTTATATTTCTTTATAAAAAGTTTACCTATATATAGGAATTATTCAAATAAGATTGATTGGAAAAAGAAAAGCCAGTTAGTAAAGTGTTATGATATTTAATTTTCGTCACACGTTCCAATATTTTCTCAAATCGGTTATAGAACTATCTAAAATGCTTGGCCTTGGTAACAATTTGAAGACAGATAAACTATAGCAGGTTTCTCCTCTTGTTGTAGAGCGGCAGTTTACACAATTAGGACTCACAGAGATAGGATCTAATCTAAAATGTAATACCCATATGAATAAAATAATGAAGTAAAAACAGTGCAAGGAAATGTATCGTTTGGATAAACTTCATACGAAACTAGATGTATGTACATTTTAAATAAACAATATATTAAACTTAAATACAATACCAGACTCAAATAAATGTTTTGAACACACTCCCACTCAAACACACACACACACACCCAGTAACACACAGATTATTACAAGCATCTCAATGTACGTTTTCTTGTAGTAACTCAAAAGCTAAGTGGAAATATCAATTTAATGAATAGGAATCCGAAAATCGTACAAGAACAAAGTCAAATAGAATTTATTGAAAGCTCTCTTAATAGAACAGAAAAAGAACAGAACTCAATTTAACTTAATCGTAAATAAAACCGCGTGTGTCCCAATTGGATGCCTAGATATAAAGCGATATTTTGTTTTAACTTTAAATGTTTCACTAAGGAAATAAAGACGGATGATGTATGTATATCAACAATATATATCGCGATAAAATTATAAATCATTTTTTCAATGGGTGGATATATTACCAGGATAACTATATATATATGTGCATAGTATTTGTGTTGCATCCTATAGAAAAATAGCCGTTGCTGATTTTGGTTTTCAGATTCAAGTTTATTGAGAAATGAAAAATTTTCAATAATTGGCAATATTTAAAAATAATTGTAATATATGGTGTGTATGTAGTACTATATGAAAAGATTACAACTAAGTCGGTAAGTTTTAATCACGTTGACAAGGCTGTAACATACAGATATTATATAGATCAATTTGCAAATTTTGTAGGACGACAATATATGATGTTAGAAGTAAAGTAAACAGTATGCAAGTTTGCAGTATGCAGTATATAAATAAAGCAAGTAATTTATATTCAAAATTTTATGGTAAAATGATATGTTAAGTATTAAAGAATGGAGTATTAAAGGATGGTATTTTTTTTGGTATACTCAATTGGCCCTGGAAATAGATCAAAGCACATAATTTAAATCAAATACAAAGAAATATATATCAATTTCAAAAATATCATTTGATTGCGAAATAAACGGCTTGATATTGACCCAAAAATGGAACGCAAATGGAATTTAAATGGGTTCTACAATAACTCACAATATAGTGCTTAAATTACTTACCAATAGTAGAACATCTTGTTAGGGACTCGCTGATGGATAAAGGCTGCTGTAACTGAAAGATAGAAAAATGAACGACTTCCCGACCTTAAGAAAAAGGGCTGAACTAATCCAAACTTCAGACGGGAATTTGGGAGTTTAAGAACTGAGTGTTAACTGACATAAGTTTAAAAAATTGATTTTAAAAGTTGCCTTTCTTAAAGATTTCTAGAAACTTTGTATATTACAATATATAAATATATAATACTCGTATATTAAAAAGGTAATATAAACCGCAAATATCGCAAACAAATGATACCTTGAAATAATATAGTATTTCACTGATTTATCAGTTATAATACAATTAATCGTTGAGATTTAAGTTTATAACAAATATATGTATGAATATAGAGAAAATTATGTAAGTTTGGTGAGACTTTTGGGGGCTGTACAGCGTGGAAATCGTTGAGGTTGAGGCTATTTGGAATATATAGAGAAATATATATATATATATATGCATTTATATTTGTATGTAGGAATACAAAATACAATAATATAATCATCAATAATATATTAGCAGCATTACGAGTACATAAGTATATTTATGTATGATATAGCAAGTATATAGTGTATAGACAGATAGTACAAGTAGGAGGTATATATATATATTCAAATTATTTCAAGGCATAAGTTATGATAGACCTGCTACATACCCAGCAATTGAAACGACTGCCACACAGAACAAAAGTAAAATTTCAGCCCTAGATCCCGTTCCCGTTCCCGTCCCCGATCCCAGTTCCCAGTTCCAACTCAGCGCCTCTGAAAATACGCTCAGAAACGATTTTCATATATGGCAAAAAAGTTTTCAAATAATAAGATATAATAAATAGAAACGCAGAAGTTTTCGCGTACAACGAATCGTACGCATTTTGATTATAGATTTTCATTTTTTTTTATAAATATCAATATATATTATTAATTATATAATTATATAGATATATATATTATGTGAGTTTTTATTCAATTGTATATCGTCTGGTAGGCTGCTGCGAAAGAGATTAGTAAATCTTGCGGCGGACCAAGTTTCTTATACAAGTATTCAATTAAAGAGGGTGCATATCATTATTTTCAGCTGTTGCAACATTGAATTTCTTCATTATAGGAGACATAAAACTTAGGCTATTTATTATTGCATATAAATGTAAATGTAAATATAAATATATAGATTTATAATTTTGTTTTGCATTTTTTTTTATACTTTTTTTTTTATAGATTTGTTTTTCTCATAATTGCAGACCTACGGTTATTATATGGGTTATGCATTAAAATGTTTATGGTTTTTGTATTGTAAGATTTGTAAGACATACACAATAATAACAAAAGATCTTACCAAGGTTCACACGATCTTAATATACTATCAAAATTTGTTGTTATATTCATCATCATATAAATATATAATTGTATTACGTTTTTAAATTATTCATATTCAATTTACTTTTACTCTTATGAACTGGTTTGAAGAAGTCTGGATTTACTGAACGGCCTCTGAAAGTACATACATATACATATATCTATATATATATAGAGGTTCAATGTGTAGATAAAGATGGTTAATGAAACTATTTCACACACAAATTCATAATATTTCACCACAACAACTTATTATTTAATACATCTTACCAAAAGAAAGAATAAGAACATGTAGATACAAGTTTTGTGAACAAAATAAAAAGTACGATTAATATTTGGAAAGTTTCAACAAATGCGCCAACAGATTGTCATGGTTACAGACCGGACAAGCAATGGATTGAGAGATATAGAGAGCATGCATTCTTGGATTGGGAGACCCTTGTAGTAGTTCTCTGGCTGAATCAGATCAGCGGTATTAACCAATCGAACTGAAATCAAAATGATATCTTATTTTGCTAATATAATGGAACCATTTTAGGTGTGTCCTTAACTGAAATATTAAAACAAAACGTGTTAAACATATTGTTATATGAACATACATTTCAATCTCAAACATTATTCATTATTTATCATATAATCAGATCAACAAACCAGTTTCATCATCCAAGATAATATAGACAAAAAAAAAAATTTAAATAAATAAATCATACTTTGTTCAATATTGTGGTAATTTCACAGGTTGGGAATAAATCAATCTTACCAGATCAGTTGCAAACGTTGATCGTAGTATTTGTAATATAAATGTAGTATATAAATAAATTGGTTTTATGCATAAATGGGGAGTAGTACGAAGTATTAAAACTAAGCTACGTTGGTTAAATTTTATGAGCGAAACATCTAACGGTATTCAAAAGGTTACTGCATTGAAAACATGATAAGTACATAATTTATATTTGATGTTGTCTTTGAAAAACCACAACACACACACACACACACTCTTAATGTGTGTGTTCTGTGTGTGTGCGTGAATGATTTTCTTCTAATTTTCTAGTTGGCAGCTGTCGGAACTTGCTCTCAAAGTTGCCTATAAATTGACGACGAAAGAAATCGTATGGATATATATATGTATATATGGTATAGATATATAATATATGTAATTAATATTTGTATATAAGGTTCTTGTTGAATGTAAATCTCTAAATTATATATATATTTGTATATTGTCCCAGAAATTGTGTCTCTGAACCTGGACAGTAACAGCAATTCTTTTGTTTAGCATTTGTTGTTGTTTCTTTTGTTTTTATGTTATTATTTTTTAGTTTTAGAATTAATATTTTCAGGCAAAATCTCTTAAAGGCTAGAGAAAATTATAATTAAAGAAGACCAATATAATTGGCATATATAATTAATATATATAAGTATATAATAAATTTACATTAATGCAAAAGCGCGACGCTTCAAGCTGCAAGTGTGCAAAATTGATTGATTGATTGACTGTATTTGTTTTGTATGTATTTCTTTGATTGATTTGATTCGATCGATTGATTGATGACTCTCTGTTGACCGCTGGCGCTCCTTGCTATTTTCTCCATCTATCTCCCTCTGTTTTTGCGATTGAATTATATTTTGCTAATTTGAGTTTTTGCTTTTTTATATTTTAAGGGAAGGGAGGAGGGAGGGGATAAAAGACATAGGATAGTAGAACAATTCAAATGATTCACTGCAAAGAGTTTTTACGCATGGTAAACAAGATATCGTTAGGATTACGTACATAATATAGATAGATATATAAAGGCAGGTAAGTACATAATGCATATATCATTAAAATATAATACATATAGAATATAATTGGTAAAGTAAAAAGTAGGCAAGTATTTTAAGCAAAGCAAAAAGCAAAAAGAAATAAAAGGAAATCGAGTACAACAATTGCAATTGGCAATTTGTTGGCATTGTGATTACAGTGACTACTACAATAGATCAGATCAATCCCATTGATGATCAACTACTCACCATAGCAAAAGGCACCTCCAAATTCCATCCAGTCCATCTCAATGCTTATCATTTTTATGGGGTTTCTGCTGCTGCTGTTGTTGTTGCTGCTGACCTGGTCCACCTGGATAGCCGCCATAGCCACCGCCTGGATAGCCACCGGGATATCCAGCTGGTGGACCACCACCCTGTCCACCACCACCACCACCGGCGCCGCCTTGAGGCTGAGGCGCCCCTTGAGGATGACCCGCAGCAGCCGCTGCAGCATAATACTGTGAATATTGTGCATATTGGCTAGGAGTCATACCTTGAGCATAGCCACCAGCCGCTGCAGCAGCGGCTGCTGCGGCCGCGGCAGCTGCTGCATTGGGCTGCTGCTGGTTCGGATTAGGTCCGCCTTGGCTGGGATTGGGCGCATTGCCAGCGCCGGCTCCATTTTGCTGCAATTACCAAACGATACATTTGTTAGCCAATTTGTCAGCGAAGTAAGCGTTTAATTTTCACCTTGAGCGATTTTTCAATGGCTTCGGCCTCTTCAATTTTTCCCACACTGCGGTAGTATTCAGCCCACTGTGCACTGTAGTCGGAGCCAGTGGCTCCGCTTTGTTGCTGCTGCTGTTGAGGTTGCTGCTGTTGCTGTGGTGCTTGTTGACCTTGACCCGCAGCATTTCCCGCGAGCTTAGCCTTCATCTGCTGCTCAATCATCTCAGCTTCACGATGACAACCAATTTGTCTGCAAATATATGATTCTTTACCTCTGTACCTCTCTTTTAGTTTAACTGCTACTTACTTGTAATACTCGATCCACTGGGCTGAGTAATCTTGGCCACCAGCACCAGCTGCTGCGCCTGCTTGACCTTGACTCGCCATGGCCATTTGCTGCTGCTGTTGAGCTGCAGCTGGATCCCATCCTCCCTGTTGTCCATAGGCACCCCAGGGTTGCTGCTGTTGTTGTTGCTGTTGGTATGCGGCTGCTGCAGCGGCTGCATTGGGATCGCCACCCTGCATTTGATTGCCACCATAGCCGCCGCCTTGTTGCTGATTGTGGTGGGAATTATTGGAACCTCCACCACCACCACCTCCGCCGCCACTGATCGGTTTCCTCGAGATCACCGTCAGTTCCATGTTGATCTTTTCGGAGATCATTTGACGTGCAGCTTCAACCTGATCCGTGGTACCCTTTGACTTGAAGAGCTTCTCATTGGGCGGATTGCTGGCATTGCGATCCATTTCAGTGTGTGCTCCAGACTGCTGATTAATCAGCTTAATGGTCTCTCCTCCACGTCCAATAACAATCTGTGGAATGTTCAGTTGAAATAGCTGTTTCCAAAGGTTAATTAAGGTAAACTCACGCCACATTTGGAGGCAGGCACCAAAAATGTGATCTCTTCGCGTCCTCCTTGAGCATGATTCACCCCATAGCCGTAGCCATAGTTGGAGTTGTTGGAATCGCCGCCACCCTGGCTGCCGCCGCCTGCACCGCCTCCTCCACCGTTGTTTCCATTGCGATTCATTCCGTTGCGTTGCTGTGAATTAATGAAGGGATTAAAGACGATTCTATACGTGTTTCTGGCTGCTTCATACCATCACATTCTCAATAAGTCCCTCGATTGTGCGCTTGGCATCCTCCACCTGCTGCCGTGTGCCTTGGATGACACAGCGGCGATCGCCCATCTCATCGTTTTTGCCCTGAATGAACTGCAGCTTGCAACCGCATTCGGTTTGAATTTTCCTAATCATATCGCCACCTTTGCCGATAACAACTCCGACTGCGATTTTGGGCACAAAGACTTCGACGCTTTCGCCACCGTTGCCGTTGTTAAAGTTGTTGAAACCTTGATCGGAACCACCACCACCGCCGCCGCCGCCCCCAGAGCCGCCACCGCTGCGTCCGCCCTGTTGTTGCTGAGCCAGTGCATCCTTTTGAGCAATCAGATCTAAAACCATTTGCTTGGCATGTTCCACCTTCTGAGGCACACCGGAAATACGCAACGGCTTGATGACCTCCTGATTGGGACCATCTTGAATGATGATCATGCGAGCTCCTGTCTTTTCCTGCAGCTGCTTGATAGTATCACCACCTTTTCCAATGACCAGGCCCACTTTGGCTCCCGGTATCATAATCTCTTGGTACGGCGGATAGCCACCTGGACCCGGCGGCGGCATATTAATCGTGAGCAACACTTCACAACTGCCACTGCCGCCACCATTGCGGTTAACCATTTGCTGCAGCATCTCACGTCCCTTGGTACAGCTCTCGCGTGTGCCCCGCAATGTTATGACTCGCTCTTGGTCCTGCATCAGTTCCAGCTTAGCCCCGGACTCGGCTTCCAGGTGGCTAAGCGTATCGCTGCCACTGCGTCCCACAAATGCATTGACAATGCTCTCGGGTATGCGAACCTGTTCCTCGCAAGTGGACGCCGGCCAGGCTGCCAAACGAGCTGCCACCGCGGCTGCTTGGGCAATGGCCTGAGTCATATTTGCACCACTGCCGCCACCACCCCCTCCGCCACCACTGCCGCTACTCATGTTCGAGTTGTTTTGACCGTAGTCTGGGCTACCAAAGGAGCGTTTACAGTCTGGACCGCTATCGTTGTCGTCGTTATGACGCTTAAAATTGTTACTACCACCTAATCCACCGGATGGACCACCGTTATCGCCTCCACCACCGCCTTGTGACTGTTGCTGATTTGGTTGGATCTTTGCGGCAATCTAAACAAACACACAATCAAAAGTAGCTTTTCTCAATAAATGCGCCCTTTTTTTATTGTCGGTGCTCATACATCAGCTCCGGTTCAATGCTTTGCTTCTTCTTACCTGCTTGGCACGTTGTATGGCAGCTGCTAATGCCTGCGATTGACTTAAACTGGCCTGCTGCGTCTGAAAATCACTCATATTTTCTTCTGTTATTACTTCAGGTGTTATTAACTAAAGTTTTGTTTTCTCTGCTTTTATTTAAACGTTAAGCCGACGCCCGCACTTTTTTTTGCAATAACGCCAATGAAAATTGGCGACGTGCAAATTGGAAAATCCAATAACCAAGTTCACTGCCGAAAATGTTAAACCTTAAGGCAAATTTATTGCGCGTTTTGTTTGTATTTTTTAAAGCTTGAGCAAAGCAATTGCAAATATAAAAAAAACACTCGCTATAAATGTATTTAATCGTTTTCTAAATTTTTTTCGGTGAAAATTATGCGCCCCAAAATGCGTACATAGGGATGCTATGTTTCCAACACTTCTTTATTACGCTTTCCAACACGTTTGCTATGTGGCTGTATTCGATATAAGCACAATTTATCGAATATGTTTAAAATCGTAGCTCTCTCCCCTTAAAGTAGTTAATTGATATAGCTTAAATTAAATTTGATTGGCATTTATTGAATCAGCTTAATTATCGAATACTGTTTCAGTTCTTACGCATAGAAGTCGATTACACAAATTGATTCATTTGAACTTAAGCTGAAATTTTCTAGAGGTGAAATAATTTGTTGAATTTTTATGCATAGGAAATGAACTAAAGCAAAATCAAAGCTGCTGTGATTATTTTCACAGCCAAAACGGCAGTTGTACCAAAGGTTGAGCCTCTTGTGAAACTTAAACCGCTATTTCGGTTTTAGCCGACGATTGTACTTTAATTCAAGGCATCGCGATAAATATCGATGATTGTGAATGCTAGTTCCAGCTCTAGCTAGTAGCTACCACCAACTTTGTTCCCATTGTTATGCTTGTGGGTATTACAGTTTTGTGTTGATCAAAACAGCTGAGCTAGAAGAAAATACTTTGCAATTCTCTAAAACGTAAGTAATTTAAACAAATTAAAGTAATTTCATTACTTATGTTTTTCATTTTCTTTAAGCATTAAATAAAAAAGAGTGCAATATGGCCGTCGACTGGTTTGGTTATGTATACGCAGCTACAGTTGCCGCTGGCGGTATTATGGGCTATGCAAAAGCAGGTAGAGTGTTGTTAATGCCAATCATGCCAACTTGCACTTTGGTTGAGTGAATAATCTGATTAAACACTCCTTTACATGTCGTAATCAGGCTCAATACCATCACTTGGCGCCGGTTTAGCCTTTGGAGCCCTGCTCGGCTATGGCGCTCACATGAACTCGCAGGAACCACCACGTCCGCTGCTCCAATTGGGCACATCGCTATTCTTGGCCGGACTGATGGGAGCACGCTGGAACCGCTCAGGAAAACTTATGCCCGCTGGAGTTGTCTGCATGCTTTCCGTGGCTGCTTTGGTCCGGAACTTGGTCACATACAATCGCTACTTGCCAGTGCCCACAAAGGGTACATAGATTGGAAACTTTGAGAAGTCTGGGCTGCTCTAATATCTTGCCGATACTTACTTTTAAAAACGTTCCCTCAATTATTCTGATAATGGAATTAAAAAATAAATGGTGTGTGGACTTATTATTTTATAAACAAAATGCGTAGTTTCTGCTTTAATGATTAGATAGTGCGGAATGCGAATTTAACTGTTATACTGTTATACCAGGCAATCAACACATTCAGTAATTCACAAAATTAATTTATACATTCCTTCATATATGTTGAATAGGATTTAAGATCTACTGTAAGTTCTGTTCGCTTGGTATTACAGCTGGAATATGCAAATTCCCAGTTGAATTCTCAGACGAAAAGAAATCCACAGTAAGATACAACAGAATTTAAAAGAGCCCAGTTTAAGCAAAATAATTTTGAGCATAGCGAGCAGCTGTTAATTCTGTTTGCCTGGTATTTCTGTTAAATTATGTGCAGCTCGTGAGCTCCCTAGATGTTAATGTTAATGCAGTGTTAATGCACTGTTAATGCAATGTTAATGCAGTGTTAATGCACTGTTAATACAATGTTAATGTACTGTTAATGCAAAGTTACTGTTAATTCAATGTTAATATTAATGTTAATGTTAACACAATGTAAATGTTAATTCAATGTTAATGCAATGTTAATGTTAATGCAATGTAAATGTTAATACAATGTTAATGCAATGTTAATGTTAATGCAATGTTAATGTTAATTCAATGTAAATGTCAATTTAATGCCAAAATCAGAGATTTCTTTGTGTGAAACACCAGGCGATCAGAATCAGCAGCAAGCGACAGAGTGAAATTTAAATTCAATTACAGAGAGTAGAGTGCGGGAGCATACGTAAAAAGTAAACAGAGAGTGCTCCTTGTTAGCGCCACAGATGACAGCGAACAAACACACAAACCGTTCGTGCGCTCTGCTGGTGTCCGCGAACAATCACACAAACAGCGGCAGAGATCTCTGAGCGCAATTAGCGCAGAGAGTGAGAGCCTGCATAAGCTGTTAATGTTAATTCAATGTTAATGTTAATTAATTTTTGCATTGCTACCTGCTGATCTTTCTGTTTGCCTGGTATTTCAGCTGAAATTACTAACGATTTTGGGCACTGCAGATGGCAGCGGTTAAGCAAAACAAAAAACGGGAAAGGACACAATCGAAGATTTCTATGTATGAAACACCAGGCGATCAGAATCAGCAGCAAGCGACAGAGTGAAATTTAAATTCAATTACAGAGAGTAGAGTGCGGGAGCATACGTAAAAAGTAAACAGAGAGTGCTCCTTGTTAGCGCCACAGATGTCAGCGAACAAACACACAAACCGTTCGTGCGCTCTGCTGGTGTCCGCGAACAATCACACAAACAGCGGCAGAGATCTCTGAGCGCAATTAGCGCAGAGAGTGAGAGCCTGCATAAGCTGTTAATGTTAATTCAATGTTAATGTTAAGGTAAAATAATTTTTGCATTGCTACCTGCTGATCTTTCTGTTTGCCTGGTATTTCAGCAAGAATTACTAAAGATTTTTGCCACTGCAGATCGCAGCGGTCAAGCAAAACAAAAACCGGGAAAGGACACAATCGAAGATTTCTATGTATGAAGCACCAGGCGATCAGAATCAGCAGCAAGCGACAGAGTGTAATTTAAATTCAATTACAGAGAGTAGAGTGCGGGAGCATACATGAACAGTAAACAGAGAGCCACAGCTGAAAGCGCCACAGATGACAGCGAACAAACACACAAACCGTTCGTGCGCTCTGCTGGCGTCCGCGAACAATCACACAAACAGCGGCAGAGATCTCTGAGCGCAATTAGCGCAGAGAGTGAGAGCCTGCATAAGCTGTTAATGTTAATTCAATGGTAATGTTAAATAATTTTTGCATTGCTACCTGCTGATCTTTCTGTTTGCCTGGTATTTCAGCAGAAATTACTAACGATTTTGGGCACTGCAGATGGCAGCGGTTAAGCAAAACAAAAACCGGGAAAGGACACAATCGAAGATTTCTATGTATGAAGCACCAGGCGATCAGAACCAGCAGCAAGCGACAGAGTGTAATTTAAATTCAATTACAGAGAGTAGAGTGCGGGAGCATACATGAACAGTAAACAGAGAGCCACAGCTGAAAGCGCCACAGATGACAGCGAACAAACACACAAACCGTTCGTGCGCTCTGCTGGCGTCCGCGAACAATCACACAAACAGCGGCAGAGATCTCTGAGCGCAATTAGCGCAGAGAGTGAGAGCCTGCATAAGCTGTTAATGTTAATTCAATGTTAATGTTAAATAATTTTTGCATTGCTACCTGCTGATCTTTCTGTTTGCCTGGTATTTTAGCAAGATTTACTAACGATTTTGGGTACTGCAGATAGCAGCGGTCAAGCAAAACAAAAACCGGGAAAGGCCACAATCGAAGATTTCTATGTATGAAACACCAGGCGATCAGAATCAGCAGCAAGCGACGGAGTGTAATTTAAATTCAATTACAGAGAGTAGAGTGCGGGAGCATACGTAAAAAGTAAACAGAGAGTGCTCCTTGTTAGCGCCACAGATGACAGCGAACAAACACACAAACCGTTCGTGCGCTCTGCTGGCGTCCGCGAACATTCACACAAGCAGCGACAGAGATCTCTGAGCGCAATTAGCGCAGAGAGTGGGAGCCTGCATAAGCTGTTAATGTTAATGTTAAATAATTTTTGCATTGCTACCTGCTGATCTTTCTGTTTGCCTGGTATTTTAGCAAGATTTACTAACGATTTTGGGCACTGCAGATGGCAGCGGTCAAGCAGAACAAAACCATAATCGAAGATTTCTATGTATGAAACACCAGGCGATCCGAGTCAGCAGCAAGCGACAGAGTGTATTTTAAATTCAATTACAGAGAGTAGAGTGCGGGAGAATACATGAACAGTAAACAGAGAGCCACAGCTGACAGCGCCACAAATGACAGCGAACAAACCCACAATCCGTTCGTGCGCTCTACTGGCGTCCGCGAACAATCACACAAACACCGGCAGAGATCTCTGAGCGCAATTAGTGCAGAGAGTGGGAGCCTGCTTAAGCTAGTTGATAACTTGTTAATTATTTAACTTGCCTGACATATAGACGGAATTTTATTCCAAATTTTGTGGTTCTGGCTCTTGAAGTTTAAAAGATCTAGATGTTTATACAGACGGAAAGACCGACATCGCTATATCGACTCGGCTTTTGATGCTGATCAAGAAATATATATACTTTATGGGTCGGCCACGCCTCCTTCTGCCTGTTCTGCACATATCGCTCCTGACAAACTTAATGGACCCCTCTGCTGTTTTTTAAATAAAACTCTAATTAAACGCAAAAATTTTTTGTTTATCATATGTATGATTTTATTAATATTTATTTTCTTAAATTATTTTTGTTGGTTGTGTGTGTGTGTGATAAATGTACAGTTTCAATTTATTTGATTTCCAGTATTCTACAACTAAGTCTTAGTGGCTATTATTAAACTAATCGATACTTACAAATTTAAAGGCAATGCAATTTTTAAGAATTTTCTCTGTTTGCACTAACAATGCACAACTTTACTACTTGTAATACAACAATTTATGGAATTGTGAGTGTTTTTCTAGTAGGCAAAGTGCGGCTAGGTAAATACATACAAATAATAGAAAGTTTACACCTTTTCAAGCAATTTTCTAAAAAAAAAAAAAAAGATAAATAGATTTTAGTTAAGTATACAAATTATCTTTTATCACAATGGAAAATTGGAAATCTTTTTAGGAATAATTTATAAAAATTGTTTTTGTTTAATGCCAAAATGAAATGTGTATGAACTTTTTACAGCAACGGATTAATATATACAAAATATTATTTCATAATTTTTTTTTTTTTTTTACTTTTTTTCTTTAAATTATACACTACATAATATATGTATGTGCAAATTTAATTTTCCATTATCTTGGGGTGCGTATGATTTTCATTTTTCCATTCCATTTTTTTTTTCAGTAAGTAAATTAAATTAGTTGTGTCTAAGAACTAAAAACAAATCAATAATATTTATAATAAAAATAAAAATTCTATCTAAAAACACAATTTGTTTAACTGCAAATATGAATTTTTGTTCAAATTTCAAAATGGCAAAATAACCAAAAAGCGACGTGTGCCAATTCCAAAACGTTCCTCGCCAAACTCCACTAGAACGGAAACAGCTTCCAGTTAACCACTACAGGGACGACAGGAGAAACAAGAGAAATGAAACAAATAAAAAATTTAATTAATTAATTAAAAATAAGAATGAAATGCGAGCAAATCAAATTATTAGGCGTGCAGTAGATGAAAAATGTTTGCTTGTTTTCTTAAAAAGTTTTTCAAAATTTTGTAATAAGACGCCAAGACGCCATTTTGAGTGTATTTATGTGTATGGTTGTGTGTGTGGGTGTAGTACGAGTTGGTGCCATTTGCAATTTATCAATTTATTCGCTAATTTGTGTTCCACATTCCATGCGTTCCAATAGCCAAATTTGTTGCTTGTTTTTTATTTTTACGTTTTTTTTTTTATTGTTTTATATTTATTGTTTGCCATAGTTGAGCTTAGTATGCAAAAAATGCTTGCTAATTATTGTTTAGTTGATTTAACGCCATGCCGTTTGCTTGTAATCTTATTAAAAATACGATTTTGATCAAAGATGTACCTTATGCTATATATAATAATATAATGTTCGATGTTTATACGTGTTTAGAGGCGTATGTGTGGGTGTGTTGTGTGTGTGTGTGTGTGGCAGAATGTGTGTAATGTAGTAATGTGTATGTTTGTGCTGTTTCAATGCCAATTTGTTTCATCATTGGTTTCATAATGTGTGGAATGGAATAACGAGAGAGTTTTGAGTGAAAAATAATTAGAATTTTACTGTTCAGAAACTTAAGTATTGCGGGTTTAATGATTTTTCGAATTGATAGCGCTTAAATGTCAGAAAATGAAGTAAATCCAATCAATGAATTATTGTAAAATGAATATTGTTTGGAGATTATAAAAGTTTGTACTGTAACTACGTGGCAAGCACTACTTTAGAACAGCTACAATGCCATTCATACTACATTTTCTAAAAATATAAATTATTTTTATTATTTTAAAATGCTCTGAGTCGAGTATTGTTTATGCAGTCATGCGCCAAGATGCTTAAATTAATTTAAATTCAATATTATAACTAAATGGCCAATTACGAATGCGAATTGGTAACTCTATTACCGGTTACTCAATTACCGATGCCAACTATATGTATTTATATTTAGATGTGTGTGTGGTAGTAGAGCAGGCAGTAAATACCACTAAATTAACATTTCCCTTCTTCAATTGCTATTTTTATTTTTAAGGCGAAGCTTTAAGAATATTGAATTAAAAAACTGTTTGCTTGTGGTTGCTGCTTACCGCACAAAGGAGAAAAACAAACGAATTGAAATCGAAATCGAAACAAAATCGAAATCAAAATCAAATCAGACCGGTTGATAGTTGAGGGGGGCGGGGGTTGGTACAGTTATCATGTGCGTGTGTCGGTGTCGTGTGTGTTTGAGTATAACAGTAATGTCTGTGGCTCTGTGTGTTGTTGTATAACAGTTACGCCCGTTTCGTTGGCAGTGTATAAAAGTAGTACAAGCTGTTGTCTTGTGTATGTGTGTGTGTGTGTCTGCTGGTGACAGCGTTGCCACCTATTCTGCTTCCGTCTGTTCAGCTGTTTCACATGACTCGTGTGCGGCGTATCAGTTTTTGTGTTTTTATTTTGGGTTTTTTTGGCGTCGCATTGCCATTTGTTGACTGTTTTATTGTTGTTGTTGTTATGGTTGTTGTTGTACTTGGTTGATTGTCCAACACCGTGGGCAAATTGTTGGTATTATCGCCAATGTAATTTGTCACATATGAAGGCGATGTCAATTGCTGTTGTTGTTGTTGCAGCAACGCCTGTTGTTGTTGTAGTAGTTGTTGTTGTTGTTGTTGACTATAGTTATGACTATTGCTACTAATTTTAACACTATTTTGCTTGTTTGCTATAATACTACTGCGATTTAGCGTACGTTTCAGAAATGGGCTGACATCGAAATTTTGTTGTTGTTGTTGCTGCTGTTGTTGTTGTTGTTGCTGTTGCTGCTGTGTGCTGCCCGCTTTGGCTGTTGATGAGCTGACGGAGGTGGTCACCGACGTTGTGGTGGCTGTTACAGCACCGTCCAGTGTTGGTAAATGCAATGCATGTAATTTTTTTAAATACACATCGAATATTGTTGTTGTTTTTGAGTTAGCGGTGTTTGTTGCTGTTGTTGTTGGTGTTGTTGTTGGCATTGGCGTTGCTTTGGCTGCTGTAGCGCTGGCTGTGCTTGTTGTTGGTATTGCCAATTGTTGTTGTTGCAGTGTGGTCAAGTGTCTGGGTTGTTGTTGTTGTTGATGTTGCTGTTGTTGTTGTATGAGAAACTTACGTTTTTGCCGCTCAATTGCTTCATTGATCTCAATGCCGGCATTGGCCTCGTTCTCCTCATCAATTTGTTGCTGTTGTCGCTTGTTGTTCGCTTCCTCAACGTTGTGGTTGCTGCTGCTGCTGCTACTGCTGCCGCTGTTGTTGCTGCTGCTGTGTTCTTTTGCCCCATTGTTGTTGCTGTTGCTGTTGGTGGCACTATAATTTGTAATTTGTTTTTGTACCAAGGGAATTGAATAATGTACATTGGACGCTATTTGGGACTGTTGTTGTTGTTGTTGCTGTGGTTGCACTAATTGCTGTTGTTTGTGTGTCGCTTGTTCTTGTGGCTGTTGTGTTTGTAGCAAATGAAAATAGTATTCAAGTTGTTTGCGTAATTCGTGTGTATAATATTGAAAGAGATTCGGTGTTTGTGTTGTTGTTGTTGTTCTGATATATGGTGTTGTTGTTGTTGTTGTGTAGTGTAAGCCGCTGTTGCTGCTGCTACTGCTGCTACTGCTGCTGCTGCTGCTCACACTGCTGCTGGTGTGCATTTTGACCACAACTTGACCATGTGTTGGCCACTGTTCGCTTGTCTTGCTTTCGGCCGAATTATCAAAGTTGTCAGTGTTGTAAAGTCGCCGCAGATACTCAAATGTCTTGGCTCTATTAATTTCAGGTGTCTGCGTTGTTGTTGTCGTTGTCGTTTTGGCCTCAACAGCAGCAGCCGCAGCAGCAGCATCTGAGCTTAGCTGTATGTTGTTATCCTCCTGCTCCTCACTGCTATTAAAGCCATCGGATTGCTCATCATCGTCTTCATTATCATTATCATTGTCATCGTCGGTGTCATTGTCTTCTTGGGACTCGATTTCCTCACTGCTATTTTCAACATCTTCGTCATTTTCATCATTTTTCTGGCTGATTTTACTGTGCATTTTAATTGTGTTTTTGTTGTTGTTGTTTTTGTGTAAATTTACAAATTTTTTTTGAATTTTTTTGAGTGTATTGTGGTAGCGATTGTTGTTGTTGTTGATATTTGTAAAGGTGTAAAAGTTTGGCATATTAAAATTTGTTTTCTGTGTGTTTTTTGTTTGATTTTCTTACTCAATTTAAATAGTTGAACTAACTTACTCAACCAACTACAAATAACAGTCACTAACTAAGCGAATTGCTACTTACTTGTAGGATAAACGATAGTTGTTGCCATAGTCCGGTATGATGTTCGAGGGCAATGGAGTGCAGCGTCCGTCCAGACAGTGCTGTTTGATTGATCGATTGATTGATAAGAGGGATATGATTGATTAGTGGCACTGCTGTACTTACATAACCATTTCCACAGGCAGATCCCTCCGCTGCGGGTCTGTAGGCCACACAGTAACCCGTCTGGGCGTCGAAGCAGAAGAGCTGAGCACAGACTCGCTCGTCCTTGAAGCAGGCATAGGTGCCTCGATCCCGACGACACTGGGCATCCAGGGAGAGCAGTGTGCCTGGCAGGGAACGACCCAGGGCGCTGTCCTCATGCGGTGCATTGTGCAGGCAGGTGGCGGTGTCTCCACTGCGAAAAAAAAGACTTCAGTTAAGGGGCTAACTTGGCAAAGGGGGCGTGGCACTCACTTGAGGAAATGATGGAAACTCTGGACGGTACAGGCGGACCAACGGAAGCCGCGTTCCGTGTGACGCAAATCGGACATGATGTAGCCATCCTCCCAGCGACAACGCTGAGCACCTGGTCCGCCCAGGTAGCTGGGCGGTGGGGAGCCATCGTGCACGGCGCCCAGTCTGTAAGCAGAGGCAGAGGCAGAGGTGTAGTGGGGTTCAGGGGGCGGGGCTTAGGGGCGTACAGCGAGTAAGTGACTCTTGATTGAGTTGCAAGAAATATGTGAGCAAAATGTTAATTGATTAATTGCACGCCGAATGATGTCAAACGGAAATGCAAACGAGTTTTCTGTTTTTCATTTTTTTCTATTTTGTTTTTAATTTTCAAGTCCAGTTTGCACTCGAGCGGCGGAAATCAATAAAGTTTTTTTCAGTGTGTTTAGTTTTTTACAAGTTTGTGATTAAATGTAGTGGAAGCGACTAAAAAACTGCTCAATTAAACGATACCTATGAGTGTGTACGGCATTCCGAGCTAGTGACGAAAGCAATGTGTGTGAATTGAACTAATATTTAATAGATAAAATAGCAAGTATATTTAAATATTAAAAATTTATGTTACTTTTTATATTTGTTGCCAAAACTCTTGTTTTAGAGCCTGGTTTGGTTTGTGGAATTTTTAGTTTTTCTTTAAGATTCAATTCGTTGAAAGAAAAACTAAAATATTTTGTTTTCTTATGTGTTTGTTTAAAGCAAAAAGTATTTAGCACGTAAGTACAAATAAAAATTTTATAAATATTTTTTTTGGCTAAAGAATTGTCAACACAATTTTCTGTTCACTTTTGTCACTAGCAGTCTATTTCCTGAAGGGATTTTATGAAAGATTGAATCTTTAAATACTTTTTAAACAGTTAGCGAGCTGAAACCTTGTTTGAAATATTTTAAATAGTATTAGTACTTAAATTAAAGAGTGTAGGTGCTTTCGTCACTAGCGGCACACCTTTTTAAAGGCTTTTTTTCCTATACATTTTCATTATTTTTATTGCTTGTTTGGTTACTTACAAATGTCCCACTTCGTGGGCGGCCACAATGATGCCGCTGAAGCCGCCAGTGTCCTCGATGATGGCCACACTGTTCACCTTCTCGAGTCGCTTGTTCACGACGCAGGCGCCGCCGACGTAGGCAAAGCCTGTGGGCCACGAAAGAAAAAAATGAAGTGGCGAAAACAGACGGAAAATTAGGCAATTAGTTTGGTTTGGCCAACAGGAAGTGAACAATTTGCAACTATATGATAGTTAGTATATATACTAGTAGTAGTTGTAGTAGTAGTAGTTGTTGTAGTACTAGTAGTTGTTGTTGTCGCTACTTGTTGTCGCAGTTATTAAATACAAAAAATAAAAGTCACAGCTCAGAGCTCGAAGCTCGCTAAGTTTTGCGGCTTTTGCAATTTGTTTTTACTTTCGAAATTTCGATATGGCCTAAACGGCGTTTATCTTTTATATAATAACTGTCTTTGCCAAGTATCCGTGAGGTACTAGGCAGCGTGTGTCGTTTAAGGTGTGTGTGCCACAGTGTGTGTGTTGGTATGTGTAAACCCATGTTGTGTTAATTTGATTATAGATGAAATTTAGTAACAATTCTTAGTCTAAATGAAGCCAATAAAACCAGTTAAGACAAACCACTTTAGAGTAGAAATAATAACCGAAAAAACCTTTAGTTATATTAAAATTTAAAATTATTTGTTTAGAACTTAAGCGCGGAAAAGATTTTTATATGGTATAAATAAGTTAAAGTTAAATATTATTACTTTGAGTAATTTAAAGTCTTAAATTAAATTATATAAAAAATATTCCTGTAAAAAATATCTATAAACAATTCCTAGAAATGAAAGATTTATTTTATAAACATTTTACATGCACAGTGGTGCAAAACATACGGAAGTTTCACACACAATAGTTGCAAGACAAAAAGTAGAGCACACATATCATATCATACAAGAGTAGAACAGTTTAGAGTAAAGAGCAGAAGAGATGCAGCAATTTACAGCTGTTTGGAAACTGTTATATTTTCAAGAGAGCAAGAGAGAGAGAGAGAGAGAGAGAGGGAAAGGCGCACAGTGTCCTTTGGTTTGCTGTACAAAACGCGTGCGACAGAGAACACATAAATAAAGAGAGAGACAACGAAAAATAGAGTCAGCTAAAATTAAACAGGCGACAAACAGAGACAAAGAAACGTGCATGAAATTCAATTAAAGTGGCGAATTTTTTATAAGATTCGTTTTTTAGATGATGGAGCGACACTTTGGGTTCGGTTCAGTACGTTTCAGTTACTGGCGGTTGCCGCCTTTAATGTTATGACGTTTTGTTTTTTTTTTCAAACTTCGCATTTATTTGTACATTGTCAGCGAACAAATTGTTGTTGTTGTTTTTGTGATTGTTATTGGGATTTTTACCTGCGGTACCGCGATTACATTCGCCAAATGCGGTGGTGCGACGGCACATATCAAGTCTGCGGGCGAAAATGGTTTCAAAAATGCGTAGAATTGAGTTTGGATTCGATATCGTACAATACAAGCATATGTATTACATATGTAGACAGCGTGTAGGTACATAAAAATTTGAATTGATTATAGAATTGGTAGCAAAAGACTTTGGTGTGGAGCAGCAACAGTTGAGGGGACATAATAAAGGAGGAAATTAAATCAAGTAAACTAGAAAGAGCCGGAAATCAAACGAATTAAACTAAAAATAAATATTCAACTATAACTTTGAAAGCAGCACTGTCACAACACAATTAATTAAGTAAAAAATTAACTTAGGCATTAACTTTAAGCAAACCATAGGCATAGCTACTAACTAACTAAAGTATAAATTACTTAACCGGTTTATGGTTTATGACCCACCCGACCAACGCTCATTAAATTAGATGAAAATAACGTTTCAAATTTAACTAAAATGTGTATCAATGTGTGTGGAGTGTGTGTGTGTGTGTGGAGTGTAGTGTGTGTGATTGGACCCACACGCAGTTAAATGTGTTTCTAGTGCCAAATAACTAACCAAATGACTGTGTCTGTGTGTGTTTCTTTTAGCTTGTAATATTAATAAGTTATTCGTAATTATTCTGGTATTTAATTTTTTACTGTGTGATTTTTGTTTAATTGCTTTTACCCGCTGTGCCTTTGGTGCAACGACCGCCTTTTCGCCTGCGACACATATCATACCTGCGCATCGGAATAGACATTATATATATCAATTTCAATTTTGAGAATATTGCATAAGAAAGAGATAGATAGAGGCAAAGACAGAGAATGGTTTTGGGGGACTTGGACAGAGATTTGCTTAAGAAAATCATTTGCTGCTGCTGAATCTGCAAGAACACAAGAAATACACCATAACAGGGTATCCACAAGTTCATACTACTCACTTCGTGATGGCCACGGCTATGTCGTAGACGGGCAGACGACGCTCCCGGAACAGATACTTGCCCATGTCAGTCAGGGCAGCGGCGGAGTCAATGGCATCGCGACCCACACGATTGCGTTCCAAATAGGGCGTGGCATCGCGACCCTGCAAATGTACAGAAAAATAGTAGAAGTTGTGGATTTAATACAGATTTAATTGGCAGGCAGTTAAAGTTAGCTTTAATTAATTTTAGCTTTCAATAAAAATAAAATATTAAAAGAATTTTAAGAACTAACTCATTAAATTTTAAGAGTAGTAATTGAATTTTGCGTAATTAAAATTATTACCAGTCCCAGAAATTGTTTCATTTTACTGCAATCTACCAATTGAATACTTTTAAGTTTAATTTATGTATAAATATATTATATATATATTATTTAAATACTTGGAAGACAAAGCTTGCACTTCATTTTGTATATCTTAAAAAATATCTATTTAATTTTAATTATAGAGCTTTTTCTTCAGAAGCATTACTAGACTTAATTTTAACATCTTTTATTAATTAATTATTTAAAAAATATATACAAGTTTTATCAGATTTGCTCTCCTTTTTCAAAGCCTTTTTTTCTAGCTCTTCTTTTCGTTAGTTTTCTTTATTTAATTTTCCTAACTTATATTTAATTTTGATTGTGCTAATTATCTGTTATTACACACTTTTGCCAGTTGAAATGTTGAGTCCACATATGCGCAAGGTTTTTAACCTTTAATGAAAACTATCGCCCATTAAACAGAGACACATGCCTCTGAAATTGTTATGCAATCGTCTTAGCATTTGACAACAAAACCAGAAACAACAAACAAACAACAAATAAACAAAATGACAACAAAACAAATGAAAAATCACCAAATTTATGGCCCACTCAACAGCTGAAAATGCCCAACACTTTTTGGCGTAGGCAGCAACAGCAACAGCAAAAGCAGCAAAGTTGCAAGTTGCAAGTTTGCCAGTTGCCATGCAGCTTGCGAGGGAGTGAGGGAGTGGGTGTATGGTGGAATTGGGGGTTATTTAAGTAAATGGAGTATGGCGGAATCTGTACAAGAAACGGAAACAAGTGAACGTGAAAAACGTGCTGTGAAGCAGATCCGATAAAACCAGACGAAACGAGACGAGATGAGACAAGACGATGCGATGCAGTGCGACGCCACTGTAGTTGCAAATGCAAATTCAAATGGCTGCGAGTAAAAGCGGCATTGAGAGACTCTGTAGCTATGACGAAGCAACAAGAAGGTACAAATTTTTGTATAGTTATTTAGCAAGTGTATTATCCTTTCACCTAAAAAAGCTATATGATATAGTCGTCCGATTCTAAGCAAAAGTGGTTAGAGCAAAGCAGATCGTCAGATGCTTTGCCTAATAAACACATTTTTCATTCCAAAAACATTTAGCCACTCTCTGCGCTCATTAAGTACAGGGTCTTTAAATGGAAATGAAATGAAAATGAAAATGGTGTGGCGAGTGGGGCAAGTGCCTGACGCTGCAAAGTCAAAGTCGTGTAGTGTATCTTGTGCGTTGCATAATTGAAATTGCTGCAGTGGCTGCTGCTGCATCTCAGAGCAACTTTCATGCCACAATTGTCGTGACATAGAGGCGTTACCCCGCCACATTCCCCCACCGCGCATTTCTGCATTTCTCTCTGCATTTGTGTTTGGATAGTGACAAGTACATAAATTATTATAACACAATTGTCAATCATGTCAGGCCCTAGGCTAATCAATATGTTAATGGCTCACATAGAACTCGTTCGACAGCCGTAACAAAGTGCAGGTGATAAAAGCCAACTAAAGTGACAGAAACTCTGTGCACAATTGTAGTTAGAAATGTATCTGTGAGATACAATTCTACACTGCGCTTGTTGATCGATTTTATATTGCGACATTTATGAACTGCAGTCAAAATAATTGTAAATATTCAAATAATTTAAATATATTCTGCAGGCAGTATTGCAACTACTTTTTAAAAATATCTACTACTATTTGCAGTGTTTTTGCATATTCTCTACTATTTTTTGTAGCTTTAACTAATATTTCTCTGTAGCTAAGAAATATTTGTAACTTGCTAGTTAATTGTCAACTTACAAATAATTTAAATAAATTCTAATGGCAGCAGTGCTACTACTTTTTATAAAAAATCTACTACTATTTTAATTTCTACTACTACTATTTTTAGCATTACCATTGTTGAAACACTTGCTTCTACCTTTTATTAAGAATTTTGGTTTTGCTCCACTGTGCAGCGGCAATTGTTCTGGCTCTGACTGCGTATCAATCACACGAGACACACATTTCATTTAAATGCCGCCAAGTGGCTCTTGAGCCACTTGTTACTACAACGACTTCGTCAGCGTCTTCGTCTTCGTTTTCATTTGATTTTGTATTTTGGCTGAGGCATACACTAAATTAATGGACAGTTTGACATATTGATCAATTGTGAGTGCGGGCACGTCTCCAACTGAAACTCAAACACACAAACTTAAGCTCCAAACTATTTGATTCAATAAAAAAACAAAAAAAACTTTGAAGAATAAAGAATTTTTTAAATGCTATGCTGGCGACCTTGGCGCACAGCTTTTGAGAAAGGCAAATCACAAAACGGTTGCTGGGAATTACCAAAATTATGCTCACAACATAAACTTCAGATCGAATTAATTGCAGATTAATAGTGCAGTGTGAAACTAAAGACAGCGAAGGCCTCTTCATAAACTGCAGCCTCAGTTGTTGACTTGACTAGCTTTAGAGTTGTTATATAATTTCTAAAATATTCCCAGAGTTATGCAGACCACACACAGAGGGAGAGTGTGAGAGAGCGAGGTGCAGGGAGAGAAAGGTTGGAAGAAGACAAAAGAGTGGGAGATTTTGTGCAGTGCGCTTTAAGGATCAGACAGGACTTGACCTGGCGATTACATAACTTAAGTGCTGACTGTCTGTTTTAGGGACCCTGTAGTTACAAGAATCACATAGGGTATGTAAGGTTAAGCGACACACTATAGTATATAGGGTATATAGTGCACATAACTGCTCCAACTTCATATTCGCTAGCAAAATTTCCACAGCACAACTACAGGGTCCTTTAAAGTTCATTCCAGTCTACTTAAGCTTATGCCACTACTTTGTTTGCTTTTTACAAGACACTTGAGTATCTTTTTGCATAAGTACGACTCTTTGCACTAGTTGAAATGCAAGTAATTTGTCAAGTAATCTAATTTCTTTGGCATCGTCCATTAGAAATATTACACATACGACCCGTCGCCGCGCCATGCCCCATTACAAGTCTGACTCGGAGGCTGTGACTGAGTCTTTGACTGTCTATGAGAGAGCGACTACAGTACCTAAAATGTAACCAGGCTGGCAACTGGGAGACCGGTTTGCCTTTCCAAAAAAAAGTAAAAAAAAAAAAAAAAAAATATAGAAAAAATGGTAAAAAATTGTGTATGTAGCTCGAGTGTTGTTTGGTTTTGTTTCATATGTGTTTACTTTTATTTAAGTTGCCTCAATTTTGCAATGTGCAACTTGGTGCGTAATTAAATGCACACACTGCCAACTTATTTAGTTGGACTTAATAATTTAATTTAGTTTTTACAGGGCGCATAAATCTTGGCAAACTGTCAGTCGTTCGTTGCTTAAATTTCTAACGTTTCGAAACTTGCAACTGTCTGTGGTTTGGCAAAAGCCTAAAAAAAAACCACCCACCCAAATTTAAAGCTCGATTCCAGCTTTAATTTCCAACTTGCGGTGACAAACGATTTGAGTTATATATTGGGCGTGGGCTTTTAGTTTTTCTGGCCACAGCACGAGGCGACTCGAGCTGAGTATGAACAAAAGCACGAGCAAACAAACCGTGCACATCTCTAGCGGCAAAACTGCGCCCACACAACAGTTGGGAATTGCAATTGGTACTGGGATTGAGTTTCGGCTTCGTTACGGTTTTGAATAGTTGAAATTGGGCGACAGGCGGTGGCCACTTTAAAGCACCACCCACGGCGAAGTATGGCTAGCAGGCTTTGGGTCAAGTCTTTGGGCCATAAACTTTTCCTTTTTCTTGTGCACGTAGCTACTGTCTTTGTGACATATTTGCTACACTCTGCGAACTATATATAAACCATATATATTTTTTATAGACAATTTAGCACGGGCACAACAGCTGCTCCACGCCTGGCAGCTACTTGAGTTCGCATTCCAAAACAGCCAGGAATTCGTTATGACATTTGCAAATATGATAGAGCCAAAAAGTAAAGTAATTCTTTGGCACATGTTTGGCTGTCTTTTAGTTGGTTTTTTTGGGTCTGGAGCTGGTCTGGGTGTGGCAATTTGCATTACTTGGCATTTCCGTGGCAATTGATAAACCCAAACAGATAAGACTTTGACTTGAGTGGAGATTGTTGATTGGCAGCTTCAAAAATATATAACGAACTCAAATTCTAAAACAAATTGATTTCAACACTTTCTTCTTGGCTCAATGAAAATCACGCTCAAGAATTTGCCAATCGATTTTAGTTTGGCACACAATAAATTAATCAGCTACTGACAAATAACCAGCAGAATTACTTAAGTTGCTACTCTCTGTTATTTTACTTGCAATTTTTAATTCTTTTTTTGCAGTTTTTCTCGATTGAGGCAATTAATCGATTCTTGTTTTAACAAAATGCTCGTAAAGTAGCTGCCAAAGTGCGTAATTCTAAATTGTTGCAAGGCTGGCAATGCCACAGCCCCTTTGCCCCTCTGCCCGTTTGCCCCTACTCCCCCTCTAACAACAATAAGTCAACCTAGTTTCGAGTTGCCAATGTTTAATAATGCATCAAACTTCAATTTATGGCTAAACTGAAATTCTAATCGACTGTGCGCGCAGTTAGTACACTACGCTCAAATTACAATTTGCTGGCATATTAAATACACACACGCACACACACACAGACTGCTACACATGTGTGCTTTTTATGACACGCATATAATAAATTGCGTATACGCAACGTTGCGTCGTATTGAAAAATGCTTGTGGCGCAAGCGCAGCGTTCGACACGTTGTACAAGTGTCTGTCTGCCTGTCCGTGTGTCCGTCTATCTATCGGTCTACTTGTTTGCTAGTGGCAGCGGAGGACGGTGGTGGCCTGTGCCAGAGCAGGTGTAACTCAATTCTAACGGAAAGTTGCCCGCAATTAATTAAAATGTTAATTAAATGTCACAGATAAAAGTTCATTCGGTAGCCCAGAACACAACGTCAACTGCCCACGCGTACGAGTATTCATTACTGCTGTAGCTAACTTATTTGAAGCAGTGTTCGATTTCCAACGATTATGATTGCCCACAGTTGAAAGCTTAGAGAAATCAGAGGATAAATGATTGATGAAGCGGCGAATTGTGCGCACAACTTGTTCGGAGAAAAATTACTAGAAATCAACAGGTCTGACAATTAAGAAACAACTGACTGATTCGAACTAATTGATAAGCCGTTTGAGTTATTTAAAGAAAGCACAAGTCAAGAGATTCAGTATCTTTAGAGCTCCTTTAAATAAATGTAATCGGTCAGTTGAAGAATACTTGAAGAGGTTTAGTAAATGACTTGATATTTTAAAACATTTTTTAATGCATATTTAGCCTTAAAAGCTCAGAGTCTAAGAAACTTGTTTGCTTTTAAGTTCCTATTCGGCACATCTTAGCTTAAAATAAATGTCAGTTTTAATCGCCTTTGCACGAGACACTTAATATGTCAAACATAATATTTATGATTAATAGAACCCCAATCCCCCTCCAAATCTGACCGCCTCTCCCTCCTGCCCCCACGTGACTTTGTTTTCAATTCCATTAAGCGATTGCATATTTGCAAACAGACTTCATCGGCTTATCGGATATGCAATATCGTATAATTTGTAGACCCCTTAGCAAATTCTGAGTAATTACTTGGCCAAGTCGAGCATGTTAACAATTCTGCACGAGTGTGTGTATGTGTGTTTGTGTGTGTGTCATAAATTCGCATTCGGATTTGTAGTTTATGGCCAGCGAAATATATTTCAACATTAATTAGTATGAGTAGCTGTAGTCCAAAAGAAAACAAAAACGTTTAGCAGCGGATACAGTTGCTGTAAATGGCCGAGTATCTTTGGCTGTAGCTGTAGCTGTGTCTGTATCTATGTGCAAGTGTCAAATGTGTTTCAGGCATGTGGGCATAGAAGAGGAAGTCGCTGTGTGAAATTGCCAAAAAAGTAGCAGTCACAGTCGCAGTTTGTCTCTGAATCAGTGACTGCGTTTATCGAGTCGCGCGCAGCATCGGCAAGCCATTAAATTATATAACAGCAGCCAACGCACAGCAGCAACAGCAACAACAACAACTGCAACTGTTGCTACATTATTTATGCTGTCTTAGACTATTTTTTGTTGTGCAAATGTGAGTGTGTGTGTGTGTGTGTGTGTGAGTGTGTTTTTATCTGGCGTCAGTGAAAACCAATTGACGTACTTAGGGTAAGCCGTCTTTTTGTCGTGTGGGCCGCTCTTGTTGCAAGTTGTGACTGCAGCCGTTTTGCGCTGTTGCCACCAACAGGTGCCACTCACAAAAAAAATGAGACACTGACGCTAGACAGTAAGCAAAATCAAAGAAAATCTGCGCCAATTTACTACTTTCCAGACCAGACGCTTCTCCCTGTCTCGGCCTCTGCCTCTCCCTCTCTCACTCCCCCTCTCTCTTTCTACCTCTTGTGGCAACGACAAATGGCTTCCTGAACTGTGCGACCGCCGCTGACTTGTGTGAGAAAGTCAAGTCGAGCTATATATAATAATAATAATGTTGTCAAAGTGTTTTATGGTCTCGTTATGCAACGCATCATTTGCAGAGGTACAACTGGGGTTAGCATGGTGAAGGGGTTGTCAAGGGGTAGCCACAACATCCTAAGTCAGCTATAGCAACTAAAATGCTCAATTAGAAGTCATCAAGTCAATGAATATTTCCATTTTCTTTAGCACTAACAATGGCAAGTTTGTTTCCTAAGTCTTTTGTTTGCGTGCTACAAAATTTGCTAATTCCTTAAGCAATGTTTTTGGCTCACTGCTGGCACGAGCAAACCAAAAAAAACTTGTTAAAATTTGTAGCTGAGCTTTGAGCCAAATTGATTGTTCACATTTTTTGCTTCTAACCAATCGAATTCGAAGCGCATGCGTTGTTGCATGTTTGCTCCAACTCCACATTCCCCCTATCTCCAGCTTTTGTTTCTACCTATTTCTGATTTTGTTTTGCTAGTTTTATGGCCTGCTAAATCGTGATATCAGCGGTTTATTTGTTCCACTCCTGCCCACGGCAGACAGCTGCTCCAATTTGCAGTTGTCCCCTTTGGCGAGCGGGTCAAAGTTGAGTGGATTACTCAATTAGTTAAAGCCAATGTTGTTACTTACCCGTGAGATTATAATGCCAGCTATGCTAATGCGTATTCTGGGTCCCTTGAGCAGACGATACCGCAGATCCACGCCGTTCCAGAACGAGATGAAATATCTTTTGACCTGCACAAAGACAAGCAAAAGATTTTGGTTTTATTTTTTAAGTCCACTTTCATCTAAGCCGATCGCACCCAGCTTCGGCAGCATAATAAATCCCCCGTGAGTGATGTGCATATTAAAAAGGTGTGTTCCAGTCAGGTACAAATTATTCTTGGAGTTATTTAGCTCAATTAATATGTGTACCATGACGTTGTTCCCTTCTATATCTCACTCCAAAATCCAACGCAAACAACTTTTACAAATCATCAGTCAGTTGCGCTGGGGAGTGTAGCCAACTTTTGGCACAATCATGAGACAAGTTTGAGTTCTTTGGCACGCACCTGTAGATTGTCGCCGCCATGCAGACGATAGCCATCATAGTCGACTATGACCAAGACTTCGGGATAAATAACGTATGGGGCTTGGCGTCTGGGACGCACACGCGACTCGGAGGTTTGTGGTTCCACCGCCTCTGCTTCTGTGTCCAGAGCACCCTCGTCCTCATCGTTGAGATCCTCAAAGTCGGGACTAGTGCCGCTGCTGCGGCGACGTCGACGCTGCTGTCGTCGCTGCAGACGCTCAAGTTTTTCGCTGGCCAGCAAATCATCGGGCTCCATAAAAGCTGTGGGAGTAGTGGAAGGGAAAGGGTGGCTTATTATAAACAATGGCTTTATTATAAACAAACAAGTCAGGTAGCAGCTCATTTAACTGTATTTAATATAATTTTTGGCTCGTTAAAAGTCTGTACGCAAAAAAATTTAAGGAAAATATTTAAAGCTGTTGCGAAATTAAATTTTTTTGTCATTTGTCTGACGCCAAAAAATGCCGAAATACCTTCATAAAATCACCGTTTTTATAGCTAAACTAAATTTTTACGGGTGTTGGTATTTTGGCGCCACCGCAAAAGGTAAATGCATTCAACGAAGGACAGAAAAAAAACTGCAACGACATCGAAAGTTCACAGTTTACAGTGAACTCTAGAGCCGAGAATCCGAACAGGAAATGCTAATCATATGCACGTCTATCTCTGTCTTTGTCTCTACCTTCCTCTCTCTGTTACCGTGTCTAAAGTAGATTTATGCTAGAGAACTTAGAGAGCTCGTTTCTAGTTCAAAGCGCCCATAACTTAAGCTGGGCACATGCCGTTGATGCAGCTCAAGATTGGAGCCGTAACAAATGAAGAATAATTCGTGGATCAATGTCAAAAGAAACAACATAATAGATTGCAACATTTGGACTTGTTGGATTTCTTGGGACAACTTACCGAAATCACTCAGTTGATCATCTGTGGCGGATGCCTCGCGTTTGTAGATTATGTGTTGGGCCTGCTCCTTATTGTTACTTAACTCATGTGGCAGCGGTTTAATGACCAGATCGTGACCAATGCTGCCCTCCTGGAAAAAAAACAGTTTAAATGGGGAAAAGTTTTGGTTAGTTAATGTGGGAAGAGTTGAGACTTAATGGCTGGCAACTAATCATACAGGAGATAGTCATTGGGACTACTCTTGTGCTCTTTAAATTATTTATGCTGCTATTTCATGGCATTTAAAGTTCTTTTGACAGCAGTGGTATAAATGCCTACGTTAAATTTATATTTATTTAAGTAACAGCTCGCACAAGTGGCAAAGCTATTTATTAATAATAATTTACAACATTTGTTTATTAGACGCGCATTTGTAACGGCTACGAAGCTGGCGAAGCCGTCATAAAAATTAGTTTGCAATTTGCATAGCTGTACAATTTATGCAAATCTCTTGATCTAGATAAGTGTTTGCTAGTTGGGCGTTCGATTTTGTACTCATTGCAGTCAAATGTATATATATATATAGTTCAGAGTTCTTGTTTTTATCGCCTCTGTAATTGCAATAATTAGCTAAACAAAAAAGAAATATGAAATATTTAATACAAAGCCGACAAAAGACCTTGAGAAAGGTTAGCTGATTGAAAGCAAAGCATTTAACAAGTCTTTAACTGCTGGCAGTTAAAGAAATCAATTTCAAATTTATCTAAACTCAACTGTGAGTCAAAAGTTATGAGCACCCACTCCAAAAAAAGAAATAAATAGTGCCCCCCTGAGGTGAGTTGGTCTAATTAAATGTTGGACACGCTCGAGACTGTAATTAAAATATTAAATATAAATTATTGTAGAGCATTTGAAGTGAGTTCTTATTAATGTGCCCGAAACACGAAAGGAAAACTGACTCAGTGGCTGCAATAATTATATGTGATTTATTATGACTTGACGAGCAGTCGAAAGCCAAAAGAGTTGTGTACACTCCTCACAAACTTTAGCCCACTTTAAACAAACCTATATTACCCACTATAAAGCGCTTTTAAGCTACAGTTCAATGTCCGCGTGTTAAATGCCAAACGCACAAATTATTTTAGGCCATAAACAAATGTGCGCAACAAATTGCCATTGATGAGATGCCAGTTAAAGCTGCAAGTTGGCCTGCAGCTTATGGCCAACTTCAATGCCGTCTATTGAAAACTGCAAAATGCGTTTCGCCAATCCAATTGGCATCCAGCTGCAGCGATGGGCATTTGACTTATGTGCAAGTGTTTGTGACATTTCAATGCATGCATGAGATGATAACGGCACACGGTGCGTATGATTAATGTGTCAGCTAAACTCGTTGAAATTGGCATTCAACTTGAAAGCTTGTTTAGCCAGTAAACACAACAAGTGTGTATGTGTGTGGAGAGTTATGAAAGGGCTTTTCTCATTGATTTCTTTAATATAAATATTTACCACTTTATTGCCAGTTGTTGTGGCCTTGTGGCCGACAAACGACGCCAGCAAGTCGCTGAGATTTCTCCTATCATTTATTTAGCTGTTTATTATAAACATTAAATTTGATTTTTCTTTTATTTTTATATTTTTTTTGCTGTGCAGCGACACGCGTATGCAAGTCTGTTCCGCCTTGCAACATGCAACAACTGTCTGGCAACATTTTGATTTCGACTAGAAAAGCAGCCAAGAAAATATACAAAAAAAAATACACTACAACTTTTGGGCGTGTGCTGTGTCTATTTTTTTGTATATTTATTTCTGTTGCTTGCTTTTGTGTTGTGATTTAGTTAATTTATTTATTTGAGTTGTTTTTAGCGTCGAGTTCTTTGCAGACCAACAACTGTTGTGCAACAAGTTGTAATTTTGAAATTGTCTCGCGTCGCAAAAATTGCAATTAATAAATTACCAAAAGACCAGAGAAAAAAAAATGTAGATTTATTGAATACGTGTTAAATTAAGTGGCTTGTTTTATGCAATAAATAATTGAATTAAAAATAAATTTATTTTTGTGCGTTTTACTTGCTGAGGATTTGGCAACAAGGAAAACAGCAAATTGCTTTCAAATCACGCGTTTCTCGCTCGCATTCGAAATGAAGTTGTCTACTTGTCTAGTTTATGTAATCACCCACAACATGATTGTTATATCTTGTTGCCCAGTTTGCCAGTTAAGACCGTTAACTGTTAACTCTTAACTGTTACCCGTTCAGACTGTTGGGTAGACAGGCGATGTTATTTATTACATGCTTTCAGTTCAGGCCTTTCACACAGTCAAACTGTCAGACAGTCTATCCGTCTATCTGTCTGTCTGTCTGTCTTTGAGTTGGCCAAGCCACCAAAGTGGCACCTGCAACCCAGACTTGCCACTAACGTGGCCCAAACGCTGTGCCACGCCCCGTTTTGATAAAAATCAATTGTCAATGCTTTGATGGATTTGCGATGCGATGATAATGTTATTTTGGCTTTTGTCTATTGGTCTATTGGCCGCTTATTAATTTGCTTTAATTGGTTTTTATTTTATTTCATATCTCACAGCTTAAAGCGCACATCATCAATATTTGGCAAGCTCAATTTTTAGCCTTTTAAATATTTATTTAAAGACTATTGTTTAACGCTGCATTGCATAATTTATGACAGTCTGCCCACGCGGCAAAGTTCGCTGAACTTTAACACACACACACACACTCACACACTCGCACACACACTATCAGCTAAAGCATCAAAATTAACTTACAATCAAAATTAACACCTTCTGTTATTTGTTTTTAGCCACTTTTTTCTAACAAAGGCCCAAAAGCAGCCACGTTCAATGTGCAAATATCGAAAATTGGCAGTCACCGCACACAAAAATTTAAGAGAAAAAGCAACAACAAACAATTTTGCGGTTTGTAATTTTGGAAATTAGCATAATTTGTGCAAATTCATGACACGAACACATGAAACACATGAACAAAGACGCGAGAAGGAGACAAAGTTGAAGTTGGTGGAACTATGATTGTCATTAAAGCGATTTAAATTGTTGTTGTGGCTGCTCTTAGCCATAATTAGTTTGGCCACAAAGCCAATGACGTCATAAACTATTTGTCATTTTATTTTGGCAGTTTTAAAGGTAGAAAGGAAATGTTTGTTGGCAGTTTAGGGCGTGGCAGCTGCTCCTAAAGTATTTTAAATGTACTTAAGAATAGTTAATTAATTAAATTATATTTTAATTTACTTTTAGTTCATTTAAAAATTCAAAAACTATAATATTTAAGAATATTTCAACTCCAGATCAAAGATTAATATTTTTTATGTTCACCACTGAGATGAACACATCTAGATACTTATGTACAAGCGGTACAAATGGCAGGTGAGCACAGGTTATCTGCCGAGTCGAGTGCACTCAATTAGAGCATTTTTTCTTAGCTGTTGTTAAATATTTGTTAGCCAAGTCTATGTGTGTGCTTGTTGGTTTATTTAATTTTTTGTGTTGTTATCATGTTGGTCAAGGTTAAATCTAATCGGAGCTTAAGATCGCTGCTGTGCAATACAACTGCACGTAGTCATAAACTAAGTCAATACCAACAACAATAAAATGAACAACAACAACAACTACACACAGTACTGCCCCAACAGTGTTAACAGTTTGTTTACATAAAGCAGCTCGTTATGAAAAAAAACGAAACAGAATTCAAAGTTTTTGTAGCTACAAGTAGCCGTGTGTGCGTGTGTGTGTGTGTGTGTGATCTATGAATATTTATTAGGGGCAACAGGCAACGCCCATGGTCAGCTTGAGCACAAGAACAAGAACATGGCCCACACCAGAACACTTGGCTAAAATGTTCTAAGCCAAAATGGCAATCAAAAGCAATCAAAATTAATTTGCTCATTCGCATGTTTTTTTTATTATTTTGGCAAAATGCATGAACGCACTTGCCGCACATTTTGGCAGCTATGTGGAGTAATATATATCTCTATATATATCTGTACATATATATATATATGGATTTATGACTTTGTCAGTGGTCTTTTGGCTGCTGACGGTGGCAACAAGTTCAATGCGAACGAGGGGCGAGTCAAAGTGCGCTTTAAAGTTGCCGCTCCAATAACTTGGCTTTGACAAACAAGGGGAGTCAGCAAGACAGACAGACACACACACCAACACACACCAACACGCACACACAGTCACTCGCTTAATGAAGTTACATGTCAATGTCAACTGAAGTCAAAATCAAATCAAGTTAACTCAATTTGCTGCAGTTATCCTTGCACTTAGCCACATTTACACAAGTGAAGGTCTGTCAAGGCTGCTGCAGTTAGCCATTTTAAGCTACTTTTAGCCATTTCTTGCTGACTCTAATGGGAGTTATCTTAAGTTAATTAAACATTTCTAAATAGTAATTAGCTGCAGTTAAGCCTTTAATGACTTTTCCCCAGCGAAAAGTGAGAAAATTGAAAATTGAAAAGTAAAGTGTCTGGCGTTTAAGCGTCTTAGGAGATCTATGAATACATATCTATATACATGTTCACGTAACTCGTTGCAGTGTTATTAAAATGCCATAAGCTGTTGTTATCAAATAGCTGCAGTCTCCCTCTCTTACTCTCTCATCCCCTCTCTCCATCTTAAGGCAATTAAAATTCATTTTTCATGAGGAAATTGCTACAGCACAGTGCCCCAAATTGATTAAATAATACAGAGGGGGGCGTGTAGGGGATCAGAGGAGATGGGGGAGTCGCTGCATGTGCTCTGCATAATTGAAAATGTATGTGGCTTGAAATGCGGCTAAATCCTTTGTGCCTGCGTTAAGATTGCCAGCTGATGATAGCTGATCTTGCTACCAAAAAGTGATTTAGGTGTGAGTTGCCACAGCGCGTGCTAAACGCTTACTGACTGCAGCTAATCCAAAGTTGTTGTTGTTACAGCTGGCAATGTGCTTGTCGTTATGTCGAATCAATTTTGCTTCAGTTTTGTTACAGCAACTGACCAAACTCGATACCCAAAGACTTGAGCAACTAAATTTGCATTCGCAAAAACTATTGCCAACTAAATGCATGTATTTATATATATATATATTACTTGTGTGGTGAAATTTGTATGGATTTCAGCAGAAAAACTAGTAGAAAAGGCAAGAGTTGAGGTGGGTTGACTATAGAAGACCCTGTATTTTTGTAGAAGCTATACAATGTAGTTGTGTGGTTGTTATCTTATAAAATAAGGGAGTTATTAGTATTAAACAGAGATCTCGACAGGCTTTAAGGCTTTTCGGAGGCGATAGAGAGGGAGACAAAATCCTTCAGTAAACTTCAACTGCTCTAGCTCTTAACGTTTCTGAGATATTAGTGTTTAAACAAACGTATGGTTACCTATTACACACACTTCCTTTACGACAAACCTAACAAACCCTTCACTATATGTAAGTACAGGGTCTAATAAATATAAATGCCATGTTTGTAGGAAATATGACGTCTGGTTCGAATTACTTAACTATAAAAACTAAAAATGATACACAAAATTTTCCACAACTTTGAAAACTACAACAAAAAAAAATCAACTTTTGCATTGAAACGTAAAGTTATCGATTAAACGCAATTAAGCGATTGTTAATAAATTAAAAAATCAATATAAAGTTGTAGCAATAAAGTCGAATAAGTTATAAATGTCGTTGGGTTTTGTTGAAACGCGAGATGGCTTCTTAATGTCAAATCGAAAGACTCAGGCAACGAACGCGATGCTTCGACCGAAAAGAGCAAATAACATAAATTTTAACAGATTCAGTTTTGAAAATGGAAAAAAAAAATAACCAAGCTGGACGGCATTGCCAATGCAAATCAAAGCAGTGGACAGTCGGGCAGTGAGACCAACTGACAGTCAGTCTTAAAAGCATGCGCGATACTTAAATACACTTAGAAATTGTCAGACAACAAGACAAACACGAACAACACACGTTCAACTCTGTGTAAATATCAAGGCTAAAACGACAAGAAGCAACAAGTAAACAATTTGTTAGTAAGGTGACGATGAAGAAGCTCACTTGGCCAGTTGCCAACAGCAAACAGCAAACAGCTGAAGATGAAACTAGTTTGCTGCCAAAAGATTTCCATCTAATATTTCTGATGCTGCTTCTAATAGAGTTGCCCAAAAAATGGCAAAAAGCTGTCGCTTTAGCTACCTAATAATTGTTTGTTCTTTGGCTGCTCAAATGGCATAAATGTTATTTAGCCAAATGTCAGAGTGAATGCAAAAGGGCAAGTGATTGAGCAAAGGTGGAGCTAACATTTTGTAGGCTTTAAATGAGGCGCCTAATATGGCCAAAAAGGCAAAAGCTCTCAGTAACTATAGGTCAGAAATTAAACAAACTTAAAGTAGAAATATTAACTAAAATAAGTGCTAAGCAAATAATGGATTCTTTTAATGTCTCTGCATTAGAGTTGATCAATCTCAACATTCTGTTGGTTTCTTGCAGTTGGAGTTAAGATCAAAGCCATTTTGGTCTGGAGAGCTGTTGGCATCTGCCGTACGACCTTTTGGCTAATTTGTTTAAACAGAAATAAAGAAAAAATCAACAGCGTGTTGGCCTGACATTTGCCGTAATTAGCATTAATCAAGCTCAGAGTTGGCTTTGGCCCAAAAATGCTTTATTTATCAGCTTGCTCTTGGTCAGTAAGTATTTTATTTATGTCTGGTCTACACGAAATAAAAACAAAAATTATGATTACACTTTTGCTTGATGGATGAATGAATGAATGAATGATTGCATGACGTCTTGCTGTTGTTGTTGTTGTTGCTGTGCGGGCTCCCCTTGAGCTCGTTTCTTCATTGATAAATTTCAACGCACTTTGCGTTCAGTGCAATGCACTTTTATTTAATTTAGCAGTTGGCAAAAATCGAAATTAATTATTATTGTCATCACAGAGCAGACTTTGGCTTTAATTAGCCATGAAAAGTACCACAAGATCATGGATTATTATCTTAATTACACTCGAAGCATTCAAGCAAATAGTTATTCAATGTCAAAGTGTTTAATAGATGCAAATATTTTTGCTTTGCTTTGATCTGACTGTGAGTTGGATTTATTAATTAATTTTTGTTTTTTTTTTCGATACACCTTTCCCCGCTCACTTTCGGCGGTTCCGCCCAAAAGTTTACTCGTAACGCGAACTAACAGCCAGGGGCTTTTTGGGGCAGGGCAGCGTATGTGTGACTCTTTATGTAATCGTGCCGCAGCTACAACGGTAAAAAATGGTGCGTGCCTCAGACAGAGCCATAATTAAATAAGCTCTGAGCACAATAACAACAACAAGCGACATACAGACACAGAGTGTACACATTTCAGTGCAAACTTGGGCAACTTTGCTGTCAGCAAGTTTGTTTCTTAAGTCATTTGTTTGCACAGTGGGCTTAATAGTTAAATAAGCAAGTTTTAAACAAATTTCTGTCAGAAATAGAGACTTAACCACAGTGCTTAGAGTGCGTTAGTTCTTATAGCCCAATTGTTAACAAAACTATGAAAATTCTTATATAACAGAGGTTACCACTGTGCTCAGAATGCGGGTGTTGGCCAACTGTACAGAAATATGTATTTCAAACAGTTAATTACGCTGCGACTCAAGTAAGACGCACATTTTATGGCACCAACTATGCGGTGGGTCTAATTAAATGGCTGAAAAGTAAACGCAGTGCCATCACCACAGTCAGTTCATTTCGCAATTGTCTACATCTTCTATAGAATTGACTGTATTTTAATTACAAGTCGGCATTTAGCTATTTTCAAGCTATTTAAGGTCAAAGCTAAGCCGGAAGACGGGCAAGCAGGCGATCGGCGATCGGCGATCGGGTAATCGGGAAACCGGCCAAGTGGCTAAAAGGCAACCACAAAAAAAAACTGGCCAAGCAGCTGCAGTTGAGACTTGCGAAATTTTCGCCACTTTGCACTTCAAAATGTCAGCGAGCTAAAAATTTTCGACACACAATATTATTTATGAATTGTTGAATTTTTCAATTTAACAATATTTTTGTTGTTGTTGTTGTTGTTGCTCTTTTTGAGAGTTTTCCATGCTGTGCGGCGCACTTGGCCATAACAAGTCGGTCAAGACGGCCAAGTTGGCCGACAATGGCAGGTAAGACATTGCTGTTTGACCTTTTATTGACCGGCTGCTTGGCCAACTTGTCTATGTAATTATTATCTCAAATACATCTTTTCGTCTAACAAATTTTAAAAGAGCCAATCATCAATTAATTGCCAAAAAATATAAAAAAAAAAAATAAAATTAAAATAGAAATACATTTAAAGAAGCAGCGGGCCAAAATGAAAACCTTGTTTATTGGCCAAATCGCAGCTCGTTTGTTATTGATTGACCCTATTACTATGCATATTCCGCTTATTGATTATTAATTTTTGGCATTGTGACATTTTGCTTTGATCTACGAACCGTCAAAACAACAAGAAACCGATTTGATTTCAGCTCAAGTTTGACTTGTGAGTGATCATTGAATTCATTTGATTTTCCCATGCCAATTATGCATCCACTTCCTTCTACAGCAAACAAAGTTTAGCACTTAGAAAATATTACGATCATGTAGTTTTTGTGTGTCTATTTCCGCCACAGGTCAAATGTTAATTGCCAATTGTTTTATAATTAAAAAAGAAGTGGCGATAAGTGAACGCCTTTGACCTTTGTCTCAAATATTCAATTTGAGGAAATGACTAGAACATTTTGGCAGATTATTGCATAGTAAATTAATGCTTGTTGCATTTGTTTAAAAGTTAATTAAATGAAGTATTTTTAGACAAATTGAAGAAGTATTTATGGCATGAAAAATTAGTTTTTCAGAGTCAAATATATATAAATCTAAATGGTTGTTAAATTAACTATAAGTTGCCAATTTCTCACCAGTTTTTAACTGAAATTAAATGAAATTTACGACCCTAGAAACTAACAGCTTATTAGTTGCTACAAGAAATGCAACTCGTAATGGCAATTAAATCTACCGAGGGTAGAATAAGTTTGTAATACAATTATGTAATGTAGGCTACTGGAATCTACTCATATCACTCATACGCCATCGCAGTTTTCACCTAAACAAATTGGTCAAGGTGCTCGTTTTGGTTGTGACGACAACTCGTGAGTTTCTTTTTTGTTGTTCTTGTCTGTTGTGTGGTTTTTTTTTTTTGCAGCTGGCCATTTGACAATGTCCAATATCTTAAGTCTATCGACATGCAATTCACATTACGGCTGCCGTTTTTAGCCGCGATATTGCGATATAAATTAATGCTTAATCAGCAGAAATTGTCCGCAAGTCCGCAAATTATCCAAAAGCCAAGTGGCAGGCGTTTAATTGTAACTGCCTCAAGTTAAGCCCACAGCAAGTGTTGGCCACATTTTGGCCACATTGCCACAATGGCCATAACAATAGACGACGGTCATAACAGACTCGGCCAAGTCAATAGAATCAATAGAAATCATTGTTCAAAAGGCCGCTGGGGGCGGGGCTAATTGAAATTCTTGCTGCACATTTATTGTTTCCATTGACCTTGTCAAAAATTGAGCACAAAACAGAAATATTTATAAATATATGCACCACTTACCATTATCAAATCTCCAGTTTCCATGTGTCGACGCATCAGAATTGCAGCCATGTTCTGCTCATCCTGAAAGACTTCACCAATCTCATGTTTGTGATGCTGCAAAGAATCGAATCAAATTTGTGAATTAATATGGAACATGGGCCAAGTTGGCTTACAATTAGTAAACAATGGAGTTTCAATTTTTATGGTCGCATTCCAAGCATGCCTAGGGTAGAGACCGAACTAAATGTAAAGCAATTTTTTAATAAAATGTGTAAACTATGAAAAAATGCTGGTCTGCAACAGTGCTGACAGTTTAGCTTATTTAAAGCTAGAGTGGGATATTTTTAAAGGGCTAGAAATAAAATCTGCTGTTTAGACAAAACTTTAACTAGAATATTTTGAAGAATAAAACAAATTTGAAATAGAATTTAATTTGTTTTAAAAATATAGACAATTTTCTACATAGAAACCTTTGCCAGCCATTGTTTGTCACCCATCTAGCTTTTTAATGTCATTAGTGCTGGCAACACTGGAGTCTGTTATTCTGTTTTGTTGGCCAAGACAAAAGGCAAGCGCGTGGTCAGCTGGCAAGCTGCATATTAATTAAACAACGCCGCTGGTCAGAGTCAGAGCCAGAAGACAAAGTTTGCAAGACAGACACGTACAAGATTAAGAGCTACGCTTAAGCTGGGATGAAGTCAGAGCAGAGTGAAGCTTGGAGAGTGGAGAGCTGAGAATGGAGAGCGTGGGTTATGCGGCAGCGGAGCTTTGATTTATGTACTTGGTCAGCAAATGTGACGCCTCAGCATGCACGTCACTCATACGCCGTGTATGCTGTTGCCATTGCCGTTTGCCTGCGACTGAGCCTGAGCCTGAGCCTGACCATGAAAAAAACCAACAAAGTCTTAGACTAAAAGCTTAAGCATTTGACATTTGGCCAACTGCTCGTTGATCTGGTTTTATACATTTGTTTGTATTTATATATTTTTTGGGGCTCAAAACTATGGCTAATGTAAGTCTTGCAATCCTTTGACATCGACATTCGTGTGTTTTTCATGCTTTTCACACTGCCAAATTATTTGGTTTCAAGGTAATTTGGTTTTTTTGGCTTCAAGCCTCGGGGAATTATGAATTAGCATAGTCTTCGATGGCGATTTATTTTGCACTGAAAAATATCAAATTTGTGCAACTAATTAAATTAATTGCCGCTGCGCCTGCCCATTAATTCTGTAATAAATATCAAAATAAATGTAATCTGACACTTGACATCAGGCATTTGGCATTGACTGCGTATTGGACCAGGTCGGCCAAAATCCGAATCAAAATACAAATCCAAATCTGAATCGGAATCTAAATCGAAGCCACAAAACTTGTCCGCGGCGCTCTATCAAATTACAAGCATAAATCATTTTCATAACTGGCCGCAGCCAAGTGCAAAAAGTAAAAAGAAGCTGAAAAAAAAGCTGCAAATAACCGATCATAATATATAAAAAAAACTAAGCCAAGTGCCAAAATCAAAGTCACTGCAAAGTGGCCAAATGGCCACTGGCCAATAACGAGCCTGTCTGACCGTCCGCCTGCGTGCATGCGATGAAAGCAGGCTAAAAAAAACCACATATAAGCCATAAATCAAACATGGTTTAGTCAAACAATGGAGCCGTTTTTGAAGATGTGGTTTGTAAATTGAAATTGAAACAGCTCAAAATACATAATTGAATACAAGTTGAATTGAGAGTTCAATTTATGTGTGAAAACGATTTATAGTTTAGCAGAAGAAGCAAAACATTTGAAAGCCAAAGGAAGAGGAGTGGAAGAGGGTATTTAAGGTAAAGAAATCCAAGGGGTAGAATTTCAAAAATGAATTTCTTTTAATGAAATGTAATCAAGGAATTTTTAAGCTGCCATAATTCAATTAACATAGCATTTTTTTATTAAAAATAAAAATTATCAAGTAGAAAATGTTGCAACAATGTCCCCTCGGGATGAGTGCTACTTTTCCGAGCATTGATCAATTTATTCAAACGTTAATCAAACTCAATGGGTTGTCGCCCCTTGCATGTCACTCTTGGGGGCGTGGCAGCTGAGTGTTTTAGCTGCTGTGACCGCGAAACGTGTTGACACGCAAACACAAAACGCACCGACCAATAAATAGTAATTTTATTTTATGTGCAACAAGCATTTATAGCTAAAATTGGTTGTTGTTATTGTTAACGGACTTGGCTGACATGTCTTGGGTAACGACCTTGTGGAAATAAGTTCAAAGCAACAAGAACGACCCCCACACCAAATGGCTCACGTATTTCTCTGAATTTTCAGTATGCATTTATATTTCTATTTCTAACTAATTCAGCTGCCAACTGACAACTTGGCCAACTGGGCAACAAGGCACTTGTTGGCCATACACTTAGATATTTTTGAATTTCTGTTGTAGTGTCCGGTGGCCACTTAACGTACCAAAAGACTTGTTTTTTTCTTCTAGTAATTGTTGTTACTTTTATTCCTTTTTTTTGAGTGCTCTTGAACTGACTTTGCATGCCGCTTGACCAATTTCCTTTGTTAACTGGTTGACAATTGTGCTCGTTTTGGCCACAAATGCAATTTTAATTAGCCCAACTTGTAGAATTCTACAATTGTCAAGTATGGTCGAGTGTCAATTTTTCTACTATTTCTTTTTTTTTTTCATTTATTAACGGCGTCGTAAATTTTTAATTACAAAATGGCAACAAGACAAGACAAGATCTCGAATGGAAATCGTTTTGCAATTTCAATTGGATTTTTTGCCATAAATAACACTTATGTAAATCACACTACTCACTCGTACAAACTGTTTTTCTTAGTGTTGTTTTTTTTTTTGGGCCCAAGGGCTGCGTATTTCGCAAATTATTTTTATTATAAATTGCGACTCATTAGCAATTTTATTATTTGGGCCAGGCCAAGCAAGCGAGTGAAAAACGCTTAAAGCAATTAGATGAAAGATTGTTGGGTCATCAAGTAAATGGACACTTAGCCAGAGAGCAGCTTTCTAGCCCACTGAACGAGTTTTTTTTCTACACTTCGTGTGGGTGGCACAATGAAGAATTGTTTTGTTTCTCGTTTTTATTGAGAAAGTGATCTCTTTCTCTTGGCAGTTTTGAAGCTAATCTAATTGCTTGGTAACTGCTTCAGACATCTTGAAATGGCCCAGCAGTTAAGCCGCAGCCGCATTTCAAGTTAACAACTTCCTGGCATTTCGTTATGCAAATTGGCGCAAAAAAGAGCCAAAAAGAGAAAGAGCTCAAACAAATGACTTAGGCAACGAACTTGACGAAGTGAAAATTAGCCTTTGAACTTTTTGCTGTGCGTAGCCTTAAGTCCAATTATGTTGCTTTTCAAGCCATTGTTTGGAATGAAAGCTCAATCTGTTGGGCTGTTTGTCTGTCCGTCTGTCTGTCTTTCTGTACATATATTTGTGACGCCCACTGTAAGCCATTACGCACATAAATCCAAACACCGTTTAACCACGCTAACTGACAATTAACGCATTAGCAGGCGACATCGAATTGTATATGGGTATGCAGTGTAGGCGTTACTTTGCTGGTTACGCATACGCAGTGGTGTCCACCAAACTCGACTGGCGTATAATGATTTCCATTTATCGAAGTTGATTTGCCGTGTGCGTTTATTACGCACCATTATGCACTCAGAGCACAGTGTTCACTGTACAGTGTGTACACACAATGCCAACCATTGGCACAGTGCTTCCAAACACACACAGACAGACAGCAGTTGACTTGTTCATTTCATTTCAATACACAATTCAGTCTGTTTAGTTTTTGTTTGTTTTGGCCACGCTCTTCTGGCCGTCACAATGCCAAGGCTTTTTCCATATCGTTTGTGGTCCCAAAAAAATAAAAAAAAGCGACTTATTGTTTGTCTATTATTTGGCTAATTACACATTTCATTTGCGTTCGTTTCAGCGCTCGACCAGCGATGATCAATGTTATGATTATGTCAGATTAATAAGTACAATTGTTTGCACAGACTCAAGAGATCAGCATAAAGAGTCGGATATAAGCACAGATCAGCGTGGGTGTTAAATCGCATATTTACCTACATTTTATTTGAAATGTACAAGTGTACAAATTTATATTTAGTCAATTTACAATATTGAAATCAGCAAGAAGACTATCGCAAACATCCAACTTCCCTGCTTTCATTATACAAAATAACTCCTTTTTTTGGCCCGTCAGATAAGCGAAAATCTCTCAAGGCAAAAACATCAAAAAATACTATGCTAACGAGTGACTGACCACTCTAGTTACGGTTACTCAAACTTGTACTCGAATTCGTATTCGTACTTTAGTTTAGGCTGCGGTGGTTAAAAAAAGGGAATGAACAACCTCGACTGTTACTGAGATTAACTTTGTTGGTTTGCCGATTGCTCAGCAACAAAGCAACAAGCCGCGCAGCGTTAACAATAACTGCAACATGAGCATGGCTAGCAATAACAACAGCAAAAGCAGCAGCAACAACAACAACAATTACAAGTACTATAACATAGGCTGTCAGGCAACAAGTCGGGAGCATTATGCAATCGATTGCAGCGTCTGAGATCGGAGAGAAAAAAAAAAAGCCAGCGAAATGCAACTAACTAACGATGAGGACAGCAACACGGGCTACAAAAACAACTTCAACTTGAGCTGCTTTCTATGCAATACTCCGTCGATTTGTAGGTAGAGAGTCAGTGAGACAGTGAGAGCGACAGAAAGTGAGACAGTGAGCTAATTTCGAATTCATTCAGCTGCCAAACGTTGGCCATAATCGCCAGCTCATTAATCAAGCCGCTTTTCGGCGCCGTTGCAACGTTTTGCTTGCAACTCAACACATGAACAAGTCATTTAACGTCTTATTCCCGCCAATACTGCTATTTCTACTGCTATTTTTTTTCAACTATTTGTTCAAATTTTGCTGACAGATTTCTTACTCTAATTAACTTCATCATTTATCTAGCAGCTTGGCAGACACTTTTTTTTTTTTTTATTTTAGCCTATTCGCGTTTCTACTACTTTTTAAGCAATATTTTTACTACCTTTTTAATACTTTAACTACTAGTTTTAAGCAATTGCTGCGAGTTAGTTAATGACTTTGGCAATGTTTGAATTTTTTAATCAACTTTATTTTAAATTTAATTTTAGATTTTTATTTACTACCTTTTTGCTACTTTTTACTACTATTTTTCTAGTACTATTTTCTACTACTATTTTAAAAACTTCATTTTATTAATTATATTCGCCTTAAAGTGTGTTCCCTATAACTTTTCGATTACTATGATTACTTAACTGCTCACTACTTATATGTACTACTATTTTTGGATTGCTTCGCTTGTGAAATGTGCTTCAAATGCTTTCAAAGTGCATTTTAATTATGCACTCGCCATCATTTCGTGGCTGTTTGAATTTTGAAAAGTTAATTAAGTTGCTTTCAATTTGATGAGGCTTTTTGGCCAAAAAGCTCTTCATCGAGAGCACACAAATACTGCACATTCATTGGCCAACTTGTTTTGTTGTAGTTATTTTTTTATGGTAATGGTTTTGTTGGCCATATTGGCCGCAGTTAGCCAAGCCCAGGAAACTGGGGATTGTTCTGTTCATGTTGCCGTTTAAAAGGCTATTACCAAACGACTGCAAACAACTCTTGGCTTATTTACATACAAATACATGGCTCAAATGGCTGCCGTGGGTTTGCCAAGGCTAAGTTCTTATCCCTTTCGTAAATGTTTATACTTTAAACTCCCTACGAGTAAAGCATTGCAATTTTCAATATTTTCATATTTTTCCTGTTTGCTGTAAAATTTGCTATGCCCGCTTTGAACGGCTTCCAAAGTGGCAGTAAAACAAGCTTAAAACCTGCACCTTTATTTACGAATATACACGGGCGAATTTGTTGTAGTATTTTATTTAATTTTTAACGCCTGACCTTTGGTGTGGGCCTATCGATACAATGCGGCGGTGGTGGAGCTGGAACTGTAGCTGTAGCTGGCGGTGGGTGTGCCATGCAACGCCTTGTGTTTGCCTTTATTGCTGCGGTGGCTGCCAGCAGGAAAACTTTAAATTACAAAGAAAATTTTTAGGGCGTTGCCAGCGCTGCAGTGCCGCCTTCATTGTTTGTCCAGATATTGAACGAAAATTTCACTGCACGAATCTCAATTTCATCGCATGAAAAAATCTATATACAAACTACTTTTATATATACATATTTCTAGAGGAGAGTGCAATTAAAGTTCATTTTTTTGGCTTGAAACTTTGAAAATTTGAAAGTTAACTTTTGACACCTTGTGAAACGGAAATCTGATTCAATTTTCTGCCCAAGTTTGTGGCTTAAGTCTTTTGTTTTTTTTGGCTAAGCACTTGGCATCAAAATAAACGGGGTCAAACTTTGTGCGAGAGAATACGAATACGAGCATTTTTCCCGCGTGCGGTTGAATATTTTTGTTCAGCATTCAAGTTAATTCCCAACAAGCCACAAATGTTGCCAAAAAATTCCAAAACAAAAAAACCAAAATTAACCCATTCATGCCACAAATTAGAATAAATGTTTGCTTGTTGGAAGGTCTTGCTGCCAAAATGCCGACATTAGCAAACGAAAATCGTCGAAAATAATTCAATTGTTGTTGCTGATGTGTTATGTGTTATGGTCTAAAGCCTGAGGCGATTTGGCCATATTTTTTTTTTGGTTTTGGCATGAGTCAAAGTATCAAAGTTTTGCTTTCGGGCGAAAAATAATTGCCAAATCACAGACACACTTGGAAAATGTCGTGTTACTGTGTGTGTGGGGGGGTTTGAGTTGATGTTGCAACTGAAAATCACAGCGCATTTCATTTTAATTAAAAATAAGCCAAAAATCGTCAAATAAAAAAAATAAACTTGCATAAATCTTTTTCCGCATTTTGCAGCGGCTTTCTGGTTGCTACATCTCACATAAATCACGCAGCAAATGACCAAGAGAATTTGAGAGAGAAAAGAGGGGAGAGATTGAGTAACTGAGTAGATTGAGAGTCTCTTTTTGCCTGTCGCTCGTCAAGACATTTCACTTTCATTTCCGAAGTTTGTGCCTGACTTGCATTCAAATCAATTTTTTTCATTTTTACCGCACACACAAATGCATAACCAACTTCTATAGCAAAAGCCCAGCGTTGACACTCAAAATGCGATCGGTCTATTTTCAAATTACTTAAAGCAAAAATGCTCAAAATAAAGCATAAATTCACTTGCACTTTCGGCAAAGACACCGCCCATAAATTGCCAAATGAATTTAAATGTTTATAAATAAACAAAATTACTGACAACTACAGCGCAGAGGCAAAAGAAAGTGAGCACTTTATAAGTGAATAAAAGTCACGTTCACGTTCATGTTCATGGCAAAATTAAACTGACATGAAAAGTGCTTTATGTGTGGGTCTTATGAGTAATTAAATTGATTTCAAACAAGTGACAGATGAACCCGAGGAAGAACTGTTTAAAAAGTAGTGCAAAAGTGGGAAGTAAAGTGAAAGATATTTGAAAAGCAAGAGGTGTTTGTAATTTCAAGTAGAATAAGGGCATTTACCACAGTTTTCATTTGTATTTCAACTATTTAAATCACAACCGGCTTTATGAGTTAAAACTGCTCAACATATAATTAAACACTTAATTGTCGTTGATCATTAGAAACCGTCAATTGTCGCCTTAGTGTCAGCCGCTAACTGTCATCAACTTATCTACTTGCTTGCTATATATATTTTAAGCCGATTTCCGCACGTCCTTGACTTTATATAGCTATGATTTGATTTTATACACATTTTTTGGCAGTTACTAATTACACAACAAGCGGTGTAATTAAACAGTTCCCGAGTTCACAGAGACAGCGACAGAGCTAGAGTCTAATCTCTTTATCACACGGCCAATTAATTTTTGATTAGATACAGACAATGCAGAGAAAAACTCAAACAAAATGTGCACAATAAAAGCAGACAGAAAACATAAAAAATTGTTATTAATAATAATAGAAATAAACAACAAGAGGGCAGCAAACGAAGCGCAACTAAAACGAATGTTGATAAGAAGCAAAATGTGAGTAAGCGGAAGACGAATCGCTATAAAAAAGCTAAACAAATAAACTGAGTTAACGAAAATGGCTAAGCAAATAGCCAACAAAATGTTACAGTTTATGATGTAACAATGAAAGCTCAGCAAATGCTATGAAATCAAATGATCGATATAAAAACGAGTTCAATACGCCTAATAAATAAAGCCAATTGTTTGATAGTTTATCTTGTGTTTGGTGGAAATCTAATCTAATTCAGTAACTGTTATTTTTTAAGTCTTATTGTAAAAATTACAAAAATGAGGAATTGTATAATAAAACTACACGAACTGTTTTAGAGGCTTTTTTAACAGCTAAATCGTTAACAAATATTCAGTAGTTACTTTTTGTTGGCTAAACAGAACTAATGTGAGTATTTCAGATTTATTTTATAATTTTTTAATGAATTTGAGCAACAGAAATTTGTTTAATAATATTTTAAAATATTTCTACTATTTCTAAATTAAGAAGTCAATAAAAAATAAATTGAAAAGTAAGTAATAATGTAAAAATCATTATAACAAACTTGTGCTATGATTTATGTTAAGAGTTGGCCTATTTTGGAACTAACTGATTAACTTTGTTATCAATCGAATAATTATTTAAATTATAAAAGATAAAACTAAGCTTCTTTCTAAGTAACACTTTAAAAAGAAAGAAGTCCAAACCAAGTTCTTTTTCACTAATTAATTAACAATAAAAAACTTACCTCCTCGTTGAGAATCTCCTGCATGTCCAGGCCGTGAGTGGCATTTGGTTCACTGCCCACTGACCACATGCGCAGCTCATGGGGCGCTCCCTTGAAGAGTCCCTCCGTGGCACGGAGCGTGAGATTCATGTTGCGTCCGAAGGCGCTGAAGGATACATTATGCGCTTTGATGGCGCTGACATCGGAGCCAAACAAATGATTGCCAGCACCCACACCGGCTGAGGCGGCTGCTTGGTGCTTGAGCTCACTGTAGTATGAGTTTTTGCTCAGATCCTTTTTCACATGATGCGGTGGCAGTGTGGGTCCCGGGGAATCACCGATGCTGCGACGCTTGCGTTGCAGCGAAGCTTGGGGCGTGTGATGCAGCAGCTCGACGAGCTCATAGTCGGGAACTGCATCGTGTGTGTCCACATGAAAGACTGAATGCAATTGCTCTGGCGACATTTGTTTGTGCAGCTAAAAGAAAAAAACAAAAACAAAAAGGTGGAAATGTTTAAAGATGTATGTAAATAAGTAGAGATTGCCGCTGGCAGCAACAAATTGTAGCAATTGTTAAACAATTAATTGAAATTGAAAAAAAAAAAATTATCAATAATTCAATGCAATAAAGGCACGCCATGAACACAAGTGTTTATATGCTTATACGCGTTTTTTGTTTGCATGATCAGACTCAAGTGGTCTAGAGATTAACGACTCAGAGCTCAGCTCAACTGAACTGAACTATGCTGAACTGAACTGATCCGAGGTTTGTCGGTATCTTCAGCAAGTGGGTCAGGGTCAGATCGTCGCAAGCCGTTTGGGTTTCTATGGGGGCCTGAAGTTACCCAAAAGAAAAAAAAACCTAATACGGTTCAAACTGTTTGCGTGTATCTTAAAATTGGTAAACACTCTTATCGGCAATGCGTGTTTGCCATATAACTTGTATCGAGGGTCCCACAAAAAATATAAACAAGCGTGTTTTAATTAATATTTTATTTATTTGCTGATGCGAATTTAATTTACACGCTAGGGACGATTTTTTCAACTACTTAAATTGAAAAATAAAATGCTTTATTTATTTGTAAACACTTTTGTGTTGTTTAATTTAATAATACAAGCAAAAATGTTGTTTATTCTGCAATAATTAATTGGCAAGTGTAGACCATGATAAATATTTGGAAAAGACCTCTGTATTTTTTGCAAGAATTATTTAGAATTTAACTTTTAACTTCTAAAGGATTATTTAATTTATTGTTTTAAAATTTTAATATATTCGAAAAACGTTCTGATTGACTAATCAAAAAATGCTTTTACTGCCTTCCAATCTAATTTAACTATTCATTTAATCCCGCAAAGTTTTCATAAGCATAATTTAATTTATAATTACATTTTCAAACTAAATTGTTTAAAAATTTAAAAGAGCTTCGTTTTGTTAATGAACTAACCTTTTTCAGCACTGCATTTATTTTTAAAACACTTCTTAATAATATCTTTATTTTATTAGCCCACACTATAAGATTTAATTATACAATAAAGGCAATAAAATAGTTCATATATTCTCTAATTTGATTTTAATCTCAAATCGCATTTCCGTTCCGTATTTCTATGCGAAATATCGGCTCCAAAGTTATTTATCGCATGCATTCCAAACAACAACGGCAAACAAATCGACAATTCAGCAAGAAAAAATTGTTACAGGGTCAAAACAAACTAGAATTTCCTTTAACAAACCGGCGGGTAAATACAAAAGACTCAAGCAACGAACTTGCTTGAAGTACCACAAGAAAACCAAAAAAACAAAAAAAAATAATATGTATATGTAGTTTGTCTGGCAATTTAGGCAAATTTCTTGAATTTCAAGCACCATAAATGGCTCACCGCATTGGAATGAGTCAAAATTGTCCAGCAAATGACGACAGCAGAGGCAAAAACAAAGAAAAAACACAAAAACAACAACGAAAGTCAGAAGAAGACAAGGTAAACAACATGAAGTCTGTCAGAGCATTGATGCGGTTGTTGTAGTAGTTGTTGTGTATTTTTGTGTATGTTGTATAACAGTTAGCGTGATAATTCTTTTTTAATTGAAATGCAAGCAACGGCCGGCGAAATGAGCAGCTCGAATGAGTCAAATGAGTCGAGTTGGTGCGACAGGTGAACAAACGCTCAAAGAGCTGAAGAAAAAACCTGAAGCAGACAATGCCAAAGAGTTTTTACTTTCATTTGAAACGTGTTTCGACCACAGCCAAGGAGTTGTAACAACAGCAGCAACACGTACAACAGCAACATCTCTTGGGGGTCGACTGCGGATTGAGCAACTTTTGGCCATTGAAAGTGAAACTGATCGAAATGATGAGGCGCCAAAGTTTCCTCTTCAAAACAAAAAGCACAAAATTAATGAAAACTGAGTGCACGCCGTTAAGTGAGTGCATTGTGTGCCTAGGGCTGACCTGGCTTACCTGACAAATCGAACATTTGGAAAGCTGATTGCACCTGCAGCAAATTACAAATATGCAAATCTGAAATGAGGCCACACCCAAACACCCAACGCTAAACACCAATCAACACTTGCGGTCAGACACTAAGAGATGTAGATAAATTAGTAGTGTATGGGTAGTGGGTAGGAAAAGGGGCGGGGCAAGGGGTTGTAGTGGTGCAGAGGTAAAAGCCCTTGCTGCCAATTAATTGCAATTAATGGGAATCAACAGTAAATTATGCAAAAAACCGTAGCCATTTGATGTACAAGATCAGCTGCCAGCGATTAATCCAGGTATTACTGTATCATAGGGATGGCAAAACAAAGTTTGAATGGATAAATAAAGCTCAGCTGAATCAGTTGAACTAACTACTACGTCTAACATTTTTTGGTTACTTGATAAAAAATGGTTTTTAAAGCTGTTTAGGAAATTGTGTTGATTGAATAACCGTTTTAAGATTTTCTTTCAATATTTTTCTTATTAAAAGGCGTCATTAAATTATTTTCAGCAGTCAATTTAATAAATTAAAAGTCATTAAATTATATTTCTATTCTCTGTGCAATTAAATGAGAGCCGTTTAATTTTATTGAAGACCATATCGTTTAATGGAAGCAAGTTTTAAATTTATAATTAAATAAAATTCCTAACAATGTTATCAGAAATCTATTTAATTTAAGGGTTATCACTCAATTTCTAAAGACTATATAATTAAGTAAAAGACACACAATTGAAAAGATGCAAGAGTTCCACAACTTAACTTTTGTTGAGCTTTATTTCACAGTCGTGTGGAGTTTGTTTTCAAGCAAAAAGTTCATTGCAAAGAACTAGTTACATTTGGTGGACGAATGTCAGTGCTTGAAAGTTCCATGAGCCAGTGAACTAAATCGCAGTTAATCATTCATCGATGGCTCACAACAAATCTCTGAGCTATTGGCCATTGGCGATTTGTCCATTTAATTTCGACGAGGTGCAATGACGGATATTGTGAAATTTCTGTTTGTAATTTGTATGGCAAAGTTTTATGTTGTTGTAGTTGTTGCTGTTGCTGTTTTGTCTGTTTGCTGGTTGTCCGGTTGCTGCTTGCTGCTGTTTTGTGCGCGCAATTACTGAAATTGTGTGATTACTCATACGCCCGATATAACCGGCATGGTGAGTACGTCTGTGACTCTGACTGCGACTACTTAAGTGCAGCAGCAACAACTACAACTACTGCCAACCAGCACGTTAAAGTAAAAGGTGTAGCCGCCATATTAGCGCAAAAAGTGTGCTTCAAATTGGCTGCGGGGAGGCCAATACTCTGTTTATGGCATACACACACTTATCTCGCTCACTGTGCCTTGTCGTTGTGCAATTTTCTAGCCCGGTCAAAGTCAAACATCAACAAAATCAACGCCTCTCGATACGAATGCTCGGAAGAGTGTCACTCGACCTTTTGCTTACCAAACCATACAAAGAAATTAAATTCACTTCAACTCTGAACAGTAAGACACACAGACGGACAGACGGACTAATGTTAATAATATAACTACTCCCTAAGTATGTTTGTATTTTTTGTAATTTTTTTTTTTGGGGCTTTCGTTTGGGTGTGTTGACCTTGACAAGCGCCGGAAATTAGCAAATGTTGCTGCTGGCGCCAAAATTGTGTAGTTGTTGTTATTGTTTTTGCTTATTTTTATTTTGTGTTTTTGTTTATGCACAAAATTAACAAAGTGTGAAAAGTTCAGTTTCTAGACGCCAAGACGAATTTAAGCTTTAATTTTAAACGTTTTTCTGCGAAACACTTTTCGATCAAAAAATATGTTAAAAGTTTGGTTACAAGTTGAACATGAAAATATGTTGCTCACAAAGCTTCAGCTGTTAAAATTGCATTGGCATAAAGTTAAGAAACTTAAATTTGTTGTGCTTAAATATATTTGTTAACTTTGGACTATAAATGTCTTTATAATACTTGAGTCTAGCTAGATTAAAGCTTGGCAATCACATTAAAATAGTTAACTATAGGCTGTTAGTCACCACCCTACAAACACACACACACACACACACACACACACACACACACACACACACACACACACACACACACACACACACACACACACACACACACACACACACCCTTACACACATAGAACACGAAGGGGAACGTGACTGAAGCTTGAGTGAAACGCAGAGATAAAATTCAAGCGTGACAGACAGTCACAGCAGCAGCAAACAACTATTGGTAACTACTGTAACAACAAAAACAATAAACAAAACAACAACAACTACAAAAACAAGCACAACAAATCGTGCCACACAAATTTCAAACGCCAAATGTTCTTGATTTCACAATTAAAAGGCTTAATTCAGTTGGCCAACAACTGCAACTGATATTCCCGGCCAAGATCTGAGGAATTGGCATAGGAAGAGGAAGAGCAAAACGCAAATAAAATTTATATTTTTTAAGCAATTTTTTTGGCTTTTTGACAGCACATGATATATACAACTAGATCAGCAACAACAACAACAAGCACTGCAATTGGCTGAGTCATGCAGTTATAACGAATCGATTCTTAAAATTTTGTGTTGCTGCCAATTTCGTGCTGATGTTGTTACTGCTGCTGTTGTTGTTGTCATTGTTGTCTTAACTTTGCCTTGTTGGTTACTATAATTTTTCTGCTTGGTTGCAATTTGAAGGGCCTCGTCATAATTTGTTTTTACGCAGCTAGACAGAAAAAACTCTACTCTAATTGCAGTTAAAGTTAAAGTCGCAATCGGATCTCAAGTATAAATTTAAGCTCTTGTGTTGCAAGAAGCAGCAGCAGCAGCAGCATCTCGGGTAATAGCCAAAAACGTAGAAGATTCAGACCAAGTTTGTGTGTGTGTGTGTGTGTGTGTGCGTTTTGCCCTAATGTGGAAGTGTCAAGGAAGCAACTGAGATGTGCTTCAAAACAGGGGCAAAGTTTAATAACAAGACGCAACACAAAGTGTTTGCCTCGAAAACAGCTTGAAACAAGCTATGACTTAAGAGACTTGGAGATTTGTGTTTAATTTATTGGGATTATATAAAGTTTAATGTACGTTTTAATCAGATGCATCAATTGTTTGATATTCAATACTTCATTAACCTCTTTGAGTGTACGATACAAATTTATGTCAATAAATGCAGCGTCTAATTTTAGGCAACTTGATTTGGCATTATACCGTTCTAAAAACATGTTTTCTGAGAGTAAACAATGCTAAATAGAAGCATTTCTAAAACTTGTTTTAATTAAAACTCAGATTACTGTAATTTTAGCATCGAAATAAGCCAATAAACTTTTCAAATAACAAATAGTTATGACTAAAAAAATCTATGAAAAAGCATTGAACTAAAGTGGAATGAATAAACAAAGAAAAGAAGAGAGAAGAAGCGGAGTGCAAGAAAGCTAATCAAAAGACAAGTGAAGAAATAATTACAAGAACTTTTTACGCTTGACCTTGACCATAATTTGTTGGCAAAGCTTTTTTTGTTTACTGATTTTTTTTTAGCTTTTTTTTAGACAAAAGCTGAGCGTGCGTTTGGTTTTTAATGAGTGTTGAATACGATTACACTCAACTGTATTTATGAGTACTTGTTTTAATAACAATGCCATTTGTCGCTTGCAAGTGTGGGTGAGAGAGAGAGACAGCGGAACTGAGAGAGAGACAGAGAGAGAACCAATTCCATTGCGTCTTTTCCTCTCTTGAAATAGTTTTGTAATTTAATTAATATACACAGAAAAAATGGTATTTAAATGCCAATTACGCACAATATAAATGACAATGAAATTGACTTCTTGACGGCCATTCATTTATACATTCAAGTGTCAAATCGAAACCGTTAACTGTCATTGTCTTAATCCAAGTTTGCCCCCCAAAAACAAAGCATTGAATTGATTGATGAGCCAGTTATGCTTTGGCTTTAACCCAAAAACGTGATTAATAAACGTGTCTAACATTACAAGGTACTTACATCTGGCAGTGCCTGGCATATTGTGCTGGCCAATAACAGCGTTGTGATTAGGCCCAGTATTGAGAACATTGTTTGCTGTCTATGAGTATTTATGTGTGCTTAACAAAACTAAAACTGCAATGAAACGAAGGGAAAATAAACGAAATTAATAAAACAGAAATAAATAAAAATATAATATAATTAATAACAAGAAAAAACGGTTATCTTCGGCTCGCCGAAGATTAAATACCCTTGCAGTCGTGAATATTGCATTAATTTGATTTTAATAACCGATTGTTCTAAGCATTTTCAACCGATTGTTCCTATGGAAGCTATATGATATAGTTGTCCGATTTGGATGAAATTTGGTCAACAGATGGTGGACAATGAGAAATACATTCTGCGTGAATTTCGTTGAAATCGGTCAATAGACACCGAAAATGTTCATACTAAGCATTTTCAACCGATTGTTCCTATGGGAGCTATATGATATAGTGGTCCGATTGGGATGAAATTTGGTCAACAGATGGTGGACAATGAGAAATACATTCTGCGTGAATTTCGTTGAAATCGGTCAATAGACACCGAAAATGTTCATACTAAGCATTTTCAACCGATTGTTCCTATGGGAGCTATATGATATAGTGGTCCGATCTGGCCAATTTTTACATATGAACTGCGTGCAGAGAGAATACAGGTCTGTACCAAATTTCATTAAGATAGCTTTAAAACTGAGAGACTAGTTCGCATAGAAACAGACGGACAGACAGACGGACAGACGGACATGGCTATATCGACTCGGCTGTTGATGCTGATCAAGAATATATATACTTTATGTGGTCGGAAACGCTTCCTTTAATGCGTTACAAACTTCGTGACAAAAACAATATACCCTCTGCAAGGGTATAAAAATATATTATTAATTTAAACAAGCGAAAAAATTAAAAAATATTCAAATAAAATCAGCGAAATTAAATGAATATAAATTAAATAAATATTAAAATAAACTGATCATTAACAATTAAATATAAATGAAATCTAATGATAATATACTACTTATATTTGCTAAATAAATATAAAAATCATATAAAATACTTAAATAAATATAAAAATAATTTTATTTTATAATAATTACATTAAAACTCCTACCACATTAGCATTTAAAACAATTGGATTGCACATATCACTAAAAATATTAAATGAAATATATAAATTTACATAGTTAAACATAATAATTACATTAAAAATAATTATGCATTTATTTTTACTAAATTAGCGCTTAAATATATTTGTATAATTTGTTTTTTATTGCAAATCTCGTGCAAAATGCATAAAACGCAGTCAGCTTGGAGGCACAACTAAAAGTTTTTACCTCTTACCCCCCTTTTGGTCACGCTCAAATGGCATTTATGGCTGTAAGCCAAGTTAGCAGTGGCATCCTCTGGCCGTTAAGAAACTGTTGCAACTTTAGAGCTGTGCTTGTACAAATTAATAATTAGTATTTATTGTAGAAAACCTACTTTTCAGGCCCGCTGGCTGTAATTAATTGTTGCGTAAGGCCAAGAAGTTACAGGCAGCTGCCAACAACAACAACAATAACAGTTAAGAGCAGCCCTGCTGCTGCTGTTGTTGTTGTTGTTGTTGCTGTACATCCGTCCGGGCGTAAATGCCATCGAATGCGGCTAATTGTCAATAATGATGCAGCGATGCGTGGCAAGAGACGGCAGCATCCAACATTCAACATCCACATGGCCAGAGACCTTTGACAAACCAACTGAAAACAAACAAAACTGCCCAACAACAAAACCAATAACAACAACAACAGCTGCTGCTGTTGCAATTTAGAGTCTTACAACAATTTGCATGACATTTGTCTTTCTGATAGTGCGCAGCCAACAGGGAGTGTTGGACGGAGTAGGGTACAACAACGACGTGCAACTTGCAGTTTCATTTTTTTGGCCAAATCAATTTTTTTAGGCCAATTCGCATGCAAATATTGCTGCAACTTTCTATGCTTTATTTACTGTTTTTATTGTGTCTTAATCTACTGCAGTGACAACTAAGAATGCAATTTTGCAATCAGTGAATTAGCAATAAAGCTACCAAGGGAGAAATCTTGCGTGAGTCATTGATTGCGTGAATTTTCATTTTATGTACAAAATTATTTATATATTTATTAAAATTTGCTTCATAATACAATTTTTCATTAATAAATTTTTGTGTACAACAAATAAAATTCAAACTCCTTTCATATTAATATTTTATGCAGACACATTTATGTACAGCAAATTAACTTAAAACTATAACTAAACGCCCCTTTAATGGGCGTGGCAGCAACCGCAGCTGGGCACTGTCAAAACACAGCAAAATTAACAGTTTTTCTTTGAAATTTCACCAAACATGTAACACCAAAATTATTGACAGTTTCTGCCACAATTTCAGCTTTAAGCGGAAAGAGAAAAGTAAAGCAAAAACCAGAGACACGTTCATTTTGGAGGCGTGTTTCCGTTAAATGTGTTGAGATTGAATTAGTTTTAAGCCGACAACGAGTGTTTAAACGGACCTTTTTTTTTTTCTTTTTTTTTTTTTTTAGTGCAAGCAAAGGCAAAGCCCAGTTAGAGATGAAGACATTAATGGGTCACTTTAGGGTTAATAGCAGCCATGCAGATGTAATTAATCAAGTTGGACACGAAATTACAACTTAAAAGACTTGAAAGTAAACTAAAACTAAAGACTTAGGCAACGAACTTGCTGTCAGGAGCTATTAATTATGTATAGTAAATTTGATGTTAAAATTTATAATATTTTGCGGGCTAAGTAGAAATGCAGTAATCGGTATAAAACATCGTTGTTGGTTGAGAACTTAAAAATAATTAAATTGAACCATAAGGAAGCTAGTTAGCAAACTCTTTATGTAAAGTTCCACAAATTAAAGTAAATTAAATAAAATTCAAAGTTATGATATAAAATAATGGCTTACAAAATTGAACTAAAAAATTTCTAAGAATTTTTCCAGCAGCTTTAGAAACTTGTTAAGTGTTTTCAACGATACAAAGTCGTCTAAGTCGTTGTCAAGTTCAGTAAGCTTGGCCCTAAGGGCAAATGGCTTGTGGGGCTTTAATTGGCCCTCAAACACACACAAAATGTAAGTTCAAAGCCAGCAAGTCAGCTAAATGGGCAACAGCACTCACATAAATATTTTGGTAGATAACCTTGGGCAAGACTTTCACCTGAACGTAGCCGAAAACAATAGAAGACGAAAACTATATAAATGTATACATATATATATAAAACATCATCAAAACGGAATTAATTCATCAAGGTGTCAAATTATGATGAATTTGGATTTCAAGCAACTGAAAACGAATGTCAACGAGCAGCCAAAGAGATAAGGAAATCGAGATTCTACCGAATGCCGCAAAAAAAAAGATAAAGAAATGAACGGCAAAGAGACTGCACAACTAGCAGATACCCAGCACACCCCAAAGTAGAGTATACGGCAAATCAAAATATTTATTTAATAGTCGTAAACGTGACGCGTTCATTTTGTTTGTCGCTAAACACGTATTTTACATAAATATTTAGTAAATACAGTTATGCGGCAAACGAAACCGAAATCGAAACAGAAATCAGAAATCAAAATTTGGAAAAAATACAAAAAAAAAAGCTAAAAGAAACTTGTTGTTGGCCATTTTGTCAATTTGATGTTTGCCGTTTGCATAATTAAGGTCGATTAGGGTTATTTCATATATATATATGTATATATACTCGTATGCAGATGATCATGATCATGTTGATGATGATCAAATGAATCTTGAGCTCAAGGTTATGGTTATAACAGTGCCTGACAGTTGCAGTAAATCAGAGCTTTCTGAACTTGCTCAACTCACAATCAGACCACACTATAAACTACTATATATACTATATATATCTTGATATATATTTTCATGGCAAGTGTGTTTTTTTTTAGTTTTGGTTTTGTTTTAGAGTTTTTTTTCTTGTTTTAATCCGTCGCATCGCGTGTCTGACCAGCTGTACAATTATGTAATAGACTTCAAACAGACAAGAGCTTTCCCAGTTTGAGTTTGCCGCTTGCCGTTTGTTTGTTGCAGCAATTAAGCATTGAGGAGTCCCCAAAAAATTTAAGAGCCGTCACCAAAACAGAAGCGACAACAGTTGAAACACATTTCGGCGGGCCAAAAGTGTGGAATTATGCCAAAAAGCATTGAAAGAGAGCCGACACGCAACAGCAGCGGATGGCGGTGTGGACAGCTGGAACAAGTGGGGGGAGGGGGAAATTCAGCCAATAACACAAAAAAAAGCAAGTTGCATTGTCAGCTTCCGCATAATTATGGCAACACAAGCACACACACATATATTTTGTACAGTGTACGAGACTGTCTTTTTTTTTGGCTTTATCTGTTGCATTTTGTTTATTGTCTGCTTATGGGAATTTTTGATGGCTTTTTGCTTTTAGCTTTTGGCTTGCGGCTTTTGCCACTTAACTGTCTTTTGGTCATTGTCTCTTTTATTTTCTTCTTGTTGGTTTTGCTTTATGTTTTTTGGCTTTCTTCACTTCACCAATTCGCTGACACAAGAGCGCGTCTTAAACTGAGGGCGTCAGCGTTTTGCTTGAATTGACATTGACAGCTGAGCAGAGCTATAACCATAACCATAGCCAACTGTCTGTTGGCCATCTGCTGTCAGCTCTACTCCTCTCTCTCTCTCTCTCTCTCACTGTCTCTCTCTGTCAGCTGTCGTCGGCATTATGCTGATATCATCGCACCTGTGCACTGGCGGCTACTTAGTTGCCTATTTCTGCATTTTACTTGATAATGAACTTATTTTATTTACCTATTTTTTTTGCTTAGCTGTGCGAAATGCCTTTGGGCCATTTGCCTTAGCCGACAAACAGGGCGCATGAGTAATGGACTTTTCTGCAGCTTTTGATCGGTTAAGTAATGATTACGACTGAAGTTTTTAGTTCAACACATCAGTTGATGGTGTTTACCTCTTTTTTTTTGTATAGAAAGTTATATAATGGTTTAAGGCAATTGAATACTGTAATCACCAGCTTTAAAAATAAAAAACATTGAAAGGCGCACTTGTGAAGTATTTGAAATATTTACAAATCAACATTAAATTTAATTAACATGGCTGTATTGGCCATTAAGCGGTTTGAACTTAACTTTTCAGAGTGTTATAAATATTAATTAAATGTATTATATTTTATTTTAAGCATATAAATATCAGAGAGACCTTCACCACATGTTTTCCATACAAAACATGCATTCTATTAATGAATTTTAATAATAAAAAATATATTTCAACAAATAAATATTAGTGAGCAGCTACTTTCCATACACCTAACCAACGATTTTCTCATCCTTCTTGTGCAAGACACATAAATATAAATGAAAAGACCTTCGTTAACAGTTGCTTTGAATAGTTTTTCACATCCTTATCCAGTTTAAAAGACATGTAAAAGCAGCTACTCTGCTGTTATCTCGATACGAATGCCATAACTCCCACACAAATCACAACTTAATCTAGTTTGGAGCATAACAAACTGACATAACAGAGTTCAACTGTGAACGTTTTGCAAACCAAAACTGAATCAAAAGCAAAGCAAACGAAATTAACAAAAAGATAATAAATCTGATTTCTTAGTTTACAAGTTGCAGATTTTTAGCAGGTTGCATGTGATGACGGAAAGGATTACGTAAAATGTCTGTGACCTGAACTCTTTGCATTTGCTTAACATTTCAACTCAGCAGCTGTGTGTAGGTGAGTAGTTGTGTGTGTGTGTAAGGGCGAACATTTTCCATTGTTTTCCAGCCGAAACAATAGATCATTGGGAACTTGCACCTTGAATGTGTGTTGAAGACCCGTTGATAGCTAACGTGGCTAAAAAAAAACAGCTGTGCAAATGTTTCTTACCAAAAAAAAAGCCAACTCAAATACCGAAACAATATTTCGGATTGAAATGACTCAAGCAGAGAATAATTCCAATCATTTGAGTGCCACAAAAAATTACAATTTATCTAAAAAACGTGGAATTTTAAAAACCATATTTGCAAATAATTTATCAAGCTACAAAACCATCAATTATTTAGCATTTAAATTCATGCAAGTTGCGTGAGAATCGTGCACGAGACGCTGCGTATACGTAACGCGTAGCAGTTAGAAAACCACAAACATAAAAATTCAATAAAATTTAATAAATATTTGTTTGTTAAATAGCCACATTATTTTTGGTTTCGGAACTGCCATTAAAATCAGCAAATATTAAATAAACGCACGCAAAAAAAAAATAGAAAGAAAAAAAGAAAAAATGGCAAACAATAATAACAAGAAATAAATAAATATTATTGCGTATACGTAATGTGTTCAGTTAATTAAATAAAAGATGCGCAACAAAACAGACAGCGCGAATAATTAAAGGCAAAAAACTTAAAAGAAATGCCAGCGAATATAGCAAATTAAACACACATACATAAATTATTTATTTATTTATTATTTCTGTGGCCATAGAATAAGCAGCAACAACAATAAAAACGGAGCACAAAACAAAACACAACAAAATAAAAAAACTGCAAATGCTTCAAAATGATTTCGGAATTAAAATTATTCGCTGCAGCTGCAATTGTTGTTGTTGTTGTTGCTTTTGTTATAATTTTCCAGCTGTTGTTACAACATGCAACAGGCAATACAACAACAACAACAAGTACATAACTTGTAGATTGCGTGCAGCATTGCGGTCGCCGTTGCCGTCGTCGTCGCCTGTCGGAAAAACTGTAGACCGCAAAATGAAAGTGAAATTGAAATTGAAGAAGTCGTCAAAAAAGCGCAGTGCGAATGGCTTAGCAACGACGTCTCAAACTATTATGCAGCATTCGTTTATGATTTTCATAATGACATTTGTTTATTTGCCATTTTTCGACCGATTGAATCTATTTAGCACAACGGGAAGTTCGGCCAAACCAACAATTATAAGCATAATAATTATAAGCAATTAAAATTACTTTAATTTTCCATTAAATTACTTTAATTACTTGGCCAAAAGAGCTTTTAAGTAAAGGGAATGTTCGATTCGCCTTTAAAATTTGCATGAAAATGTTGTGTAAAGTCTCAAACGTTACAAACATTGATACGCACATTAACGGCAGCAGCAACAACTGAAAAACTATTTATTAAATGTTGGAAAAAATGCAATTAAATACATTTACATTAAAAAACCACACAAACACACACACACACACATAAACAGTGAGACAGAGTTAAAGCAACACAGACAGCGAGACAAACAAACAGGTTACTCGAGTTTCTTCTTCGGTGTCAATGAAAAGGCAGCGAGTGAAAAAAAAAACTAAATAAATAAAATAAATAAATAACAAAATAAAAGATGAATTAAAAAAGTGGACACTGGCGTCGAACTGATGAACGATTCATTGAATTCACAGCTGACAAGGTTTCGATTGGAAGAGCAAAGAGCGGAGATCATTTGCCTTATAAACAAACAGTGTCTCTGAGGCGTTGCTGTATTGTCCCATAGAATTCGAATGCATAGAAAGTTGCAAATCTACTGTTACAGTCTGATTGAAGCTCAGATCATTATGCATATATATATATATAAGTCTAGGTATATATAGCTTAAAAGCTAGCTGAATGTGCAGCTCAAAGCTCACTCTCTTTCTCTCTCTCCCTCTGTCTGTCTCTCTGTCTCTTGATTACTATTGCACTCTCGCTCTTTGTCTCTCTTTGTCTGTCTTTCACTGGGCTTTGTTGCAATACACGAGCTGCAATAATTGCAACAATAACAGCGAGGAGAGCAGAGCAAAGCGTATCAGGCAATAATAATTGTAGCAATATTACAAAATCGCTGCGATCGAAGCCTGAAAGCGGCCCAAAAGACCAGCAACAAAAGCAACAATAAGTTAATAATATGTAGAGCCAAAAACCCCAACAAAAGTAACAACTTTTTATAAGCATTTAAAGCCAAGTACACAAACTAAAAAACAAGAAAAAAACTTTAATGAAATTAAATAAATTCAAATGTCGAAACCCAGAAACAAGCACATGTTTTTTGCTTTTGTTTTTGAAATTTATGATTATTTCTGCGACGATTTGATAATTTACGAATTAACAACTTTTGCATATTAATTGTACAAATTTGGTTTGAAACGTGTGAAGGCTTTAATTAATGAAACTTGTCTGCAAATTAGTAAAAGACCACGAATTTCATATGTTAGCCAGCAACGAACTATTGTTAAATCATATTTTTTATGGCCAAAAGGCAGACAAGCTGTCTAAAAGAACCGCCAGCGAGCAGTAAACTGCACAAAAAACTCTTTCGATCATGTGCTTCACAGCTGACCATAACTAAAACTTAAATTTAAAACTGAGATTTATTTAAAAATAATATATTTTCTTTAACTTACCTAAAGTCCGTAATAATTTCTAATTTCGCTGCGTCCCCTACAAAAGGGTTTGCAAAAATCCGTTTACAGAACTCGCTCAAATTATTGCAGCACGTGAAAATTCTTTTCGTTGGTTAAATTTCTACCGTACAGCGGAGTAGACCGTTATGTTCGGTTTGCGATCTGCGGCCTGTGATCCTACTCTGTATGCGTTCTAATCTCTGTTTGAACACTTCTTTGCGACGATAGCAATACCGATAACGATAGGCCAAACGATAGCCAACGACGCGGCGTTTACTGGAGAGCAGAACAGAACACAGAACACGGCACACACAAGAACCCACAACGCGAACGGAAAGAAAGACGAACAGCGATTAAACTGCAGGCGGGCAGTACGCTAAGATTAAATACGGCGTGAAATTTGCTTAACAGGCGAATTTTGCTGTTGTTGTTGTCAACGAAATTTATATTTCACTCATTTCATTTCATTTCATTTCATTGTGATTGTAATTGTATTGCTTTTATTATTTCTTAACCTTCTGTGGGCTCAGAACACGAAAAAACATAAACAATAAAAAGCGCGGCGGCGACGCAACAGCAGCAGCAGCAGCAGCAGCGACGGCGACAGCAGCAGCAGTAGCAGCAGCGACAGCAACGGCAAAAAATGGCAGACTGTCAGACTGTTGGGTGCGAGCGGGATAGCAATTAAAATGGAGATTACTAAAAGGCAGATTCACTTTTAACTTTTTTTTCTCTTCTCTTTATTTTATTTTGCTTTGTTTTGCTGCTTTTTACTCATTTTTTTTTTTTTTGCTTGCTGCGATTACGAAAACGTTGAGTTGAGAGATTGCGAATTGAGCTTAAATCAATTGGAGCTGAAGCTGCTGCCTTTTTTTTATTTCTTTTCCTTTTTTTTTGTAATACAATTTGGGCTTGTTGTTGTTTCACTTTTTTTTTTCTTTTGGTCGTCGCTTGGACGTCGCTTTGCCACTGCACTGAATAGAACTTAAAGGCAGCCTTACATAAGCAGTGGCTCTTATGCTAACTACCTGTTTAGTTAGTTATTTTCTTGATTAATTTTGTTAACTGTTGTGATTTTATGTTTGATTTGTTGCTAGTTGGCAGCTGGTAGTTTGGTCTGTTTCGCGTCTGCGTGCCGTTTTTGTGGCCGTCTACGGAAACTGGTCGGCGCACACTAAAGTTAACGTTCGCTTGGGCAGCGCTGCGCAGTCCAAAAAATATAGCGCACAACGATCGGGCCAACAACAACACCAAGCGCGAGCGAGACAGACAAACAAGCTTTGGCCCAAACTGCTTAGGCCAAAAAAAGCTAGACAAACTTAAAGCCAAAGCCATTGCTTTAAAGTTGCCTTGAAAGCTTCCAATGAAAGCGAAAACGCAAGCGAAACAACAACAAATCCGACAGATACAAACAACAACAACAAAGCGGGTAAAACACTTGCATTTTTCATAGTAGTTTCGACTCAAGTGACGCAGCTTTTTGAGTGACACGTTGAGTGAGTTTTTTTTTTGTCTGAGCGCTCACTCTCCTTCTCCCGCTCTCGCTCTTGCTCTCTTCTACTGCGCTCTCTGCGCTCTGCGTTGAATGACTTTTCGAGCGCTTTTGTTGTTGCTGAAAAGCATTTGATTAATGTTGTATAGATTTGCTTAAATTAATCACACACTCTGTAATCTTCACTAAATGCTAATTTCTTAGCAAGAAAAACACAAAACAGACTTTAGTTAATTACTCAGTTTATGAAAAATCAAATGTATTTAGAATGTGTCATTTAAAGGCATTGACAGCAATGCACATTTCATACAGGAAGCTGTTAGATTATCAACAAGTGTTTCTGCCACTCCTCTTACCCCTTCACGCCCACTCAACGCTTAACTTATCAGCGTCACTTAAATTTTGACAGCAAAAAAATGCAAATTTTCGTATTTGTGTTTGGTTGAAGCCACAAAAGTGCAGTCAAGTTCATTGATTTGTATTTGCATTGTTAAATTTCATGAGTTTAGGTTACTGAGGTGCATTACAATTTTGACTCCCCCATATTAATAATAAACACATAAATTAAACAGAACAATCGAAGTCGTTCCAATTAAAAGGTAATTGTCACACATTGAGATAGCTATATCGGTATCTGAATCAGATTTTCAAGTGTTTTCACTGTGTGGAAGCTGTAGGGCGTGCGAGTACAGTGAACCCCCGAATAAAAAAAAAACAAAAAAGCATAAGACCTGCAGTCGGTCAATTGGTTGAAATGGCAATGAACCAAACATTTCAAAGGATATAAATATTAATATGACTCAACGTTGACTAACTGAGTAACTGATTAACTGACTGACGTAGCTTCTTATTGAACGAATTTCATACCCCGGAGACGCCAAACTGTAGAGTGTAGAGCGTTAACACCAGGCAACCTCAATAGTCAATTCCAAGTCTTATATAAGCTTGGCTTTAGATTGAAATCTTCATTGGATCGGTGTCATTACACGTGTTTGCTTCGCTGCTTTAGCTTTTTTCAAGCGACATTTAGCTCCAACTGCGATTGAAATCTATTAATGAGCTGTGATATTTTCTTTGAATCCCCTTCGCCCCCCCTTCTTCGTGGAGGGGAAAAGTATTTCGATTCGACAACAGGTTTCATTTCATGGGTCGTTGGATACTACAAAGTCTCTCGGAGTCTCGGAATCTCAGTTTGAACTCATTACTTTTATGTGGATTTCGTGTTAATTGCCTTTGCATTTGTTTACATTGTCTTAAATTTGTTGTTTTTATGAGTATTGGCACTTTTTTGTCTGCTTTCTCACAGTCTCATCTCGTCGTCTTTGCCATTATTAAAACTTATTGGTTTTAGCTTAATTTCAATTGGTACCGATTTGTGCATTACCTGATTGGTTTCTGTTGCCAAAAAAATAACTGAACTTTAAGCCTCAGACAAGAATTGCTCAACAGCTTAAATCATAAATTATGCACTTACCAAACTTTTTTAATTATTTCTCAAAGCGACTGCAGGAAATGAATTTAATTTATAATTACGCACAATATTATTTAGGTTTGCATACATTTTATGTAGTTATTTCCTACCTTTTTTAACCAACAAATACCGCTCAATATTGAACAAATTTTAATTTAATTTATTAGCAAACTTTTGAAATAGTATCTTACTTTTTAATAGCCACAAAAATCATTAATTATTTAACACATTTATATATAAATTATTTAACTAACTGCTGGAATTATATATTATTTTATTTTCATATTAAACTCCCAAGGCATTTAATAATTAATAAATTGTTATACAAATTCAATATATATATATAAATATTTTTTTATTTAATATTTTATAACAATATTAAATAAATGAATATAACATTTATTAAATTTAATGCTGGAATTAAATCATATTTTTAAATGCCCACAAACTCAATTTAATATTTAAATAATTTATCTAAAAATATTTTACTACCTTCGAAAATTGTCTGTTATTTTTAAATAAATATTTAAAAAACTATTTTGCTGGCACTCTATCATATTTTTAAATAAACAACTGTCATTCAATACTTTAGAGTACACCCTCGTTTATTATGCAACTCACTTCTGTCTGCAGATTCCCTTAACTTATGATCTCTTCTTCTGACTCACAATTTATCCATGTCAGTGAAAAGGTCAATGTCAACTGACCCGCATCGTCAATTGCCCAATAACTGAGACAAACTGTGGAGCTATTGAACATATTTTATCCACCAACTCATAAGCTGCATGTCGTTAATGGTAAATTGTCGTTTTATGAGGCGTCAAAATGTAGTTAAGCCAGGTAAAAAAATATGTATACATAAATGTAAATATAAAATATTTATGGCAATTTGAAGTAACTATGTACCATAAAGGCAGGAAAAAATAAACAAAGAAAATCAATAAAGATTTGCATAATATTGGAATTGGAATCGAGATTGGGATTGGGAATGGAAATTGGAAGCGATCAATGAAGAAAAAGAAAGAAACAAATAAAAAACCGCCAACGAAATTTACGAAATTGTCAACGGTCGCAATCTTGGGTCATTTTTAAATGATGTAATAAATATACAAAAATTTATATAGGTAAGCAGCGACTAATCAGGTTTTCAACTCCAAGCAAAAATTGTAACATAAATATGAATTTGAAATAAAAGCAAAGCATTAAAGTCAAACTGAAGAAATGTGAATAAAATTAAAATTTTAAGTGTAAGCCGAAAATCTATTGGCTCAAAACTGAATTTAAATTTAAATGCAGCAAAATAAACGACGACAAGTTGAAAATTGCAGCACTTTAAGCAAAAAGAAATATATTGCAGCAAATTCGATTATTTTATAAGCATTATTGGCGTTGTTATTATTATGTCAGACGAACTGGCTACCCGTTAAAAATTCCCAAATGCTTCAAGACCCACAGAGACCACCGAGACCGTTGTGGTTATTGAACGGCTCCAGCGACCCATAAACTGACTAAACCCCTCTCTTTTCCTCCGTTACACGCGGTCTCACTTGCTCTTAGCTTGCTCCTCGGCTATTACGGTTATTGTGGCTTATTGAGTCTGTGTTTTGGCTTTTGTTTTGTTTGATTCAAACAAAAAAATCTATAAATATTCATAAGTTATCACACATGACTTTTTAACTGGCTCCCGAATTGCGCAAGGAACATAGACACAATCTAGTTAGTTAGTAGGTCTGGCCTACTAAAAATAAACAAAGCTTTTACAGTTATTTGAATTTAAAATTACACCCACATTTTAAGGCTGAATTGAATCAAAGATTAGGAAAGCTTATGAGATCAAATATTTATCATATCGGTGATATATTATTACACATGAGGAATTCCGGAAGTAATACATACAATTTTCATCTCAAGAGCAAATTTCGCACATTGCAATTAGTGTTTTGATCCGCAAGTTCAATGCCATTATGAGTTTTAAGATAATTCAATCGATGAGCCGTCAATTAAAAACAATATCAATATGATTAAAACAATTGACGCTGATGATTCGGTAGCAACTTCCTGCAGCTTGGCAAAACAAAATTCCGTTGCTGCCAATACCCTATAAATTAATTAAGCAAAGCAATTACAAAGTGTGAATCATTTGTGATAGGCAGTGAAGGAGGAGGAGGGGGAAAGGGGTGTGGGGGCGTGTGGGTACATCTGTCATTTTGGCGAGAAACCAATTTGTTAATGAGAAAAACAGAACATTTATTGTAAGCCAAACTAAGCAAATAATTTGTCATGCTGAAAGGCTGATTAATTGCTCGAAGGAAACAAAAGACTGAAGCAACGAACTTGCAACGCGCACACACTGCGTCTGCGACTGCAATTTGAATGAATAAGCTTAGCAGAGTATTAACCAAAATCAGCTACAAAAAACTGTTTAAAGCGTTTAAGAAAAAAACTGATGCAATTAACACTCTATTAATCTTGATCAGAGTGCAAACAATTTTATTTATTTATAAAATTCATTTTTAATATAAGTTGCAGTGTATAGGTAGTAGAACTCTTAGTAAGAACCAAATAGTAAACAGAGAATTATATATATCTATTATAAAATATGGATTTTAAACATTTATTATTTAATAAAATGTTTCATAGAATTATTTTAAAGGTGTCAAAATTTGATCACATATTGAAAATATTCAGGAACTTTTATTTAAAAAAGATATATTCCTTAGAACATGGGTGTAAGCTAAACAAAGGTACCCCAATAAAGTCAACAACTTGAAATATCAGTTCCTTAGCCTTTAAGTGAATTTTTATTGTGCTTCTCAGAAAACTTTTGGAGAGTTTTGTCGCTCTGATTCCCTTCGATTTGGGTTAATCAGCGATAAAGCGCTCATCGACGCCTTTAAAAACATTGCGCGAAAATTACTTATTAACAATAAATATATTTAAATACACAATAATTTGTTGTGTAAAAAATAAAAACAAAATTGTTAATGGGCTTTTTGTCTTTAGCTGTTAATTGCAGCTCATTAATTTTGCATGTGAAATTAATTGGCAACGTTTATGCATTGTTATTGGCATTCGATGCTGTTGTTGTTGTTGAAGTTATTACTTCCTAGGCAAACGGTATGAAACATATCGCCTGTCAGGCGTCGTCTCAATAACATCAAATGAAAATAATATAACATTTTGTGGGACTCAGCGAAAAATCACAAGCACTCGACTCGTTTTGGAGTTCAAGTTTTTGCAATTGACCCACAAATTCATTATGCATGCAAAGATTTATAATTGAATTTGTATATCGCCTTTTACATTTGACGTATACGTAATTTTGTATTGTCTAACTGTCCCAAACTGTCCAATAGTCCGACAGTCCAACCGTCCAACAGTCCTACAGTCCGACAGTCTGACGTTTTTTTTTTTATTTTTTATTTCCGTCAACATTTCAGCTATATTAGATACAATTACAATTAATATTCGTTTCAATTTTGAATAGGCAATGTTGAAAGGTCTTCGATTTGAATGGGATATATTGTGTCTTGGAGTTGATGGGTTTTTAATGCCTACGCAAATGTCATGAGCGATCATTTGCAGGGTCGCTCTCAAGCCATTTCAAAGATTAGATTAACAATTATATAACCTCAAGGGATTACTCTGAACTTGTACTGCAAACCGTAAACCGTGCGTAAACTAATTAAATTCAACTCATTTATAAAGTTCTTTTGAAAGTTATACAATGACCTGATTCAGTGACCCAAAACACACACATTTATTACAGCTTATATGTGGTCAGGCAAGAAATGCACTCAACACAATGTAAATCAAGTTTTGAAATAAGTTTATTGGTCCCAAAGTTACATATACTCGATTAATTGAAATGTATTTATGCGTTTAAACATAAAGATAAGATAATAAAAAAGAATTCAAAGAATTTATTTATTATCTTACTTTCGGAACTCTGTGATGCTAAAGAATACCTTTAGCAGCACTTGCTCCACATGATTGTAGCTGAATGTGGAGTATACAGCGTATTCCCCACTGGGAAGAGGTATCCGCTCCAAGGCCTTGACAGGAAATCTAAAGTGCTCTACGCTCAGTTCGTCCTGAAAGTTGGAAACAAGTTATTGACTGATAGATTGACCAATTGATTGATTGAATGATGGCATGATTTAAAATTACTGTTTGATAAGCAGTGATTGATTGATTGTGATTGAGCGAATGATGCAGCAAAGTCCATAAATGACTGTAAGCTATTGACTGAGGGTCATGGCGTAAAAACATACTGTTTGATGGATAAGATGATTGTTTGACTGAAACTTTGATTGAGGAATTAATATAGTTAAATTAAGTTCTTCGTCCAACTGATTGTTTGGCCAATATTAAGATTGATTGTTTAAAGGCGGATTGATTGCATGGCTGATTGACCGAATTACTGTTTGGTTGTTGATTGATAGCACTGATTGGATGGATTTGCTAAACCGTTTAACTTACCGGCAAAGGACACTTGTTGACATTCGTGTGGTTGGCGAAACTGTTAAAAATGATATTTACAAACGGATTATTGCGTCTGTGCAGATATTCGCACAAATCGGAATGCCTGACGTCATATAGGAAGGGTTTGTAGCCACTGGCTCGTTTCAGCAGTTGTATTCGCATCTGAAAAACAGTAAATAAAATGATATATATTTTTACATCATAGTAGGCCCATCATTATATACAAAAGCCTTTAAATATTAAACTTGAAATTGTAGAACTTACAACTTATAGAAATTTATAGAAAATTCTAATCGTATCTCTAAGAAACTTAAGAATTAATATCGAAATTATTAATCATGTGTTTCTTTAGCATTGTTACGAGATTTCTGATCATCGTCTTTGGGATATTGAGACCAGCGCGATGCACACAATTGGCACTGGACGATATGGAGCTGACCTCTTGGGGCAAATACTGGATTGTCTACGCATCTTTCGTGTGTCTAGAGCTGGTTGGTGATACATTCTTCGCCTGGATGCCGCTGTATGTGGAGGTCAAGCTACTGATTGTGCTGTGGTTAATTGTATCAGCGCCCCAGGCCAGCGTCTGGGTCTTTGATACGATCCTCAATCCGCTGCTGAATCAGCATATGCCTAAGGTCGATAATTTTCTGATGCATGGCAAACGCAATTTTCTGTTCGATACCCTAAGCTATACATCACTGTTCTGGAAGCAGACTCTTAATGGCTGCCAGCCGCTCATTTCGAAGCTTTGGAAGAAGAAATCCAACAAGATTCAAGGCGAAGATTCCATTACGGAGCTTAAAACGAATCAAGAATCTGTTCTAATGCACCCACAAATGCAACCGATCGTAGAATCATTGTCCAATTCGTATTCCAGTCACTACTACGATACCCATGCAGAAGAAGATGCCTATGAAGTGACCTATCCATCAAACAGTAGTCAGTCACACACCGAACTACAGGGATTGCCGCGTAAGAAGAATGTCTCGAAGCAGTCACTGCCAGAGCTGGCCAAGAAGGTGGCGAATCAAATAAGCAATTCACCAGCAGCACTTCGTACCAAGCGAAAACAATACGTATACGACCAACAGTTCGATGACACAACTCTGAAGAGCGATCCCTTGGATATTGAGGAATCGCTACAAGCTCCGCACATTTCCGTCGAACGCTCAAATCGTTCTTCTCGCAGGGAACAGCAACGTTTCCAGTAATCTTTTTCGCTCATCTTAAATACTTATAAATTCTCTGTAATGCGATTCCTTGCTCATTTCTTAATGAGAAACTATTATAAAAGATATTATAAAATCAATAATTTTAAAAGCAATTGTTTTGAACTCAAGTATTTCAAGTATCAAATTAAATCATTAATCGACTTATTGTTTTAAACAAATTCAATCGTATTATCAGTTATTGTTATTGCTCTTTAAACATAAATAAAAATTCACGATTCATATAAACAAAACATAAATTTACTTGACTATTGAACCTTTGAGTTTAAGTCAGAGTTAATTACGTTTTAAATTCTGTTTCCAAATATTGCACAATTTTTACGATTTGAATTCTATATATATGTATATGTAAAATTGGCTTTAAAAGTGAACAATTTAAAATTTGAGGTTTTAGGTAAATAATTGGAGTAATTATATATGCAGAAATGAAAATTGCTCCAACAAAAAAATATAAATTAGTTTCCGATTTAAAGATTGATGTCTGAAATTATTGTGGATACAAATTTGGAGCGAAATCAAAATGCGGAACAATCTAAACACATAATTTATACGAATTTAAGTGTAGATCGAGCTTATATAGCAGAAAGATAGATCATTTCTGGTATATTGGAACACACTGACAACTCACCGAAATTGGTTTCTTAAGGATCTGTAAGATCTTAATCCGTACACTCATTTCGGCCACATCGCGTTTAATCGCATACAGGCGACAGGCGGTAAAAGTGGTAATATTGCTGTCCTGACTAACACACTGGACATTTGTAAACTTGGCTAATCCGTTGATCTAAGGAGTAAGATCCGGTTAATGATTGCATCTTCGAATAATTAGATAAACCAAACTTGCCTGCACAATTTCTCCAAGCATAACGAGTAGCACTATGCACCAGATCAGCGGCATTATCTTCATGCTCTTGGTATATATTATTTCTTGCGTGTCGAGTACAAAATAGAACACGTCCGGCTGTTTACTGATTTTTTGGAAAATATTTTATACTAAACTGGCAGTTAATACACACAAACACTTAACTAAATTGAACTGCAATTTTGTATATTATCATAATTACTCAGCAATTATATTGAAATTTGAAAAACATTAATGCGGCGCTGATGTTCAATGAAAAGACAAGTTTTCAGACCTATCGATCTGTTTTTTTGGCCGCTTTGTAACACTTAGCTTAGTACTAAATTTGTTGGGTGTAAAATAGGTGAGTGTGGTTGTGTTTTTTTGTATCTATGGAAATGTTGATATCTAATCGCTGGCCTCATCCTCATCATCATCATCTTCATTGCTATCATCAGTATCTTCCTCGGTGGCTTCAGCCTCGCTTTCACTCTCCTTGGCCTTCTTTTTATTAGATCCCTCGCTGGACTTCGATTTCTTTTTAGCTGGCTCACTGGTTGACTTTTTGGCCTCCTCGGAGCTGGTGGAATCATCGTCGGATATGTATTCCTTGCTCTTGAAACTACCCGATGTATTTGCCTTTTTCGTTGGTGACGGATCCGATTTGCGTTTCTTAACCGACTTTGTGTTATTATTATTGTGACCCTCATCGTCGCTGCCATCGGCATCTGCACCTGGTTTGTAGTTACGCATCTCATCGTGATAGCGTTGCTTATCCTTGTTAGCTGCTTCCTCCCACTTGGACTTATCCTTCAGTTCTCGCCACATCTCGCCACCCTTTTTCGCGATTTCCGTGACCTTAATGCCCGGATTATCACGCTTAATCTGCTCCCGGGTATCGTTTAACCACAACATGAAGGCTGATGTCGCACGTTTCGGTTTGTTGCTGTCTTTCTTCTTGGTGGGCTTTTTCTAAAGTCGAAGAAAACAAAGATTAATAGGAATTTTAGAGTGTTTGTTTGGCTTAACTTACCGTGCGCTCCTTTTCCTTGTGTTTCTTCTCCTTTTTCTCCTTCTTTTCGCGTTTCTTTTCCTTGTGTTTCTTTTTGGATGATCCAGAATCATCACCTCCTCCACCACCACCGCCGCTAGCATCGCTGTCATCATCCGAATCGCTTTGCACGTTGCTGTCGTACTCCTCGGCTACATCCGATTCATTTTCGTTTGGCTTGAAATCCTCATCGGTGGACTCCTCATCTGAATCATCACCGTCATCGTCATCCTCCTCCTTCTCGCGTGCCTCTGCCTTAAGCCTGGCCAAATAGGCATCTGGCTCGTTCTCATTGTCTGAGTCACCAAAGTCGACATCTTTGTAGCCACTTTTATCTTTGCCCATGTTGCTCACATGCAGTTTCTTCTGTGTAATGAAGTCAAACAATTTGGCGTACTCTTCCTTCTCAATGGAGGAGAATATGTGAACAGTGCCATTCTTCAGAGTCACTTCGAAGTCAAAGGAACGCGTTGAGCCTCCACTGCGAGCAAAATTCACCGAGCTAATCTCTTCGAAGCGTATATGCAGCGGTGGCTTGTGAATGTAAATGAAACCACGCTCCAGTGGATACAGATAGCCAGCGGCAGCTTTGAATGAGCAGCCAACGGCAGCTGTACCGGAATGACCTATGAAATTACCTGGTCCAGTAATTTTACGTCCAATGAGCACCTTCATTACCTTGCCCATTACCTCGTAGACTGGGCCGGACAATTCCTTCTCTAGTTTGCCTTCGTACTTGTCGCGCAGCTCTGCCTCACTGAAGGGCAACTCAATGGTGGTCTCCTCATCAGGAGCAAACAAGAGCACCAGGTAGTGATAGCGTGTCTGGCCCTGTTTAATTGGCGGATCCAGTGAGAGTACGAAGAACATTTGACGACTGTCCTTGTGCGGTAACATGAACAATCGCAGCACCGAGTCCATGGGAATCTTGTAATCAAAAGTCTTGCCGTGTAACTGGAAGAAGGTCGAGAAGATTTTGATATCGTAACGACCGCGTGGTGTTAGTATATGAATTTCACGGAATATGGCAATAGATTCTCCTGATGCCGATATAACAGATGCTTTGTTCATCACATTCTGATGGAACTTATCCACTGGATCCTCTTCGGCGGATTCTACGGCCGGAATGTGAAAGCGCATCTCCAATAAACCCACGGGTGCATCATCATTCTGATGAAATTCCAGTGTCACCTCGTTCTTTCCAGTGACGCACTGTGATACATGCGACAGGGGCACCTCGAAGATGGTCTTGGTATCCTTGTCGAAGCTCAGCACAGATCCCATGAAGCGTGCAGTGCCCCAATTCCAGCCCTTGACGCACATCTCCTTCTCCACCATATCCTGGGAGTAGGCCTCCTTGATGTACTTTCCCAGTTTCTCGTGCTCGCTATCGCGGAATCCACTGAATCGATGAAGTGCTCCACTTTTCGTGAAAATTCGCAGGCCCCATGTTCCCACAAACTTTTGAGCATTTATCAGATCAATGTCATCGGCGGCAATCTGCTCTACTTTGCCCGTCTTGTTGTTTTTGAAGATGATATTCTGCTCTGTCAGCTTCAGGCGTCCAGATGACTAGACGAGAATGCAAAAAAGATAAGTCAGACAAAAGCAACTAACAATTAAAAAATTGCGACTTGTGGACTCACCAAAACACCACGAACTTCGGCGTTGATGTCATTGTACTCCAAAGCATCAACCATATTTAATGTGCACAGCACTAAATTACTAATTAAATAAACTTATAATTACACCACTGTGCGCAATTTTCCACAATTTGCAAATGTTTCTTGCACGAGAAAAATGCCGACAGTCTGACACTGCGCGCCTAATTTTAGGTTAGACGCTAGAGATGAGAGTTGTATATATTTGCTTACTCGAGACGAGTATTTTAAAGTATCACCTTACAGCTGGAGGCAATTTGAATTGACCGTCATCAGCAACAGCAGTGATACCGAAAATGACCGTCTGTTCGTTTCTTGAGTATCAGAGTCTAAAACTAAGCAGCACTGCCGACAAAGCAAAAGCAACAAGAGATAATAAAGAGCTCAACATAAGATTTTAGTCACAGCGTTACTTTCCTTGTATGTACTGCAACTTAACAGTTCATTGAAAACCTTAAAAGGAATTTAAAGAAAATGTAACCAATATTATATTAGTTTAAAAATTAATATATGTTGCGATCTTTTGATTCGGATTATATACAGCCATTTAAAATTTTAAACACCCATTACATCAGTAACTGCTACCTGTAGTTTTCATGTCATTCAATAATCGTATCGTAGCAAAATTGCGCTATCGATATATCGAAATGCTGTAAACGACCGATAAATCGAACGCACAGCTGCAAACAAAACGTAAACAGAATATTAAGCCTGATTTAAAACATTGGAAATAAATATAAACCCGTGCAATGCAGCGCGGCAAAATTTCATTTGGTAAAATCCAATTGAATGTTAGTAAAAAACCCGATGAGACGAGTGAAAAGAAAGACGAAGATGCCGGCGGTTTTAAGAAAATGGACAAACAACAAATGATACGACAAATTGAAGATGTCGCCGAGGATCTGGAAAGTCAAAATCTTAAGGAAGTAATGGGCATAAGTGGCTTTGGTCGCAAAGCAGCCAAAGTTTTTGACATCAACGAACAGATTGCGAAGGCGCGCACAGTAGCGCCACCCGTTCAAGAGCAACAGCCACAAGAGGACCCCGAAGATATAATTGGACCACTGCCACCTGCCGTCGGCTCAGAAGAACAAAAACAGCCTGCCGCTGCAACGGAAACACAGGCAAAGACAAAAACTCCCGAAGACGACGAAGAGGACAACCAGGAGGACAGTGAAGCAGATTCTGATGATGAAGAGAGTTTGCCGCGTCGCATTCCCTACACGCATGAGGTGCAAATGCAACACGGATCTCGCGCTGTACTTGCCCTGGCCGGTGATCCATCTGGCGCACGAATTGTGTCGGGCTCCATAGACTACGATATGTGCTTCTGGGATTTCGCAGGCATGGACTCATCAATGCGGAGCTTTCGACAGCTGCAACCATGTGAAAATCATCCCATTCGTTCCCTCCAGTACTCTGTCACAGGCGACATGATTTTGGTTATTTCGGGTAATGCCCAGGCCAAAGTACTAGATCGCGATGGTTTTGAAAAGCTAGAGTGCTGCAAGGGCGATCAGTATATAAGCGACATGACGCGCACCAAGGGACATGTGGCACAGTTAACCTCGGGCTGCTGGCATCCATTTAACAGGGAACAATTCCTAACGGCTGCTCTGGATGGCACCCTACGTATTTGGCAGGGATTGCGAGCTAAGGAACAAGTGCAGGTGATCAAGACAAGAGCAGTTGGTGGACTAAGAACCAATGCATCCGCCTGTAATTTCAATCGGGATGCGACGTTAATAGCGGCAGGCTGCGTGGATGGCTCCATACAGACCTGGGATACCCGCAAGATGTTTGTGAACACAACACATTGCGTGCGAGGAGCACATCAGAAGGGCTCTGAGATTACCTCCATTGTGTTCTCGTACATGGGACAACAGCTGGCCACACGCTGCAACGACGAGACCATGAAGCTCTGGGATTTGCGTAACTTCAAGCAACCAATGCACACATGGACGAATCTATACTCACGTTATGATACCACAGACTGTTGCTTCAGTCCGGATGATCGTATGCTGGTGACCGGAGAGTCATTGCCTAAGGATCAGAAAGAAGCTAATTTATATTTCTATAGCACACAGAGTTTCGAGCAAGTGCAGCGTATTCCCGTGGCGAACTCGCATGTGATCAAAACCCTGTGGCATCCCAAACTGAATCAGCTCTTTGTGAGCTGTGGCAATGGCATCATCAAGTGCTTCTACGATGAACAGCGAAGTATTCGCGGTGCCAAACTGTGTGTGGTCAAGGTACATCGCAAGCGACAGCAGATGGAAATGGTTGGCGTGTCACAGATCATAACGCCCCATGCGCTGCCGCTGTTCCGACAGGAGAAAACACGCTCATCCCGCAAAAAGATGGAAAAGGCACGCATGGACCCCGTCAAATCCAAGCGACCGGATCTGCCCATTACCAGCGGTCAAGGCGGCCGTGTGGCTAGCTCAGGCGGTACACTCTCCTCCTATGTCATACGTAATCTGGGTCTGAGCAAACGTGTTGACGATGATCAAGATCCGCGCGAGGCTATACTTAAGTTCGCCAAGGACGCTGCCGAGAATCCCTACTGGATTGCACCAGCCTACAAGCAAACCCAACCCAAAGCCATCTTCTCCGAGAAGTTGCCCGCGGATGAATCCGCCCCTGTGGCCAAGAAACCCAAAACGGAAACGGAATCCACATAATTTACAACTTAAGCTGAAATTTGTATGTAATGCTGCTAAATACATATTTGTTAATACATCAAATTTGAATTTAATATTCGGGTTTCCTTATCTGCCAAGCTGAAATACTAGAACCCTTTGAGGTTACCCATTTTGAGCATATTCCAACTCGATTTCACTCGGTTCGAACTTTATTAGACAAACATATTACATGAGTTTCTCGATTGATTTGGTTGAGTTTTGTTTTAGTTATGGATTTTATTTGTTTAGATGTTATGTGCTTTTGTGTATAATACTTGTACATTAATGTTTTGTATATGTTTATTTATAGATATCTTTGTTGGAGCCAATGGTTAGATTGTAGCCCATTTAACATAACTTTAGTGCCTTGTACTAACATAATTATTGCTAATTACGTTCACTTTTTCATTTACTCAAAGATTCATAAAGTGCTGTACATAAGAACTACATAGTTATAATAATATTAATTCGAAAAATCGGAAACATACCCATAGAATATGATTATCAACAATATACCTAATACAGTTTGTTTATATTTTTTTTAAATATTTTTTTTGTCATCAACAATATGCAATAGTTTTGTTTGTAAGTATACGTATAGATTAAGAGTTTTGCTAGAATAGTTTACATAATAATATCAATCTGAACGAAACAAAGTACAAGTAACTCTTAGGTACAATGCTGCACACTTAACTAGACACCATTTGAATTAAATTATGTCATTTGGCTTCGACAATTATTTCAAAATAGCCATTTATATAATATAATAGAATAGAATACATACAAATCTGTATAGTATGCTTAAATTATATATATATATAAAGTATATATATATATATCTACATACAGTATGTTTTTTTTTGCGTATGTTTAAAAAAATTAATATATTTAACATTTGATTGCAATGAGGCGGATTTTCATAATATCATTCGTTACGGCATTTGTTTCCACTTGAAATTCATTTCTTTTATATTTTCACTTAACTTCGATTTGTATTTTATGCAACTACAATTTTTATTTAATTATTTTTAACTTAAAATTTAATTAATTTAGTATAAGAAAATTTAAATGAATTAAAACTTAGTGAACATATTATATTTGAGTTCTTTAAAGGAATTTTCAAATTATTATAATTATATCATATTTTCTTTAGATTTACTAATTAAATTATTTTAATGAATTAAAATATATATTTTTTAAATTCCCTTTAAGAAATTTCCCATATGTTAAGATATTCAATAATATAAATATTTAAAAGAATTTGTTTAACCAAAATTAAATTATTAATAAATAAACTTATTATTATTTTTTACCAAATTTTAAAAAAGAAATTGAAAATAATATATCTTTGGTATTTTAATATATCTGTAGTCATTATTTTATATATATATATATATATTTATAGGTACTTTATGTGTATAATGTGTTGTGTGTGTGAGAGTGTATCTGTGTGCTTTTTTGTTGGTTCTTCTAGGTTTCCTTTTGGTGTTTGCTCCAATGGATCTTCTCGCATAGTATATGATATGATTGCGATGCAAATAATAGTTAAAAAACGCTTGTAAATATCAGATAAACCCTTGGCATGGCAAATATATACTATAGTATATAGTCTGCTAAGCAACTATGTGAAAATTCGTTTCAATCATTTAAAAATTAATCAAATTTCTTGGTATATGGTAAACTTGTTCTGTTGTCCCTTAATATATTCTGTCGTTCTGTAAGCGCTTTGATAGCAAAAGTATTGCTTTTCCCTATGTATATGAGTCTTCAATATAAAATATATTCCTATGAGTATGTGTGAGTGTGAGCATGCATGTATCTATGTAAACTACATACGTATGTATATGCATCTATGTGTGTATATAAGCACCAAAGAACATAAACAATAATACAAAAAATAAAGCAATCTATGTTGGCAATCAATATTGCAGGCCAATGTCCAAGATATGTTTACGGTAATACCAATACCAATACCAATACGAGTACTAGTACAAGTACGAGTATCTATGCCATGTATCTATGTAACTTTTATGCTATGTTATGTATCTGTAACTGTATTTCGTATGCGAGGACTCTTGCTGTAAACTCTGGGAAGCCATCGATTTACTGTGCAAACGGATTATGAGCACCAGCACCGCCGGGTATATCCAAATTACCACCAGTTGTCTGATAGGTGCCATAGGGTCCACCATTCGGATTCATCTCGTTCAATCGCGTATTGGACAGCGCCCGAGGTATGGGATTGCTGGGCACGCCGTGTGGAGCCAAGTGCGAGGTTTCCTCAGCCACCTGGGGAAGTGGAAAGGGTACATATTAATTCACTATGTTAGGTACACTTTGGTACATTTTCTAGTGGTACTTATAATGAAATAATAATCTTTTAATTTATAAGTATAAACACAAGTATTATCTTAAATGAAATAATAATACTACTTACTTTTGGTACTTTTTTAGAAACTAAATAAATAATATTTAAAATGAAGCAATTAAACAATTGTTACTTTAAATAAACTAAAAGGAAATAATCTACTTGTACTTAATATTAATTTTAACATGTATAATAATAATTTAACTCAATGAAATATTTTCCTTCTCACATATTAGCCTTAAAGATAAAAGCAAGTGCAGATTTTGTACCTGTGCGTGCTGAGCTCGTCTAGCGGCTAGCGACTAGGGGCTAGCTGTTGGAAATTCTTGGGCTTACCTGATGGGGATCTTCGGTGACCGGAATGTCGGAAATGAAGCCCTGTTCCTTGCGATAAAAGTTGATGAAGATGAAGAGACCGAGGACGAGCAGACAGGCGATACCATACCAACGGAAGGTAGCAGTAGTACCGTAGTAGGTGACAAACATGCCACCAATGATGGCACCGCAACCACGCCCCAAACCATGATGGATACCCTGGAGCACGCCCTGACCGGAGGAGCGCAAATGTTTGGGCGTATTGTGGGCAATGTAGGAACAGGAAGCGGCCCAGACGGCAGCATGTGTGATGCCCTGCATCAGTTCGAAGGGTAATACCATCCACGGATTGGTCAGATACGAGATGTACAGAAAACGCAGAACATTGCCAATTAATCCCAGACACAGAACCTTTACATGACCGATCTGGGTGATCAGGCGGAAGCTAAAGAAATAGGCAAAGATTTCGGATACATGATTGATCACAGAGGCGACACCAAACAATGTGGGCGTGCCGCCATAATCTTGCAAATGCCAGAATAGAAAGGTGAAGATCAGACCAATGCCAAAGCCCATAAACCAGGCGACAAATAGAAATGATGCGGTCTTGACATCCTTGAAATGCGTCAATACCGTCATCCATTCGGGTAATTCCTTGGCCGTCTGGGCAAACACTTTGGACTCGGCACCAATATGCGGCTGCGGCTGATGGCCAGCACCAAGGAAGGTACTGACACCACCAGCGCAGGCACCCGAAGCGGCGCTGCCACTACCCACTGCCAGTGATGGTAGATTCAGCTGGGCAGCCAATTGATTCATGGACTCCTCCTCGGCCTTCTTGTTGGGATCAACAAATTGTGCTGCCGCCTGCTGTTGGCTCTCATCGATGGGCTCATACTTGAAGGTGATCTTCGAGGCCGATATGATCGCACAGGTCATCAGCACCGAGAAGATGGAGAAGCAAATGTTATAGTTCTTTTCCTTGTTGCCAGCACCACACGGATGATTCGAGAACGATGTGGAATGATCCAGCGCAATGCCCACCAAAAACATCGAGATGCCCCAACCCAATGAGCCAAACATACGCTGGTGACCATACTTATCCGCATCCTCCCCAAGTAGCGTTATAACTGCCGAATCCGCCAAAGTTATAGCTGGAGCACTGAAGAATTCGCCGATTAATATCACTAGCAACAGTAAGAAGAAGGCCTTCTGAATGTCCTGCAAATGTACAGCAAAAGTTGTATATGATTATTATACAGTTAAGTAGATGTGAAAGATGTGAAAGAGCAGTAAGGCTTTATAAACCTTGTTCTTTCTTGTCTTTACGTGACAATAGAGTTCCCAATTGGTTTTAACAAAGAAAGGAAGACTACAGTCCAGCGACCAGAAGTTCATACGGACAGACAGACAGACATAGCTATAGTACGAGGTGTATCTAGAGGTGGTGTTTAAATCCAAATACTTACTGGAGTGCGATAGACCATAGAGCTGAAAATGGGCGTGACATAATCCTTGTGGTTCTTGTTGTCATAGTTGCTCACAAAATTGATGTGAACCGGAGAAATGCCCGCATCGATGCGAGGCAGCAGCAGGGAACGCTTGCGTCTAATGTGCTCTGAATCGGAGGGGGATTCCTCGAACGGTTCATCGTCCAACAAATCCTCATACAACTGATCGGGCTCCTGATCCAACAGCGGCTCGTATGCGGATGAAGTGTCCCGTTTGGTGCGAGTGTAGGTGAGCACAAAAGCGGTTTCATTCTTACGTTCGATGCAATTGATGGCCTCCGGACGGATGAAGCTCAGGGGAATGGTGAAGAGCACCCAGCAGGCCAGTGAGGCCAGGAGCAGCTTCTTGCCCTGACGACAGCGATCCGCATAGGAACCCCAAAATGGTGCGGAGAGAAACTCGACAAAGGGACGCATGCCAACGAGAATGCCACACTGGCCAGGATTCATGCCCATCTGCTTGAAGTAGACACCCATCAATGGGAACAGTGAACCGAAGGCGGCATAGAAAAAGAAGTAGAAACTCTTCACGGGAATGAGCTCCTGCTCCGTGGCCCCAAAGAACATCTGCAGTATCTCCGAGTGACCGCGTACCTTGTGCGTTGAATCCTTGGCCTCAGGGTAGCTACAATGAACGGTGTTTAAGGATATACGAAGAATGGTGACTATGTAGTTACTTACAGATTGGGATCCACCTCGCCACTGGCCTCAACATCCACACGTGGCCTGGCTCCAGGTGGCCCATAGCCTGCAGCCTGTTGCTGTGCATAACCTCCTCCCTGATCATAGCCAGCATTTGACTGCTCCTCGTAGCCATAGCCCATGCCCTGTTGCTGCTGACCGTAGCCCACATTAGCAGCGGGTGCTCCAAAGGGATTGGCACCACCGCCACCACCTCCTCCAGTGTTATAGGGATTCATTTTAGCTGTGCGCTGTCTGTTACAATTAGATTACACGGCGTTTAGACTTCCACTTCCGTTTCTGCTTCCTGTTCCAGTTCCTGTTCCTGTTCCTGTTCCTGCTCTTCTTCCTTCTGCACTTCCTCCTTTTCTACTTTTGTTTCAACTGTGCTTTATGCTTTGCTTCTCCCTCGCTCTTCCTCTCGCTACAGCATCATGTTTCTGATTATCCTTTGGCTGCTGTTTAGTTAGACAATAGACCAATTAGTCCTTGACTCTTTGTTTGTGTGGAGGTGTGTGTTTGGGGGTGTGTGTATAGGGTGTTTGCAAAATAAAAGGCCGTAATAAGAGTCAGACAGCTTTCAATTGCCTGCAATTAAAAAAGTTCTTTGAGCTGTCCATCAGAAGCCTCTAAGATCTTGGCCAGCATTGTCACAGTGACGCAAGAAGAACACACTGAGAAAAACTACTATCAAATTCTTGGCTTTAGCTTGAATTTTTTAAAACCAATTTCATATTTCTTTTGGAGAAAATAATGAATAAATAAGACACACTCTTGGTCTGTTTGTTTACAACTATGACAAGCAAGTAAATTATCCCACTGTTGACTCTTGAATTGATTTACAGCAAAAAAAGTCAAACTATTTTTCGCAGTGTACACTGTACACATAATATACATGCACCTGTTGAGCAAAGTAACTTTCAAACAAGTTTCCGATATTCTTCCACATAAATCTCTAAACAAACAATTTTCCCTTGAGTGCACTTTAACTGGCCTTGGTTCATTAAAGCGTAGCACTACTGTATCGCTTATTTATGGCATCATTTCGCTGCTTTAACTGTCGCTTTTAATAATAAACGTCAAAAAAAAAAAAGAAATAAGTGACACAATCGAAAAGCACTCGAAAAATGCTCGGCAGAGGAGGGGTAGGAAAGGGTAGTGGTAAGGGTAGGGCTAAGGGGAAGTGGTTAGGGACTGGGGTTCTGCATTAGCTTGAGTGAGTATTGCATTAGCTTTGAGCTTGAGAGTGGCTTTCACATAGCTTTTTTTTATCACACATACGCAACGTTGGCACGTTCTAAATGTAGGTAAGTGGGTTTAACTGTATTTGTACATGTGTGCGTGCGTATGTGTGTGTGTGTGTGTGTGTGTGTGTGTGTGTGTGTGTGTGTGTGTGTGTGTGTGTGTGTGTGTGTGTGTATACATACATAGACTTGTTGTTGTTTTCGTAACAATGAAAAGCAAAGATTTATTTTGCAAAATTAATAACAAATAAATATTTTAAATACAATTTAATAAACATTCAAAGACTTTTAACTACAAATCAGAGAAAAATGCTCCACAACTAAAGGAAAATTCCAATTTTCTGCAAATTATACAACAATTTGGCAGCACAAACACTTGAAATATGTAGCTAGCCCAGTTGGCAAAGTACTTATGTGTACCACTGTCTTACTGTCTTTCCGTTTGTCTGTCCTTTTGTGCACATGGACAACTTGTGCACACTTTGAAGGCCAACACACACAAGCACTCATACATACACACTTGGATTTGTATTTAAAGAAAACGTATAACTTTTCATATTATAGCTTTAATTTTTCTGCAATTATTTTACACACCAATTTAAATTGTTAGCACATTTATTTGCCACTTTTTGCTGATAGTCGCAGTATTGAGAATTTGGGCGAATATGTTACGTGCGTAATCGATAAGCAAAGTTTTTTCGCGTCTTGCCTCTATACGCGTATTTCACACACACAGTTCTCCACAGCAGTCGAAGCAGCCAACAGGAAAAAGAAAATGACACTCAAGCACACGAGGAAAAGCGTAGGAAAGCGGAAAAGCTCGCTCAAGCGCGTTTCGTATTTGGAAACTTAATGAGATTTGGCGCCGTCGCTGACAAACGATACCGGCAAAGAGAGATTTGGTGGCCCTAAGAGAGTGACAGCTAAAGAGAGATGGGGATAGTGTGTAAAAGGGATGGAAATTCTTAGTTAAAGATTTTGAAAAACAAACAGATATTGCGCAAAAAAACACTGTTGCTTGTATTTTAAAATTAAACAAATTTATTAAAATAAATTAAAATAATTAATAATTACAGTTAACTTAGAAAAGCACAACTCCTTGTAGGTTTTCATCAATAGACAACTCTGCTCGAAAGTCTTTACTTTTTATACATTAAATAAAACTGGAAAAAGTAAACTTAAAATATGTTTCAGAAGTCTTAACTGTTTTATATAAATTTTAGAATTTATTACAAATTTATTTTAAGACATAATAATTGATTAACATAGTGAAGTCTTCAGTTTTTTCTTTCAAAACAAATTCATGAATTAAGTTAAGTATTAAAAAAAATATTTTCATAGACTTAAGAATGAGCTAAGAAGATTTAGCTTCTGTTTGATAATTTATTTAAAGTTAAGAATTAAATACAAATTTATTCAAAGGCCAAACAATTTACTTTGAAAATGTCTTAACTGTTTTATGTAAAATTTCAATTAATCGCGATTCCGTGACTAACTTTAAAACACATTTAACTGTCTTCTTGGTTTGTTTAATTCATTTCTTAAAGAAAAGAACAACAGAATGGGAATTTCCTAATTCTTAGAACAATGTTTGCCCATTAAAAACACATTTGTGAATCACACAACTTAAGTCACTAGAACGTAAGCGGTCAGAGCGAAAGGGAATTTAATATAATTTTTGTATATATATTTAGACCCCGTACGCAAAAAGTGTGGAGGGTCTTTAGGGTTTGTCAGAAGCAATCCCATGAATCACCAACAGAGGAATATATATGGTGATGTCTGTCTGTCCGTCACTCGAAATGCGCACTTGTCTGTCGGTGTCGGGTTTTTACAAGTTCGGTTCGCTCGACTGTATAAATCTAACGTTTTTTTCGGCTAATCACTAAAAAAAACCTGAACTTCACCTCGGCTATAAATGTTTGTGCGGAACCAGCCAATTTGACTCTGAGACGATGACAACACATATTGAATTATTTGAGGTTTGCTGAACCACTGATAAGGCATATACTTTACAAAAATACAATTAAATAAAAAACATTATAAAATATATATTTTAATTAAATTGAAACTTACAGACATTTACTATAGAATAAAGTTAAAGCTCACCTTAAGCTTTGGGTTGGAAGTTAACAACTTTCTGTTGCTCTCTTTGCCATACTCTCTCTCTCTCTCTCTTTACATCTCTTTGCCTCTCTCTTTTGCTTTATGCCTCTCGCCTTTGATTGCTCCTGCGCATAAAATTCAATTAAGATTTCTACTGTGTCTCAAATTGAGCGAATATTTTCACACTTTGAGAGTTTTTTGAGTTCTCTTGAGCTTTTTCCCACACTTCTACTCAGTTCGTGAGTAACTCCAACAAGAACTTGATTTGTCTAACAATTTTTGTAGCAACATTTGAAAACAAACATTGGCCTCAGATTTCAAGCCACTAAAAATAAAGACAACAACAGCAGCTCAGATATCAAAGCTGCAATCTTGTCATGAATAGAACTTTACATGCTCTGACAAGTTCGAATCCGAATATGGACCCTGATCCTGTAATTATTATTAACAGTTTAATTCAAGTTGTACAGATGAACAACAGTAAAATTTAATGAAAATTAAATTGACAGTAAAAAAAAAAATTAAAAATAATGTTTTTTTTTACTTTTGCCAACTTTTTTATTAGACTGATAACAAATATAAGAGACAAGTCTGTCCCAAGGTAGAATTTTTTGAATCCATTCATAAAATGTCTCTATACTTTTAAATTCGCATAATCATTGAATATTATATAACATAAGTATCATTTTCTTGGAATAATGTTTGAAGGCCACGAAATAGCAAGGGCACTAAACTTGATCCAGAATTTGATGTTTTTGTTATTGTTCATTTCACCAATGCATGACACACACACACACACTAACCTGGTTAAGTTCAGCATCACACATATTTCTACAACATAGAATTAAAAGTAAATTCCCCGTAAGCGTCACTGATAACACAGACCAAAACCTGGGACTTCAACTGATGTGAATCCCAATCGCAGCCCAGAACAATATTAGTACATGTTGTGTGCTTCCCTCTGATCAAGGGGTATATAATACCCAGCTGTCTCAAAAGCCAGTTATCAGTTCAATACCAACCGTCTTGGAATCCACTTCAACCAACATGCATAGCATCAAGATTATCATTCTGGCCATTGTTGCCATCAGTGCCTGTGTGGAGGCAATGCCTCAACTGCTCTACAAGACACAACCCACTAGGTTACCACCAGCGATCCGCGTGCGACGTCAGGTGTTGGGTGGCTCATTGGCATCCAATCCTGCTGGTGGCGCTGATGCCAAGTTGGCTCTGAGCAAGGGAATTGGAACTCCCGATCACAATGTGATTGGACAAGTCTTTGCCGCAGGAAACACACAGAAAGGACCAGTTACCACTGGAGGATCCTTGGCCTACAACAAGTAAGTCCATCAATGACACTTATTACTGACAGGTTTAACTAATGACTTATATCTTACGCTATTTAGCCATGGACATGGCTTCGATCTGACCAAGACACACACACCTGGGGTACAGGACAGCTTCCAGCAGTCCGCTCATGCCAATCTCTTCAACAACGGTGTCCACAACCTGGATGCCAAAGTGTTTGCCTCACAGAATAAACTGGCCAATGGCTTTGAATTCCAGCGCAATGGTGCTGGACTGGATTACTCGCACATCAATGGTCATGGGGCTAGTCTGACGCACTCCAACATTCCCGGCATTGGCAAGCAGTTGGGTCTGGATGCCCGCGCCAATCTCTGGTCCTCCCAGGATCGCAACACCCGTCTCGACTTGACCGGACAGGCATCCAAGTGGACCAGTGGCCCTTTGAGTGGTCAGTCCAACTTTGGTGGTGGACTGGGACTTACCCACTACTTCGGTTAGAATCTACAACCATTTATGAATCTTCCTAATTATTTATTTAACTCTTATTGTTTTTTAATAAAAAAATATATTATTATATGTATATTAATATATATTAATCATATTTATAAACTGCTACTGTAAAGGTTTTCAATGTCATTTAACTGACACACATAGAATTCAAGTTGCTTTGCCGAGGTCCTAACAGCACCCGCTTTGTTATTTGTTGTCTAAGTGGTAACAGCCGAAGTGGTTTTGCCGAAGGAAAACGATCGCAAGAAAAAATCGTGTGAGGAGATCTCAGTGAGAGCAGCGCTGCATCAGGCAAATACCAATTCGCTGTCCAGTAAGTAAGCTGAGAACTGTTATATACAGAGCAAAGTCCATGCTCTGTACTAAATAATGGCAAGAACTGTTGTACACTTGAATGCAGCGCAGCGACAGAGCAGTCCCAAGCACACGCTGTGTTGTTGTTTTTGTTGCTTTAAGCATAGGCTTAGTTTAGTTGTTGTTGTGCTCAATGACGACGAAAGAGACGAAGACAAGTGCAGAATAATAACGAGTGACACTTTATTTAAAATAAGTTGACAAATTACATATGCTCTTTGGCTTAAACTGGAATATATTAAACATTTTTTAAAGAAGATACAATTCAAGGTAGTGACCAAGGCTGTAAATGTGACCTAACTTCTACAGGTTGAAACTAGGCACCTGATTCGGCACCTGGACGTGTGGTGAATAGTCATAGGTCATGATTTTGGGTGCCACAAAGCCTCCATAGCCTGGACGAGACTTGTAGTAGATGCCAATGCCAGCTAGAGGTACAGGAGTAGAGGGCACCACATCTTGTATATCAATGAATGGAACAGTTGTTTGTGCGGCATCCTGATAAATTCCACTATTGACAAACTGCAGATATTGATTGCGCTTTGAGAGTGGCGTTGATTTTTGAGTTAGACGAGTGGATAAATCAGAATTATCGACATTCAACCGTTGTCTATTGCCACTGTCATAAAAATGCCACACGCTGCTGTTCTGCAGAAGTTGTCCAGTCTTAAAATCGAATTTGGTGAAGTGCGCCATAAGATTTAGATTCGAGTTCACGACTTGGAATCGTAAACCAGTTACAACGAAGTTCGTTGCATTGGTTAACTTCACATCATCCAGGTCTATAGATCGCCTCCAATAGTCCATTGTATGATAGTCCACACCATTGGTTACATTGGAATCATAAATGCCATAGGAATTCACGGGCCTCCACTTAACAGTTGTTTCATTAATTATGCCAAGGGGTAACAGTTCACCCTGTTGTATCTGCAAATGGAACACACGACTCTTCTTGACGAACCTGAGCCCTGTAACCACTTTGTTCTCCTTGATGTCTGACAGTGTTCCTCGAAGATTAAAGAAACGATCCGATTTCAAACTCTTTTCGTCACAGAGGCAGAAGCAGTAGTGGCACTTCCAGAAGATCCATCTCCTCCAGCTTTCCGCTCTTGAAGATCCGCCCCCACAATTCGAGTATTGTCCCAGTAAAATACCATTATCGTATTCAATATATTCGTAGCGACGATTGCTACTGCTTGAAGCTTGACACACCGTACTACGGTAACCCATATACCTACAATTGCGCACGTCACCGGAACAACGGGTCTGCCTGTGACAAAATCCGTAGTAGCAACCTCTGTTTTGGGTATAATCGAACGCATCACAGGAACTAAAACATGATCCACTGCTATGCATATCCACTTCGTTCTCCACATAGCCCTGAAGCAGTCGTGTAAGCTCATCGTAGGTTACATTAGGTGTATGCTTCTCCGGATCACAGCGATAGACAGTCCGATCCGCTGATTGCATCACGTACCTGAGTATGTTGATGGATTCCGCGGTACGTCTTATATAGTCCGACCGCAATAGTTCCGCCTCCTGGATATAGTGCGCCTTGTTATGCATCCGCAGAACCATCAAGGAGAACTCCATCAGGGTGAAGCCCTTCAGCTCCGTTAGTGCGATGTCCGAGTATAGTGAGTACACGAATTGTTGTGTTGACTGCCGTTTTTCGCATATTTGGTTCGATCTATCAAACTGCTCCGCCAACAGGCCAAGGATATTTTCTGAGGACGTCGAACTCACCGTAGCTTTACCATTGTTGTAGAGGGTCATGTGTAAGCGTTCCATCAGATGGGAGATGGTGTAATCATTTGGCTGGATATTCCACTCGGCAAATGAGATCAGGGTGTTCAGTTCCAGAGTGTCCTTGACGCGCTCATAGCGTTTCATTTCCTGGTATCGCGTTGCAATCCGATTCAGTGTATCCTTGATAGAGTTGACTATTAGCATTAGCGGAAGGTCCTTGCGAATCAAATCATTTACAGAGTCGGTTACCATCCCTATGTTCTGAATAATCCCCATCTCTGTCTGATCAATTTTAGTGCTGATGTACTTGAAACTACTCCACATATCGTTAGATTTCTGTTCCTGATTAATATGTTCAAAAATGTCTGCGACATTGTCTAAAGTATTTACTGTTTTGTTAAAATCTTCTAAACTATTGCCAACAATATGTGTAGTACTTTGCACATTTGTTGAGATTGCCAAAATAAGTTGAGAAATTTCGTAAATAGCCTTTATGGCTGCTACAGAACCAATGCTTTCGGTTTCCTTACAAAATACCAACAATCCCACTAATAGGTGAAGGCATAAAAAGGAAACTTTCATTTTTTATTCCAAACTTGCTTCGTTGATGACTTGATTAACGAAATTTTGCCACTGACTTGCCTCACAGCGAGCTGTGCTCTTAAATATGCTAGATTTGCACTGCATACATATGTCAGTGTTCATATTTACTTAGTCAAAAATATAATAGACATGTATGCTATGAACATGTGTTATCTCTTACACATAGAAAACAAGTAAGAAGGCTACAGTTGACGTGCCGACTGTATAAGACCCCGTACTCCTTGTAGTGCGCTTAAAAAAATACTTACAAACTTAGAAGAAGAAGCAGTAGACTGATTCATATATTAAAATACAAATTTAAAAAAAGATAATAGTTTAAATTAAAATTTAAAAAAGTAACAAAAAGTTACGAGCTAGCTGCAATCGAACACGCGGTATCAGACAGGATTCTCACATGTCGCCACTCTACCATATGCACCACACATCAATTTGCAGGTACTGCTGATTATCTGCATTTACATATAATAATGTTTTGTTATAGAAAAAGAAAAGAAATGCCTGTCTGTGCTGGGGTTCGAACCGCAGACCTCATATTTCTGTAATGCATGTCTATCACTTGGACCACAGCACTGTTGACAATCAGGACGGCTGAAGTAGATAAACATTGATTTGCCACTTTTCTTCAAACACGTGTACATAAATTAAAATTTTTAACATTTTTGACCAATTTGTTTCATATGTTGTAGTTGTCCGATTTGGACCAAATTTGGTGAGGTTACTTTCAATAATTATGTACACATTCTTTGTGAGTTTGGTTGCGATCACTTAGCAAATACTACATGTCTCCATACAAATTTTTTGTTTTTGACCGATTTGTCCTATGGGAGCTATAAGCTATAGTTGTCCGATCTTGATGAAACTTGGTGAGGGTAGTTATAGGTGTACCATACACCTACTGGGTAAATTTGGTAAATTTTACGATAGCTTTCATATTTTCAAAGTTGTAGTGTAATGAAAACTGTTTTTTACAATTTGCGGAGGCGGTAGGGGGCATGGCAAAAATTTGGAATAAACTTAACCTGCCTGACATATAGACGGACTTTCATTCCAAATTTGGTGGCTCTAGCTCTTTTTTAGAGTACGGGGTCTAAAAACCACTTCGTACTCAAACCACTTGACATCATTCCAAGAATGAAAATGATGTTGACGATTAATGATGTTCACGTAAGCTGATAAGTTAGGTCAGGTTAGGTTAGCCTTTCGAAGTGCTCGCTGATTCGAAGTCTACAGGACGCTAAAGGCATGCAAAACTTGCCCTCTCTCTAAGACGAGAGGGGAGACCGTGCCAAGCCTTGCTAGCTCGTCTGCGGTTGAATTGCCCTCAATGTTACTGTGTCCTGGAACCCATATGAGGTGAAAGTCGAATCGAGCTGCCGAGCTCCGTGAGAGATCTGCGACATTCGTATGTAGCGTGTGAATTTGTCGAGACAGACTGCCTGACTATCTGACAAGATGCTGATTCTGCATCGGTATGGGATCTCGCGTCATAAGGATACAAGCGCTTCTTTTGTGGCGTATATCTCCGCTTGGTATACGCTACAGTGATCCGGTAGTCTAAAGGATTTTGTAATCCATAGCTCCGGGCAGTAAAACCCTCCGCCCGTACGACCGTCTGCACCAGAGCCGTCGGTGATAGCCGACTACCATTCGCCAGCATCCATGGCAGAGATATGACCGTACCATGGATCTATTTCCAGCCGCCCTCACGAGGAGAGTATAGTCGCACTTCCGTCGGTATATACAGTTACGGCAGTAGGACCGAAGTCCACTGTTCTTCCCCCTGTATATCCCACGGCTGACGGCCGTCCAATTAAATATTACAAAAATATTTAAAACAAATCGTTACTTATTTATTGAGTCCTCCTTATAAGCTTGGTGTTAGTAATCTGCGAAGAAGGATTTGTAGAAGACCATCCCGGGGCTGGGATGAATCTGTCTATTTGCTGAGGTTGTTTAACCGATATATCGGACAACTCATTGAAAAGGAAAGCAACAAGATGGCGCTGTCTAAATGGGCCTAAGTCAAATCAGTGACATTGAAAATAAAAATCCTCAATTCCACAGTTTCCATAGAAATCGTGAGAAACAAAAGATAGCATATTGGCATGTACGCTCACGAGCAGCCAACATAGATTGCTTCATTGGTTCTCAGAACGAACAGGTCAAGTGAGTGCACACTCGTGCGGCCCACGAAAGTATGCTTCACTTTAAACTTCGCGCACAAAAGTATGCTGCACTTAAAATCACTGTTGCTTTTTATATGGCTGGCCAATCCACAACGAAATTTACTCCTCCTCCACTGCCAGTATCACTAACAGTTCAGAAATGATAAGGAAAACGGTCGTAGCTCTGTACTGAATAGTTGTAAATAAAATTTCGTCACTTTTAGCAAAAAACTCATCACTTTAGTTTTATTATCACACGCATCATAACATCACACGACGAAAGTCAAAATTCGACTAAATCCAAAATTAAATTTCAATATTTAAAACTTAGGACTTATACATGAATATAATTTAAAATAAATAAAAAAGATTATGAATACACTAAAAATGCTAAATGCCAAAAGTATTCCTAGAGTATATAGAAGAGCATTGAATGAATTTTTTCCAAGGTGATCTTAAGTATGATCCAACACGAACTTACCATGTGAACAAAAAAAAAAATGTTCTCACTAAAGAATCTAAATTTCTGATAAGCACATTTATTATTATAAGTACAAGGCTTTAATGACGATCAGACAATTAGCAAAGAACTAGTTCCTTAATAATTTTCTTTTATTATTTATTATTTTTTGTGAATTTTTTCAGTTAAAAACTACAAGAAAAAATTCAGAATTTCCCGTTTATAGAAAACACCTTTTACCTCAAAATTGATATATAAATAATACGTTTACTTTTTGCCTTACTAAGATTATTGCACCTAGAGAGGCAGAAATAAAAACCCGTCAAGCTACGTAAACGATTCTCTTATAAACAAGAGAAAAAAATCCCCTTTTGACTCTCCTGATAACACAGACAACAAGCTGGGATGTCAGCTCGTGTGAATCACAATCACATCACATCCAAAACAAAATAAACTCAGCTATGTGTTTCCCCCCGTTCATAGGGGTATATAATACCCAGCTGTGTGTCTAAGCAACCATCAGTTCAAAACTTACCGTCTTGGAATCCACTTCAACCAATATGCAAAGCATCAAGATTATCATTCTGGCCATTGTTGCCATCAGTGCCTGCGTGGAAGCAATGCCTCAACAGTACCAAACCCTGCCCTACTATCCACCTCCGAGCCAGCCACCTCGTACTTATCGTGTGCGGCGTCAAGTGTTGGGTGGCTCATTGGCATCCAATCCTGCTGGTGGCGCTGATGCCAAGTTGGCTCTGAGCAAGGGAATTGGAACTCCCGATCACAATGTGATTGGACAAGTCTTTGCCGCAGGAAACACACAGAAAGGACCAGTTACCACTGGAGGATCCTTGGCCTACAACAAGTAAGTCCATCAATGACACTTATTACTGACAGGTTTAACTAATGACTTATATCTTACGCTATTTAGCCATGGACATGGCTTCGATCTGACCAAGACACACACACCTGGGGTACAGGACAGCTTCCAGCAGTCCGCTCATGCCAATCTCTTCAACAACGGTGTCCACAACCTGGATGCCAAAGTGTTTGCCTCACAGAATAAACTGGCCAATGGCTTTGAATTCCAGCGCAATGGTGCTGGACTGGATTACTCGCACATCAATGGTCATGGGGCTAGTCTGACGCACTCCAACATTCCCGGCATTGGCAAGCAGTTGGGTCTGGATGCCCGCGCCAATCTCTGGTCCTCCCAGGATCGCAACACCCGTCTCGACTTGACCGGACAGGCATCCAAGTGGACCAGTGGCCCTTTGAGTGGTCAGTCCAACTTTGGTGGTGGACTGGGACTTACCCACTACTTCGGTTAGAATCTACAACCATTTATGAATCTTCCAATTATTTATTAAATTTCGAGTGTTATTAAATAAAAGTTTAATTGAAAATTTAAGAATATTGAGTAGTTGATTATTTTTTGGTCAAGCTTTTCCGGAACACAAATGACTTGCAGTTTCTTTCTAGTATTTTTCTTTTCGTTTTATTATCAATTGAATAATTTTGCTTATCATATCGCACATCGCTCGCAATTTCCTTTGAATAATTATGCTTAGAAATATTACATTATGGTTAACATATTATTGTAGTTGCTAATTCCACCAATAAATGATTATATATAGCAGCTTTTTTTATTTGTTCGGCCTATTTTATTTATGTTGTTTTCTTTTTCAGACCCATACAAATATGATCTCTTTTATGATTTGGGAATATTTCTAAATACAGGAGGGAAAAACCAAAAGTGTTTTTAATTTCGCAGATAATCAGTTAAAATGATGCTGGGATTTGGTTTGAGTGTTTATGTGTGTGCTTGGGTTTGGTTGTGCTGGGCACTTGGATTGTGGAATTATGACAGCTTCTTGGCCTTTTGATACAATGTATCCACGACCTTGCCCATGCTCTGGATGGTCTCTAGCACACGCTCATAGGTCTTATCCACAGGCGTCTCCTCAAACACAATGAGCACACCTTCGCCCTGATCCAAAATGCCGCTAAACTTTTTATCCAATATCATTTGTGACAGCTTTTTCTCTACCTGAGGCATGGGTAAATGAATACTCTCCGCCACATGTGAAACCTGCAAGGTAAATTCATGAATTAAAAGGAAACAAGTTTATACAAAGGGAAAACAAACCTGCACACGCGAGTATGGCTCGATAATACGGCAAAGATTCTGCTCCAGCATGGTGTCGTAGAGTGTACCAAGATGTGCCTGCACAATAACATCCTCAGCGAGCTCTTTTTTGTAGTCCTTTAGAGCCTGCTGAAAATCGGCTAGCGAGCGTTTGTGTGAGGCCTCGGCAACGGCTTTCATGGCATCCACATCGCGGCCGGAGTAGGTAATGGCCTAAATCCACAACGAATTAAATCAATAAATTTTATGGATGACAGAATTTAATATTACTTACCAGTTTGCCACTGACTATTTGATTGACATCGTCAGACTGTCCCAGCATAATCTTGCAGAGCAACATGTATTTGAGAGCTGTCAGTGCCTTGCCGTTATCAACGCTATCGAAACCTTCGAATGCCTCATAGAAGTAGGAAAAGGCGGTCTTGAAATCCCGCTCATCGGCCGCATGCAGAATTCCCGACTGTAGATCGAGTGCACCCTGTACTTTGGGTGGACAGTAAATGGCATTTGCCGTGGTGCGGGCTGAAGTCAAGGCAGCGCGAGCCTTGGGTAAATTGCTCAGCGCATGGTATGTTTTGCTCTCCAACAATTGCACTTCAACCAGCAGATTTTTATCATCCAGTTTCTTTAGCTCGCGAAGCAGTTGGGAGCCCAGTGCTAGGGCCTCCGTGTACAGGGACGTGTCGAAATAAAGCGCAATCAGACGCGCCTCAAGGGATTGACGTAAAAACGTACGTTTTTCCTGCTTGGCCCATTCAATACAGTCTTTGCAAAGTTGTACCTGTAAAAAGGAAATATTAGAGAAATTCTCAGAAAAATTAAGATTCCGGGACTTACCTCAATGCCTGTGCCAGCATCCATATCGAGGAACATGTCCACCAGCGAGCGCACAAGTTTGGCGGCCTTTGCCTTGCTGATAAGGCTCAGAAAAGGTCGCGTCACCTTGATCAAGTCAGCGAGTTCTTTGGCCTTGCCCTCCTGTTTGTAAAGTTCACCCAACTGCGTGATGCCCTGTTCCTTGATGCGAATAAGCTCCTCATCATTCTCGGCCACTTCCTGTTCGCGCACTATTTTATTTAACAGGGAAATGCCCTCCTCACGATTCACACTGGACAATGCCTGTGCACGTTCAAAGAGTGTTGCTCCGGCCATTTTGCTACTGCTGCGGCGTTGATTGCGAATTGAAAATTGTTAACGAGTTGGTAAATTGTATAGCGATGTAACTACTGCACTAATCAGATTCAAGTTATAGTTGTATGTATTTAATTGCGTTATAAATTTTATATGGCGTATTTGCGTAATTTTTCTCAATTTTTATATTATGATGATTTTAGCGTTGTCATTCTACGGTGAACAACTGTAACACACACACAAACAGAAAAGTCAGAATATTTTACAACACTAAAATCAGCCGTTGTTCAGCACGAACAGAGATATCGAATGGGGTGTTCAAAATACTGTTCCTTATTTTAAAGTTTCTAAAACATTTGCACTGTTTTGAAATAAAATAGTTCTAAAATAGTCTATAAATAATGTTTCTATCTATTTTAATCAATTTTTCATTTAATTACGGAAATATAAATAAACAAGTTTTAATGCGGCACACATCGCATGAACTATCGCAACGTTAACCATTATTTACCAGTCACTATTAACGATAATTGCCTACCGATATCGTTGTTATGAAGCCTATCGATATGTATATTGAATGAAATCTATTTTCAACAAAAACAAATAACAAAACTCACTGTTTAACTAAAAAAAGTTGAAAATAATTCAGTTTAAATTAAAAAGACTGCCGCAAACCAATCAATTTGTGCCATGAATGACAGTGCCAGAGATAGAAGTGAAAACTGAACATAATTTGAAGAGAATTCACTAAGCTACCTACATTGTTTGAGAATCCAGAAACTATTGGTAAATGGGTGAAGAAACGAACAGTTCGACGCAAAACAAAGCGCGAGCGAAGACAACGCGACCGAAGGCAGTTTACCAATGGACCGTGAGCGATGTGCAGAAATGGTATCGACGACATTGTGGCGAATACATTAAGTACGAGCACCTCTTTGCCAAGGTAAGGCCCAGGATTACCGACTCACCAATGCGGCTCCTCGTCGTCGCTATATTCCTGCAACATAGTTTATGCTGTTCTGCACTTTAAGTCCGTCAAAGTTCAACTAGAATTTGACCCGATATTTTGTTACTTTTTAGGAAAACTTTATACTTTGCCTACTGACAACTTTTCCATATCATTTTCCAGCACGACATAACGGGACGAGCTTTACTGCGCATCACAGACTCCTCACTGCAGCGCATGGGCGTAACAGATAATCGGGATCGTGAGGCCATTTGGCGGGAGATTGTCAAGCAACGGCTGAAAACGGACATTATGGAAATCCGTGACATGGAACGTCTCAATATACACTGAGATAACTGATCACTTTAGCCAATACACTAAACTTAAATGCTTCTTAGGCACATTAATTAGGAATAAACATTTGAATGAGTAGTTTATTCGAGTATTAACTGTTTTAAGGGAGATCACTGAAAAAAATACTAGTTTAAAAGCCCATCTTAGGCCTCCTTCTCCAGCTTTGGCGTTACTAGCTGAATATCATTGTTTTGGGTACAAATCTCGGTAGGCTTTGGGGCGCCGCCTCCTGCGCCGCTTGTATTCCCCGACGGCGCAGTGGAGGATGCCGCTGCTGTAATGACCTTGGGCAGCGATGCGCCAATTGCGCTGCTTGGAGTAAGTATATGCGGCATGGACACCGTGCCATTTGTCATGGGCAGAGCTGTGGTGAAGAGCAATTTTGGTGGCTGCAACCGTTGTGCTGCTGCTCCAGGTGTTGCACCCGAGACAATAAACTGCGGGGATGGATGCGGTGCTGCCGACTGCACTGCCGTTGCAGCTGCTGCTGACGCTGGCTGCAGCCATGTGGGCAACAGGGTCAGCAAACGTTCTCCCATCGATTTTTCCCAATCCAGACGCTCACGTTCCAGCGACAGACGATTATGCTGAATCTCATTAGCTTCGTTTTGAGCATTGAGCAGTTGTCGTAGCATAATACGCATTGCTGCATGGTAAAAGTATTTAATTTTAGAGATTGCTCAACATAGCTAAGTGGAAAGTGTTACTCACTTGTCATGTGCCGCTTGGACAGTGTTTCCTCTCTGGCTTTTTCCAGTGCCCGACGCTTCTCCTCCTTTTTCTCTTGCTGATTACACAGCTGAGGCTGTTGCTGCTGAGGTGATGGCTGCATTTGCTGTTGTTGCTGCTGCTGCTGTTGATTGAACTCAGTTTGCTGCAACAGCTTATGTTGCTGCTGTTGTTGCTGGACCTGTTGTGATTGCTGTTGCTGCTGTGGCAGTGCTGCACTGCCCACTGCGCTGATATTGGATTTACCCACAACTGCTGCTGCTTTAGCCGCTGCGGCCTGCTCCGCATTGACTAGCACAAACTTGACGCCCCCTGGACCAGTGACCAGGCCACTACTGGCTGCTGTCTGCACGGGATTTGGTGTACCTCCGCTTATCATCAAGCGAGCACCTTGATTTATGGCACTCTGCAACAGTTGTAGCTGTGCTCCGGCTGCAGTGCCCACTGTAACTCCTTTGCTGGCTGTCTGGTTATTTGCCTGCTTGGGCTGCATCAGGAAATTCGTGGGCACCAAAGAGATCTTTCCGGGCGTCAGCTTATTGCTTGCAGCAGCGCTGCTCGTGGCAACGGTGCTGCTGGTCTGGGCTATGCTAGTGCTGAGACTATTGGCGGGAATGATGACATTGGCTCCGCTGTAGGGCAGCAGATTGGTGGCCTTCGGCAGCTGCAACATGTCCGCCAGTGTGGGCATCACAGGCCGCGTTGCGGCCGGAGCAGCTGGATTTACTGTGCTGGGCGACAGAGTGGCTGCCTCCTCCACAGCATCCACATCGATGGGCTCTTCTTTGGGCAGCGGCAACAACATGCAGTCATCATCCTCCTCAACATCGGTCACAACTGTGGGAGCAGCAACGGTTGCTGATACTGCTGCAGGTGGGATTGCCTCTGCCTGATTGCTGGCTTCCTGTTGGTTGGCCGGCTCAGTTTTAATGTGTGACACTGACTCGTCCAAATCCGGATCTGGCTCCGAGGAGACCTTGCGTCGTTTGGCCGCTGTGCGTTTATCGGCAAAGGTCTCCTCGCTGGCTTCCATGTCCACTTGGACGTCACCGCTGACTTCAGCAGTTGCCTCTGATTTGGACTTACCATTAGCAGCATTTGGAATGAGCGAAGAGAGCAACATGTCATCCTCATCGTTTTCACTTTCGGAAATCTCTTCACCGTTCTCCCGGCGCCGTTTCCTACGCTCGGCATGCTCCTCTAAAGCCTGTTCCAATTGATATTTGAGCGATGGCGCTGGGACCTCATTGGGACGCACACTGAAGATTGGACGCGTCATGATGGCGTCCATTTCAGCGAAGTGCTTCCAGCTTGGCTCCGTTTCACCGGCCAGGCCGCACTCCTTGTCCTTCTTGAGGCGATTGTAGAAGCACTTGAGATTCTTGATACGCGTCGTAATCTCCTCCGGCGAGCGATGATAGCCATATTCCTGCATCTTGGCCGCCAGCTGACAAATAACCGCATGCTTCTTATGGGTCGTTATCAGAGTGCGCTGCAGTTTTGGATCACCCCACAGCTGGATGAGCAGCTTGGTCTCGTCCGTGTCAAAGTTGGGATTACGACCCACAAAACTGTGCTTCTTGCTCAGGTTCTGATTGCCACTCGAACTGAGATTATTGCTGTTGGCTGCGCTGCTGTTTCCCGCAGCTCCACCACCACCACCGCCTGCTCCTCCTCCACCGTTACTGTTATTGTTTTGATTATTGTTGCTGCTCATGAGCCCCAGACGCTGACTGCTGACAGCAGCAAAGGAACCGGACGACGTTGTTGCCGTTGCGGCGGCCTCAGCTGAGCGTCGTTTCTTAATCCTCGCACTGGATTTGACGCTCATTGTACAGGCTGCAAAATAAAAACAAAACAATTGTATGAAATTGTAGAAAATATCGTGTAATACATTTACCAAGTAAATATTGTATGTAATGGTCGAGTCAAAAATCAATAAACGAGCACGTTGCGTTTTACAGTTAAACCATTTGCGGGCACAATCCTGTTTTCCTTCTGACAGCAAACAACAACAATGGAGAACTTTACGCTACGTCCGACGGTCGGCAAGTGAAATGAAACGAAAGCGCAACTCCGAGGCAACAACAACCCTTAAAGAATGTAAGCGTGCCGCACTGACACAACTAAAGTCACCCCACCCCACCCAAGTCCGACTACTCTACGCCGCACCACCCCACCCCCAAAACGAACACAGCTAACGGTGCTAAGCCAAGTGCACTAACAACAACACTATACGAGAAAAAAAAACCACCCAACTACGCAGAACATGCGCACTCGCTTAATTCGCATGCTCTCTCTCTCTCGCGCTCTGTCTCTCTATCGCTACTGCGCTGTCTGGCGCATTTACCGTCTCTCTCGCTCCCACGCAGTAACAAGTGCCGAAACGACGAGGATGAAGTTTGTCTTGCGCAGTATCCCATTTTATGGCATTGATTATTTACTAGAAAGTTCTAAGCAACGAATAGTTTATAGTTTAGTTCAGCAAAAAACCAGTTAGCAATAATTTGAATGCATGTAAACATAGCTGTACTGCTGAGTTGATTAAATCCATTTTGAAGCAAAAGCTTTGAGACAGGACATTGACACGAGATCTGCGCATTACACTTTGCAGGACATGCGCAATGGGCATTAACTATTCCCGGGGGAGTGAGCAAGCGAGAGCGAGAGAGTATACGTTTGTAAGAGCAGTGGATTCTGAGCGTGCGTATAACGGTGTTATCAGGGTGCAGTAACGAAGCAGCAGACTTTACTGCTAAAACGAGTGCCATCCTTCATATTTATGCACATTGAAAATCACTTAAGCTAACTTTGCTTCGTTTTGCACTTAACTTTACATATTTTACTTACCCACAATCGCAATTTATAGTCGTAAACTTAAGCGATGGCTTCTAGTAGTATTGCATTCAGCCCTGTTGACGGCTTCAATTTTAAACGCTGAATGAGCACAGCATTGCCAGCTGCAATTCTACAAAACGCTTTTTGAGTTCAGGGCTGCGAATCGACTTAGTTGTGAGTACGTTTCGTTGTGACTGACAAAATACTCTGCTTCACGCTGTTTGCTGTCAGCTGTTTGAGTTTTGCTTTTGTTGCTCAACCGTAAATTGATTTTCGCAGACACATAAAATGGTTTTAACAAAAGAAGAGGAGGCGTTCATTAAGCGCAAACATGAGCACACACTTAAACTACGCAGTGAATACCTGAAACAAAGCTCGAATCCCTTTCGCCATGCTACCGGCGAAGGCGGCACCGTGGTATGTACAACTATTGCTGGTTATGTCATCACTATCCGTTTATTACTAATAAAAATTATTTGCTTTCTGCTTTAACCAGTTCGATGCCGGTCTAGCCCGCTTCCAGGCCATGCGTGTGTCCAATTTTGAGCATTTCCGGCCAACCGGACACTCCTTCCGCATGGGTCTCTTCGCCGTCGTTCTGCCGATTGCCCTGTATGCCTGGGCGCTGAAAGCGGAGCGCGATGGACGCGAGGAGAAATACCGTACAGGTCAGGTTGCCTACAAGGATCGCCAGTTCAAGTTTATTTAAATCATTCTTTTTACCGTGTGCAGCATATAGTGAAATTAAATGCAAAAATCTTAACGTAAATATTTTATATTAGTACATAATTTTATTGTTTTGTTAGTTAGGTTAAGTGTATTTCTATTTTTCCTCCATTTGTTTATCGCGCGCAATAACAAAGTCCTCAAACTTGACCATGTAGGTGGTGCCCTTATGCCAGTGCGCCGTCACCTTGCATGGCTGTAATGAAAACAATATAAAACTTAAGTTTCTGTAGCTGAGAAGTCACAAGTAGTTAACTAACAAATCCACAGTGAGTCAGGACGGCTTCCACAATACCGGCCGTGAAGTTGGCACAGTTCAAGGAGCTTTTGTCCTTGGGTACGCTTATGAATGTGTTGACCAGTGGTTCCTTTTCAATAATGTAGTACGTTCGTTCGTCGTCGTTGGCATGCTCTAGCTTCTCCGCCTCCTTACCAAATAAATTCTTCCATACAGTTGTTTTCACAAAGAGCAACATTTGCGTTAGTTTTGTTTCTCGCTTGGAGCTACGCTCTCGCACAAAATACAAGTCAATGATGCGCGTCCCCACATCCTGCCCCAAGTCGTGTAATCTAAAACAAAGCTAATTGTGTTTATTGTTTTGCAAACAATCTAAACTGAGACAAACCTTGTCTGCAATTCGGGCACTGTGAATACTCGACTCTGCGAGTATTGTACAATCTCACTAAAGAGCAGTGCCACAATGCTCTGGGATACCTCGGACTTTCCCTTCGACAGCGGCCGATCGAGTATGTTGCTGCGCGGACGCATTGAGGATATTTTAAGCGCTTCAAGTTTTTCCATTTTATTTTTCACAATCACAACAAACTATAGTCCAAAATGCCAACAAAATTGACAACCCAAAACAGATGTTAGCGCTACCAGATCGTCCACAGATGCAGCGTAACAATGTGAATGACAAAGCCATATTTTCTAACGTATATTTAAATATGATTTAATCATTGAGATTCCTTATGCAGCATCATGCAACATTTCTTTGGATTTTTCCCATCCAAAAGCTCAACCTTGGCCCAGCTATTTTTAGCTTGCTGCTGCAAATTGTTCAAATACGCCTCAAAATGACTGTAGTTAATATCACGCGTATTGGGGCAGCCATTGAGATGGAAATAGGGACACGCCTCATCCTGAATCCAACGACGGTGCTGAGATTTCTTCGTTATATGTGGATGATCCACAATTGTTCCATCAATTGATCCCTCGTACATGCTGGAAGTTATCTGTGCAATTGCCTCATTCAAATTGGCAACTACCTTGGGCCGACTAATCAGTTCCTTGAGCAACTTGTGGGTTTCCAATCTACGCACGCACAGCAAATACCACAGAGGCATTAAATGGAAACGAATGCAACCAATTAATCTGCTCACATACGACTGACGCCTCTTCCAGTCGTTTCCCAGCCAGCGCACTATAATAAAGAGTACCTAAGGAAGAAATTGAGTTGAATTTTGGAAAGATTTTCGACTCTACTACCTCGATTTCCGTGTTAACACAAATGTCATCGGAGCTGAGCAAATAAACCAAATGCTTGGGAGGTATATCCAGAAAATCTCTTGTTGCGACAAATGTAAGCAGGAACTTTTGAATTCTGGTTAACATTAAGTTTCGAACAATATCTAAGGCAGGATTGTTTTTGGCCTCAATGTACATAATGCACGCAGTGACCTCGTTGAAACAATTAGAATCCTCAAAATACTGCCAGCAGTTCTGCAACAATGCCTCAATTCTCAAATAAGTAGCTGCCACAAATACTGCAACAATATTCTTTCGCTCCAATTTGGGCTCGTCGCTAAGCATCCACTTGTAGATAAGCATGAATGCCTTTTGGGACACTTTCTCCGCGGACAGCGTCACCACGAGCGGAATTTCCTTCAAGTCCATAAAAAACTTTGAGTACGACTGCAGCACAATTACGTGACAATTGAAGTACATTTTATTGATTTCAATCTGAACGGTTGTCTTCAAATGATTTTCTAGCATGTACCGCAGAACTGTTTTCAATGGCACCTTGGATGGTTGCTCAAAGTTCAGCCAATCTCGGACATCTTCGAAATTGTGGCCGAACTCGAATAATGAACGATTTGTGGCCAGCTTCAAGGATTCGGGTTTGAAAACACAATCGATTTGTAGATCCTCCTCTTTGGATACCAACCGGGTCACAGTGCTCTGTTCATCTTCGGATGAGGAACCGGGACTAAAATAGCTTAATTAATAATCACGAATTTTTATTTAGGTACTGCTGCTTACCCAACAAAGTGTACACAACAGGTGAGATCACGTCCTGAAGTCTCGAATGTTTCCTTCTCACCCAAAATCTCATTTTTTCTCATAACCTCATCCATTTTTATGTGTAATTTAAAATATAGTTTTATTTAATATTCGACAAAAAAGTATACGCTGTTTAGATGTGGGAAAATAATATGTAAAAATACAAAAAAGATAATTTGCATCGGCCGGGAATCGAACCCGGGCCGCCCGCGTGGCAGGCGAGCATTCTACCACTGAACCACCGATGCTTGTGAGGGTTGTTTTGTCATTTCGCTATACGAGCCAAAGCTCTGACTTCTCAACATGTGGAACATAGTGGCTGAAGTACCAGAGTTGCCAGACTACGGAATATTTGAATTTCAACGGTTATTGTGATTGTTTATTAAATTGTGTTTTATTTGTTTGTATTTCTTTTGTTCACATTTTCAAATACATTTATATGAATAAATATATTATTTATTTTATTTACTTTTTAATGCCATCTTTTATATGCGGCTACTTATGCATATATTTATGTGAATTTCATTTTATGTTTACAACAAAAAGTTGATTGAAAATGTTGAAAATTTAATGTATCTTTAATTTTTGTTTCGTTCTTGGTGTTCAACAAATTGCTGTCATTAACTATTAATCTCAATATATTCTTTGATAAATAATGTATCGAATTAGATTTACGATTTACTATTGTTATTGATTCCTAGTTGGATTACAGTTAACTTTTTGTGTTTTTCCCCTTCCTGAATTAAAATTTGAAGAACATACAATTAACACGTTCTGTATATT